>CM062812.1:608314971-609514971 GCA_031772625.1 Pinus tabuliformis
TTTGTTTAGTGACACATGTGACTTTTTATCCTAATACACTGATCTTATTAGCACATTAGGGTTATGCGTCCTCAAACCTTTATTTTTTATAACATGCAATTAACACAGAGTAAAATGAATTTTGTGTTAAAGGCCATGGCATCACTCAAGATGCATTAGGTTTATGAAGCCATTATATCTCCTATGCATCTTTAAAACCCTAGATTTTCATGATTAAAGATCCTACCTTGATTTGAATTAATCTTCACCCTCTAGGATGCATTTTCATGAAAAATCTATGGCGCATGCATTACACTATGGCATCTGTTACACTAAAAAATGTCACCATGGCTATGTACAGTTAGTATGGCTCTATCAACAGCTATGCTAACCTCCTGGGCAAGTCTTAAGCCTCTGCTCTCCATGTCAAACTCCAAAAGAGAGAGAAAGTCTTTATAAATGTATTTATCTCTGGGTACGCAGGTTCTCTCAACCTTGCCTGCGGGTACGCACCCAATGTTCACAATAACTGCGTACTTGTACGCTCTGTATGTAAAGGGGCAGGTGCGTCCCCCTGTAAAGGTCAAAATGCGCAAGTTTCATCTTTAAAAAGTTACTTGTGGTCATTTCTAGAGCATTCTAGAAGGTTGTTTGACGTGTATTGAGCGCCTCCAGATGGTTCATGTATCCCTACCAAAGAGGAACTTATCCCATCAAGAGAGGAGCTATCCCATCCAAAGAGGGGATTATCCCATTGATGGTGGACCTGATTAACTTCCTCTTGAGCACTATAAATACAGGCATTGGGCCAGAAGGAGGGGAGGTTGAAAGCTAAACATTTCTAAGGGTAGATGCTGCAGGAATTAGGACTCCCATTTAGAAGCTTGTGAGGAGAGATTACCATCTTTGCTTTTTCTATTTGGAAGTGGGTGAGCTTTGTCAAAGTAAAGGAGAACTCTTGATGGACCCTGGGAGGGACTTGCACAACACCAAGGCTCAGGTTGTAATTGTTCCTTTTGTTTCCTATTAATGCAAATGAGTCCATTCTTCTCAATAACTTGTTATTTATGAGTTGTTTCATATACTCCTTGGTCTATATGTTAAATGTGTTTTATTTTATGAGATTATCAAGTGCTATTTAATCGTTTGATTGTTAGTGAATGCAGGTTTCGAAGTGAAGGAGGAGCTCATCCGGATCGGCGAGGCTGGACTACTACAACAGCGTTGGACTACAGGTAGGATCTAAACACTTGATTTCTTGTATGGTAAATGCATGTTTAGAGAAGGATTGCTCTTGTTTGTCTTGTTTGTCACTAGAGAGTCTTAGGCTCCTAGGGAGGTTGGTTGTGTCCGCACAAACGACTCTTTCCGCCTGACAAAATGGCGACTCCACTGGGGACTCCATTGATGTGAAAGTTTTTTCCTTTTATATGAACTTTGCTCTGAGAAAATTGGTTTATTTTTCTGGTTTTTGGCTGTGTGAATTTGTATTTGGGTGGGTTAGCTTAGGATTAAATTAGATTTAGTTTTTCTTGAATTTTCCAGTAGGACGCACCCTCTGAGTATTGCACAGTGCGTCCCTGTACGCACTGTCGCTGTGTGCACAGAGCGGGCCCGCACCTGTTCTAACGGGTTGCCTGCGTCCCCTGCTAAAATTTAAGAAAATTTCATTTTTTACATTTTTCCTCTTAGATTTTGCTTTTTCTTAGTTTTTACTGCCCAGATCCATTAGTATCCTGTCAAAGATCTTCACCTGAACTTGTTTTGATAGCATTGAGTGTTTTAGTGGATTTCATAGAAGTTTAAGCCTAGGGTTTGATTTTTGAGTAGGTCCTGTAGTGACTTTGGCGGTAGAAGTTGTCAAGCCTTAGATCTCTCTGGTTTTGTCAGCCTTCTTAGAAGTCGGACCTGTCATAAAGTCTACCTGTGTGAGCAACTTGCCTTTGAGTTGTCTCTTTGGTCAAATTTCGAAGTGCTTGTTGATTGAGTGTTGATTTCCATTTTACAAAAGAACAAAAAGATTTGAGTTTTGTTTTGACTGGTTTTTTGATTCTGCATTAGCTGGTCCTTGGCTTGATTGTGGTCAAGTAAAACAACCTAGAATCATCTTTGTAGGCTTTTGCCTCGTTAGGTTTGCTTTAGAGTAAATTTCCTTTTGATTTGCTTGTGAGTGAATTTTTCATAGATTTTATAGATTTTGAGATTGATTTTCGTAAAATAGATTTATATGCTTTATTAAATAGAAAAATACAAAAATATCTCCTTTGAAAAGTTTGTCTTAAGTAGCTTTTGAAGTATTTTGAAAGAGAAAGGATTTTTTGTGCACGTAATGAGTGGTCATGTTTGTATGCTTGGAAAGATAAAGAGTTTTATTTCTTTGATTTTCGTTGCCAAGAGAGTTGTTTTTATATAAATTTGCATTCTCTAAACTTTCTTAGCTAAGAATTTCATTGAAAGAGAAAAGTAGTGTAAATCATCCTAAGTGCATCTTTGTAGTGGTTTGAGTCGAGTCTACACACCATTGGTTTCACTTCCGCTACCTTTTGTCTTTAAAGAAAACCATAAAATTAACGCTTAAAGTAAAATCAACGTAGTAACTTTTCTTTTACTAGGGCTCTGAAGCACCAATATAGATCAGGCTAGTGTCTTGGAGTAGGAGAGTAATTAACTCTCCAAGACAGCAAAACCAAACAAGTAGCTTATCTTGTGGTAGGATAAATCCAACTGTTGCACTTATACTCTGGGAAAGCTCCTCTTAAAGGAGAAGCACGAGCTCGTGTCCGAACCAGTGAGGGGATCAATCCTCCCTCGTTGGGAACGACGCCAGACACGCACGTATTACAAACGGTAAACCTTGGATTAACCATTGTTGAGGAGCCAGGGGTCACTTATCGGTAAACCTTGGATTATTCTCAAGGAGCCGGTAAGGGGATTGAGCTTGATACTCTGCCCTTGCGTGCTGTCGGAGTTTAGACTGTTCCCCCAGGTGTATTTGCCGCTGTTGGTAACCTTAGTGGCCATAATCTTAGGATTCTACCCAAGGTGACGGTGGAGGGAAGATCCCACTGTACCTGGAGCAGACGTCGGTCATACTCACTTGGATTTTCCGGGGGTTCACTTCACTCGAGACGGTTAAAGTGGAGGAACTTGTGCCGGTCTATTCATTAAGCAGGTTGCCGGGGTAACTGTTCCACCCTCCACTTCTGTACTGAACTCGGCGATGTTGGGTATCATCTCCAACTAGCGTTTTCGGTCCGGAAGGCTACTGTTTGTGTATGGTTTGATGCCCTAGATTCTTTAGGCGTGTGATTCAAATTTGATTGGTTCTTTAGCGACTTTAGGTGGTTTGATTTGAGATTTTACTTTGTTTTCGTGTGTAGTAGTTAAAAGTTTTTAACTGTGGCGGAATTACCGAGACAGTCCCGTAGACTTCGGGGCAAGTCACCTGAGATTGTTACCGGAACTGATTTGTTGAGGAAACTCCGTAGAGCGCGGGGTGGACCTCCTGAAGACGTCCCGGTCAGTACGAAGGATTAAAGGTCCTTGTAACTCCTCCTAGTGGCAGTAGAGTAGGTTCACCTGAAGAAGGAGAGTCTTCCTTGGTAGTCCATCCAGATTACCAAAGTCTAGAGACAGGTTATAATCCCGAAGCTGTTACAGTTTCCGAGCTTGCTGGTAGTTTTTCATCTACTAGTGATATAGGTGAGGAACCTGAAATATCTGAGCCTGTTACTCCAACTTCTAGTGTTCCAGATTCACCAAGAATAGAACGAGTTATCACCGAAAATCTCCCTACTGGTTTGATTGCTATTGAAGAACTTGCTCCAGAGGAAGAAATAGGTGTCTCTAACCTTGAAGATCAAATTACTATTGATCTAAGGGAGCGTGAATCCATATTTACAGTCCTCCTAGGAGTACTACTTGGTACCTTTCGTTAACTAATTATTTAGACAACTCAGGTTAAGTTTTTCTCCACCTCGTACTCCTTTTCCACCCGGAGGTTTTAATACTCCTGTAAATATGTCTGGTCAGCCATCAATGTTTACTCAATCGCCTGAATCTTTCTTGCACGGCGGTCCTTCTGTTCCCACTGGGTATCAGTCTTTGTCTGGCACCTTTGCGGGGGCATCTCCTCAACCCATTGATCATGGGTTATTCGCTGGAAACAATGGTAGTCAACCATTGGGTATAGGAGACATTTATATGATGTCAGGTTCAATTCCCGGTTCTCAACCTCAAGGTGGTCAGTTACCGCCTGGGGGGCAGCCTCAAGGTACTCAAGTTGTGGCTGGGGGGCAGCCTCAAGGACAGTATGTACCCATGGTACAATACATTCCTCAAGGTCAACCCCAACCTCAATATGTACCCCAAGGTCAACCTCAGTATCAATATTTACCTCAAGGGTATCAACCTCAAGGTCAAGGTCAACCCCAGTATCAGTATTTACCCCAAGGTTATCAACCTCAAGGTCAATACTCGAGTCAAGGTTATCAACCACCTCAAGGTCAATCTTACGGTCAAGGTATGGGAAATGTGCCTTTCAATTACCAATCCTATCCTCAATCCGGTTATGGATCTCAATATCCTCAACCTGTCATGGGTCAAACGGGTCAATACCCCGGAATGTTAGTGTGGGATCCATCCCAAGGTCAACAGGTGTTGCAGCCAAGTATACAGTGGTTACCTCAAACTGGACAACCCGTAGTTTCTGGTTCACCCCAGCAACCGCAACCTGTCCAGTCAAATGTTCAAACTTCTGTAACTTCGGTAGTTACTCAGCCGCCAATTGCACCTAGTACTCCATCTCAAACGGCTGCTGCAACTACCGCAACGTCTACCACACTTACTTCTGGAGTATCGACAGCTCCTGTTTCTACTGTCCCTGTAACTACTCCTCAGACATCTGTACCTTTGTCTGGATCTACGGTTCAAACTACGGTTCAGATGCCTGTGGGTCAGCCTGGTATAAGTACGGTTGTCACTTCTCAACCTCAATTTGTTCATCAACCGTACCAGGGACAGTACCAATATGGGCAAGCTGTCCAGCAACCGGCTTACCAGTATCAACCGTATCCTGGGTACACTTATCAACAACCTCAACAACCCCAGTACGGTCCGGTTAATCCTGGTTTTCCAGGAGGATACAATATCCCGAATGCAACGCCTATTCCAAGTTACCCTGGATATCCTCCTCCTGGAGCTGGTGTAATGACTCAGAGTTTTAGAGATCCAAACCGGCAATTGCCGTTTATCGCAACTTTGGATTTACCTGACTTGTCGCGCCTAACGAACGATCCAATCAATTATCTTCCGTTTTGGCCGGCAATGCCCAATAAGTTGCCCAGCGATATACCTAAGTTCGAGGGTAAGTCTGGAGAGGATCCGTCGAATCATGTGATGACTTACCACCTCTGGTGTGCTTCAAATTCTATCTCGGATGATTCGATCCGCTTACGTCTTTTCCAGCGTACACTCATTGGTCTCGCGGCCAAGTGGTACATTGAGTTACCACGGCCTCTTTTTACAATTTTAGCCAGTTAGCTACCTCGTTCTTAACTCACTTTCAGTTGCCGATCAGATACAATAATGGCACGGAGTTATTAACTTCACTAAAACAATCGACGTCCACATATATTTCCGATCACATTCATGAGTGGAGACGTCGAAGAAGGTTAGTGAAAGTTTTTATTCCAGACCAAATCTTAGCTGAATGGTTTGTTAAATCATTATTACCGAAGATTACTGAAGATGTAGCTAAGGCCGGAGTAGTTACTGAGGAGCAAGTCATTGCTCAGGCGTAGTACCTTGACTTAGTTTATACTCGTCGGGTACGTTACTAAATGGGCCGAGGCGATGCCTACATTCGACGCAAGCGCAAAACAGCTGCAGTTTTCGTATTCAATCACATTATAACTAGGTTTGTGTCCCGCAAGCAATTATCACTGACCATGGGAGCCATTTTCGAAACATCATGATGACTGAGCTTACAAGCCAGCTTGGTTTGTGCCATGATAGCTCTACTCCTTATTATCCGCAAGCCAACGGTTTGGTTGAGTCTATCAACAAAGTTCTGGTTATCATGATCCGACGAATCATTGGTATTCATCGGTCGAATTGGCATAACATGTTATTTTCAGCGCTATGGGCATACCGAACTTCAGTGAAAACTTCTACAGGTTTCACTCCTTTCCAGCTAGTTTATGGCTTGGAAGCTGTGTTACCTATTGAATGCGAAATCCCATCACTTCAAATGGCTGTCGAATTACTTCCAGCTACTTCCAAAGAGGAGAAACGTTTATTATACTTAGCTCAATTAGATGAGACTCGACGTGACGTTGCATTGGCAATCGAGACTCACGCGAAGCGAATGAAAGCTCAGTATGATAAAAATGTGACCCCTCGAAGTTTCTCGGAGGGAGACCTAGTGCTATTATATGATCAAGCTAATGATAAGCTAGGCGCTGGAAAATTCGTTCCTATGTGGCATGGACCCTACATTGTAAAGCGAAAGCTAGCAAAAGGGGCCTATGAGCTAGTAGATTTTGATGGGGACTCTTTGGGTAAACCCAGAAATGGACTTTACCTAAAGAGGTATTATGCTTAAATGGTGGGAATGGAGAATTTTTAGTTAGGTTAGGTTTTCTTTCTAGCTAGTGTGTTTTGTTAAGTTTAGATGGTGTGCTTAGCTTAGAAAGTGTGCTTTTCATCGTTATTCTGGCTTATCTTGGTTTTACTCTTGATATTGCAGATGTCGACGCCTCTCCAAACATACATTGGATTTGCTGATGGTGCTTGTCGTAGTACACGAAATATCTCTTCCGCAACTTGGGTTATCTATTCGCCCTCTGACGAGTTAGTTTCTATGCATGGGGTAAGCCTCGGTCAAACAACGAACAACATTGCAGAATACAATGCAGTGGTTGAAATATTGTCTGAATCTATTTCATTTGGAATTCGACGTTTGATAGTGAGGTTAGATTCTGAACTCGTTGTATTACAGCTTAATAGAGTATATGCCATTAGAAATCCTGTGTTGTTAAGGTTGTTTTTGAGGGTGCGTCTCTTGGAACGTGAATTTGATTACATTGAATATCAGCATATTCCAAGATCTCTAAATACATTAGCAGATGCAATTGCTTCTCGAATGTTGGACAGACATTTGCGATAATCATGCAAGTAAATTTAAAAACATTTCATCACATATGTTAAACAAGATAAAGCGGTAATAATGATATATATATAGATAGGAGTGTGTCAAAAAATATACATCGTCTTCAATCATAGGTTGAAAAACACCTTATGATCGACAAAAATGATAAGTACAAAAAGTCAAAAATGTCACATGTGTCTACAAAGAGACCATCCAATCACTGGTGGTGCTCTCTATACGACACCACTGCACGGGCTACCTTACACAAGAACCTCCTAAACGGTCCAGGGACTGCGACTACATAGCGCTGAAGTCTGATAGGAATATCATCTATGGTAGTCTCAGGTATATCCACCGTCAGACGCTCTAGATCCTGCTCCAACTCAGCTAGTGACTCTGCAGCCGCGTCCTGTGGAGCCGGTACCGGTGCAACTGGATGTATCCTCTCAAAAGGCCGGAGGTTGGCTGGGCGCTGTGGACCAACATCTGCATTTTGAAAATTTTTACTGTCAGTTTTGAGACGATATATATAAAAAAAAAAAAAAATAGATAACTTAAAAACTTGTGAAAAATAAAGTACCTCTGTCGTCCCATTGTTCTCCCTGTGGAAGAACCATGTCCGGATCACCTCGAAAATCTACTCCGGCATATGGAAAGTCCTGGATCGAAAAAACCTGGTCCTCTAACCAGTGAAAATAACCAACAGGGAATCGAACAACTGCCGCGCCCTCGTCAGGATGCCGGGCCATCACCGTAACCCATCGTATCAGCTTTAGCTCCCGAGGACCCAAGATATCAACAGTGAGATGCTGAGGGATCAGCATCAGAACTCTCTCTAAGGCAAAGCTCACAACTAGAGGCCCATATCCAAAGGTCTTTAGTTGTCCGTTCTTTGCCCTAGTCAGTTGGGCCTTCATATTGGCCGACACAGCATCGCACCAGTTGAAGATGGTGCCTCGGAAACGGTCAATAGCCATCCGCATTTGGGACCTGGTGGCGATATGTAAAGCGGCTGCGCCGCAAATTCTGGTAACCGTGAAAGCTATCACCATGAGTTCACGCCGAGAGATGTATTTGATTTCTATGCCTTTCGCATGGTTTTGGTTGGGTATGCACCAATCTGCCCGAGACTAGCAAGGGATTGGCCACCCGGCCTAGTCCCAGCTAGATTGAGCTGCTCGCCCCTATTTGGCAAGCCAGTGAGAAAGTATATGTCAGAGGGCTCTATCTCGAGCTAGTGCCCTCCGATGTAAAAGCATTGCCCATGAACGTTCCATCTCTCAACCAGCCACTCCAAGAATCTCACCTGAGCCCTCATGCCAGGTATGGCCCAGTATTTATATAGTCCGCATGCTTTTAGGGCATTAATGGAAGGTTGGTGACCAATTGCGGCTAAATCAACGTCCTCGTGCTCTCTTTCTCTCTAATCCAACATGGTGAATGCCCTACAAACCAAGAAATAATGATTAGAATTAATTTGGGAAATTTCAAATGGTTATTTTTGGGGTTTGGGGTTTCAAATTCCGCCCTTCGCGGGGGACGCACCCCGCGTTTAGGACACAGAGCGTCGGGACGCAGCTGGCCTGAAGGTGGGCTGCGTACCCCGACCTTTTTCCTGTGTAGGAAAAGGTCGGGGGACGCAGGTCACCCTTAGGGCACCTGCGTACCCCGCAAAGCGGATTTTAAAACCTAAAACCCCCCAAAAACCAAAACTAAAACCTAAAATAAAATTTTAATCGGATGAAATTGAAGAGGAGGATGTTGTGAAATACCTGGAAGAAACGGCGTTCGATTCTGACGGTCAGATTCTCTGCAATGACCACGGGAAGTTTCTTGCCAAAAGCCCTTTTCTCAACCTCAACAGTAAAATGGTAAAAATGACATGGTAAAAAGTCTTTTTATAGGTTTTTTGGATGAATGAATGCTAGGTTTGTTTATTTTTCACCATGGAAGGATATTTTTCGATGCATTTTTTCCTATCTTAAACAGGTATGAGTAATGTGTTTTTTTTTGTGCAGGACAAAGGGATTTAGAGGGAAAATTGTCATTTTTCACGAACCAAAACATCAGAGTCATCTTTTAAGCCCTTTTCTGACTCCTAAAACATGAAAAGATTGCCGAGCGTTTCTTTTACACTCGTTAAAACGGAATTAAAAGACGGTCCTCTTATAGCCCTTTTCTGACCGTAAAAACAAGAAAAGATTGCCGGGTTTTTGTCGTTTCAAACTCGATACTGGAAATAAAACGACGTGTCCTTGATCGCTTTTTACTTTTCAGGTCAGTGGCATTAAACATGAAAGTACTCCTTGGTCGCAAGATCAAGCGGTTCCCCTAGGTATTATTTTATACTTTTTCGGGCTTGAGGGACACAAATTTACGAAAAAGTTCAACCTGGAGTTTTCTTAAGTTTTTCAGACTCTCTAAAATTGAAAAACGCTGAGTTTCTCCTATACTGGGCTCGTTAAAATTTCATAGTAAAGGACCTGTTCAATTACAAACAGGAACGAACCACTCCTTCCTAGGGTTCGAATCAAAACTAGGTTGGACTCATCCGAAGGATGAGCTTATAACCAAGCATATGTTATCCTCCTCAAGCTTGTTAAAAATAAAGAGGTACTTGCCAGAAATGGTGGGGGAAAAGAGAGAAGAATGAGCCCATTTGTTATCCTTTGTCTCAGAAGAAACCTTACTACCACTCTTGAACACGACACTTTTCGTTCACCTGGGTTGGGAAATCCTTTGCCTCACAGTTGATCAAACCACATTGAAAGTCTTCAGCCGGGTTCCGGGGATTAACTTGGAGTCACTCGTTACCAAGCCATCTGTTGTGTCGTTATGTGTTCAAGAGGTCTGCAAACAAAACTTTCATCTGCAAAATACTTGTCATCCATTTTGACCATCCCTGAGTCAGTCCTTACAGCAACATTTTCTTCAACTTGAACTATGATTTCGTGTTGTGGGCTTGCCTGCAACGGGTCGCTTTCTATCGACATCAGCATATTATCTAGAAAGATGACTTAGAAATCGTCAGTACCTTGAAGTCTGCATGCATCAATGGCAGGTTTCTCGCCTTTGACGTCAGTTTACATCATTGACTTTCGATCGAAGGATTCCGTGAAATGTTCGACATCAACTCATTCATTCACATCTCATGGATTGTACTGGGTACTTTGAGAACCATTGACATTACTGGTGGCCTCTCTCACACTTGTTAATAGTTTACATCATCGACTGGTAATCAAGTGGTTTCTACCATGTTCGACATCAACTAATTTATTCGCATGGCTAGAATCGTACCAATTCGGGAAGTAGAAAAGAAGACCCTGGATCTAGTTTCCACCATCCAGGCTGCGAGGAGTTTTGTATTCATTATATAGTAGACCAATTATAAACAGATGGCTGCGTCCATACTGTGTCTACACAAGTCTATGATTATGATGTACT
Source organism: Pinus tabuliformis (assembly GCA_031772625.1). Lineage (NCBI taxonomy): Eukaryota > Viridiplantae > Streptophyta > Pinopsida > Pinales > Pinaceae > Pinus > Pinus tabuliformis. The sequence goes on from CM062812.1 coordinate 608,325,545, forward strand.
GCAAGATCATTCCTGTATCAGAGTAGTTAGTCTGTTAGTTAAAGTTTTGATCTGAGTATGGGAATGCCTACCTCAGTGATGATATAATCTTATACATGTATTTTGTGTTGAAAATTGCAGGTTCTGACCAGGCTCTCCACGAGATAATCCTTGAAATGATAAAGCGCTTCACCCTTCCTAGATTTACAAAACCCTAATCTACTACAGGCTTCGCACTTTAGGGGGCAATCTGTTACACTAAAAAATGTCACCATGGCTATGTACAGTTAGTATGGCTCTATCAACAGCTATGCTAACCTCCTGGGCAAGTCTTAAGCCTCTGCTCTCCATGTCAAACTCCAAAAGAGAGAGAAAGTCTTTATAAATGTATTTATCTCTGGGTACGCAGGTTCTCTCAACCTTGCCTGCGGGTACGCACCCAATGTTCACAATAACTGCGTACTTGTACGCTCTGTATGTAAAGGGGCAGGTGCGTCCCCCTGTAAAGGTCAAAATGCGCAAGTTTCATCTTTAAAAAGTTACTTGTGGTCATTTCTAGAGCATTCTAGAAGGTTGTTTGACGTGTATTGAGCGCCTCCAGTTGGTTCATGTATCCCTACCAAAGAGGAACTTATCCCATCAAGGGAGGAGCTATCCCATCCAAAGAGGGGATTATCCCATTGATGGTGGACCTGATTAACTTGCTCTTGAGCACTGTAAATACAGGCATTGGGCCAGAAGGAGGGAGGTTGAAAGCTAAACATTTCTAAGGGTAGATGTTGCAGGAATTAGGACTCCCATTTAGAAGCTTGTGAGGAGAGATTACCATCTTTTCTTTTTCTATTTGGAAGTGGGTGAGCTTTGTCAAAGTAAAGGAGAACTCTTGATGGACCCTGGGAGGGACTTGCACAACACCAAGGCTCAAGTTGTAATTGTTCCTTTTGTTTCCTATTAATGCGAATGAGTCCATTCTTCTCAATAACTTGTTATTTATGAGTTGTTTCATATACTCCTTGGTCTATATGTAAAATGTGTTTTATTTTATGAGATTATCAAGTGCTATTTAATCGTTTGATTGTTAGTGAATGCAGGTTTCGAAGTGAAGGAGGAGCTCATCCGGATCGGCGAGGCTGGACTACTACAACAGCGTTGGACTACAGGTAGGATCTAAACACTTGATTTCTTGTATGGTAAATGCATGTTTAGAGAAGGATTGCTCTTGTTTGTCTTGTTTGTCACTAGAGAGTCTTAGGCTCCTAGGGAGGTTGGTTGTCCGCACAAACGACTCTTTCCGCCTGACAGCATCGTCAGGTGAGGAATAATGTTACATACCTACCCTACTCCATTCCTATCAAAGAGGGCTTGAAATATTTGCACTCATTCAAAAGCGTTCTGGGACTGCTTCTCCATACATGTTCATCTAGGTTGAATGAATTAAGAATTAAGAAGTTGTCGAAATTACAATGATGCACACCTTTTTGTATGTCCAGGATTTCCAATTCCACAATTGGACCATAATATTTATTATTATTAGAAGCAACTCTTAATAATGCTACTGGAACTGGCTTACCCATGTTTCTTAATGTTACATTTGGAAGACCTTATTCTTGGATTCATACTTGAGCTTATTTTAAAAATGGGGCCAACAGATACATTTCATATCAGTTATCATAAGGGTTTTTTGCAATGGTTGAAAGGGATTTATTTTATTTTATGCAAAGTTATAGGTGCTATGTGGCATTTCATTCGGTCATGGTATCACTTTGGAGTCATATTTGATGATGTCATGCAATGTCACATTATCAAAGAGGTTGTTGGTGGAAGTTGCAGCCACTTAGACTTGGAAATGAACTGTTGGACTTGGTAGTCATGAGATGTGGTCTAACAGGATTGTCACAAACAACAAAATCAGCTAAGTGAGGCCTAACTGTGGGTCTCGTTGGGCCTAACATGCCATTTACTAATAACTATGGTGTGTGGGAGGATGAATTTGAAGCTCTCTATTATGAAAATTTTATAGGGGATGTTTGGTAAGACACAACTATGTAGTTAAAAGGAACAAGCCCGTTTTAATTGGAAAATCCTATGGTCGTGTGAGTAGAAATCCCCTTCGTGAAAGAAATATTAAAATATTTGGCTATTTTCAGGTGTTGAAGCTGGAGTTATAATTTTCAATTCCAAAGTTGGGAAGATTACTGAAGAAAACAATGGTCATAGTGTTCTCTTTTGTGAAATTGGAGTGGCAGTTACCTACAGGCTTGTTAATGTTGCATCAGGGGTAGCATCTGGAATTTTTTGCAATATCAGCTAGATGGTCCACCAGTGGGTGTGCATGATGCATACGACATGGAGGTCGAAGTTGAAAATTCTCATGACACTGAAATAATAGTTTCATGGATTATCGAGATTACATGAACCAAAATAACACATAATATGATTTTAGTTACCAACATCTCTTTATGCCATGCCATTATCACCAACATGCATATTTTTTTTTTTTCGGGAAATGTGTCTAGCTTCACGCCCTACAATTCCATTTGAACCATTGAAGAAGAGACTACATGCACACCTAAAAAATTTGGGAGTACAGATTTCACATTTATATGAGGAGAAATGGTCTTAAATTCCTTTTGGTGGGTCATTGCCAAACACAAGACAAAAGCATTTTTGCTTTGGTGCTGCAGCAAGCATGGTTCGCCCAATCACTGGCTATTATGTTATCCTCTCTTTGTTAGAGGATCCATCATACACAACAACTATTGCAAGTTGTCTGAAGGATGAATATGGTGATGGAGCGATAATTCCATATCAACTAAGCACAAAAGATGTAGCGTCGAAAGCATGGGAAACTCTTTGGCCTCACGAGCGAAAGCGATAATGGATACTCTTTATTTTTTTGGCTTGAAATTATTTTGTAGTTGTATATCGATGGGACAGAAAATGTTCTTTGAAACAGTTTTCCAGTTTCCTAAGTAGATGTAGAGAATATTCCTTGGGGCAAGGATTTCTTCTATTAATCTTATTTGGTTTTCATTGGTCATGTTTATCATGGCTCTAAATTACATGTGTTATTATTTAATAAAACATTTGATGTCAATCTAAGTGGAGCAAAATTGATGAAAACATATGCGACCTAAATGGGGAATTGGAATGTGACTGGTTCCAAGTTGAAATAAGGAAATGCGACCATTTCCAAGTTGAAACAAGGAAATGTGACCCGTTTTCAGTCGCAACAAGAAAATGTGATTGGGATATCCTAGTGATCCTTCAATTCTTAAAGATGTAATAATCACACCTGAGACAATCAATGATTCATGCGACCTACCCTATTTTGCGACCTAGTGACATAACCATTCTTCAGACCCTGAGTTGTTAGTCACAAAATCATAGTTGTGTGAATTAGTGATTTATGTGACCCACTCAAATCTCCAACCTCATGACCTCCTTTCTACATGCGACCTGCTACCTCCACAAAACCTCAACACCAGTCATGCTAGGTGATTTATTTTCTTAGTTACATTAGTGTTGAAATTCTCACTCTAATTGTGATATGGAGGTGAGATATATGAATCCATGACCCTCCATCCCCTATTACAATAATCACTAAGTTATGGAATGCAAACCAAACAAAGTCTCCAAGTGCATCTGCAATCATCTCGTTGCTATCATGTCCTACAACCGATGATAAGAACTAGAGATGCAACCTCATTAGAATGTCAAGTAACTAATTCAAGCTATGCAGAATGATCCTTGTGGCTATCATGCAACAACATATTTGGAGGATGTATAACATAAATTGTCCATTTATCCAGTGTTTTGCAATACCAACACAATTTTATTTGCTAAGGAATCATTTTTTACTCCTAGAGTAGCTTCATTTGGTGGGTGAGGACAGAGTGTAAACTCTATAAAGAATTGTGTTAGGGTAGGAGGTAACTCCTCAAATGAATTGTGTTTATTCATTAAGATTAATCATGTTTATATACATGAGGGAGTGACTCTTGGGCTTCACCACCTGATGGATCTTTATTTTCCATTATTTACTATTTACATTATTTACAAGTGTTCACCCAATCCCAATGATTATGTGTCAACATTGCCCCCCTTAATCTGAAGGGATGTTGGTGAGCCCAAGCATCATTTTGAACCTTTCAAGCTTTTCTCTTCCAAATTCTTTGGTGAAGATGTCTACAATCTGCTCATTAGTGGAACAATGGCATAGATGGATTGTCTTGGCCTCAACATGATGTTGAATAAGATGGTATTTTATATTGATGTGCTTCGTTCGATCATGGAACTTTGGGTTCTTGGCAAACTTTATTGTAGAGGTGTTGTTAATCACGAGTGGATTTGAATGTACTTGTTTTACCTGCAAATCTTCTAGAATTTTCCTGAGCCACACAATTTCTTTTGTTGCCTCAGTTGCTGCCACGTATTCTACCTCTATTGTGGAATCTTCTGGAACTGATTGTTTGCGTGATCTACAGGAGACAATTCCTAATTCAAGACTCATAGCATAACTTGAAATAGATACCCCAGTTTCCTTGTCTCCATCGAAGCCTGAATTAGAGTATCTAATCAAGCTGAGGTCGCCCACCTGTGTACAATTGAGTCCAAAGTCTTGAGTTCCCTTCAAGTACTTTAGAACTCTTTTTGCAGTAGACCAATGCCCCTCACAAGGCTTTTTCATAAATGTAGAGAGGATTCCAACAATGAACGAAATGTCTGCTATGGTAGTATTCAGGTAGTTTGGAGACTTCCTACAAGCTGTCTATACTTTGTTGCATACTCAAATTATTTTCCTTCAATGGATGTGAGCTTTAAGTTTTGTTCCATTGGAGTAGTCAGAGGATTTCACTTAGCCATGCCAAACATGTTCAATAGATCTCCAATGTACTTCTTTTGAGAGAGGAATATAGACTTCGGATGTTGAGTTACTTCAATTCCAAGACAGTAGTGAACATAGACCAAGTCAGTCATTTCGAAACCTTTCCTAGATTCCTTATTTATGGATGCAATGTAGCTTTCATTGTTCCCTATCATAAAAAGATCATCTACATATACCACAAGATATAAAACTATTTTTCCAACTTTCTTGACAAACAAAGTTGCATCATCAAGATCATAATGTTTGAAGTTGAGTTTTAGAAGATGCTCAGTTAAATTTTCATACCAAGCTCGCATGCTTTCTGTGGCCATACAAGGATTTCACAAGTTTGAATACTTTATTTTCATGTCCCTTCACAAGAAATCCTTCAGGCTGCGACATAAAAACATTCTGTTTCAGATCTCCATTCAAGAAAGTAGTTTTTACATCCATTTGATGGAATTTCCAACTGTTCTGAGCTACTAAGGCAAAGAGTATCCGAATGGTAGCCCATTTTGTTGTGTGGGAAAAAGTCTCCTCATAATAGACCCCATTATTCTGTACAAAACCTTTTGCCATAAGCCTCAATTTGTGCTTGTCAAGTGAGCCATCAGCTTTATACTTATTCTTGTAGACCCACTTGCAGCCAATTGGTTTCGTTCCCAATGGAGGATCAACCAGCTTCCAAGTGCCATTCTTTATGAAGGCAACATACTCCTTTTGCATCGCTTCTTTCCATTCATCATGAGAAGCAACTTATTTTAAGGAAGTTGGTTCAAAATCTATAGACAAATTTAGTTCACAATCATAAACATCCATATCAACAGGTGAATCAAAATCATCTACATCACCTCCATTTTTCTTGGTTGAATTTCTTGTTCCTGTCTTTCCAACCTCATCAGGATGAACACTTTCAAGTGTCTTTGTCAGCCACTTTGGGGGACCTTTTTGAGATGGTCCAGGCTGCTCTGTTGACTGAGTTGGGACTGAATCAAGATCAAGTCTCCCAATTCTATCTATCACATCACTCAAAGTATCATCAGTGGTTGGAGTTTCATGTGGGGGAGAGAGTGCTTCAGAAGAAGATTCCATAGATTGATCCAGTATAGGAATCCCCCCTTCAAGATGTGGAATCTGATTATCAAATTCTTGAAATGATTTTGCATGTATGAATCTATCCAAGCGATCAAGTTTCCGCTCGATAACATTGTCAGCTTTGGAAGATTCGTGAAAGATTACATCTCTAGATACAACAAAATTTTTATTAACTTCCTCATAGAGATAGTATGCTTTGGAGGTATTTGAATACCCCAAGAAGATACACTTATGACTCCTTGCATGATGTTTGTTTCTATGTACCTTTGGTATCAAGGAATAACAGGTGGAACTAAAGACCCTAAGATGCTTTACCGAAGGAATGTGGCCATACAACATTTAATAAGGTCTTGTTTCTAATAGAATTAGATGGACATCTATTCTTTACATATACAACACATAGAACCGCATTGGCCCTAAACATCACTTTTACATTCTTGAAAAACATCATGGAACGTACCATATTTAAGATTGTTATATTCATTCTTTCAGCTACTCTGTTCCGTTGGGGATTATAAGGAACAGTTGTTTGATGTTTGATCCCATGTTGGCGAAGATAGTTTTCAAATTCATTTGAAGTGTATTATTTTCCATTATCAGTGCGAATAGAGCCAATATGAGATTGTGCATCATTTTCAATCCATGTATGAAAGTTCTTGAATGTTTGAAAAGCATCAGATTTGTTCTTCAATAAATAAACCCAACACATTCTGGTGTAGTCATCAATAAATGTCATCATATATTTATTTCCATTTGTAGAAGGAATAGACATTGGACCACATAAATCTGAATGAATGAATTCAAGTTTTTCTATGTTCTCTAGAATGTGAATAATGGAAACACTGTTTGCTATGATTTCCTAGAATGCAAGCATCACATTGCTTAAGTTTCATAGGAATTGTAGGAAAACCAGTGACACCATTTTTCTTCAACAAGTGAATGCTTTCATAGTTCAATTGTCCAAATCTAGCATGCCATAATAGACTTGATGGAAATGTACCTTCATCATAATGAGAACTGTATGAGAAATTTTGTGCACGAGAAGAGGTACCTTCCATCTTAATAAGTCTTTCTTCTTCTATCCCCATCATGACAAGTGAATGATCCAATGCTTTTCTCACCTCAACCTTTCCATCAAACATATGAATGGAGTGTCCTTGCTAGCGGATGTGGACCAAGGAAAACAAGTTTCTCCTTAGCTATGGGATATATAAAACATCATGCAAAAGAAAGTCTGGAAGACCAGGCAATTTGAGTCCGATTATGCCAAGCCCTGATGGATTGAGTTTTGATTTGTCTGCAAAGTAGATTGCTCCATAAACATTGTCAGTAAATTATTCAAAAAAATATTTTCTAAAATTCATGTGGCAAGTTTCTCCTGAATCAAAAAATCAATCATTCTTCCAAGAAGCAAGTGAAGCATTAAACAAGTCTTCATTTACTCTAATATTACAATGTGCCACAACATAGTGAGCATATTCAGGTGCTTTACCTTTCTCTTTATCACTGGTTTTACCTTTGGGTTGATTTTTTTCCTACTCAGTTCTGTCCCAGGGCAACTTGCATGTGGATCCATCATGTGATCCATCTCTATTGCAACATATGCAATGAAGATCAGTTTTTTCTCCTTGAGAGTGTCTTCCCCCCCTGCCTTTGAAATTTCTTCTTCCTCTTCGACCACCTCTTCGTCTAGAATAATCTTGATCATGATTCTTCTCTCTATGTGCAAGACACACATCTTCTTCAGAAGACTGAGCAATTATCTTATTCTCAAAATATTTCTCTCTCTCAACAAATTTATTCACAAGGGAGTTAAAGGTAATCTCTTTAAGGTTTCCATTTTCTTGCAATGACTCAAGATAATTTGAATAAGTGGGATAAAGTGACTTGACAAAAGACAACAGAGGAATTTCTAGTTCAACATTAGTGATTTTGATATCATGCATAATAGATTTTACTTTTGATGCTAGAGCAAGAGGATCATCATTTTGTAATTCAAGACTGAACAATTTAATCATCAATTGGACAACTTCAAGCACAGAGTGTGAGTCATAGAGTTACTTAAACTTCTATAAGGTTTCAAAGGCATTTGAAAATGGTGAAATATGGTGACTCACCTCTTTATTTATAGATGTTGCAATCAAGGCATAGGCTTTTCTGTTCTTGTTTTCCCAAATGGCGAATTCCTTGTCTGAGGTAGGCTTTGCAAGTTCATTATCTCCTTCTCCTACACAAACTCCTTTCCATATCTCATTGAAAATGAGAGTGTTCTTGAACTTTCGAGACCACTTAGGGTAGTTATCCTTCCCGTGAAAGCCACTCCCATAATAGATACCAATGTAGCATTTTAAAATTTGTATACTGTAGAAAAAAAAACTTCTGCTGCCAATAGACTGTAAGAAATTGCACCTCTGCTGGTAATATACTGTGAAAGAAAATCAATTCTATTCTCGTGTTTTTTTTTGATAGAGTTATTATGTGGGGGAGGGTTATATGGGGAAGGGAATATATGGGAAAGTATTAATGGTGGGAGGGTGTATTTGGCAAAGGGTTGTATGTGTAGGTATTAATGCATTCAACGTAGGGAGCAACATATGGGAGCAGTCAGGAGAAGCGTATGGGAGCAAGGAGGGAGGACTGAAGCTGAGTCGGAGGGAACAACATATGGGAGCCGCAGAGTGGGCAAAGGTGTATATGGTGATGTTAACTATGCAAAGGTATGGAGGCTGAGGTGTATGGAGGTCGAGGAAATGTGATACTAGAGATATTAACTGTCCAGATTGATGGTATGGCCGCGTAGGGGAGAGTAGATTTATGGGTGCGACTATTGGCACAATTTTGTATGATAGGGGCCACGTATGGAAATGATACCACGGTGAGGAGGGCTAAGGTTGTGAGTTGGGATATTAACGCAGGAGGAACAGGGTGGAGTATTACCACAGTGAGCAATAAGACAGGCGGTGGGCCAAAAAAAACTATTCAACACACAACATCAGGTAAACAACATACATACCAAGTTAATTTTTCACCAAGCCAGTTTGCATAGTATTCAATTCAACGCACCAATGAACCATACTCACATATAAACTATCTTGCCAACCAATGAATTGTTATGCACATATGCCACACACAATATTTGGATGCAGAGATTATGTTTAACAACAGCGCTAGGAACCATGGTTTCACAATCATACAGTTAGAAATGAATTCAAAGTAGACCATGCCTTATCAACCTCATCGCAACAACAGATTTAACTCAATGTTCAATTGCACATTCTAGCCTTCAATTCATTTCAGTGTACACATACACACCAAACTGTTCAATGCAGAAAGCAAAGAATGCTCTCTTGATGGCAGGGAATAATGGTAGGTAAATAGGAGTTACAGGAGGAGAGGGCTGGCTCTGAGACCATGTTAGGCCAGGAGGTAACTCCTCAAATGAATTGTGTTTATTAATTAAGATTACTCATGGTTATATACATGAGGGAGTGACTCTTGGGCTTCACCTCTCGATGGCTCTTTATTTTCCATTATTTACTATTTACATTATTTACAAGTGTTCACCCAATCCCAATGATTAGGTGTCAACAAATTGAAAGAAATATAGTTTGTCATCGTCTTTTATCATTAATTGACAACCTACACTCCATTTAATTATGCCAATTGTAGCACCTACAATGCATATTTTTGATGACCATAAAATGAACGTGCCATACAAGCTAATAGAAAAACTAAAATTGGCACCAACAAATGCTTATCACAAATTGAAACATATATTAGAAGAGAATAATAACTTATACGTGCTAGGTCTTAGTCATAGTTTTAAAAACCGGACCGGTCCACCTAATAAACCGAGTTTCAAACTGGGACCGATCAGGTCTAAATGAACCTATTTTTTTTAAATACATTAAATAATTTTTTTTAATGAAAAAAACTATTTTTAAGAGACAAAACCATGATTCCAAGCCAATAGAGACAAAATATGCAAAATGGCATTGAGTGAAATACATATCATCGACAAAATACATAAGCAATGAGTCTCTAAATGGCCTATAAAGTCTAACATCAATGCTATATTTGGACTCAAGCATATTTCCAACAAGAACATAGTTTGAGGCATTATCGGTGATGACTTGCACAACATTCTACTCCCCCACTTCTTGAATAATGTCATCCAAAAGCTCAAATAGAAGGGTTGCATCCTTCACCTTATCAGATGCATCAACTGATCTCAAAAACATGGTTCCTTGAGGGCAAGAAATAAGGAAATTAATGATAGCGTGGTTCTTTCCACCGATCCATCCATATGACATGATGAAACAACTTGTTTTGAGCCATGAATCTCTATACTGTGCCAAATACTCATCCATGGAAGAAATATATTTTTGCAAAAGAGCTCCCATCAAGTCAAGTCATGCATACTAGGGCCTTTGAAGGCCTTTCCTATAGCTATAATAGAGTCCCACATAGCTTGGTAATAAGGTGAGCAAGCAGCATTAAATGGGATATCTACATCATACCACCATCTAGCAATCTATTGATAAGAAGTTTCTTTCCGTTGTTTTCTCTGTTAAAAATATTAAACTATGGCCAAAATCCACTTTGGACTACTCATTTTATGGAGATGATGGTTTCATTTAATTCCTCTTTTCGAGAGGACCAAAATCCACCTATATATCACCTCATTTGGACAAGCAGAAGTTGAGTTGTGAATTATTTTATTCATACATATATTATGGATCAAGTCCGCCCTATGCACATGTACCAATGGACATGTCAAGTGGACCCTCATGGAATCCTATAAATAGAAGATACCTCAAACTCATTTGGACACATTTATCAAGCTCTCTTCTCCTCTTCTATTTTTTCTTGGCTCGCACAAGTCTGATGGAGGAAGAAGGGTCCAAAACTACAGGATGAAGCTCACACTGAACTAGGGTTTTATGTTTCTTGAACGCTAGCACAAAAATGGGCATTTTAGTACCTGGACACTGGCACAAAAGATTATGAGAGTGACCAAGGACCCTTGAACGTTGTGTTGTAGTGGCTACAACCACCCTCCAAAATTTTTCCTTAGCCTCGTTTTAGAGCCTCCCTTGCAACCTTTACAGCAGCTTGCCTTGCTTCGTCAAGTTCACAAGCTTCAATGTCTTTCTTGCATAAAGGCAACCTGTTAGTCACAAATTGATCCTTTCCACTCACAGGCTGTTCACCCAGACTTGGTCCAAATATAGGATGAGCAGCTTCCCCTTTAAAATTGCACATTTATGGAGGGAAACCAACCTTCCCTCCAGAAATTATGCAATCCTCTCTGGCAGCTTGCTGGGCTCTAGGATGCGTAATCCTGCCTGCCAACACTCCTAGTAGGATTTCCATAAATTTCCCCAGCAAGGTTGCTTAGCCCATTATTTGGGAAAATCTGGGTAGCAATCAGTTGCTCTGCCTAGAAATTATGCAAATCTCCTGGGAAGCCAGCCCAGCTCCCAGCCAGAAATGCGCATTTTTCTCTAGCATTCGAGTAGTATTTTGCATGTGCAACTGAGTTGGCCAGTTCCCTCTGGGACTAAGAAAAACAAACTTGCATGCATGGGCTTCTTCTCCCAAGGTAGCATGCAAAGGCATCCCTTGTTTCATGGATCTATGTTTAGTAGTTGGAGGTTACATGCAAGGAGAAATTATGAAACCTCCCACCAAGTGTCACTTCCCCTAGATTCGTGGCATGCGTGTCACAACCTTGATGTTATCAAAACTCATCAATTGGACGCTGCAGAGCTCATTCCTCACATCAACCTTGCAGCTCTGACATCCCACATCACATCTAGGAGCAGTCGGCACATTCAACTCAGCTATTTTGGGGTAACCGCGCGTCCCATGCCTTATACTGCATTTCTGTCGCTTTTTGTGTTTTCGCTTGTGGGAGTATTGTTTTCTTGATTTATTTGAACACTTGCTATCATTTACATATATACTAGCTTGTCCTAGCTCTATTTCAATTTTCGTTTCTATCTCACTGCTATCGCATGCATGAAACTGTTTTGCACGGACGTTTGCCCAACCGACGAACTGCCTCACCCACATGCATGTTGATCTGTTTGTTGAATCTTTCAAAAATGTTTTTCTTACAATGTTAATCAATTCTACTATCACTTAGTGTCACCATGCATTTACTGTCTTAGTTGCTTTCAGTTGCCCGTCGGAGAGTCAGATCAACCTTGGCCCAGACTCTGCCTTCACTAAGGCTGCATTGTGCAATTTGGGGAAGGAAGGCTCACCTTCCTCTCCAGATTTGCACATTCCTTTGCAGCACTAGCCTCCAGGACTGTTTTGCGCATTTCTGGAGGACAGTGGCTTCTTGGCCCAAGAAATTAAGAAAATCTATCCCTAGGCCAACAATCCTTCCCAACTAGAATTGTGCATTGTGCAATCCTAGCAGTCAGTAGCTAGACTGGATTGTTCATTACACATTTCCAGTAGTCAGCTAGTCTCCCAACAACCCAGACTATGCCTTGTGCAGTCTTGGCAGTCAATCTCCCTACCTCCCAGCTGAAATTGCACAACCTTCATGATCATGCACCCAGCTATGTTGCAAGTCAGTTCTCATGTTCATTTTGGTTTTTGACTGACAGATTCTTGCCATGAGTGTTGCCATGTCTCCAGGTATCCCATGTGTTCATCTGCCTCTCAACAGTACAAGTACAATGGTTTCTAGGAGAGGAGAGACGAAGACACCATTCAGAGCACACTTGGGGATACAGTTGATCAAGTGTCCATGGAATTGCCTACCCATGAAGACATCAAGCTTTTCATAAACAAGGACATCAAGATATGAGAGCAACAACATCACAACGAGCAACATCATGAACAACAGCTGAAGACAGCATACCAAATGCAACAAATGCAAGAGGAGGGTTGTTGACAACACGAAGGCGGAACAAGGTTGCAAGCTCAAGCAAGTCCATTGATGATGAAATAAACTTTGGAGACTCCGGCTATGAAGTGACGGTGTGACATGAAGATCGTGTGAAGGCAGAATATGGAACAAAGAAGGAGTTGCATGTGCTGAAGCAACAACTTAGGAAGAACATGAAGTTGCACAGACAGACGAATGAGTTGCAACAGGAACAGGAACAACAGTGGGCACAACATGCACTAAATGATGAAACTACGCCCGTACAAGTTAAGGATCCATCCCAACAGCTGACATAGAGCAGACATGGTGAGAAGTGTTGTTGATCGCATGCAAGGGATTCAAAAACATGCATGTCATTAAGCGCACACATGAAATCCAACCCATTCAACACACTCATCAAGGCAAAGACAAGAAGCAATTCTAACCGGGGCTGGATATGTACTTTGACAAGTTGATGCCCATGACCACCAACACACACTTGAAGTTCAACACAGACACTATGCATCAGTGTGTTCTTGGTTCAACCGTACCCTTGAAGACCATGCGCATGTTAGCAGACGAGTTGGATGAAGGGGTCGAACCAATGCACCGGTTGCAATAGAGGCAAGAGTTCGCTTCAGCAAGATGTCACCATGAGGTGCATGCACACCATCACAGACGAACAAGCTTGGCATCATCTCACCACCTTCACCATCACAAGCATGTCAAAGATTTGGTCTCATCATAGTAGACCGAGTGTCAATGATGTCTTGCAAGGCTTGCTCAAGCCATGTTGTGTCACATGAGTACATGTCCATTGTAATGTTGAGTCATGTCAAGTGTAGGTCAAGTGTCAATGGTTGGAAGTAACAGTCATAGGGTAGGTGAAGAGTCATGAGGGTAGTTGAACTATCACAAAGGGGAATGTCAAGGGTCACCCCACCCTTTGCTATAAATAGTCCCTCATAACTCATTGTAGAGGCTTTTGGTCAGCCAAGCTTCTACTAAGACTATCTTGAAGAAGGCTTGGACAATATTGTAACACACCTTGGCTTCTCCAGTACATGGAGCTAGTACATCTCTTTGGAGGAGTAGGCGGATGTCGCTGTAACGTTTCACTGATGGGCTAGCAGGTTTACATGGATGTATTATGATTGGAACTTACACTTTTATATAATAAGAGCCAACACATTTTCATGCATATGTTGTTATTGTAGTTGGACTGCTCTAGTTTCCTTAATGATAAATGTTGTTTAAATTACGTATTTGTGTATGAATTGATTCACATGAAATTATATGAATCTTGTTGTTAATGTGTTGTATATGTTGTTAATGTTGTCACCGTCTGTGTCAACTACTATGTCGGACACCAGACAGACCTTTCACATGAACCTTGCTATAACAACCATTGCACTCATCCAGACTAATCCGTGAGTGTTATACATGTTATATTACCTTGTATGTTGTGACTACTGCATCCGAGTGGATTGCTCCATCGAAAGCTGTGTATGTCCTTTGTGTTGTGTGTTCCTAGCCGAGTTGGGACTGATCCCTTTCAACCTGGAACTCACCTTCACCATTTTCTCTCCCTTTATGTGTTAACCTCTCATACACCTTCTTTGACTCACTACATTAGTCACACCCTTGCTACTGACAGAGTTATCTTACTTGACTTTGTGCAACATCGCGGTGAAGGAATTACCTTACAACCCACTACTGGGACTCCTACACCAAATGGTTTGAGGTCTAATTGGGACTTCTTACCGAGGAGATGCCCTTGAGATGTTGACGGGCCCAACACTGTCAACAATTATGGCGCTAGAATGAGGGTCTGATGAAAAGTTGTGTCCTCTCATCCAATTTTCAACCTTTGCATATATTTCATGGAGTCTTGCACTCTTCCTCACCCGAGGTGTTTTTCGAATCATGAAGATGTCTCCATCTCAGGGAATCTTTTTGATCTCTTTTCCACTCACACGTATGATGGTGAAGGCGAAGTGGCCTAGCCTAAGCACTTACATTAATTTCTTTCCATGATTCATGAGGAATATGAGTTTTCTGATGAACATGTCGAGTTGCTTCTTGCATACAAACTTCACGAATATCCATTTCGATGGGCGCTCAGCCTACTGGCTGACACTGTGCACTCATTTGAGCACTTCTGTGATCTTATTGAAGACACATTCTATCATTTTGATCCAGACCATCTTGACTGGAAACTATTATAGCAACGGAGGGCTCCACATGAATCCATTATTGATTTTTGGCAGTGTTTCCGTGACTTGCAGTTTCAAGCTCCAAGGAGCCAGATGAAATTTTCTTATCTTTGGGACTAGTTCGAGTACTGCCTTAAGAAATCTACCCGTCCCAAGAGAAAGCTTGAGATCAAGCCTCGCTCAACATTCTTCGTTGATGGAACTACACAATCTCATGTGGAAGTGGGCACTGTCTCAACTGAATGTCCGCCTTCCTCTTATTCAACAACTCCACCACTGCCCAGTGATGTTGAGGACCATGCTCACACACCTGTTCATCCTTCACACCTTCCCAGCATCACTTCACTCAATTTTCATGCAGATTTGGTTGAGTCCTTCGAGTCCCCATATGCATTCTTTTCTATGACCTTCGTCTTCGCACCCGGGTGTTCCTCCAGATGAGACTATCTTGTGTTTGTCCATTCCAGACTCTTCACTTGTTGTGAATGAGGAACAACCCACTAACGGAGTTGGTGTTGCACAACCAACATGCACTATCATTCATGAAGAGTATGAGTGGGAGCTTGAGCATCAACACTCGGTGAAGGATGACTCCCTTCCGTCCAAGCCCCCTCCATTCTTTCCTAACATCATTGGTGAAATTTCCATCCATGATTTCGCATGTGTGTCTTTATCGCCCATCATCCAACAATGGAGAGGACCAATCATTCATTGGAAATCCACTTGATCTTTCATCTGCTTTTTCCAAAAACACAGAGGGTGAACATCCTTCCTCCTCATCTACCCCTCTATGTGATTCATCAAACCATGAGGATGCCAACCAACATCCTGAATTTTCTGATCTTGGTTGTCATGATCTCTTCACCTCATCATCCGATCACGATGTTGATTCACTCGTTCTTAATCTTTCTAAGCCACTGGTCTATGAATATCCATTTGTCAACAAAGTCGAAACCCCACAGGCCGTCAAGGCACTTCTGCCCAAGTTGATGGTTATGTCAGGCCCTCGCTGTCCTGAGGTTGGTTTCGCTTCCAATCAGGAAATTGTTCAAACAATCAAGGCTCCTCATCACTCATCTATATACACTCAAGATCAATCCAACACTCATATTTTACTTCCTCCATTCGAACTACACGATCCCATTGCTCATGCATTGGAGGAGCCTTACATTGCAAGCACTCGTGCATGACTCAAGTTATCTTTGTTTCTTTTTTTTTCTTGCATGTCACAGTCAAGAGTGTTCTTATGCTTCAAATTTG
Organism: Pinus tabuliformis; assembly: GCA_031772625.1. NCBI lineage: Eukaryota > Viridiplantae > Streptophyta > Pinopsida > Pinales > Pinaceae > Pinus > Pinus tabuliformis. The sequence goes on from CM062812.1 coordinate 608,341,851, forward strand.
CACGTAGTGTCACACAGCACCATGATAAGTCCGCGGACTTCCCGTCATGCACATGCACTCACTTATGTCCCATGGGCACTTTGAATCATGAAGTGTGGTTTTCTTCATTGTTACATCTTTCTTGCTTGCTAGTTCACACAACTGGGTTGCTCGTGGACCAAGCATTCACCAACATGGGTCTACCAATGCGCTGGTGGCTACATTGGAAGTATCACTTCACGTGATCAGTGCCATGTACCGTTAGTGCAGGAGTAGGAGTAGTGTTGCTTTCAGTTGTTTGCTTGCATGCTTGTTTTCTTATGTTCTTTGTTTGCTTGTCTGTTTGCTTGCTTGCTTGTTTCCATGCTTCGCTTTCATTTTTGCTTCTACTCTTGCTTTTCTTTGTTGATTTTTAGTTCATTCACTTTTTTCGTTCATAGGTTAGTTTTGCATGAAACCATGTATGACTCTTGAAGCAAGATGGGTAAAGTATGAGAGGGCTTGTACATATATCACTACCTGGTTATCTGTCATCTTGCCTCTATATGATGAGCTTGTTACTTTTAGTCCATGATATGTTGAAGGAAAATACGTATTGTTCGAAGTGAACCTTGGTGTAAACACAACGCTTGCATGCAAACTAATGTCACCTTCTCTAGTCAATTGTTTTTGGGTTAACCCTTGTCAACTCAGTCAAGTAGAGCAAGGTAAGGGGGGAAACCTTAACAGGCATGTCAGAGATACAATAAACTGCTTCTCTGTTGGAACAAATTCTTCTACTCCCAATAAGTCGGGATCCCTCTTCCACCTCTGAAATGAATAAGTGTTATGCACAATGAAAAATGAAAAAAATGAAAAGTCAAAAATTCAAAATGAAAATTGAATAAGGCTAAAGAAGAGAAAGGCTTCCTGCGCAAGGAGGTGTTGCAAGTAACTCCGCCGGCGTACTGACCAGGATCACTGGTAGCGGAGCCATGCTTGTGTTCCTATGTGACTCCACCGAGGTACTGTCAAGGCCTGTTGGCAATGGAGCAACACCAGAGATGAAACTAAGACTCTGACGACTACACTGCTTGTGCACCTATATACCCCTCAACCCTAATCGAAACAATTGTGTTGCCTTGGCTTGGAATGTGTGTCAATCGACCAAGGGTTTGGCAGATGCTACATCTTACAATCAAGTTAGTGTGAAACCAAGATGAGCTTAAAAATTAACAATACTTCCAGAGGTGTTAAACTTGCTTTTCACAAAAAGGTCCATTCAGAGAGCTGGAGTTCTACCAGTGTGTCATCAAGTGTTGTAGTGGCTACAACCACCCTCCAAAATTTTTCCTTAGCCTCATTTTGGAGCCTCCCTCCCAACCTTCAGAGCAGCTTTCCTTGCTTCGTCAAGCTCACAAGCTTCAGTGTATTTCTTCCACAAAGGCAGCCTATCAGTCACAGCTTAATCCTTTCCCCTCATAGGTTGTTCACTCGAACTTGGTCCAGCTGTAGGCTGAGAAGCTTCCCCTTGGAAATTGCACATTTCTGGAGGGCAACCAGCCTCCCCTCTAGAAATTGTGCAATCCTCTCTAGCAGCCTGCTGGGCTCTAGGATTGCGCAATCCTGTCTGCCAACACTCCTAGCAGGATTTGCACAAATTTCCCCAGCAAGGTTGCCCAGCCTAGAATTTGCGCAAATCTGGGCAGTAGTCAGCTGCTCTGCCTAGAAATTACACAAATCTCCTTGGCAACTAGCCCAGCTCCCAGCCATAAATGCGCATTTTTCTCTAGTAGTCAAGCAGTCTCTTGCATGTGTAGCTGAGTTGACCGGTTCCCTCCGGGATTGAGAAAAATAGACTTGCATGCATGGGCTTCTTCTCCCAAGGTAGCATGCAAAGGCATCCCTTGTTTCAAGGATCTATATTTAGTAGTTGGAGGTTACATGCAAGGAGAAATTCTAAAACCTCCCACCAAGTGTCGCTTCCCCTAGATTCGTGGCATGCGCATCACAACCTCGATGTTATCAAAACTCATCAACCGGACGTTGTAGAGCTCATTCCTCACATCAACCTTGTAGCTCTGACATCCCACATCACATCTAGGAGTAGTCGGCACATTCAGCTCAGCTATTTTGGGGTAAGCCCGCTTCCCATGCCTTGTGCTGCATTTCTGTCGCTTTTTGTGTTTTCTCTTGTGGGAGTATTGTTTTCTTGATTTCTTTGAACGCTTGTTGTCATTTACATATATACTAGCTTGTCCTAGCTCTGTTTCATTTTTCGTTGCTATCTCACTGTTGTCGCATGCATGAAATTGTTTTGCACGGATGTTCACCCAACCAGCGAACTGCCTCACCCACATGCATGTTGATCTATTTGTTGAATCTTTCATTCATGTTTTGCATGCACTATCAATCACTTCTACTATCACTTTGCGTCGCTATTCATTTACTGTCTTACTTACTTTCAGTTTCCCGTCAGCGAGTCGGGCCAAACTTGGCCTAGACTTTTCATTCACCGAGGATGCATTGCGTAATCTGGGGAGGGAAGGCTCACCTTCCTCTCCAAATTTGCACATTCCTACCCAATACTAGCCTCCAGGACTATTTTGTGCATTTCTGGAGGACATTGGCTACTTGGCCCAAGAAATTGTGCAAATTTGTCCTTAGGCCAACAATCCTTCCCAGCTAGAATTGTGCATTGCGTAATCCTAACAGTCAGCAGCTAGACTGGACTGTGCATTGCACAGTTCCAGTGGTTAGGCAGTCTCCCAACATCCTAGAATCTACCTTGTGCAGTCTTGGTAGTCAGTTTCCCGACCTCCCGGCTAAAATTGTGTAACCTTCATGATCATGCACCGAGGTATGTTGCAAGTTAGTTCTCATGTTCATTTTGGTTTTTGACTGACAGATTGCTTGCCATGAGTGTTGCCATGTCTCCAGGTATCCCATGTGTTCATATGTCTCTCTGCAATATAGGTACAATGGTTTCCAGGAGAGGAGAGATGAAGACACCATTCAAAGCACACTTGGGGATACAATCGATCAAGTGTCCATGGACTTGCCTACTCACGAAGACATGAAGTTGTTCATAGACAAGGACATCAAGATATGACAACAGTAGCATCATAGTGAGCAACATCATTAATAGCAGCTGAAGATAGCATACCAAATGCAATGAATGCAAGAGGAGGGTTGATGACAACACGGAGGCCAAACAAGGTCACAAGCTCAAGCAGGTCCATTGATGATGAAAGAAACTTTGGAGACTCTGGCTGAAGTGACCGCACGACATGAAGATCGTGCGAAGGTAGAAGATGGAACAAAGAAGGAGTTGCATGTGCTGAATCAGAAACTCAGGAAGAACATGAATCTGCACAGATAGGCGAATGAGTTGCAACAGGAATAGGAACAGCAGTGGGTGCAACATGCACTCACGAATGAAACTGTGTCCATACAAGTTAAGGATCCATCCCAACAGCTGACACAGAGTGGACATGGTGAGAAGGGTTGTTGATCACATGCAAGGGATTCAACAACATGTATGTCGTTAAGTGCACACATGCAATCCAACCCATTCAACACACTCATCAAGGCGAAGACAAGAATCAAGTCCAAATGGGGCTGAATATGTACTTTAGCAAGTTGATGCGCATGACCACCAGCACACACTTGAAGATCAGCACAGACATTATGCATTAGTGTGTTTCCGGTTCAACCGTACCCAAGAAGACCATGCGCATGCTAACAGGCGAGTTGGATGAAGGGGCTGAACCAATGCACCAGTTGCAACGGAGGCAAGAGTTCACTTGAGCAAGATGTCATCATGAGGTGCATGCATACCATCACGGATGACCAAGCTTGGAATCAGCTCACCATCTTCACCATCACAAGCATGTCAAAGAGTTGGTCTCATCACAACAGATTGAGTGTCAATGATGTCTTGCAAGGCTTTCTCAAGCCATGTTGTCTCACATGAGTACATGTGCGTTGTAATGTTGAGTCATGTCAAGTGTAAGTCAAGTGTCAATGGTTGGATGTAACAATCATAGGGTAGGTGAAGAGTCATGAGGGTAGTTGGACTGTCATAAAGGGGAATGTCAAGGGTCACCCCACCCTTTGCTATAAATAGTCCCTCATAACTCATTGTAGAGGCTTTTGATCAGCCAAGCTTCTTCTAAGACTATCTTGAAGAAGGCTTGGAGAGTATTGTAATGTGCCTTGGCTTCTCCATGGCACGGAGCTAGTACATCTCTTTGGAGGAGCAAGCGGATGTGGATGTAACGTTTCACTGATCAGGCTAGCAGGCTTACATGGATGTATTGTATGATTGGAACTTACACTTTTATATAATAATAGCCAACACATTTTCATGAATATGTTGTTATTGTAGTTGGACTACTCTAATTGCGTTAATGATATATGTTGTTTAACTTACGTATTTGTGTATGAACTAATTCACATGAAATTATATGAATCTTGTTGTTAATGTGTTGTATATGTTGTTAATGTTGTCACCGTCCATGTCGACTACTCTGCCAGACACCAGACAGACCTTTCACATGAACCTTGTTGTAATAACCGTTGCACTCGTTCGGACCGATCCATGAGTGTTGTACGTGTTATCTTACCTTGTATGTTGCGACTACTGCATCCGAGTGGACTGCTCCGCCGGAAGCTGTGTATGTCCTTTGTGTTGTGTGTTTCTAGCCGAGTTGGGACTGATCCCTTTCAACCTCGAAGTCACCTTCACCCTTTTCTCCCCCTTTATGTGTTAGAACGTCTCATACACCTTCTTTGACTCACTACATCAGCCACACCCTTGCTACTAACAGAGTTATCTTACTTGCCTCTGTGCGACATTGTGGTCAAGGAATTACCTTAACGACCCACTACTAGGACTCCTACACCAAATGGTCTGAGGTATAATTGGGACTTCTTAACCGGGAGATCCCCTTGACATGTTGGTGGGTCCAACACCATTAACATGCTGGCACAAAGTCTTGATGAGAGTGACCAAGATATCTGGGTCAGTTTGGTCCCCAATCGCTCGCACATAATGGTATGGGAAATACTGAGCTCCCTTAGTCGCTATCATGCAGTTCATAGAGAGTGACCTGGTCTGTCATAGTCACTCGCACAACTCCTCCTCCTTGTGTCTGGGACTCCAAGATGACATTTCAGTATTTTGAAGATTTTGCTTAGTGACAGAAGTGTTCGATAGCAGGCTACAGGTAGTGACAGTACATTATAGTTATTTGAATCATAGTTTTGATGTTTAGATGCATTTCATGGATATTCTAATTTTTGTGAAGATATGGATCATTGCACTCTGTTTTACTGAATCATTTGATGACAATCTATTAGAAGAAGATTTGCAAGGGTTTTCCCCATGGTGGGTTTTGCCCTGGCCTCCCACCAATCCTAGTGTCTCTATGTGTGAATTATTTTCTTCTATTGTTCCTTTATGTTATGTTGCATTGATGATGATGTTATTGTTCTTTCTACATAGTTGCATATGTTGATGAATAACAATGTTAATCTAAATAATGTTATGATGTTATGGGGTTAACTTAATGTGTTAATGGAGAAATTCAATTATCAAAGCAAAGAACAATATAGCCCTATGAAAAATTAACATGGTTTCAGAGTTGGGTTGAAGAAAAACCATGGATATCACCCCCATAGAGACACTTTTGATGGAAACTAGAAGAGGATGGTGGAGACCTAAAATAATCCTAGGGTATGAAGGAAACCCTAGGTAGTTAGTGCATAAGGATTTAATGGTTAGGGTTTGATAGAAACTATGGTTTATGGAAAATACTTGAGATTTAATGTATGAAACTATAGTATGGTCTATGTGAAGATGGTCAAGAACTTGGGATAGATTTGATGAAGCCCTAGATGGCTAGTTGTTGATAAAGTTGATTGAAGGAAACATCTTATGTGGACTATGGATAGTGATGACTCTTGAAGGGTAGTTCAAGAGGGAGAGGATCACCTCTCATTAAAGATAATTACTCCTTAACTTATAATGTTTATTTGTGTCTTTACTCTTGTTTAGACTTATGGATCTGATTATTATGATTATTGTTTTGATCATTGCTTATACTTCTTTCATATGTATTTGAGTATATGGATGTATCTAACGTCCTTAATGAAAAGGTGACAAACACTACAAAATGTCTATGAGAAGGTGCATAGGTATTTTAAGACTACAAGGTATGAAAGGTATATTATTTCAATGTTATGTTTCAGTTATAACATTGGATGACTAGGTAAGCCTTATGGTATGTTGAGAATGTCTCCTTCGCAAATGGATCATGCTTGCATATGAAAGAGATTTGGATTTATGTTTCCTATGATGAAATGGTGCACCTGGTATTGAATATTTTGATCATGATGATCTTCTTGATTCTATGAGGTTACTTATTGTTGATCTTGGATATAGTGGCATAACTTGATGTTTGGCTAACATCTATTGTTCTTGGAGATCCTAATTCTATGAAGAAGGCTAGTACCTTGACTCTAGTAAATGATACTCTTGACACTTGACATGCATAAGACATGATGGATCTCTTATAAAAGGTTACCTCATTGATATTGATAATTCTTGTGATAAGTATGATGAAAGTATGTTGACACTCTTGTTGTTTTGGTAAAGTTTTATTGAATGACCTGACTTGGTCCTATGGTAACCTTGATAATAGAACTATGAGTTTGATACTCTATACCTCTTACTAAATATAGTCGTCTTGATGGAATGAGTAACTATGGAATATCTAATTGCACTAACTTGATGGGTTCAAATGATAAAAGGGATATTGTGTTCATGATATTTGAAGTATGTTGTCACACCTATCCGTTGTCCCTATCATGTGAATTTAACCTTTTGATGAAAGATTGATGTCGTGATATAACGTGGTAGCTGACGTAAGCATGATATGACCATGATGGATATATGTTTGACTCTATGATCTAACAGATTTGTTGTTGCACGACTCTAGTAAAGACAGGTTGATGACATGAAAGGAGTCGAATGAAGTAGATTCCCAGTCAGAGGGAGAATCTATTCTCAATATTCTTACTCTTATTACTATTTGCATTATGCACTGTTGGAATATGATTTATGTGCATCTGACATTATTGATCTGTAGCAAGGTCTCAGATTTGAAGTTTGTATAGAAATTAGCATTTTTTCTCCAGTCACAGGCATAGAACTGGGAATACTTGTCCCTGGACGCACGCATGCTAAGGTCCAAGTAGTGTCTAGGCAACTAAAGTCGCTCCCATGCTAACCTGAAGGGAGCGTCCAGAGGTTTGACTACTGTTGACCGTCATCTGATGATTTCTAAAGTTTTCTCAACTCTAAATCAAGATGTTCACCTAGAGGATGTCAGTTCCACAGATAAGTAGCAAATATCTAAAAGATTTGAAAGCAGGGAAGTTTGAATGTTTGTAGGTGACCATGACATACATATAGATATGTCATTATGTTTGAAGTTTGCGCTGCAAGAATTTGACATGATTTGGCTGATTGATATATATGAGTTGTATGATGTCTGATGATGAGCTAGATCTCTGATTCAATAATTGAGATACATCTTGGACTATAGATTTTACTATGATAGAAAACTTGGATATTGACATGATGTCTAATGTTTTGACTTGATGAATGATGATTTTCCTTGATGACAATCATATATTAGCATAGTGACTTCCTATGACTTGTATTATGGGAATAACTTGATTGATATTGTATGGATGATGACAACTTGTTGGCATGATAATAGATGATGTCATGAATCTATGAAAGCCCTACCTTCCATCTGGTTCAAAGAATTGACATTGAGGTATTGATGACTTTTGATACTAGTATTGACCTGGCTTTTAAACTTTGATGAGATGATTTGATTGCACAATAAGGATTTATGAAAGGTTGATGGTTTGGTAAAGTGTTATGGTTTTAGTGAGCATTGCATGAAGCAATCTCCCCTGATCTAGATATGTTTGCATTGACAATCATCTAATGAATCCAATATGATGTGTTTATCCAAGCCTTTACTCTGAAATTTTTTGAATCTAACAATAAACTGATTCGCATTACCTACTTGTATTCTTCATGTTAACAGGTTATTTTCATATATATTTAGAAAATATTAATGCAAATACACTGCAGCCTACACCAATATGCATATCAAGTACTAGAAAATAAATGAGCCAAACACACAAAAGACACACTTATTTTTGGACTAAACGTCCTGGAAAAAATCGGTGTGGGAAAACCAGTGCAGTAGATATGAGGGTTTTATTATTAAACAAATTTCTGAGTACAATTAGGGTGCCAAATCTAGCTCAACCAATAAAGAATAAAACCAGCAAAAGTACCTCTATCCAAAAACAGATATTTTGGCGAATCCAGCAACTGGATGAAAAAACCCCACAGGTGACTGCGCTATCCCCAGTGATGTGCAGCGATGGCTACTCCCATCTCTGCATTGGAATTGTGTCACCTCCTCTGGGAGTTGTGTCACCTTCCCAGTGAGCCTTCTTGGCTCAGAAATCAATCTACTGAACTACTGCTCGATCTGCCTCATAGAAACCCCCAATGTTGCCTCTAAGTGACTGTGTCAACTCCTCTAGCCTTTGCATCACCCTTTTGGAGCTGTGTTGTCTCTCCTTGGTGTTGTGCTACCTCTCTACTATGTATTCTCAGCCTTGGACTGAAGTCCCTCTACTGAACTGCCCCTCTCTGCACTAGAAGCTCACTCCGAAATTTTCAGCAAACCACGCCCCTGAATTTTGATTTAGCTCAAGTGCTGCTCTCCCTATGTGTATTCTCCAACTAACACCAAGCCTCCATTTATACTTTTCCTATTGAGAAGTCAACGGTCATGATCTAATCTCTAATAAATGGCTAATATTAAATTAGCCTTGATCCTCGTCACTTAGAATATTCTCACCCATATTTTCATTAATACCCATTAATATTTTAATTTTCCTAAGTTTAGACTTGGGAACCCCATTAAAAATATTAATTATTTTAATAAAATACAATCTGGTTAGAATTTCATCAATCGAGCACAAAATTTTGGAGCTAGAGCACATAAGATGCTACCCAAAAATCAACACTCCATCTTAGAGAGAAATGTGCTCTAGCAATACTTCCTAATAGAATTATCACACTGATCCATGACATCGATCCTCTGTGTTACTAATGCTCGGCCTGTTGCCCCTCATCCACTATGCTACTGCAATCTTTACTGCTACCCATGACACTACCACTGTAACTGTTACATTTGTACTGCATCTCCCTCTCAATATGGTGCATCATGTAGTCCATAGCATTGCCACTACTAACAGCTGCACTGCAACTCAATTGTTGAGAAGTAAGAAATTGAAAAGCCACCCAAAATCTGACATGTTGGCTAGTCTAGATGCCCCTTGATGCTAAAGCTACCTCTGCTACTAATTTTTGTTGACCCTTTGATGCTACTGTGTTTTTGTTGTATCTTCTCTATGCCTTCCACACTACTACAACACTCTACTGTGCTGCTTCAGACATTGGCACTCTAGCTCTGTCACTGTTGCTCCATCATCCCTCACACCCACTAACTCTCGTCATTCTACTACTGTCATTAAGGGCTCCCGTAGTCGTATGTGATCCAAGAGTTTTGACACCTCGAGGATCCTTCCCTTATGTAGTCCTCTCGACTACAATTCAATATCGCACCACCTCTTCTCTAGAGATGCATGAGCACTCATGGCACAGTCACCATCGTCCTCTTTGTCAGCTTACGTTGGAGCAGCGTTTGAGTTAGACTTCTCTTCTTTTCCCTTCTTCCAAGCACACTACGTGGTGAAATGACCCATTTCTCCACATCTGAAGCATTTGACTTTGGATATGTCCTTTTTCTTTCTCTTTCGCTACCTTCACTGTCCCGCATATGTGAGAGTTGCATCCTCTTCTTCCTCCTTCTTGACTCTGATCCCTTTGTTGTTGCTTCTTGCCTTAGTCAACCGTCTAATATATTCCTGTCGAAGTGCTACCCACATCTCCTCCCAACTGGGAAGAGAATCCCTTCCCAATGCTTTGGACAAAGGTTTCCCAGTCTTCAATGACTACATTCAGGGTAGTTCTTAACATAAATTCAAGATCTGGTGTAGCCCCTACAGAAGTTAGTTGGTTAGGGATCCTTTTCAACTTGAGAAGGAAGGGATTGATTTCTTCTCCCTTCTGCATCTGAAACTGTCTCAACTGACTCTCAAAAAACATCTTCCGCTAAACAGAAGTTCCCTCATATAATGTGGTCAAGGCCTCCCACGTTTCCCTTGCTGTGTCTTTCTCAGATATATGTGGGATCACATGATCCTTGACCCCGTCCAAGATCATGAATTTTGATTTTTCCTGGGCCTCTTTGTACTTCTTGATAGGATCAGCATCAACCGGAACTATAACCATCCTCAAGGCATAATCCTTGATGCGATTTTTATCCAAAATTGCTCGAATCCTGGCCTTCCAGATGACGAAGTTGGATGCTCTATCCAACCTATCCTAATCCCTCAGTTCATCAATGACCATCTCTTCTCAAATGAATGTCGAATTGGTTCTCTTCTCCCTCTTTCGCTTCTGCCCCAACAAAACTCGAATCTAGATTTCTTTGGTGCTAGAAATCCTCTAAGGAACAAGCTCCCTTTGAATTTTGATTTCCTTCACAAAAATCCTTCTGCCAACTACTATCGAACCACCCCTATCTGATATCTCTTTTCTGCTGCTCAGCACTGGATCTAGATTTCTTGGTAAGAAATATTCTGACAAACTGATTCCCTCTACTTTTCTTCTGCCCCACTAGGTATTGTTTTTCACCAACATAATCAACACCCCACTAGCAACTCCAGATGAAATATGTGTTGCACCTCTAGCCATGACAACTAGAAGAAACGAGAATCAACAGTCTCTGTGTTGGCCTAGAAACCACTGTGCTGCCCTCTACAGCAACAAAGTCACTCAATCAGGCTGATGCAGGCTCTACGTGAGCCTCCCTTTGTGACTTTGTCACCTCTCCTTTGCTCTCTCAACCAAAAACTGTGTCGTCTCTCAGTACAATTGTCTTCACACAAATTTTCCTATGTCCTTTCGCCGATGGCTTCAATCCTCCTTGATCTGCAATTGCTCTGATACCATGTGAAAATTTCTGAATCTAACAATACCAGAAATCCTACTGCAGTAAACTGATTTGCATTACCTACTTGTATTCTTCATGTTAACAAGTTATTTTCAGAGATATTCAGAAAATATTAATGCAAAGACACTGCAGCCTACACCAATATACAGATCAAGTACTGAAAAATAAATGAGATAATCACAGAAAGGACACACTTATTTTTGGACTAAATGTCCCCGGAAAAACTGAGTGTGGGAAAGCCAGTGCAACAAATATGAGGGTTTTATTATGAAGTAGATTTCTAAATACAACTAGGGTGCCAAATCCAACTCACCCAACTAAGAATAAACCTGGTAGAAGTACCTCTATCTGGAGACATATATTTTGGCGAATCCAGCAGCTAGATGAAAAAACCCCATAGGTGACTATGTTTTCCCTAGTGTTGTGCAATGATGGCTACTCCCAGCTCTATGCTGGAACTACGTCACCTCCTCTAGGAGTTACATCACCCTCCCAGTGAGCCTTCCAGGCTCAGAAATTGATCTGTTGAACTACTGCTCAATCTGCCTCACAAAAACCTCAACACTACCTCTAAGTGATTGCATCAACTCCTCTAGCCTCTATGTCACCCTTCTGGAGTAGTGGTGTCTCTCACTGGTGTTGTGCTTCCTCTCTGCTATGTATTCTAGGCCTTGGACTGAAGTCCCTCTACTGAATTGTCCCTCTCTGCATTAGAAGATCACTCTGAAATTCTAAGCAAACCACACCCCATAATTTCGATTTAGCTCAAGTGTTGCTCTCTCTGTGTGTATTCTCCAACTAATCCCAAGCCTCCATTTATAATTTTCCTGTTGAGAAATCAATGGTCATGATCTAATCTATAATCAACAACTAAGATTAAATTAGATTTGATCCTCGTCACTTAGAAGCTTCTCACCCATATTTTCATTAATACCCATTAATATTTTAATTTTCCTAAGTTTAGACTTAGGAACCCGATTACAAATATTAATTATTTTAATAAAATACAATCCAGGTGGAATTTCACCAAATGATTGATGGGTCTTGGAGATCTAATGTATTCTATCCCCTCCACAAAATTTCGAAGCTAGAGCACATCGGATGCTACCCAAAAATCAAAATTTACCTCAGAAGTGTTCCAAGGTATGACTTTGATTTTGATTTTGGATTTTATATACTGATGATCTACTATTGTTAGGTAAAGAGCCTCTAATGATATAAGTAAGAGGTAGATGGATTTTGAAGCTCGTAATAATCTATCGTGGCATGATGAATTTATTTCTGAAGTTGGTAAAATACAATCTATAGTGTGAAGCTATATTTGAAGAAGCATTGAAAAATTGGAAATGCAAATCCTTGGACACTCCGATTTGAAGTTCAAGATGTTGTTGAAGTTGACATGGCATCTAGCAATTGATTGAAGCATTGATGTTCCATTTTGAACATCCATCTATATATATATGATGTGCATATAACCTGAACAAGTTTATGATTGAGCTGCTTCATACACAATGTCGCCAAGAATCCTTCGAGATGTTTGCATGCTATGATCTATTCACGGTCTAATATATTCTTCCTATGATATATGACAATATAGATATGATCATATTGATTATTAATGAGATGATCACATATGAGTGTTTTCTTAGTATGATATTTGCCATGATGAGAAGTTCGTGACACAACCAAGGTTGAGTACAATGTTGCTAGCATGACTACCTATGAGCAAGATAAAGAAGCTCCTTAGAGAGCTTTCTGAGCATGATCTGGATATGACATGGATACATTACGATAATAAAAGGTAGGATGTGATTGGCAGAGAATCCCATATATATATATATATATATATATATATATATATATATATATATATATATATATATATATTTGGGACCGCGATACTCTCATGTATTGAGATAGTGCAGTTGTACGAGACAAGCTTAGGCTTGTGGTTGGCACCTCCTTGAGAGGAAGGATGATTATGGTATCCTTTTGTGATTTATATGATCATTTATTCTCTAACATGATATTTGATTTGATGTCCTATATAAATAGGAGACATTTTCTACTAATAGATGATGATTACTTGATGCAAGTACGATGACATGAGTATGATGAGAGTAGCAGTGATCGAGGACATTGAGCAATACTCTTCCCCCCTGTTTGAGCTCCCAGTGTATGGAATTGAGATAGAGCACTCCTGGGGTTGAGGAAAGTTTGGACAATACATCATTACCCCTATCTATTACCCATAGGGTTGGAGTAATAGCTCACCATATCTAAGTCTTTGTAGAGTATACCCCAGTTGGCATCATACCCACAAGTTGGGCTTGTTTGGATTATCCCTCTCTGTCTGGCCAACCGTTGAGGAAGGTTGGGGACATGATATCCTTACCTTTGGTAAGTCAGGTATCTCGCCAAATATAGGATTATGATGTAGGTGTTCTACCACTTGAATATTCAGGGTCATTGATGGGAAGATCAATAGGAAATAGGATGGATTGAGTAGTAGATCCCCTATCTCCCATATTGCTCGATATGGTGTCATAGTAGTAGCTCCCCCATGATATTGCTAGATGATTAGTAGCTCCTCGATATGGTTCAAGGTTGAGATGTGCTCCATGATGATATGTTTTCCAGTGATGATGAGGGACATAGATCTAACTCCCCATATATATTTCCAGGTAGTAGATTGATGGTATCTTCGGGTAGTAGCCCGATGATATTTCCAGGTAGTATCCTAATGGTATTTGCGAGTAGTAGCCCGATGACATTTCCAGGTGGTAGCTGTCGTGGCGGAAAAAGTCATTTGGGCTGACACAACTGACCTCCCTAGGAGTCTAAACTCGCTAGCGACAAACAAGACAAAATGGAGTGATCTTTCTCTAAATATACCTTTTACAACATGAAAAGTACAAGTGTTTAGGCTTACCTTATTCCAAAACGCTGTTGTTGTAGTTTGTCCTTGCCAATCCAGATGAGCTCCTCCTTCAAGTCAATTCCTGCAACCACAAACAATCAAACAATTACCGAGCACTTGTATTTCATATAATAAAACATACATTCAACATGCAGACCAAGGAACACATGAAATAACTCATTAACACAAGCTATTGAGAAAAATAAACCAGTTTGTATTAATAACGAAACAAAGAAACTCTTACAACCTGGCCTTGGTGTTGTGCAAGTTCCTCCCAGGGTCCATCAAGTGTTTTCCTCTACTTTGACAAAGCTCACCCACTTCCAAGTAGAATCATGTAAAGACAATCTCTCCTCACAAAGGTTCTAATGGAAGACCTAAATCCTGCAGCATTTACCCAAAGAAAATGTATAGCTCCAACCTTCCCTCCCTCTGGCTCAATGTCTTTATTTATAGTGCTGTAAAGAGGTTATTCAGGTCCACCATCAATGGGATAATCCCCCTCTTTGGGTGGGATAGCTCCCTTATTGATGGGATAAGTTCCCCCTTAATAGAGATACATGAACCAACTGGAGGCGCATCCATTTCATCAAACCGACCTCTAGAAGGTTCTAGAAGTAACCACAAGTAACTTTTTTAAGATGAAACTCGCGCATTTTTCCTTTTACAGAAGGACGCACCTGTCCTTTGACATACAGAGCGTCCAAAGACGCAGACTTTGTGAACATTGTGAGCGTCCCCGCAGGTAAGGCTTGAGAGAACCTGCGACCCCAGAGATAAACACATTTTTTACAAGACTTTCTCTCTTCTTTGAGTTTGAGATGGATAGCAGAGGCATAAGACTTGCTCAAAAGGGTAGTATGACTGTTGATTGAGCCATACCGACTGTAAATAGCCATGGTGACATTTTTTAGTGTAACAGATTGCCCCCTAAAGTGCGAAGCCTGGAATAGATTAGGGTTTTGTATTATCTAGGAAGGGTGAAGCGCTTTATCATTTCGAGGATTATCTCATGGAGAACCTGGTTGGAACCTGCAATTTCCAACACAAAATACATGGATAAGATTATATCATCACTGAGGTAGGCATTCCCATACTCAGATAAAAACTTTAACTAACAGACTAACTAATCTGATACAGAAATGATTTTGCAGTACATCATAATCATAGACTTTTGTAGACACAGTATGGACGCAGCCATCTGTTTATGATTAGTCTACATAGATAATGAATACAAAACTCCTCGTAGCCTGGATGGTAGAAACTAGATCCAGGGTCTTCACTTCTATCTCCCGAATTGGTACGATTCTAGCCATGTGATTAAATGATTTGATGTCGAACATGGTAGAAACCACTTGATTACCAGTCGATGATGTAAACTGTTAAAAAGCGTGAGAGAGACCACCAGTGATGTCAATGGTTCTCAAAGTACCAAGCACGACCCGTGAAATGTGAATAGATGTTTTGATGTCGAACACTTCACGGAATCCTTTGATCGAAAGTCAATGATGTAAACTGACGTCAAAGGTGAGAAACCTGCCATTGATGCATGCAGACTTCAAGGTACTGTCGATTCCTAAGTCATCTTTCTAGATAATGTGCCGATGTCGATAGAAAGCGACCCGTTGCAGGCGAGCCCACAACACGAAATCATTGTTCAAGTTGAAGAAATGTTGCTGTGAGGACTGACTCAGGGATGGTCAAATGGATGACAAGTATTTTGCAGATGAAAGTTTTGCTCGCAGACCTCTTGAACACATAACGACACGACAGATGGCTTGGTGACGAATAACTCAAAGTGAATCCCGAAACCCGGCTAAAGACTTTCAAAGTGGTTTGGTCAACTGTGAGGTAAAAGATTTTCCAACCCAGGTGAATGAAAAGTGTCGTGTTCAAGAGTGGTAATAAAGTTTCTTTTGAGACAAAAGGTGACAAATAGGTTCATTCTTCTCTCTTTTCCCCCACCATTTCTGGCAAGTACCTCTTTATTTTTAACAAGCTTGAGGAGGATAACATATGCTTGATTATAAGCTCATCCTTCGGACGAGTCCAACCTAGTTTAAATTCGAACCCTAGGAAGGAGTGGTTCGTTCTTGTTTGTAATTGAACAGGTCCTTTACTGTAAAAGTTTAACGAGCCCAGTATAGGAACAACTCGGCGTTTTTCAATTTTAGAGAGTCTGAAAAAACTTAAGGAAACTCCACGTTGAACTTTTTCGTAAATTTGTGTCCCTCAAGCCCGAAAAAGTATAAAATAATACCTGGGGGAACCGCTTGATCTTACGACCAAGGAGTACTTTCATGATAGTGTCATCGACCTGAAAAGTAAAAAGCGATCAAGGACACGTCGTTTTATTTCCTTATCGAGTTTGAAACGACAAAAACCCGGCAATCTTTTCCTGATTTTACGGTCAGAAAAGAGCTAAAAGGGGACCGTCTTTTAATTCCGTTTTAACGAGTGTAAAAGAAACGCTCGGCGATCTTTTCATGTTTTAGGAGTCAGAAAAGGGCTTAAAAGATGACTCTGAGGTTTCACTTTTTCGTAAGTTTTAACGAGTTCGAAAAAGGGATAAAAATGTACTCATGGTTTTCACTTTTTCGTAAATTTTAATGAGTTCGAAAAAAGGATAAAAATGTACTCATGTGGCCGAATTTCAATTTAATTTATGAGTAGGAAAAGATGGAAAGAACTCGGCATTTTCATTTGTTTTACGAGAATGAAAAATAGCAAAATAATCTCGGTATTTTCATGAGTTTAACGAGTCTTGAAAATAACTGAAATTGACTCGAAATAGGTTTCATTTTTACAAAAGCTTGAAACAGTGAAAAACTATGCTTCAAAGTAGTTTCATTTTTTCACAAGCTTGAAACAGAGATAAAACTGTGCTTGATGCCCCCTAAGCATAACTGTTAGAGCGCATGCCCCCCCAGCTTCATTTCATTCAACCAGTTGGATGAAATGAAGGTTTGAGTTACGAGATCATTTGAAAGACTCGACCTAAAACTATAAGAAAATTATGCAAAACACTGAAATAACTAACCTAAATATACAACTTAACATTTCCGAGATTTAGTCAAACTCTCGATTCAAGTAGAGGAGGATTTGTTTCATTTTTTAACGAGCTTGACACAGGAAAAGAACTATGCTCGGATTCGGTTTCATGTTTACGCAAGCTTGAAACGAAAAACTATGCTTGTTATAAGTTCACATGCCCCCAGCATAATGACGCAAAACGAAGTACATGCCCCCCAAGCTTCATTGCATTCAATGAGGTGGACGGAATGAAGCTTTACTCTCAAGATCTTGTAAAGATTCGACTTGAAAAGGGAGTTGTTTCATTTTTTAATGAGCTTGACACAAGACAAGGAACTATGCTCATAACTACTCTCACAATCTACCTAACAAAAACTTTACTCTAAAAACCTTGATTCATTTTTTAACGAGCTTGACACAAGACAAGGAACTGTGCTCTAAAATCCTTGATTCATTTTTTAATGAGCTTGACACAAGACAAGGAACTATGCTCATGACTACTTTCTATAATCTACCTACTTAACCTACCCTTGTTTCATTTTTTAACGAGCTTGACACAAGACAAGGAACTATGCTCAAAAAGTTCACATGCCCCCAGCATAATGACGCAAATCAAGGTACATGCCCCCCAGGCTTCATTGCATTCAACCAGATGGATGGAATGAAGGTTTACTTTCAATATTTAACTTGAAAAGGGAGTTGTTTCATTTTTAAGGAGGTTGACACAAGAACTATCCTCATACCTGATTCATACAATCTTCCTACTTAACCTAAAATCTACCTGATTCATTTTTTAATGAGGTTGACCCAGTAAAAGAACTATCCTCATGCACACTGTTTCGTTTTTTAACGAGGTCGACACAGTAAAAGGAACTTTCCTCACAACTCCTTGTTTAATTTTTTAATGAGCTTGACACAAGACAAGGAACTATGCTCATGACTTCCAGTTTCATTTTTTAACGAGGTTGAGACTAGAAGAAACTATCCTCACGCTAGCCTGTTTCATTTTTTAACGAGGTTGATACAGGAAAAAACTATCCTCGTACCTGATTCATTTTTTAATGAGGTTGAGACGGGAACAAACTATCCTCACACTCACTGATTCATTTTTTAACGAGGTTGACACAGTAAAAGGAACTTTCCTCAAGCTCCTTGTTTCATTTTTTAACGAGGTTGATACAGGAAAAAACTATCCTCGCAACATCCAATTTCATTTTTTAACGAGGTTGAGACAGGAACAAACTATCCTCGTGCTTGAGGAGGATAACATATGCTGGAATAAGGTGACAAAATGGAGTGATCTTTCTCCATTTGGTCAACGCCAATTATAATAGTCCTTGATCGCTTTTTACTTTTCAGGTCAGAGACACTAATTATGAAAGTACTCCTTGGTCGCAAGATCAAGTGGTTCCCCCAGGTATTATTTTATACTTTTTCGGGCTTGAGGGACACAAACTTACGAAAAAGTTCAACGTGGAGTTTCCTTAAGTTTTTTCAGACTCTCTAAAATTGAAAGAT
This sequence comes from Pinus tabuliformis, assembly GCA_031772625.1. Classification (NCBI taxonomy): domain Eukaryota; kingdom Viridiplantae; phylum Streptophyta; class Pinopsida; order Pinales; family Pinaceae; genus Pinus; species Pinus tabuliformis. The sequence goes on from CM062812.1 coordinate 608,360,463, forward strand.
CAATTCAAGAGGTCTGCAAGCAAAACTTTCATTGCGATTTCCCAACTCCAAGGAGCTTGAGGAAAGTTCCTTTTACTGTGTCAACCTCGTTAAAAAATGAATCAGTGAGCACGAGGATAGTTTGTTCCTCTCTCAACCTCATTAAAAAATGAAATTGGATGTTGTGAGGATAGTTCCTTTTACTGTGTCAACCTCGTTAAAAAATGAATCAGGTATGAGGATAGTTCTTTTCTTGTGTCAACCTCTTTAAAAATGAAACAACTCCCTTTTCAAGTTAAATATTGAAAGTAAACCTTCATTTCATCCAGCCGGTTGAATGCAATGAAGCCTGGGGGGCATGTACTTCGCTTTGCATCATTATGCTGGGGGCATGCGAACTTTTTGAGCATAGTTCCTTGTCTTGTGTCAAGCTCGTTAAAAAATGAAACCAAGGTAGGTTAAGTAGGTAGATTATAGAGAGTAGTTATGAGCATAGTTCCTTGAAAAATGAATCAAGGATTTTATGAGCATAGTTCCTTGTCTTGTGTCAAGCTCATTAAAAAATGAATCAAGGATTTTAGAGCACAGTTCCTTGTCTTGTGTCAAGCTCGTTAAAAAATGAATCAAGGTTTTTAGAGTAAAGTTTTTGTTAGGTAGATTGTAGAGAGTAGTTATGAGAATAGTTCCTTGTCTTGTGTCAAGCTCATTAAAAAATGAAACAACTCCCTTTTCAAGTTGAATCTTTACAAGATCTTGAGAGTAAAGCTTCATTCCGTCCACCTCATTGAATGCAATGAATCTTGGGGGGCATGTACTTCATTTTGCGTCATTATGCTGGGGGCATGTGAACTTATAACAAGCATAGTTTTTCGTTTCAAGCTTGCGTAAACATGAAACCGAATCCGAGCATAGTTCTTTTCCTGTGTCAAGCTCGTTAAAAAATGAAACAAATCCTCCTCTACTTGAATCGAGAGTTTGACTAAATCTCGGAAATGTTAAGTTGTATGTTTAGGTTAGTTATTTCAGTGTTTTGCATAATTTTCTTATAGTTTTAGGTCGAGTCTTTCAAATGATCTCGTAACTCAAACCTTCATTTCATCCAACTGGTTGAATGAAATGAAGCTGGGGGGGCATGCGCTCTAACAGTTATGCTTAGGGGGCATCAAGCACAGTTTTATCTCTGTTTCAAGCTTGTGAAAAAATGAAACTACTTTAGAAGCATAGTTTTTATTTGTTTCAAGCTTTTGTAAAAATGAAACCTATTTCGAGTCAATTTCAGTTATTTTCAAGACTCGTTAAAACTCATGAAAATACCGAGATTATTTTGCTATCTTTCATTCTCGTAAAACAAATGAAAATGCCGAGTTCTTTCCATCTTTTCCTGCTCGTAAATTAAATTGAAAGTCGGCCATATGAGTACATTTTTATCATTTTTTCGAACTCATTAAAACTTACGGAAAAGTGAAAACCATGAGTATATTTTTATCCCTTTTTCGAACTCGTTAAAACTTACGGAAAAAGTGAAACATCAGAGTCATCTTTTAAGCCCTTTTCTGACTCCTAAAACATGAAAAGATCGCCGAGCGTTTCTTTTACACTCGTTAAAACGGAATTAAAAGACGGTCCCCTTATAGCTCTTTTCTGACCGTAAAATCAGGAAAAGATTGCCGGGTTTTTGTCGTTTCAAACTCGATAAGGAAATAAAACGACGTGTCCTTGATCGCTTTTTACTTTTCAGGTCGACGACACTATCACGAAAGTACTCCTTGGTCGCAAGATCAAGCGGTTCCCCCAGGTATTATTTTATACTTTTTCGGGCTTGAGGGACACAAACTTACGAAAAAGTTCAACGTGGAGTTTCCTTAAGTTTTTTCAGACTCTCTAAAATTGAAAAACGCCGAGTTGTTCCTATACTGGGCTCGTTAAACTTTTACAGTAAAGGACCTGTTCAATTACAAACAAGAACGAACCACTCCTTCCTAGGGTTCGAATTTAAACTAGGTTGGACTCGTCCGAAGGATGAGCTTATAATCAAGCATATGTTATCCTCCTCAAGCTTGTTAAAAATAAAGAGGTACTTGCCAGAAATGGTGGGGGAAAAGAGAGAAGAATGAGCCTATTTGTTACCTTTATTTCAAAAGAAACTTTATTACCACTCTTGAACATGACACTTTTTCATTCACCTGGGTTGGGAAATCTTTTACCTCACAGTTGACCAAATCACTTTGAAAGTCTTTAACCGGGTTCCGGGAATTAACTTTGAGTTATTTGTTACCAAGCCATCTGTCGTGTCGTTATGTGTTCAAGAGGTCTGCAAGCAAAACTTTCATCTGCGAAATACTTGTCATCCATTTGACCATCCCTGAGTCAGTCCTTACAGCAACATTTCTTCAACTTGAACAATGATTTCGTGTTGCAGGCTTGCCTGCAACGAGTCGCTTTCTATCGACATCGACACATTGTCTAGAAAGATGACTTAGGAATCGACAGTATCTTGAAGTCTGCATGCATCAATGGCAGGTTTCTCGCCTTTGACGACAGTTTACATCATTGACTTTCGATCAAAGGATTCCGTGAAGTGTTCGACATCAAAACATCTATTCACATTTCACGGGTTGTGCTTGGTACTTTGAGAACCATTGATATTACTGGTGGTCTCTCTCACGCTTGTTAACAGTTCACATCATCGAATGGTAATCAAGTGGTTTCTAACATGTTCGACATCAAATCATTTAATCACATGCTTAGAATCGTACCAATTCGGGAAGTAGAAGTGAAGACCCTGGATCTAGTTTCTACCATCCAGGCTGCGAGGAGTTTTGTATTCATTGTCTATGTAGACTAATCATAAACAGATGGCTGCGTCCATACTATGTCTACAAAAGTCTATAAAAATGATGTATTGCAAGATCATTCCTGTATCAGAATAGTTAGTCCATTAGTTAAAGTTTTGAATCTGAGTATGGGAATGCCTACCTCAGTGATGATATAATCTTATACATGTATTTTGTGTTGAAAATTGCAGGTTCCAACCAGGTCATCCACAAGACAATCCTTGAAATGATAAAGCGCTTCACCCTTCCTAGAATTACAAAACCCTAATTTATTCCAGGCTTCGCACTTTAGGGGGCAATCTGTTACACTAAAAAATGTCACCTTGACTACTTACAGTTAGTATGGCTCAAATCAACAGTCATGCTACCCTTTTTAGGCAAGTCTCATGCCTCTGTTATCCATCTCAAACTCAAAGAAGAGAGAAAGTCTTGTAAAAACTATGTTTATCTCTGGGGTCGCAGGTTCTCTCTAGCCTTACCTGCGGGGACGCAGACCATGTTCACAAAAACTGCGTCCATGGACGCTCTGTATGTAAAGGGACAGGTGCGTCCTTCTGTAAAAGGCAAAATGCGCGAGTTTCATCTTAAAAAAGTTACTTGTGGTTACTTCTAGAACATTCTAGAGGTCGGTTTGATGAAATGGATGCGCCTCCAGTTGGTTCATGTATCTCTATTAAGAGGGAACTTATCCCATCAATAAGGGAGCTATCCCACCCATAGAGGGGGATGATCCCATTGATAGTGGGCCTGAATAACCTCTTTACAGCACTATAAATAAAGACATTGAGCCAGAGGGAGGAAAGGTTAGAGCTATACATTTTCTTTGGGTAAACGCTGCAGGAATTAGGACTCCCATTTAGAACCTTGTGAGGAGAGATTGTCTTTGCTTGATTCTACTTGGAAGTGGGTGAGCTTTGTCAAAGTAGAGGAAAACCCTTGATGGACCCTGGGAGGAACTTGCACAACACCAAGGCCAGGTTGTAAGAGTTTCTTTGTTTCGTTATTAATACAAAATGGAGTGATATTTCTCTAAATATACCTTTTAAAACATGAAAGCTACAAGTGTTTAGGCTTACCTTATTCCAAAACGCCAATTTGGGCTTACCTTTCTATATTATATGTTGACCAATTCCGTGTGACCAATGAGAATCCTAGCACTTTTCCTTACTTTGGAAATGTTGGTCCTCCTTACATGGCTACTTTGTCATTACCTGGATTTACAATAGGATTACCGATATGGTTATTTTCAACTTCGTTGGCCCAAATTACTCCAATTGTTCCACCTCAACCGGATGCTCCACCTCAACAGAGTTCACCATCTCAACATCACCAACCTTCTGTTGACCCTTTACCTTCTTCGCCTAATTTTTCTTCCTCCATTTCTTCCTCTTCGCCTGGTAAAAGCCTTGATGCTAGTAACCAGGAGGCTAAGAAGAAGAAGAAAGGGAAGAAGAAGAAGAAGAAGAAGCAAGATAAGAAAGAAGTCAACCAACCGACCGTGGCTGTAAGTGTTAGTTGTGTTGAGGAAAATTCCAACATGCATCGTAAACCCAAATACCCTTGCAAGCTTTGTAAGGGTGACCACTTCCTTGTCAATTGTCCTGGTATTCCAAAGGTCTTGGAAGCATGGTCAGAAAAATCTCATCAACTTTCTGTTGATCCATCAACCAGTGATAGTCAGGTTCCTGGGAAAAAGGGTAAAGTTAGGTTTCCTTGTAAGTTATGCAACGGGAGTCATCAAACTCATGTTTGCCCTCACATGGATGAAGCCTCAACATTGTTGGAAAAACTTACTGTTCCACAGCAAGAATTTCCAACTGGTTACCGTAAACTTTCTCCCAACCTACCGTCAACTGACGGAGTGATTGATCTAAATTCAAGTACGGTCGATCACACTCTTCCATTGGAGAGTGAAACTCATGTCACTCAGGTTGGTGATCCATTAGTTGATCAAGTGGTCGATTCAATTTCACATTCGGTCGATCCCACTTTCCATTTAGAGAGTGAACTTCATACCGCTCAGGTTCTTCTTGTTACATCAGATTCTTCTATGCCAGGGGGCATTTCACCTGAGTCTACAGCACCCCCTCCAAGCACTGAGGTCTTTTCCTTTGATTGGAATAGACTGATAGAACCTCGTCTTCCTTCCTCCATCCCTTTCCAAATCATTGTCAAGGCTGGTGGTAGGGATATACATCGTACTCAGGTAGATGAAGGTGCTTCTGTTAGTATTTTATCCTCAACTGTTTGGAAAGCTTTGGGTTCCCCTCAGCTTGCGCCTATTACGCAGAATCTAAAAGCTTTTAACAGAACCATTAGTGAACCTTTAGGGATCCTTCCTAAGTTTTCTATTACCTTGGAAGGTAAAACTGTCTGTATTGATCTTATGGTAGTTCGAGGTCCCTTGGATTTCAATTTACTCCTTGGGCGAGACTATGTCTATGAAATGAAGGCTGTCGTATCGACACTCTTTCGCGTGATGTCTTTCCCTCACAATGGCAGTATTGTGACTGTAGACCAGCTTTCGTTCCCTAGTCTTGTTTCAACTACCAATAATATGACACCCCTAACTGTTCCTGATTCTAAAGTGGTATCTACCCTGCCACGGGTTAATTATGTGGCAACTGGTCCCATGTTTTCAGTTACCGACATAAGTGAGCCTCTCACTGTTGATTTAGATCCGGTAATTGACATGGAAAACTCTATGGGATTACTTGAACACGATGTTCTTATCCCTTCTGAGTCCCTTGACATGTGTTCCTTCCAAAGAAGTATTCTTCCTTCTGATGAAGACCTCTTGGAAGCCATGATCAAGGTGTGTCCATTGACATGTCTTTCTTCCAGTCGGAAGCCATGATCAGTGTTGTGGGGATAGTTTTTCCTGTATCAACCTCATTAAAAAATGAAACAGGTGTCAACGAGGATAGTTTCTTCCTCTCTCAACCTCGTTAAAAAATGAAATTGGATGTTGTGAGGAAAGTTCCTTTTACTGTGTCAACCTCGTTAAAAAATGAATCAGTGTGTGTGAGGATAGTTTGTTCCCACCTCAACCTCATTAAAAAATGAAACTGGATGTATGTGAGGACAGTTCCTTTTACTGTGTCAACCTCGTTAAAAAATGAATCAGGTTTGAGGATAGTTCCTGTTACTGAGTCAACCTCGTTAAAAAATGAATCAGGTTTGAGGATAGTTCCTGTTACTGAGTCAACCTCGTTAAAAAATGAATCAGGTATGAGGATAGTTCTTTTCTTGTGTCAACCTCCTTAAAAATGAAACAACTCCCTTTTCAAGTTAAATATTGAAAGTAAACCTTCATTTCATCCAGCCGGTTGAATGCAATGAAGCCTGGGGGGCATGTACCTCGCTTTGCATCATTATGCTGGGGGCATGCGAACATTTTGAGCATAGTTCCTTGTCTTGTGTCAAGCTCGTTAAAAAATGAAACAAGGAGTCTTGAGCATAGTTCCTTGTCTTGTGTCAAGCTCGTTAAAAAATGAAACAAGGGTAGGTTAAGTAGGTAGATGGTAGAGTGTAGTCATGAGCATAGTTCCTTGTCTTGTGTCAAGCTCATTAAAAAATGAATCAAGGTTTTTAGAGCATAGTTCCTTGTCTTGTGTCAAGCTCGTTAAAAAATGAATCAAGGTTTTTAGAGTTAAGTTTTTGTTAGGTAGATTGTAGAGAGTAGTTATGAGCATAGTTCCTTGTCTTGTGTCAAGCTCACTAAAAAATGAAACAACTCCCACAATTCTTTCCAAGATCTTGAAAGTAAAGCTTCATTCCATCCACCTCATTGAATGCAATGAAGCTTGGGGGGCATGTACCTTGGTTTGCATCTTTATGCTGCGGGCATGTGAACTTATAACAAGCATAGTTTTTCGTTTCAAGCTTGCATAAACATGAAACTGAATCCGAGCATAGTTCTTTTCCTGTGTCAAGCTCATTAAAAAATGAAACAAATCCTCCTCTAATTGAGTCGAGAGTTTGACTAGACCTCATAGATGTTAGGTTGTACGTTTAGGTTAATTATTTCAGTTTTTGCATAATTTTCTTACAGTTTTAGGTCGAGTCTTTCAAATGATCTCGTTCATGAACCTTCATTTCATCCAACTGGTTGAATGAAATGAAGCTGGGGGGCATGCACTCTAGCAATCATGCTTAGGGGGCATCAAGCACAGTTTTCTCTCTGTTTCGAGCTTGTGAAAAAATGAAACTACTCTGAAGCATAGATTTTCTTTGTTTCAAGCTTTTGTAAAAATGAAACCTATCTCGAGTCAATTTCAGTTATTTTCAAGACTCGTTAAACTCATGAAAATACCGAGATTATTTTGCTATCTTTCATCCTCGTAAAACAAATGAAAAATGTCGAGTTCTTTCCGTCTTTTCCTGCTCGTAAATCGAATTGAAAGTCGGCCATATGAGTACATTTTTATCATTTTTTCGAACTCGTTAAAACTTACGAAAAAGTGAAACCTCAGAGTCATCTTTTAAGCCCTTTTCTGACTCCTAAAACATGAAAAGATCGCCGAGCGTTTCTTTTACACTCGTTAAAACGGAATTAAAAGACAGTCCCCTTTTAGCTCTTTTCTGACCGTAAAATCAGGAAAAGATTGCCGGGTTTTTGTCGTTTCAAACTCGATAAGGAAATAAAACGACGTGTCCTTGATCGCTTTTTACTTTTCAGGTCGACGACACTATCATGAAAGTACTCCTTGGTTGCAAGATCAAGCGGTTCCCCCAGGTATTATTTTATACTTTTTCGGGCTTGAGGGACACAAATTTACGAAAAAGTTCAACTTGGAGTTTCCTTAAGTTTTTCAGACTCTCTAAAATTGAAAAATGCCGAGTTTCTCCTATACTGGGCTCGTTAAACTTTTACAGTAAAGGACCTGTTCAATTACAAACGGGAACGAACCACTCCTTCCTAGGGTTCGAATTTAAACTAGGTTGGACTCGTCCGAAGGATGAGCTTATAACCAAGCATATGTTATCCTCCTCAAGCTTGTTAAAAATAAAGAGGTACTTGCCAGAAATGGTGGGGGAAAAGAGAGAAGAATGAACCTATTTGTTACCTTTATCTCAAAAGAACTTTATTACCACTCTTGAACACGACACTTTTTCATTCACCTGGGTTGGGAAATCTTTTACCTCACAAGTTGACCAAATCACTTTGAAAATCTTTAACCGGGTTCCAGGGTTTAACTTTGAGTTATTCGTCACCAAACCATCTGTCGTGTCGTTATGTGTTCAAGAGGTCTGCAAGTAAAACTTTCATCTGCAAAATACTTGTCATCCATTTGACCATCCCTGAGTCAGTCCTTACAGCAACATTTCTTCAACTTGAACAATGATTTCGTGTTGCAGGCTTGCCTGCAACGAGTCGCTTTCTATCGACATCGACACATTATCTAGAAAGATGACTTAGGAATCGACAGTACCTTGAAGTCTGCATGCATCAATGGCAGGTTTCTCGCCTTTGACGACAGTTTACATCGTTGACTTTCGATCAAAGGATTCCGTGAAGTGTTCGACATCAAAACATCTATTCACATTTCACGGGTTGTGCTTGGTACTTTGAGAACCATTGACATTACTGGTGGTCTCTCTCACGCTTGTTAACAGTTCACATCATCGACTGGTAATCAAGTGGTTTCTAACATGTTCGACATCAAATCATTTAATCACATGCTTAGAATCGTACCAATTCGGGAAGTAGAAGTGAAGACCCTGGATCTAGTTTCTACCATCCAGGCTGCGAGGAGTTTTGTATTCATTATCTATGTAGACTAATCATAAACAGATGGCTGCGTCCATACTGTGTCTACAAAAGTCTATAAAAATGATGTACTGCAAGATCATTCCTGTATCAGAATAGTTAGTCCATTAGTTAAAGTTTTGAATCTGAGTATGGGAATGCCTACCTCAGTGATGATATAATCTTATCCATGTATTTTGTGTTGAAAATTGCAGGTTCCAACCAGGTCATCCACAAGACAATCCTTGAAATGATAAAGCGCTTCACCCTTCCTAGAATTACAAAACCCTAATTTATTCCAGGCTTCGCACTTTAGGGGGCAATCTGTTACACTAAAAAATGTCACCTTGACTACTTACAGTTAGTATGGCTCAAATCAACAAGTCATGCTACCCCTTTTAGGCAAGTCTCATGCCTCTGTTATCCATCTCAAATTCAAAGAAGAGAGAAAGTCTTGTAAAAACTATGTTTATCTCTGGGGTCGCAGGTTCTCTCTAGCCTTACCTGCAGGGACGCAGACCATGTTCACAAAAGCTGCGTCCATGGACGCTCTGTATGTTAAAGGACAGGTGCGTCCTTCTGAAAAAGGCAAAATGCGCGAGTTTCATCTTAAAAAAGTTACTTGTGGTTACTTCTAGAACATTCTAGAGGTCGGTTTGATGAAATGGATGCGCCTCCAGTTGGTTCATGTATCTCTATTAAGAGGGAACTTATCCCATCAATAAGGGAACTATCCCACCCATAGAGGGGGATGATCCCATTGATAGTGGACCTGAATAACCTCTTTACAGCACTATAATTAAAGACATTGAGCCAGAGGGAGGGGAGGTTGGAGCTATACATTTTCTTTGGGTAAATGCTGCAGGATTTAGGTCTCCCATTTAGAGCCTTGTAAGGAGAGATTGTCTTTACTTGATTCTACTTGGAAGTGGGTGAGCTTTGTCAAAGTAGAGGAAAACCCTTGATGGACCCTGGGAGGAACTTGCACAACACCAAGGCCAGGTTGTAAGAGTTTCTTTGTTTCGTTATTAATACAAACTGGTTTATTTTTCTCAATAGCTTGTGTTAATGAGTTATTTCATGTGTTCCTTGGTCTGCATGTTGAATATATGTTTTATTATATAATAGTCCAAAACATATGCCCAGGTGACAAAATGGAGTGATCTTTCTCTAAATATACCTTTTACAACATGAAAAGTACAAGTGTTTAGGCTTACCTTATTCCAAAACGCTGTTGTTGTAGTTCGTCCTTGCCAATCCAGATGAGCTCCTCCTTCAAGTCAATTCCTGCAACCACAAACAATCAAACAATTACCGAGCACTTGTATTTCATATAATAAAACATACATTCAACATGCAGACCAAGGAACACATGAAATAACTCATTAACACAAGCTATTGAGAAAAATAAACCAGTTTGTATTAATAACGAAACAAAGAAACTCTTACAACCTGGCCTTGGTGTTGTGCAAGTTCCTCCCAGGGTCCATCAAGTGTTTTCCTCTACTTTGACAAAGCTCACCCACTTCCAAGTAGAATCATGTAAAGACAATCTCTCCTCACAAAGGTTCTAATGGAAGACCTAAATCCTGCAGCATTTACCCAAAGAAAATGTATAGCTCCAACCTTCCCTCCCTCTGGCTCAATGTCTTTATTTATAGTGTTGTAAAGAGGTTATTCAGGTCCACCATCAATGGGATAATCCCCCTCTTTGGGTGGGATAGCTCCCTTATTGATGGGATAAGTTCCCCCTTAATAGAGATACATGAACCAACTGGAGGCGCATCCATTTCATCAAACCGACCTCTAGAAGGTTCTAGAAGTAACCACAAGTAACTTTTTTAAGATGAAACTCGCGCATTTTGCCTTTTACAGAAGGACGCACCTGTCCTTTGACATACAGAGCGTCCAAAGACGTAGACTTTGTGAACATTGTGAGCGTCCCCGCAGGTAAGGCTTGAGAGAACCTGCGACCCCAGAGATAAACACATTTTTTACAAGACTTTCTCTCTTCTTTGAGTTTGAGATGGATAGCAGAGGCATAAGACTTGCTCAAAAGGGTAGTATGACTGTTGATTGAGCCATACCGACTGTAAATAGCCATGGTGACATTTTTTAGTGTAACAGTAGCCCATTGACATATTTCTGGTTAGTAGCCCATTGAAATATTTCTGGGTAGTGTCCCGCTTAGAGATATTCCGGGTAGTAGCCCGCTGACAGATATTCTAGGTAGTAGCTCGCTGATAGAGATTCCAAGTTTTGGCCTGATGAATAGAGGGTGGTAGCTTAAAATCCCCTCTAGTGGAAAATTCTTCTTCTTCTAGATTCGATAATATTTAGCATATGAGCAGGAACAATCAAGAGATAACCAGGAATAAGAAAGATATGTGAATTGATGATCCGATATAATGAGATACTTGAGATGGGACGTATGTCATGTTGATCAATGGTCCAATATTGGCAGGTGGAATTCTCCCTAGTTGAGAGGGAGTGTTAAAAATATTCAACTACAACCAAATTCAACTTTGGACTACTCATTTTATGGAGATGATGATTGAATTTAATTCCTCTTTTTGAGAGGACCAAAATTGACCGAAAGATCACCTCATTTGGACAAGCGGAAGTTGAGTTATGAATTATTTTATTCATACATATATTTTGGATCAGGTTGGCCCTATGCACATGTACCAATGGGTAGGTCAAGTGGACCCTCATGGAAGCCTATAAATAGAAGATACCTCAATATCATTTAGACACATTGATCAAGCTCTCTTCTCCTCTTCTATTTTGTCTTGGCTCGCACAGGTCTGGCAGAGGAAGCTCGCTTAAGGGTTCAAAACTACAGGATGAATCTCGCATTGAACTAGGGTTTTCTGTTTCCTGTACGCTAGCACATAACTAGACATTTTAGTCCCTGGACGTTGGCACACAAGCCTATGAGAGTGACCAGGGACCCTTGGTCGCTGGCACAGAGTCTTCATGACAGCGACCAAGAGTCTACGCCAGTTTGTTCCCCAGTCGCTCGCACATAATGGTATGGGAGCGACCGCGCTGCCTTAGTCGCTATGATGTAGTTCATAGATAGTGGCTAGGTCTGTCATAGTCGCTCACACAACTCCTCTTCCCTGTGTCTGGGACTCCAAGATGAGATTTCAGTATTTCGAAGATTTCGCTCAGTGACAGAAGTGTTCGACAATAGGCTATAGGCAGTGACAGTACATTACAGTTATCTGAATTGGAGTTTTGATGTTTAGATACATTTCATTGATATTCGAGTTGTTGTGAAGATATGGATCATTATACTATCTTTTGTTGAATCATTTGATGACAATCTATTAGAAGAATATTTGCAAGGGTTTTCCCCATAGTGGGTTTTGCCCTAGTATCCAACCAATCCTTGTGTCTGTATGTGTGCATGATTTTCTTCTATTGTTCCTTTATGTTCTGCTGCATTGATGATGATGTTATTGTTCTTTCTACATAGTTGCATATGCTAATGAATGATGATGTTAATCTGAATAATGTTATGATGTTATTGTGTGAACTTAATGTGTTAATGGAGAAATGCAATTATCAAAGCAAAGAACAATATAGCCCTATGAAAAATTAACATTTTCTGATGTTGAGCCAAAGTGGGTTGATGACTTGGCTAGGAGGAAGTGGGATTAGAAGAGGCAATGTTGACAGTGGATGAGAAATAACTCTGGATGTTTGTTCTCTTTGTTCCTTTTTATTTTTGGCCAAAATAATGAGGAACATATTGAAATGGGTCATTGGTGGAAGGGATAGAAGAGGAGCCTTGAATCTCATAATCATCATACCCACTCTCTTTCATGGCTTATAATAATTCCCTCTTCCTTGCAATGTCATCTTGGATGGCCTTCTCCCTAACTTTATTCTCCTCAAAATTTTCAAAATTGGAAAGTTATTCTGCCCTAATAGGACCTAACACTTCATTTGGTGCTTCACATGGCTTTACTTGGCCTCTTATCCCAACCAAGTTTTGTTTCAATATGAGAATACCCCCACCTCCAATAGGTTTATGGCATAATTTGCATATTATTTTTCCATCAATCAAATCACAATGAGCCCATGCACGGTCCTTGGCTTTTGGAGCCATGTTGGCTTGAAATAATTAAAATTTGCAAAGAAATTTGCCATTAAAAAATAAAAATTGCAGCGAAGAAACATGGAAAACCAAAGCTAAATTTAGGGAAAAAAATGCACATGTAGCCTACAAATTTTGATAGCATAGAACTAGAGATTTGATAGCATAGAATGAGATATTTGATAGCATAGATCATAGAACACATAAAAAAATTTAATACATGGACAACAATCAAATGAGGAAAATTTCAAGTGAAAATCCTTACATGGAAATGAAAACTAGCTTCCTTAGCCTCCTCTTGAAGATGCCAACTCCACTGACAGCTCCAAACTATCTCCAAAATAGCTCCAACTCCAACTCCAAGCCTCCAAGATGACTACTCCAGCAAAAAATCAACACTCTCCAAGCTCCCAATCAAACTCACAAAAACTCCAAATGAGATGTGTGAGACAAATGAGAGGGACAAGCTCCTTTTAAAGGCTTGGAGAGGGTGTTTTTGGAGGAAAACAAGCCTTATTTTCCCTCCAAAACATCCTCAAAGCTTCCTAAATTGCATTGTGTGGGTCCTCTATGGCCTTGGCAGCTAACCGACTGATTTAGGATGGAACCGACCGGTTTGACCATTAACTGGTCAGTTCCGCCCTAAACCGGCCAGTTAGCACCGATTTTTGTGGTTTTTGGGCAAAGGGAGGGGTTGAACCTAGTTTTTCTACCAATTTGACCTAGTTAACTAGTGAAGCGACTGGTTTGACCAGTTACCGGTTCAAACCAACCGGTTTTTAAAACACTGGTCTTAGTGGGTGTACCCAACTATTAGGAATGTCTATTTTGTGATCATTTACCAGGATTTTCATGAAATTCCAAGCCATTGGTGAACAAAACAAGTGCATTGAGACTACCTTAGCAAAGTTAAAAATGACACTTAGCAATGCTACATATCAACTTTATGTGAGATCCTTTCTAAGGTTATCTTGTAGCTCTATCTTTATGTCTACAACTGTTTTCATGGATATGTTGGTGCAATGCATCCCCTCCACCATAGATGTTGCACATATACATAGAAGGATACTTGGAAGAAGATATTATCTTGATGATGAAGAGGATATGGCAATCAAACAAGTAACTAAGATGAGGGTCTACCAAGACCCAATGTCAAACTCCTATATGTTAAACCTATTTGCGATGTGAAGTTCAAAATTATGAATAAAACAATAATGCTAGAGCCCTTCCACTATTATGGTGTTCAAAATATATGTTGGTAGACAAAATATTCAACTTTTCTAATGGAAAATCTACACTAAATGAAACCTATATGTTATGCAAAGATCTAAACCCCCACTGACTATATTTCTACAATATATATATATATATATATATATATATATATAGATATGGAGTTGTCTTGTAGAAGAAGTCATGTCATCACTGGTATAACAAAGGCTAGGGAACACCAACTTATATTGTAAGGATTTTACCAGTTGTTGAATCATTTAGTTTGAGACAAACCATAGGTACCCTACATAGGGGAAAACATTTTTCCTATTTGTACTTGACCATTGGCTCACAGTGCCAAGATTGTTCATATGGAAGAATTTATAGTATTGGAAGGTATGGCCCCTAGATAGTAGATGGACATGGACTGAAAATTTTAGAAGTAACAATGAAAATATATTACGAACATGACTATGCACTTGCCAATGAAAACGGGTCTCGGTTTTTGATATTTGGATTATTACGATGTCACTTGACTACCGAAACTCTCAAAAACAACTTATGGAAAATTATGAAAACCATGCAAGATTTTCAACCATGGGTTCTTTCAAAACTTAAAGCTCTTGAACTTTCATGTGGTCATCATGCTTGCCAAGAGGAGCATTAAAGATATGTGATCATGTGGCACTGCGAGAAGTAAATCTTTTACAAGGGTCGTTCTACAAGAAAGGTACTTCTCATCTTTGGGTAATAGGAGGGATTTACAACATCAAAAGGTGCAGCCCCAAGACAATGAATAGGCCTTGGTCATTTACAGTATACAAAGACTTATCATGTAGATCCAAAGTGTAGATGGAAATAAAATTTGGGCTCAACAATTAGGGAAACAAAAAGTAGAGGATAAAAATACACAATCCTTGTTTGGCAGCTCCTACAAGTCTCTAAGATAATAACATCTTAGGGTTTTTAATGATCATCACTTCTCCTTTATTATATTTTCTCTTCCTGATGATAAATAGGGTTATCCAAAAGTATATTCAAGGAAATGGGCAGCTTGTAAAACTGGTGAAACTACATGCCTCTTGCTACAGCAAGATATTGAAGATGCATTCAACATTTGCTATGTTACTTTTATGATAAAGAATGAGGAACACTTGTGGTCATTGGAAATGCAAATCATTTAGAATTTTGGCTTAAGAGGCATTGTTCAGGAGGTTTTATTCATAGGTCTATTTATGACGGAAATCCCTAGACATTTTGCATAAAACACTAGTTAATGGAGTACCTCTTGCATTATGCCTTAAACCTTGTGCAGACTATTCATGCCTTGATAACATTCCACCATAAAAAGGACCATACAGGGGTTCAAAACTGATATTTTCTCATCACGAATATGTCATGTTTCTTTTGTTATTATTTGACTACAAATATGTGTTTGACCACTGTAATTTGTTTGCAAGTAGAAGAAATGGAACGAGCATGAAAACATATGTGGAGGAAGCTAGGGTTTCTCACAGAAGCTATGTAGTGTTTCTACAAGATGGAAAGTTGGTTCCACACAAGCTCTAAGATCTAGTTAACAATACCAAAGGTACAATATTAAAAGGTTGGTCAATGCATATGAGGCACGATAGCAAGCAGACAACTTTGTCTTATGACATGGAAACAACATTAGAAATGAGTACTCTAGGGTTTCCAAGAAACCTCTATACTCGCTTCATGTCTTCTCTGCTATCATAATGTAAATATTTCTCATCATGATGCCAACAACTATGCTGAGGTCAATTGGGCATGTATTAGACATTAGACATTAGAGAGCAGTGAGGAAGTTCAAGAGTCATGAGGAAAGGCGAGAAGTCACAGTAGGTGAATATTCACCTCACCTCTATAAATATACCCTCATGCCTCATTTGTAGGGGACTTTAGCACTCGAGTTAGGACTAGCATTAGGTAGTTGATATGTGATTGAAGAGCTAGAGGTATTTAACTCTTGGTAGCTTGTAGGGTGAGTTATGGTGAGGCTAGTGTTTTTCTTTGGATGATGGTATGAGTAACCCATGTTCCACTATTGGGCTTTGATGATTGCAGGACATGTACTTGTATTTGAAAAATTATTAATAAGAAGTTATTTTCTTTCATTATGGATTCTCATGCATCTTTATGATGGTTGTACTAGTTTTCTCATGTTTCCATCATGTTGTATGTGTGATTTCATGTGGGCATATGTCAATGAACTCATTCTTAACTTATGGATTTCATGTCCACTCTAAATCTGTTCTTACTTGTTCCATGCCATTCCAGTAACATATTGCAAACTTATTTACAATTAACCTTTGTATGTTCTTTTCCATGTCTGTCTGAGATGGTTTTAGCTCACTCATCATTCTCATGGCATACTTGTTGTTGTTTCTTTCCTGAATCTCATTTTGTAGTTTGTTAATCTTGGGTTGACCTTGTTCCATTGTCAAGGGATTTCATTCTTGTCCTCACTCTAACATCTCCTCATTTGAAAGCCAAGAGCAAAACCAACATGATGGTAGTCGGGCCTACATACTGGATGGGGATCTTATCCCAAACGATGTGAGGTATAATTGGGACTTCACACCAGGGAGACCCCCTAGCTGTTGGTGGTACATTCCAACTTGTCAATAAATTTTTGGTACTAGAAGGAGGGAAGATGACAAGCTGTCCCCATGGAGCCTTTAGTTTAGCTTCATATCTTGAAACGGATCCTTGCCACTTCTCTATTTTGGGTTGTATTTGGACACATGTGTCAATTTATCCATTTATATAACTCTAATGGAATACATTGTAAAGATGTTATGGGCATATTCTCCATCCTCACGCTTGAAGGTCATGTCAAGTAATGGTGCCACACGACCACTTCTATCCATTCATCTGAGCATCTCATCAACAACCTTCATCAATATTTTGATAGGTACGATTATCAATATGTGTTTAAAAGGATAAGTCATCTTAGAATGAAACCCTACGAATCAATCATAGGATATTACTGATATATTTGTTCATTTTTGTTACGAATTTCCTGAAAGAGACATGGACTGGATGTATTTGAGTGAGAAACTCTGACAATTGGTTTATCTTTCTCTGCAACCATTTCAATCGAAAAAAAAAATCATGATTTTGATGATCATCATGATAATCTACAAGTTACAAACCATCCAAATCTCATCCCTAATCTTGTCTTGTCCATTTCTATGAGTTGGAAAAAGCCTCAAGCCTCTAAGGAGGAAATTATTGCATATGAAAATTTTCTTCCTCCTCCAAATTCATTACCTAATGAAATTTATGCCATTGATAATCTAGGTGATGAAGAGTGTTTGCAGGGTAAAGAACCAAGTTATATTCCTTCCAAAGCTCTCAACATCCTAGTGAAATTAGACAACTTGATAATCAAGTTGATAAAACACCTCTCCCTATTCAAAAGATTCAACTTGATCCTGTTAAGCACACATCTTCTTGAATATATTCCTGATTTTCCTCATATTATGCTCCCTCCTTCATTTTCTTACCATGAACTATATCATCTCTCTATTAATATTGAAGTTTGAAACAACTCCAATAGCATAACATGCATATAGATCTCTTGATTTCTCAAGCTAATATTAATGTGTATGTTTTAAGTTCTAAACCAAACTTGGTTGGAAATTTTGTCTCTCGACCCATTTCTCTTCATCCATTGTGCCCTAATTTGTTTCATGAGTCTACTCCACCAATATTTTCTATAAATTATTTAGATATGTATCCTACTAGTTTCGATTGCAATCATGTGAATGATGATGTTGTCTCACAATCATAGGTTGAAAGTATTGAATCCCTTGTCCATGATATTTTAAATCTTCCATATTTAACAAATGGAGAGGAAGATTCTACATATCTAAAGGTTCAAAAGATTCCCCTGATTGATATATCCTCATTTTATATCTTTGAAGAGTATCATGTGTTAGATACCCGATCCGATCAAATTAGTGGCTTTAACGAGTATCGCTCTATCAATGATGTCTTCACTGATACTATCATGGAAGTTGTTTGTACTCACATATCAATCTCATAAAGCCACCACAATTTGATGATCCACCTTCTGAAGGTTCTAGGACTTTTCAAGAAGTTTAGTAAATTTAGGTTACGTTGATCGTTATGACAGGTTCTCACATTCCCGATGAGATCCTTGAACTAGTTCATATTAGGGTCTCTCACATGTTCCTACATTCAACGCCATATTTCTAGATGAAAGCTCATTTTCAAAATATTCTAATATGAAATACTCCATGTACCCTGACTTGTTTGTTGAAGAAAGCAAACCAGCCTTTGTTTCAAACCTTTGTGATTCTCGCCTAGCTAGTGCATATTGTGATCATGTACAATGTTATGAAGCCAGCTCACAAAAAGATTCAAAAGAGAGATAAATGCCTTATAATTCAGCCTATTCGAGGGGGAAACCTCCTTTACATTACACAAATGAACAATTCTTGGATGATACAAATGACAAGACCTCCTTTCTATATATAGGAGTCTAAGGGGTCATAATATAATCAGAGCCGACATAACAATAATAATGTAAGGGCACAATAATAACAATAGCAGGCTTCTATGGGGCACAATAATAACAATATGGGGACTACATGGGCACAATAATATAATAAGGGGGTTGTACTAATAACAATAAGGGGTTACACTAGTAGTGTAGGGACCTAACATGACCCTCTCCTTCAAAAAGTGTTGTCCTCAACGCTTGAGTAGTTCTTGATGCTTCTGTATAAAATTCTTGTCCTCCCATGTGGAATCTTTAGCGGGTAAGTTCTTCCACTTGATGAGATACTCTAAAATTGATCGATTTCCTAGCTGTCAGGTTCTTGTTTCTATGATTGCTCCAGGTTCCAATATGATTTTTCCTTCCTCGTCAAGTTCTAGCAATAATGTTTGAACTAGGATATTTTGAAACTTTTGAATGAGTGGCCACACTTCTTCATCCTTCTTCCATTCATCCCTTGCTTCATTTATCCAATCTAGTTGGATAATAGAAATAGCATAAAACAATTCTTCCACAACCTCATCCTTTCTTGAGAGTGCATTTGCAACAACATTTTGCTTCCCTTTTTTGTAGATGGTTTCAAAGTCATAACCCAACATATTTGTGACCCATTTTTTATGTTCTTCTAAATATAATCTTTGTTCTAAAAAGTATTTAAGACTATCATGATCCATTTTTACCTTGAAGTATCTTCCCATTAGGTAAGGTCGCCATTTCTTAAGTGCATGTAGTATTGCCAGCATTTCCTTCTCATAAATAGCTTGCTTGAGATGTAGCTGTAAAAATACCCAATCACCTACATCAAAAATTCTTTCACTGTGATGTTGATCTGCCAGTGGTTTCATTCGATTCTGCACCAAAGTGGCGTTATCCTTTAAAATTTGGTGAACTTGTTGTTGATGCTCAATGTGATCTTTCACTTCTTGAACATTTTTCTTCTTGATATGTCCTTCTATCTTGATAGTTTGAGGAGTGGTAATTCCTTCCAATTCTTTACAAGATATTGTCGGATTCATTTATTCTTTCTCTGGGGTTTGTTCCTATTTTATATCCTCTTCTTTTGATGTTTCTTGATCCTTTTCTTCCTTCTCTTCATAATCTATGTAAAATAATTTCTTCTCAGCACACTTATGACCTTTAGTGTATTTTATATCACAATTGTAACAAAGCCCTTTTTCTCTTTTTTCTTCCAATTGTTGCGATGTAAACCTTGTAGGTTGTGGAAGGCTAGGAGAAAAAACACTTCCGTAATTATAGTTGTGACTGGTGGGATTCCTTGTTTCCATAATTTCGCTTTCAATTTTTCTTGCCAACCTGAATGCCTTCTCCAATGAATCAGGTTCCCAAAGATGAACCTCATGTTGAATGTTATCCTTTAAAGTCCCTATGAAGACATCAATCCTTTGCTTCTCTGGAATATCATTTACCCTTATCTTCAATTTTTTCCTCAATGTGCTCTGCCATTAAACCCTTTTGTTTGAGATTTATCAACTGGCTAAAGGTGTTTCTCTTTGTATCCTCATAATGTGCTATCATTTCCTTTGTGAAAATTGACCACGTGACAAGTGGTTTATGAGAAAAAAGGCCTTCATACCGTAAAAATTTATTCAGTTCTAAATATAAAGATGCAATATGTACCTTTTGTAATAGTTGCACCTCATGTAGATCAAAATATTTCTCCATCTGTAGTGTCCAATTTAACGGATTCTTGTCATCAAACTTCCTCATATCGCCTTTTCTTGATTTTAGGAGCTCGATATTGAAATGATTGTAACTCTGTAATTTCAGATCTCCAAGTTCTAAAATTACATCCTGCAGTAGCCCTCTGAGTCCTCTTTCTAACCTCGCAAGTCTGATCTAGATTGGATTCTACAAGGAAGAGTCATGTCAAATCTCCCACGATGACCTGATTATAGACTAGTTCAGTCGAGCGAACTTGTAGGAAGTGCCACATGTAACTGTTTCAACCTTAGGACCTGAAACCATTCTATAGAAAACTATAGTCCATCCTCTTTCTGTAACTTCTTAGGAAATTTCACTCTGATGCTCAAAGAGAAAGTTATGACAATTTAGTCACCTATTTGGCATGTAATTCGGGATTCTATAGAAACCCTAAATGTCTTGGACTGTATCTCTAAAAATATAACAATATAAGATCTGAAATGCGGGCCCGAGCTTCACCAATTTTTCGACTCAAATGGGTTTTAATTTCAGAGTCTAAAACTTTGTAGAAAAACAATTATAGTGAAAATTCCACGATGACCGGCTTGAGATGGAATTATGGAGCTTGCAAAAACCCTAACTTCCTCATATCCTATCTCCAAAAATATAGCAAGACAAGATCTAAAATTTAGACTCGAGGTTCAGCGAGATGTCGTCTCAAATGGGTTTTGTTTTGAGCTTCTGAAACGTCGCAGAAAACAAGTTATAGCTAAAATTCCACGATGCTCTGTTTGGAGTAGCAAAACCCTAGAATCCAAAGCTCTGATACCAGCTCACAAAAAGATAGAAAAGAGAGATAAATGCCTTATAATTTAGCCTCTTTGAGGGGGCAACCTCCTTTACATTACACAAATGAACAATTCTTGGATGATACAAATGACAAGACCTCCTTTCTATATATCGGAGTCTAAGGGGTCATAATATAATCAGAGCCGACATAACAATAATAATGTAAGGGCACAATAATAACAATATGGGGACTACATGGGCACAACAATATAATAAGGGGGTTGTACTAATAATAATCAGGGGTTACACTAGTAGTATAGGGACTTAACATAAAAGCTGGTGTTGTCTTACATTCCCCTGTATATGAGGGAATGAACCACTTGATTCCTCTCTCTCATGAGACGCCTCTGGGTTATTTATCTCCATCATGGAAACTAGAAGAATTTGATCTTTTGAGCCACTGGTTTGTTAATACTCAAACATATGATCAAACCAACAATATATTTACTGACGATTTTCTTGAAACAACTGATGATGACCACGTGCATTCATCTATTAATCTTATGAAACCACCAATATTTGATGATATACCATTTGAGGGTTCAGAGTTTTGTCAAGATGTGAGGCACTTCAGCTCTTGCCGATGGTTATGTCAAGCCTTCATGTCCTTGAAAAAATCCATGAACAAGCTCAAATTAAGCTTTCTGAAATTAGGGTTTCCAAGCTAGAGTCCTCTCATATCTTAGTTGCACCTGATGGAGGCCCATATTTGGAAAAAATTTCAGGATCCTCAAGTTGATCATCTTGAATTTCATGATAGAATTGTTGATTCGCTGAAAGAGTCTTATCTAGAAAATTCCTATACAAGCAGGCGACATGTTGTCTCTCTTATGTTGAATTGAGGGCTAAGAACAAATGAATGCATGTCATGGAGAAATGATCAGAGTTTTTGAGTTTATCATTTTGTCTACCAAGATATATTTGCAACTTATTTCAACTGGGGCTGGAGGGTCATGGATTTGTAGATCGCACCTCCATATCGCAATTAGAGCGATAATTTTAGTACTAATGTAACTCAGAAAATAAATCTCCTAGTGTGGCTGGTGTTGGGATTTTATAGAGGTAGTAGGTCGTAGGAATAAAATACCCTCAAGCCCCAAGAGACTACCTTAGCAGAGCAAAAAATGACACTTAGAAATGTTGCATATCAACTTAATGTGAGGTCCTTATTAAGGTTATCTTGCAGCTCTATCTTTAGGCATACATCTATCTTCACAAGTATTGTAGCTACTACAACCCCCCCTCCAAACATTTTCTCATGCTTTGATTTTTGAGCCTCTCTTTAACTGTAAGAACAGTCTTCTTAAATTGTGTCAACTTTTCTTCTTGTTTTACTAAGCGTCGCAATGACTCATTCTCTCATGTTAGGCTTGTGGTGTCTTAAATATGTATTATGTCTAATAACCACTGGACACTCCTCGATGACAGTCAATCCTTGTCAATAGGAGCTGCACAACTTTTGAAGATAGAAAAAGCACCTTTTGTGAAAAAAAGTTAAGTCTTGCCTTGACGAAACTAATTGCATGCCTTGCTTTGATGGGTTTTGCAATCCTCTATTATAGTGAACTGTGCAGGCCCTTGCTGGAGTGAACTGCACAATCCACTGAGACAAGCAATTGTGCAATTAACTGTAAGAGAAAATTGTGCAAACCCTGGTGACAATAAACTATGTAATACAATGAGAGAGAAACTACATAATCCACTAATCCAGTGAATTGTGCAGTTACCAGAGCAATCCAACTATGCACTCCTAGAAAATAGTAAGTGCACACTCTCCAAGGACAACCATGTGCACTTCTAATTGATAGTGTGGTGCATGTTTCTAATTTTATCATTCGACATGTGTCAGTCATCTAGAAGTGGCTCCTTGATTTTAGGCATGCACACCCAAAACCCTAACCCTAATCTCATGGGTTCTCATCTATATAAGAAAGCTATCCTAGAGCTCATTCTCACACTTTTATTTAGAGCTCTACTCATTATCACTAGCACAAGGAGTTTTGGATTCCATTTGTGTTGCTTTTTTGGGTAAGTTTCTCAACTTTTGCTTTTTGTCACTTTTGTTTTTTCTTTTGTCATTTTTGCTTTCACAAGTGTCATTTAATCTTTCTTTTCTTATAGCTAGTGTATTTTTCCTATTATTAGCTTATACAATTGTCGTTTCAGTCTTTTGAGCTTATTTTCAAGTGTTGCATCACATTCCTTTTCTTTTCACTTACCAATAATTATTGATGTTGGGTGTATTTATGCATGCATGTCCTTTTCCTTTCACTATATTACTTTCTTGATGTGAGTAACTTATTTGTATGAATCTCGGGATGATCCACATCCTTTCACTCTTCAGTCAACAAATTTGGAGCCTTCGCTTATACCAAGAAAATTGTGCAACTTTCAGAGTCTTCTTCCCTCCAGAACTATGCATTATGCAATGTCTTCCAGCAGCAGCTCCATCTTGCCATCTACAACTACACACTACGTAATCATTGGTTCCCCCAACTATGCATTGTGTAATCACAGTCAACAAGAAAGCCTTCATGTCCTTTGCAATTGTGCACTGTGTAGTTCATGCTCCTCTCTCTAGCATTAACTGCGCATTGAACAAATTTAGTCAGTCAAACCCCTTACAATCAAGAACTACACAATCATTCCTCTAATGCTACACAATTCACATTTCTAGTGACCAAAGAGGTCACCCTACCTCACTTGTGCTCTAACATTGTAGAATCCCTCTTCTTAGTGACTGTCTTATGCTTGTGAATTGTTAGGTTAATTGATCTCTTGTGAAACTTCTTTTACATTCCATGAGTTCATATTGTTCACCAGGTACTGCATATCCATAACACATCAATGTTTCATCATCTAATAGCACCATGCTTCCAAAATAGAGATCATCTAAGGAGGTCACATAAATCAGTACTAAAGATGCCATTGACAATACCTTGATAAGAGTTAACTATATTGTCAGACACTCACTGCTTTATCAACAAAGACTCCACTATCACATGGATCACTATCAAAGATGTATTCAATTCAAGGGAGTTCACAAAATATTTGCAAGATGAGGAAATCTACAAGAATATTCAACAGTTAGGGTTCCACAGAGTTTCCTACAGGTATCCATTACTTGTGCCAATGTCATCAAGTGGATATTGTAGGGTCTAGACACTAAGAACACAGTGCTCAATAGTTTCATTGGGCAACATCTTACCTCATACCAACCACATTACTTTCACTTATATTACAACTTGCCCAAGTCTGAGTAGCACTTGGATTCTCTATTTTATGCAGCTTCGATTTATATGGACATCAAAGATGTGATCAAGTCATGGTGGCGGGGACCAACTAAGTTTCACCACAAGCCTATTAGTACTTACAAGACCAAATGTCTTAGAATAGTTTACTAGTACTTGATTTCTATGTGTTCTAGGATCTATGGATAGAAGAACATTGAATCCTTTCCTAAAGGGTGTATCTTCATTTTTTACCTACTTGTCACAAAAGGAAAAGTATTCAATTGGTCACATATTTTATCCCAACAACCAAGGATTAATTTGAACAAGGAAAAAGAACCACCTAAGGTAAAGCAACCAAAATTTTACATAACTACCTTCTCACTGGATGGTGTTTGAGCTCACCATGAATTCCCAGGTCTAGAATGAAGGTGGAGCCCGAGGGAGCTCCCTATCAATGTATATTGCAAATTATTTTTAGAGTACAATTATATGGGGGTATATTAGAAACATTCTTAACACTTCTTCATGGTTCTATATTAGATGATATTTGAGGAAGAATTTCCTTAAATGTCCCATGAGGCTAGGAAAGCAGTGGCAGAGATAGCATATTGGTTTTCCTCTCGTCAAGGAACATACCTCAGAGTGTTTGGTTCTCATAAACCTCCACATCATTTTCTAAGGTTTGTGATTGATAAGGTGGTCATATAAGAGGTTTCGAATCATCTCAACACAGGTCTATCTCAGTTACCGAAGAAGAAGAAGAAGGAACCTTAGCCTTCCTTTCCTCTACAAGTGGGATTGTATGATATCAAGAGCTTAAAGGCTATAGAAACATAAGTTGAAGAACTTACCAGCCTTAAGTTTGGTGAGATGATCTTTCATAGATATGATCCCAAAGGAGTATGTAAAATACATTGTGCCAAGTTACATTTTTCCTAGGATTATGAATCTTATTGCTGAAAAGAGGAAGAGAAGATAAAGAATTGTTACAATGCTTCTCGATTGCATGCACCAGGTAGTGACCCATCATCTTCTAGTTTAGTTCATCAGCAAGATGTTGTCTAAGAAGGGAATAAAAAAGAATTTCCCACTCCAGTCACCATTTCTATGTATAAGAGGAAATTTGTGCATAATCCTGTAGTAGAGCGGAGCCAAAATTCCAAAGTAGATCTTGTTATTTTGAGAGCAACCATTGCAATAGAAAAGAGGAGAAAATAATTAGAAGAACTAGAGAAGAAGAATTTTTTTATTTTGGGTAGCATCTGATGTGATCTAGCCTTGAAAATCAGTGGAGAGGCTAAGGCACATAAGATCTCCAAGACCTAGAAATCGTTTGGAGAAATTCCACCCGAATGAGGAGTTATTAAAATAATTATTATTTTTAATGGGTTCCTAAGTCTAAACTTAGGAAAATAAAAATATTAATGTGTATTAATAAAATATGGGCGAGAAAGTTCTAAGTGACTAGGATCAAGCTATTAGTAATCTTAGCCGTTGATTAGAGACTTAATTTTAGTCATTGATTCGTTAACAGGAAAAGTATAAGAGGAGGCTTGAGGGTCAGTTGGAGATACACCAAGTGATCAAAGAATTCGATTTTTTGGTGCGAGGTTTGCTGAGGAAATCGAGTTAGTGATCAAAGTTGTAGTGAGGGGAAGTTCAACAAGGGATTTTCATCTGAGGCTGAAGAATACATAGCAGAGAGGCAGCGCAGTGTCAGGAGAGACAGTGCAGGACCTAGATGGGCTGATGCAGAGGCCAAAAGAGATGATGTAGAGGATGCAGAAGGCTAACACAGGTGACGCAGAAGCTGTAGAGGCTGATGTTGGGCCTCAGAGGCAACGCTAGGAAGATTTTATGGGGCATATTGGGAGCATATCAACATATTATAAGCAGGGAGAGGGTGACGCAGATCCTGGAGGAGTGACGAGTTCCAGAGTAGTCTTGGAGTAGTTTTCGCTGTCCAGTGTGGGGAACAACCGAAGTCATTGTGGGGTTTGATCATTCGGTTGCTGATTTCTCAGAATATCTGTCTTTGGATAGAGGTACTACTACTGAGGATATTCTCTATTGGGTGAGCCATTTCTGGCATCCTAGTTATATTCACGGATCTACTTGATAATACAAACCCTCTATATGTTGCACCAGTTTTCCCAAATTGGGTTTTTCCGGGGACGATTGTCGAAAAATAATGGTGTCCCACGTGTTATTGTCTCAGTTTATTTCAGTGCATGATGTGTATATTTGTGAAGCCTGCAATAGTGTTTACTTCGATGTTTATGCAATTAAATAACTTGTTAACGTAAAGAAAAAGTAGGAGATTATAAACTAGTAATTGCAGTAGGGGTTTATGATGTGTTAGATTTAGGAATTTTCACATGGTGTCAGAGCGATTACAGATCATAGGTGACTGAAGACACCAGACGAGAAATCTGAGAATTTGTAGCAGAGAAGCAGTTGTCCCGAGAGACAATGTTGTTCCAGAGTTGAAGAGGCAAGAGGAGGATTGACGCAGTGCAGAGAGTGTGACGCAGAGGCTCACGGAGTTCCTGCATCAGCATTCGGAGCCAGGAAAGGAAGATGCAGTAGTTGGGAGGATCCTACGCAGCTAAGAGGAGGACTGACGCAGTGCAGAGAGTGTGAAGCAGAGGCTCACAGAGTGCCTACGTTAGCATTCTGAGCCGTGAAAGGAAGATGCAGTAGCTGGGAAGAGCCCATGCAGTAGTTGCATCAACCATCAAGGCCAGTGCAAAGGCAGAGGAGGGAAGATCAGGCTCACACAGAGCCACATCATCTTTCTGAGCCAGGAAGGATTGACACAGTTGGCCGGGAGAAGCAGATTCAGCCCACGCAGAAATTGCACAGATCCTCAAGGGCTCAAATCCTTTGAGTTGTCGGGGCTAGGGGAGCTGTGGAGATTTTGATTTGTGGAGTTGGTGGGAAGATTTTTCTGTCAGTGCAGAACAGTGTCTAAGGAGACTGGACCAAGGTAGAGGGAAGCACTACATCGATAGATTTCTAGCCATGAAATCTAGGTCTGAGTTGCAATGGAAAAGGAGGATTGGAGAGGAGTGATTCGACAGTTGGCTGGAGGATTTTCGAGAGGGAAATCAGGACTCAGAGGGAGTCTAGAGAAGAGGAGCAGAGATTGCAGTGAATGGATTGAGGGATCAGGACAGATTGGACATGGCTTCTAATTTTGTCATCTGGAAGGCCAAGATCCTGACAATCCTGGATAAACATCGCGTCAAGGACTATGCCTTGAAAACAGTAATTGTCCCAGTTGACCTTAATACAAATGAGAAGTATGAGGAAGCCCAAGCGAAGGAAAAATGCATGATCCTAGAAGAGGTCAAAGATCCTATAATACCACATATTTCTGAGAAGACAACAACAAGGGAGATGTGGAAGACCCTGACCACCTTATACCAGGGCTCTTCGGTGTAACAGAAGATGTTATTGGGGAATCAGCTGAGGTCATACCAAATGGAGAAAATGGAGGAGATAGATCCCTTCCTTCTCAAGTTGCAAGGGATTCGTGACCAGCTTACTTCCCTGGGGTCTACACCAAATCCAGAGTTCATGGTCAGGACTGCCCTGAATGCAGTCTCCGAGGAGTGGGAGATATTTGTCCAAAGCATTTTGGGCAGAATGACTTTCCCTAGTTGGGAGGAGATGTGGGCAACTCTTCGATAGGAAGAGCTCAGGAGATTGACCAAGGTGGGGAGTAGTGATAAGGTAGTTCAAATCAAGAAGGAGGAGGAGGAGGATGCAGCTCTCGCATCAGCGGGACAACAGGGGGTATAGAAGAGGAAGAATAAAGACATCTTCAAGGTCAAGTGATTCAACTATGGGGAGTTGGGATAGTATGCCTCTCAGTGCCCTAGGAAGAAAGGCAAGGGAGAAGCTTCTGACTCAAAGGTTTCTCTAGCAAAGGCAGAGAAGGATGTCAAGACTGATGACAATTGTGCCATGAGTGCTCATGCGCCTCTAAAGAAGAGGTGGGGAGACATAGAGTTGTAGTCAAGGGGACTATAGAATTGGGGGCAAGATCCTTGAGGTGCCCAAAATCTTGGATCACATACATCTACAGAAGCCCTTAACGATAGTAGCATGATGATAGGTATCGGGTGGAGCAAGGTGTGATGGAGCAACAAGGTAGTGCTAGAGTGAATAAGTCTGTAGCAATGCAGTGGAGGTTGCAACAGTGTAAGAGGCACAGAAGAGGTTGCAGCAGTGCAGTGGCAGTAGAGGGAGCATAGGATAGCAGCAGAGGTAGCTTGAACATCACAAGGCTTCCAAACTGACCAGAATGTCAGTGTTTGGGTGAAGTCAGTTACTTAATTCTCGGTAACTGAGTTGCAGTGCAGCAGTTAGCAGTGGCAGTGCTATGGGCAGCATGATGCAGCATGTTGAGAGGGAGTTGCAGTACAGATGTTGTAGTGGTAGTGGTAGTGTCATGGGCAGTAGTACAGGAAGTAGCAGTGTAATGGATGTGGGGCAGTAGGCCAAGCATCAACACAGAGGACTGATGCGGAGGATTAGTGTGATGCTTCTATGATGAAGCATTGCTAGAGCACATTCCTCACTAAGATGGAATGTTTATTTTGGGTAGCATCTGATGTACTCTAGCATTGAAAATTAGTGGAGAGGCTAAGGCACATGAGATCTCCAAGACCCAAAAATCGTTTGGAGAAATTCCAATGGAATGAGGAGTTATTAAAATAGTTAATATTTTTAATGGGTTCCTAAGTCTAAACTTTGGAAAATAAAAATATTGATGTGTATTAATAAAATATGGTTGAGAAAGTTCTAAGTGACGAGGATCAAGCTAGTTTGAATCTTAGTCGTTGATTAGGGACTTAATATTGACAGTTGATTCGTCAATAGGAAAAGTATAAGAGGAGGTTTGAGGGTCAGTTGGAGATACACCAAGTGATCAAAGAATTCGAGGTTTGCTGAGGAAATCGAGTTAGTGATCAGAGTTGTAGTAAGGGGAAGTTCAGTGAGGGATTTTCATTGGAGGCTGAAGAATACATAGCAGAGAGGTAGCTCAGTGCCAGGAGAGATAACACATGACCTAGAAGGCCTTATGCAGAGGCCAAAAGAGCTAACGGAGAGGACACAAAAGGCTAACGCAGGTGACACAGAAGTTGTATAGGCTGGCAATGGTCCTTAGAGGCAACACTTGAAAGATTTTGTGGGGCAGACTGGGAGAAGATTAGCAGATTCTGAGCCAGGAGAGGGTGACGTAGATCCTGGAGGAGTGGCGCAGTTCTAGAGCAGTGCTTGGAGAATCTTTCGTTGTCTAACATAGGGAATAGTCGGAGTCGCTGTGGGGTTTGATCATTCGGTTGATGATTTGCCGGAATATCCATCTCCGTATAGTGGTACTACTACCAAGGATATTCTTTGTTTGGTGAGCCATTTCTGGCACCCTAGTTGTATTCACGCATCTGCTTAGCAATACAAACCCTCTATATCATGCATTGGTTTTCCTGAATTGGGTTTTTTCGGGGACGATTGTCCAAAAATAATGGTGTCCCTTGTGTTATTGTCTCAGTTTATTTCAGTACATGATCTGTATATTTTTGAAGTCTGCAATAGTGTTTACTTCGATTTTTATGCAATCAAATAACTTGTTAATGTAAAGAACAAGTAGGAGATTATAAACTAGTAATTGCAGTAGGGGTTTCTGATGTGTTAGATTCAAGAATTTTCACAGAGGCGGGAAGAAGAAAAGAGATAGGAGGCGGAACAAAGGTAGGAAGAGGAATGTATACATAAAAAGGAATAAGAAATAAAATAAAAAGAATACATGCAAGAACAAGAAGAATTGAGAAAGAAGGAAGAAGAAGAAACGAGACCGAAACAATTTGAGGAAGAATAGTACAAATAATTGGTGCATGATGAGAGAAGGAAAAAGCAGGATGAGGAATTTGTAAGAGAGATAGAGTAGCAAATATAGGTCAAAGACATTGAGGTTGAACATGAGGAAGATAACCAAGATTTTGACATTGTGCCCATTGCAAAACAAGCCAGTAGTCAACCTTCAACTCCTCCTACTGGTGGCCACATCCCATTCTTTGAGATGGGAATATCTCCTTCAGGTCATGATATAGTCATGGATATTTCCAACCTTACCTTTGATTAGTTAAAGAACATAATAGTGCAGGAAAGGCAGAAATATTTTCCTAATGATCTAGTCCATCCTGTTTCCATTCATACAGAGAGGGTGATTGTGCCTAATACCAAGATGAATCTGAATATAGTTGCAACAACAAACTTAGACTTTGCAGAAGCTACAAAATTAAACACATATTTCTTGATGAAAGAAAATAAGAAATTGGAAAAGGACCTAACTGTTGCAAGGCAAAAAATTGATCATCTCCTAGCCAAGAACCAAAGGTTGTTTTCTGTTTATTCTCACATAAGGGAGTTGTGAGCATCTATAGGTGAGGAAATTCAATTATTTGGTGACACTATGAAATATTTTTATGAAGAAACTATCACCCTTCATAAGGCATTTGTGCCCTTGCATGCAATGAAAAATTGATCCTAGGAGAATGTGAAAGTTTTGAAGGTGACTCATGTAGAAATTGATGTGATTGAAGAATCTAGCATTAAGTACAAAGATGCACCATCAGAGTTGGTCAGGAAAACAAGGAAAGAAGTTGAATTGGGAAGGGTTGAGGTTATAATGCTTGTATAGGGAAACAAGCAACTGAACACTTATGTGGCCAAAATCATGACCACCTATTCATTATTATACCATAGTTCGGACTCCTTGGTAAGAGTGCACAAGATACCTTCCGTTGGGGTATTTACATAAACAAAGGGCATAAATGTTGTCAGGAAAGAAATTGAAGAATTCTAGAGCAGTTTGAGGCAGGTAACTACTAAAGAAGATTTGAAAGTCACAAAGCAAAATATTCAACAATTTGTAGCCAAACCTTCCAAGTTAAACATGAAGTGTTTCTTATTATGGAACAATGTTCAAACTCATTCCAAAAATATCTATCTGGATGCAATGGAGGAAAGAGTCAGGTATAAGCTAGATATTCCATCAAAGTTTTAGGACATAACAACATAGTAAAGGCTTGGTACCATTATGTTACAACAAAGCTACACGTGGAAGTTGTCGAGCTAGAGTTTCCTTAAGCTCAAACATAATGTATAGAGTTTTGTCTTATTAGGATCTAGCCAAGTTTTGTCTTGCATGATTTTGTATTTAGAAAATAATAAGAAATGAAAATGTAAGTGGAAGTCGAAGATTCAAATAGGGAATATGAAAAGTAATTAGATAGAATAGAGACAAAATAAGCTTAAGAGTCATGAGGGGAATCAAAGGTCACAAGAGGAGGTGAAATCTCACCTCATATGTTATAAATAAACCCTCATAACTCAAGAAAGGGGCTTGGAATTGGATATTGGTGGCCTCGGCTTCTCCAGTCTAGCATAGGAGTGAATATCATTCTTTGGAGAATCACATAGTAACTTCATGTTACATTATTGGGGCTAGTGTCATATGATTGTATTGTATACTTGGAACTTTCACTTAATTATTAGAATCTCTCAAAGCTAGCACACTTTCACGCATGTATCGTGAATGTCGTAAGACTATTCTTTAAATTTTTATGATATATGTTATTTCATTCATGCTAAAGTAAATGAACTATTTTGTTAACTTTAGTATATCTTATTGAATATGTGTTGTATTTTATTTCATGATCATTATTAACTTGTGAAATATTTTGCAGGCTAACTAATTATTCTTTCATATGTGGGTGTGTCTCTTTTAGGATAGTACTACTACTTTTATTCTAGAGGCCCACTCTCCTTCCCTTCATGTGAAAGAACCTCTTATGCATTACAATCAATATTATACAAATTTTACTTACTTGCTAACACCAAAGATATGTGTATGTCTTCTTATGTGTTAATTGCAGCAAAAGCATATATTTAACATCACAATTATGGCAACTGACCGTATTTCTGGTTTGGGATCCTACTCCAAATGATGTGAAGTCTAATTAGGACTTCATATTGGGGAGACCCCCTTGGTTGACAGATTTCCAGCATCATCAACAGTTGCCGCTAGAAGGAGGGCCAAATGACAAGTTCAACCCATGAAGTCTGGTTTCAATCTTTCATCTTCAATGGTTTGCTCCAAAATAGTAAACTTTGTATGCTTTTCTAGAGTTACAAGCTTGAAGTTTCCCATGCGGATAATTCATAGCTTTTCGAATATAAAATTTAATGGTTAGGGTGAAACAACCATTCTTGAGCACACCCTTCAATTTCTTGAATTTTGTGATTCTTTTGAGGTTAATTATGATGATGTTTCTTGTATGTTGTTCATTCTCACTCTTGTAGGTCGTGTTAAACAATGGCATTATACATTGTTGATCGCTTCTATTCACTCTTTCGAGCAACTTGTCATGGAGCTTCACCAAGATTTTTACAAGCATGATTATCAAAGTGTATATAAGAATATTATCCGCCTTAAAATAAAACCTGATGAATATTTGGAATATTTTCTTGATCACTTTCTTCACTTTTGTTATGATTTCTTTTAGGAAGACATTGACAGGGATTTTATGAAAGAAAATTTTTAGTATCTAGTGTATATTTCTTTGAATCCTCTCAATTCTGAATCTCTTACAAGTCTTCTAGCTTTTCTTGGTCATGGATCTCTTAAGACTACAAAGGAAACATATGATATTTCTTGTGTATTTTCACCTTCTTTCATTCCTTTATCAGATGAGACAACCCCATGCACTGATATAGAAGTTTGAAAACTTGAAGATTAGATTGTTGATCTGCTTGTCCCATGATTATCCTCTCCTTGTAACCAAAATTTGAAATCATGTTTAAATTTTGAATCTGATTTAATTGATGACATTTCTTCTTCAAGATACACCTATTTCTCTTCACCAACCATCTTTCATGATCCTCTTTCTCTTGACTCACCAAATCAATCTTCTTTGGTAGTTTCATCTGAATCTTATGGGGATCATGTACAAGTTTATGTTGTTGTTCGAGTGGAATAAAAAGACACTCATGATATCTATTATGATGATTATGTGTGGGCTTCAGATTCTGAACAAGAATCAGTTATTATAGATCATATTTCATTTGATTTTTCTTTCCCTTCTTCACCCTTAACTCAACTTCCTGACATGTTTAATGAATTTGTTACACCAATTTTTTCTTTAAATCTTTATGATCTTCATATTACTGGTTTTAATCATAATCATGAGTGGTATGGAGAAGGGGTGGAATCTATTATTAATAATTTATCTCATTCCTCATCTTTGACTTGTGAAGAAGCACGATTTTGTGATTCCTTGTACTCAAGGAAATCCTTCACTTGATTCGTCCAACTATGAAGAGTCTGTATATTTGTTTGTGAAATTTGATCTAGCTAGTGGCATCCTTAATGTGTTCATTGGAACACCTAATGATTTTTTTTTCATCTTAATCTATTGACATTTCCAAGCCACCTGTATTTGATGAATCACCTCTTGATAGTTTGGAAAATTGTCAAGAAAACAAGGCACTTCATCCCTTGTTGATGGCTATGTCAGGATCTCATGATCTTGGTAAGTTTTTCAAACATGATGAGATAAAAATTCCATCATGGGATAATATTCATGAATTGACTTAGCACATTGAAAACATATATCTCCTTCAATCGTGATACAGTTCACCTTCTTATTTTACATGTCATGATCTGATTGTCGAATGGCTAGAAAAATCTTACATGACAAGCCCATTTGCTAGTAACAATCTTCTATCGTTCTTGATGTTTTCTAAGATTGAAAGTTTGAATGAATGTACTTCAATGAGAAGCTATCGAGATGTGTGTGACCTTCACGATACACTTGCAAATGCTTTAGCCCAAGATTTCCTATTATACTTTTTTGGTAATGTTTCTGCCCTTCAGGTCTTAGAGCGAGTTATATTGGTCTATCTTTTCTCCTTCTTGTTGTGATTTCCTCGCTTGTAAATGTTAGGAATTTCTTCGTTGGTTATATTGGAAATTTAACTTTATGTAATGCTGGCCTTCCTTCTATTAGTTTAGGATTAGGTTGCGTATAGTTTTCCTTCTTGCTTTATTTTAATTGTCGCTTATTTCATTTGTATTTTCATTTTTGTGTTTTTCTTTTAAGTTTGTTTGTAATAATTTTTGTATGAAAGATATGTGGTTTGACTTTGAATAAGCAGGGAAAAGTTCAATAGGACATTGTACACCAATTAATGCTTGGTTAATTGTTTATCCTCTTCTTTGTATGGGGCCTGTATCTTTTATCGTCCATGATGCTTAGACGGAAAATATGTTTCTTTCCTAGAGAAAAACTTAGCAGATCTATGATGCTCATATCTATAATAAGATATTCTTCCTTGAGTCAACCTTTTATATTCAGTTGGTTTTTAACGTGTCAACTCAGTTGACTAGAGAAGGGAAAGGAGGAAAATTAAGCGAGTTAACTTACTTCAGAGGCATATACTTAAGAATATCTAAAAACTAGGAACAACCTCTCTTGCTTATTAAATAAGTTGGGATCTCTATTATTCCCATGGCGATATAAACACTGATAAAATTCCAATGAACATGAAATTATAAAATAAATAACAAGTGAAAGAAGAGAAATGATTCCTGCATGTTGACCACTACGTGTCAACATCCCATAGCAGTACACCCCCTTTTTTCACAAAAGGGCTTATCGATGTGTCCATGCCATCCAACTTTCATCATCAACCTAATTTTCATGTTATAACGTAAACCCATTATGCATGTATATGATGTAAATAATCCCAGCAGATCTGTGTCATGTATGTAATTTCCTAGGTAAACCTATTTGTCTGGTGACGATCTACATTTTGGGATATTTTTTATCTTACTGATCCATTCTCGGATGGTCGGTAGAGTTTTCCTTCAGTCTTACCCCAAAGCCAGAATGTATTTTGTCACTGGGATCATAGGCGAGTCCTAGTGTTCTAGATCGAGTCTATGTAAAAGTGATTTGGGAATAATCCTAACTATTTGGTTAGATTATTTTATTACAAATTGCTTGGTCTGCTGGATTATATTTGTGTCACAGAAATGGGTAGTCTGTGAGGGTCTATTTCAGATGGGTTTTCCCCCTTATGATGTAAAAGATATGAAAATTATGATGTAAAGTGTCTTGAGGGTTGGAAAAATAATTTATCCCCTCATAGGTTAATTAATTAAATTTTCTGGCCAAAAATTAATTAAAATCCTAAGCTAGAAATTTAATTAATTCTAGGTCCTAGGTAAATTTAAATTTTCCAAAGGAAAAATTCGTTGGTCCTTAAAATTCAAATTTTAAAAGGTCCCGGGACTAAGGTAAATTAATTATTTTGTTAAATTTTAAGCCTTTAGACCCTCGAGGTTAAGTCAAACTCAATTTTTTGAGGAAATTAACTCAAAAAAATTATTTTTGAGTTAATTAAAATGCATTTAATTGAGAAATTCGAATTTCCTCAAGAATTTAATATTTCGACAAATGAGATTAAAAGAAATTTTAATCCTCAGCAATGGTCAAGATTGTTTTGACAAGGATCACTCGAACTAGCTGTTGGAAGATTTATCTTTAAAGAGGAGGTCATTTGTTAGTTGATCCATCCGATCTTTGAGTCGTGTGCTAAGTGAAAAGCTCTCTTATAATATTTTTATGAACAATAAAGAAAGACTTTGGGGTTAATTTTTGTTGGTGTTACTCTTCATGGAAATACTGTAAGATGTGTCATTTTCATGCATAGATTTCTTTTTAGCCATTGATGATAGCTTTTTGAAGAGTGATTTAAGTACAGGTATCTTGCTTAGTCACTAGGGTTTAAGTGATAATATAAATTTTGAATGTAATAGCATGTATCTCTATTTATATGGAATTTTATTATCATTTTCTTGCTCTATTTTAATGGTTGGATTGAGTTTTGCAAGAAATTATTGATTTTTTTAGATCATCGGGCATTCGGGGAAGTTTTTAGTTGGACCATCCAACTCTCGGTTCTTATTTTCTGAAGAGCCCAACTTGATTTGATCCCAAGCTTATCATAAGATTTTTATTGGTGATGCATGAAGGGTTTTGGGCTAAGCACCTCCTTTTAAATTTAAAATTTTAATTTTTTCTGTGCTAAATTGATAAATCTGGCTATTAAGAGCCTTATATTATCAGATCTGGGAGTGGAGTTGGACTCGCACTCGCCAGATCTAGTAGATCTGCTATTCTTGTGCATAGATCTATAATTTTTTTAATTTTTCTGACTTGGGTTTCTGGGGTTTTATTTTTTTTTTGTATATCTGGGTTCTGGGTGTTTTCGTTTTCAGGTACAGGTTGCAGATCTGAAGGTGAAGTTTGATTTGAAGCCAGATCTAGGCCCTGGAAGGTAAGATCTGGCCTCAAAACCAGTTTTTGTAGTGGCATTATTTTGCAGTCCGGGGGTTTTAAATTTTTTCTTTAATATGGAAATAATTTTACAAGGGTTTCATCATAAATCTGAAGCACAAGTGTGAAATTTGTTTTTCTGGGTTGTCTTGAGTTTGGGTTTTCTTCCTAAGGCTTTCAAAATCCTTTTTTTCTACCTTGGGTTTATTCCCCTCTTGCTGCGTTTTTCTTTTTCTGGGAGATTTCAGATTCTTTTTTTATTATTTTCGCTGCTCCCTTGTCATTGCCCTCGCTGCTCCTTTAACCTGCACATTAAGCAAACAAGAAAACACTACCATTGTCCTTCCCTGCATCTTCATTCCTGCACGCTTCCATCTTACCTTTCATATGTCTACAACTCAATGTAGAAATTCTCACTGTAGATCACCTGGTAATGCAATATACTAAAGCAAAATATGTGATCTACTTCTACAAACGAACTTGCGGAAGCTTAATCGAATATGAGCAAGATCAAATAGAACACATATAATTGAGAATGAGAAATCAATCACACATGAACACAGAAGAATAACCCAAGGAAAGCCTCAGCCTAAAACCCCAATCTCTGTATTATCATACAAGTGGAAATATGTTCATATTACAAAACGAAACATCTCACAAGCTATCTTGCTCTCTCTGCAATCAAAACTGTTGCTCATAGACAGTCAAAGGCTTCTCACAAACCTTCTCCTCTGCCCTCCAAGCCTCCTATTTCCTTGCGCAGTTTTCCTTGGGGTCCAGTGCTGCCACCTGTGTGAATTGACCTCTTCACACACTCACTAACCTCTTACCTAATTGCGCAATCCTAAAGGAGATAATTCCTTCTGCATGGATGAGTTTCCTATATAGGAAAAATCCTCCAACTGATAGTACATTGTCCCTTCTTCTGATCTCAACTGGGTCTCTGACTGAACTAACATGCATGAGTTATTTATGAGAGAATATTCAGTTATCTGAAGTGCAGCAGTTACATGCATGCAGGCGTTAACTAACTGAACTCACAATTAATTCAATAAACTGTTTGAATTAATCTAACTGGACTTAACTTAGCTAACTGAGCCAACTAATTACAACTCATCCTTATCTCTTTAACTGATGGATAAATTCCTCAATCAATGGAGAAACTATTGCATGTCTTCACATAGAATTCATGTTTGATTTTCTACAACTAATTAACTCAAGATGAATTAGTTAATTATTTTACAAATAGCTGCTAAGATCAAATTCTAATTTTACTTCTCTATTTTAGTTCAGGGACTAAATAAAATTGGAATCTATTCCGAAATACTATTTATAGCAATGCTATTTTTAGCACTTCCATTTTTCATTTCTTGTTGCTATGTCTAACACTGGTACCCGAACTGTTATTTATAGCAGTGCTATTGTTAGCACTTCTATTTTTAGCATTTCTTTTTGTTATTTTCAACACTCCCTCTCAACAAGAAAGGCATTCAACTCGAACTCGATCCTAAACCTTTGGAATGTTCTACATGCAACACTTCTCTCAAGTGTTGTTGCTCCAGCAACTCTAGAAACAAAAAATCTCCCAACTAACCTCCTTGTTGGGCTAGAAAGATCCTCTGATGCTGAAGCTTCCACTACCATTGACAAGTGCTCCCTCTGTGACCTATGAGCTGCTGCAACACTCCATGCATCTCGCACTATTGCACACCTCTCTGTGCCATCCTGTACTGGTGCAACACTCCTGTGCCTCTCGCATTGTTGCAGCCTGCTAGCTCTGCACTGTCTTGGGATTCCTGCACTGTAGCTCTCTCTGCCCCTCCATCTGCATCTGTCTCTACCCACTCAGTGAGTCCTGCTACTCCTCGTCGGGGCTCCCATAGCAAGGTCTAATCAAAGAGGCTGGGTACCTCAAGGATCCTGCCCCTATTTCAGCCTTCTTGGGACTATCACTCCACATCGCCCCACCTCCTATCTAGAGGTATGGATGCATGTGATCCCTCTACCCACTTGGCTCAAAATTCCCCCCTACTGGAGGTCTCTGTATGAGTAGATGTCTCTACTCAATCTCCTCTTATCTTCTCTAGTTGTGGCTACTCCACAACCTCCTGAAGTTGCTCCACCAATTATGGCTCCTCTACAGTCTGAGACTTCTTCTAGCGCTGCATGTTGAGAGGTAATCTAGTCTCCCTCTCAACCACCAAGTCTCCAACAGTTGCCTTGCTCTTCAAGGCTTTGCATGCATCTTGAACCTCAAGAGCATATAGGTTCTTGACTCGTGAACTAATCTGCTTCACCTGTCTCGTGGTGATGTGTCGAAGGAAAACCTTTCCCTTACTGAAGACTACATCGTAGCCTTTGTCCTCTAGCATTGCGATCGACACCAAATTTTCCCTCAGTCCTGGTACATACTTGACATCGGTCAAGGTAATGCAAGCTCCATGATCCCTCTGAAAAACAACTGTGCCTACACCTGAGACACTATACTTTTCATCATTACCCATCGCTATGAGTATCTAGAGATCTTTCTCCTCCAAGGTGCTGAACAAACTCTTGTCTTCGGTCATGTGGAAAGAAGCTCCACTATCAAGAAACCAACCATATCCCACAATCGATGAAACCATGCATGTGAAGAGGGTGAAATCCAACTCGAACTATGAGGCCAATGCCTCACCTTCAGATCCTTCCTTGGATCCCATCTTGGATTTCTTCAGTGGACAATTTGTTGCAAAATGGCCCACCTCATGACAACGAAAGCGTCACACTTTCGATTTGTCAAACTTCTTCCCACCATGGGAAGAACTCATTTTGGGATGAAAATCCTTCTCCTTCCCTTTCTTTTCCTTACTTGCTAAGGTGCAGTTTTCTTCATCCTCCTTGGATGAAGAACCATCTCTGGTGCTTCTTCTTATCTCCTTCTGTATCAGATCCGACCAAAGTCGTTCCCAATCTGGAAGTTTTTCTCTTCCATTAACCGAGTCTTGGTAACTATGGCAGCTCTTAGGAAGACTTAGGAGTGCAAGACTCACCATGTCATCGTCGACTGTCGTGATCCCTACACTCCCAAGCTCATCCCTGCAGGTGGTGAGCTTGTTCAGATATGTAGAGATCGTGTCGCCCTTTTCACGCTTGATTTTCTGAAGCTTGTCTTTCAGCACCAGCGTCCTTTGATCGTTGTTGTTCTGATATAGATCTTTCAATTTTTTCCACATCGAAAACAGTGTCTCCTTCCCATGGAGGCCCGAGACAATGTGGCCTCGAACTCCCTCCAGGAGGATTCTCCTTGCTCTAGCCACAAATTTCTTCCATTCCACCAATTCTGTAGCATCAGATGCTGCCAGCTTGGGGACTTCTTGATCAATGAATTCCTTTAGACTGTTATCCTTTAATACTTCTTCCATGTGATCCTTCCAGGCTATATAATTCAAGCTGCCATCAAGGGCATACTTGAGTCTTAAACCGTTGAACGCCATTGGTGAAATTGAGATGTGATAAGAACTCGATTTCTATATTCAGGAACCTTAAACTTCGAACTTCTCCCTTCTTATATATTGTTCTTTGCTTTGATCACCTTTGCTCTGATACCATGTAGAAATTCTCACTATAGATCACCTGATAATGCAATATAATAAAGCAAAATACTTGATCTACTTCTACAAACAAACTTGCGGAAGCTTAATCGAATATGAGCAAGATCAAATAGAACACATATAACTGAGAATGAGAAATCAATCACACATGAACACAGAAGAATAACCTGGGGAAAGCCTGAGCCTAAAACCCCAATCTCTGTATTATCATACAAGTGGAAATATGTTCATATTACAAAAAGAATCAGCACACAAGCTATCTTGCTCTCTCTGCAATCAAAACTACTACTCATAGATAGTCAAAGGCTTCTCACAAACCTTCTCCTCTGCCCTCCAAGCCTCCTATTTCCTTGCGCCGTTTTCCTTGGGGTCCATTGATGCCACCTTTGTGAATTGGCCTCTTCACACACTCACTAACCTCTGATCTAACTGCACAATCCTGAAGGAGATAATTCCTTCTGCATGGATGAGTTTCCTATATATGAAAAATACTCCAACTAATAGTACATTGTCCCTTCCTCTGATCTCAATTAGGTCTCTGACTGACCTGACATGCATGAGTTATTTATGAGAGAATATTCAGTTATCTGAAGTGCAGCAGTTACATGCATGCATGCATTAACTAACTGAACTCACAA
This sequence comes from Pinus tabuliformis, assembly GCA_031772625.1. Taxonomy (NCBI): domain Eukaryota; kingdom Viridiplantae; phylum Streptophyta; class Pinopsida; order Pinales; family Pinaceae; genus Pinus; species Pinus tabuliformis. Next base: position 608,401,288 of record CM062812.1, read on the forward strand.
TTAATTCAACAAACTATTTGAATTAATCTAACTGGACTTGACTCAGTAAACTGAGCCAACTAATTACAACTCAATATTACAACTCATCCTTATCTCTTTAACTGATGGATAAATTCCTCGATCAATGGAGAAATTGTTGCATGTCTTCACATATACTTCATGTTTGATTTTCTACAACTAATTAACTCAACATGAATTAATTAATTATTTTACAAACAACTGCTAAGATCAAATTCAAATTTTACTTCTCTATTTTAGTTCAGGGACTAACTAAAATTGGAATCTATCCCGAAATACTATTTATAGCAATGTTATTTTTAGCACTTCCATTTTTCATTTCTTGCTCTTATGTCCAACACTGGTACTCGAACTGCTATTTATAGCAGTGTTATTTTTAGCACTTCTATTTTTAGCATTTCTTGTTGCTATTTTCAACACTCAATCCCTATTTTCTGCTACCTCATCCCTCAAACGCTGCCTTTCCAATCTGCACAGCAACACTCAAAATGTGTTAGCTTGTGGCTCCTTCTCTGTGTGATTTCCCATTCACACCATCGTTGCCTTATCTCGCTCACCCTTCGCGCGGTTCCCTTCCTCATCCATAATCTCTCCTTCCCTTGTGTTCTGTCCATCCTTGAAACCCCTGCCACCTGCGTCCATTGTTGCCATCACATCTTTTTGTCGCATTAACAATCTGTCCCTTCTCGCAATCTGATCTCGTAGCTCCCTTCCTCATCGCACCCTCATACCTCTACTCAAAATCCTGTACGTTGCTCCATCTTCAGCTGTCATCGAGTCTCCTACGTTGTCCCTCCTACAGATCGCACTCCTTTCTTACTCCGTCCAACTCTTCCACCCTGCCACCATACCTGCAAACAAATTGTGATTTCATTTCTTTTATTCTTTAAATTTGTATATTCGGGGTTGGGTTAGGTTTAATATTTTTTAGGTTTATGATTTTGGTTTTGTCGTGATTTACTTTGATTTGGTTTATTAATCTAAAACACAATAATAATAAAAAAGGGTTCGATTTTGGTTTTATTTATTTTTTCTTTTTTATTTTTATTTTATTTTACATTGTTTCATTTCGATTTTGATTTTTTATTAAAATTCAAAAAAATTTAAACAAAAAGCTTAAAATCTAAAAATTTTAAAAAGTTCTAAACATTTAAAAAAGCTAAACTGTTTATTTTGTGTGACTAGAAAATAAATCGAAATTAATTTTCACATTTAAAGTGTTTTTTTTTTGGCCTCTGGCCCATTTTTTTTTTTTTAACATTATTAAATCAATTTGATTTGTTTTGGTCACATTCAAAAGAAATATCTTGATTAATCATTTACCACATTAAGTCTTGTTTCATAAAACTTAGCCATCAAAATTTTTTCTTAAGGACTAATTAAATTGTCAATTTAAAATTCCTTCTTGGTGTAATCGCGGGCTAAGGGTAAAATATAAGGAGAACTTTTGTGGTATTAACATTTTTTATTTCTCTATAGGTAAACGTGCTTAAATTTTTTTATCTAAAGATTAACTATAGGAAAGTGGTAAATTTTCCTAGATTTGGGTCACTAAGCATAAATCATTTTAATTCTAGGATTGGGATTGATTAGCATTGAAATTTCATGGTTGTTTAAAGTAGTTGTATCTTGAGAAATTTAACTGCTAGAATATCTTGCATCTATTGAAATTGATTGTCATTGCTTGAATTATTTGATGTGTGTTACATGTTAGATATATTGCGAATATTTTCAAGTGATTGTTAAAGTGCTTTGTCGTGGAATTATAATAGATCACATATCTTTGTTTCCTAAGCTGAGTATTTGTGAACATCTGTTGACGTTGATATTGAATTGCAAAGAAGTTTTTGTTATCTTTAAGCTATAATTGTATCAGAAAGATTTGAAATAAGCTTGCGGTTTAATTGTAATACTTTCAGGGGTCTATGTTTAAGTCTTCATCCATAAAGCGAGCATTTAATTTTGGTGATTGAGGGCTTCTGTGACACAAGTGTTTCTAATCCTCGAGTCTAACTTCATCCCATCATATTGTGCATTTGCATAAATAAAATTTACTTCCAAGCATAAGCTTGGTCGATAGAGAGATAGGTATCCATCCATCTTTGCTTAAGAAGCCTGCTTTTAATAGTACTTAAAATGGTGACCTTGCAGTGGTCAGAGCCACAACTCTCTGTAGCGCTAGAGGCACCAGGTATGTTAGATTTTCAGTAGAGGTATCGTTAATCACACCTTAGTTTGCTTCGCCTTATCTTCTCTCTCCCAATTAATATGAATTCAGGCTCAACACAGAAAGGATCGAAGGATTCACATTTAAGTAGACATTTAACTAAAATTAACCAAGATTCTTGTGTCTCACATTAATTTTTGGATCTGTGTTTCATATAAGATAGTCATTCATCTAAGTGGTTGTCGCTAATTGATTACTTGGTCTTAAAGTTCCCTCGCAAGATCGTTAACTCCATAAGGCACTGGTATCAATCGTTTAAAATATAATCAAATCCTATAAGTCTTGCTAAATCTTAATCAAGTACTTGATCACTTCACTGTGTCTCCTGAACTTGTTGGTTCCCAACTAGTTCTTCTTCATTCCATTTTTCCATAGGGTCTACCCCCCTTAGCCTGCTATAGGGAGACATCTTAAATGGAGAGATTGGGGATCAGAGTGACAACCCTCGATCTAAACTATTTTCGTGGTGCCTAGACATTCTATGCGACAACGTTTCTTGGCACTGTTGTCAGGGATAAAGTTTTTATTTCCTTGGTTTTTTCGACGTCATTTTAATCATCTCATCTTTTCTACCATTCATTAGCCCGTCAAATGACACAAAAAAATTTGGGTGTCGTTGTCGGGGATAGAGTTTATATGTCCTTGGTTTCTTCGACATTCATCTCATTTCATTCTTCTCATCCCTTCATCTCTTGCCAAGATAAGTTCCTTATCCTTGGTTCCTTTCTTTCAAGTTATTTCAAGTTAGATTTTTGCCTGAGTGGCGACTCCACTTCCTCTATCTTCTACAAGAGTGTGTAATATAAGACATCTAAGTAGTTTGGTTAATCCTGATCCTGATCCTGAAAGGGCTCTTAGAGTACGACTACACAAACTCTCTTCTTGTACCCTTCTTGTTAATCTCGAACAAGAAGCTCTCTCTAATATCCATTTTCTTTTTACTAACCCTATCAAGCACGACATCATGGACATATTCGCCCCTTGTAACTTTGCTAACATTCAAGGTTATCCCAATGATATTCCAAAACATGGGATGGATAAATTTCCTTCCTTTCAGGGAAATAATGCAGTTAGTGTTAATGCTCATCTGAAAGCTTTTATTTCTTGGCTAGGTAAGTATGTGAGGGCTGCTAATTATAATCATGAAGATGTAAAAATGACCCTTTTTGTTCTTGCCTTGGAGGGTGATTCTTTAGATTGGTTTATGGAGAAGCCTCATGATTCATTTAATTCTTTGCAATCGATTATTAATGCCTTTAAGGAAAAGTATGGAGATAAGAGAAAATAAAGGCATCTCGTAAAAGCTATTACTATCATTAAAAAGAGAGAAAATGAGACTGCAGAAGAATTTAACAAGAGGTTCAATGATATTATTAAGGAATTACCTCAAGATTATAAACCTCCTGATAAATCTCTTCGGGACTTCTATATTGATGCCTTTAGCCCTGACCCCTCTTATGAGTTAAGACGTTTTAAACTTCTTGATTATAGGGATTGGCAAGCTTTAGCAGTAGAGCTTGAAAAAGATACGAATGCATCTTGGAAGTCTAAAATCCCAAGTTTTGATAGGGCTTAAATGAAATTGAAAGAACCTAAAGGGAAAGAGGTTAAAGAATTTGATGATGACCCTATTAAGAAATTACTGCAAAATTGAAAGCATGGAGCTTAACCAAGCAAAGTTAATCTTTAACAATGCTAAGGAGATAACTACTTTGCATAATAGGTTGGTTCAAATGGAAAGAGCTCAAACACAGAATTTCCAGCCTAGAAATAATAATAATAATTGAAATAATAATTGGTAGAAGAAAGGTCAATATAGTGAGCAGAGACCACCTAATCCGCTTGAATCTACTAATTTGGTCGATGATGCTACACCTTATTGTCAAGCTCGTGATCCTCTTCATGGGAGGCTACTTGCCCCATGGTTAGAAGGATTTTGGATAATGGAATGTTTGGGGCAAGTAATCAAATAAATGTCTTGGGTAAAGAGTTTTCTTTGTCTATGGAAGACTGGATGGAAGTTAAGGAAAACAGTCGAGATGTTATGCCTTCCACATCAGCTTTTAACATAAATAATTTTGGGCATGAAAATGATATGATGGTTGAATTATTTGGTGAAAATCCTTCTCCAGAGCGAGTCATGGAAATTGCTAAAGACAAGGGTTTAACTTATCAAAGAAGGGATAAATATCAAAGTGGGAATCAAATTCCCCCTCGAATTTTTAACCCGAGTTCAAACTCTGGATTAGATTTTGATTTGGAAAGTTGGTTTAATAATGCAAAAATCTGGGTTCCTGTCATCGAGATTGCGAATATTCCTTCCCAAAGGGATAAGTTATTAAAATCTATTGAAGCTCCTCAAGTGAATGTTTCTCAACAGAAGGCACCTGAAGTTGATTATCAGGATGCTCCTATATATTTGCAAAGTTTGGATTCAAATAACAAGGATCATCAGCCATTCTTTATTACTTTCATTGTTAATGGGTATAAATTGAATAATTGTATGCTGGATTCTGGTGCATCAGCTTGTGTCATGACCAAGAGGGTCATGGAACAACTTAATTTAAGAGTTTCTAGGCCTTACTATAATATATGTGTCATGGATTCTAAGAAGATTGAAGTTCATGGTTTAATCAAGGATTTACAAGTTCATCTATCGGTTTACCCTGACATTATGATTGTTATGGACATTGTTGTTGCTGATGTGCCTAATTCTTGGGGTATGCTTTTATCCAAAAAATGGGCCTCTGATCTAGGAGGGAGTATTCAAATGAATTGGTCATATGCTATGATTCCTTCTTCTAGAGGTGATGGGTTTGTAAGACTTAATAGAGAGCCCGAGAGAAGATTCCATGTTGAAGATCCTAAGAGACCTCATAATGAGATAATTAAAGAACAATCTGACATTGGGAATTATGCTATTCTTTCTAATTCCATAGCTCTTCCTGATGATAAGGTTGATAAAAAGATTGGGGATATCAAAGATAAAGTTTGGTACATGTATTTTGATGGTGCATCATCTAGGCATGGTAAAGGTGCAAGAATTATATTAAAATCTTCCCTTGGTCATATTTTCAAGTTTTCCTATCGATTGGAATTTGAAGCAACCAACAACATTACTGAATATGAAGCTTTGTTGTTCAGTCTTGAGTTGGCCAAGGCTTTGAGAGTTAAGTTGCTTAGCATCAAGGGGGATTCTGACTTGGTTATCATGCAAATTAAAAATAAATTTACATGTAAAAATCAAAGGTGAAGGAATTATTCAAATGTTGTATGGGATAATATGGAATACTTTGATGCCCTTGACCTTGAGGCTATCCTAAGAGAATAGAATAGTTCGGAAGATGAGCTTGCAGTAGTTGCTTCTACTTTACAGTTATCTGATGGGTTGATCATGGATAAGATAAAAATGGAAGTTATATTTAGGCCTTCTATCCCAGATAACTCAGAGCATTGGCTAGTTTTTTATGACGAGAAACAAGTGATTTTTTTTCTTGATAATTTGGATGAGTTCGAAAATTTTTGGATAGGTTTTAAGGAGGATGGATCTTATGATCATGAAGATATTATAAATCCTACTCCTAGGAATGTGGTTTCTTTAGAACAACACTTTGATCGGCATGATGCCACAAAGATGAAAGAGGAAAATAAAATGGATCTAGGTGAATTCATCGAGGTAAACATTGGTACCTCTAGTGATCCAAAGATTATCAAAATTGGTAAGGGTACTAATGATGAAGAAAGGAAAAAGTTAACAAATTTACTTCGTGAATATCGGGATGTTTTAGCATTTTCTTATGATGAATTAAGAGGTTATAGGGAAGATGTCATGGAGCACATTATCCCCTTGAAAGATGAAAATGGTAAACCCTTTCATCAAAAGCTTAGGCAAATAAATCCTAAGTTAGCCCCTTTGGTTCAAAAGGAGCTTTCAAAGATGATTGCAGTAGGAATTATTGCTCAAATGAGGCATTCAACATGGTGTTCCAACCTGGTGATTGTTAGAAAAACGAATGGTACAATAAGACTTTGTGTCGATTTTCGAAACATTAATCCAGCATGTAAGAAAGATAATTAACCTTTGCCAAACATGGAGACTATGTTGCAAAGAGTAACTGGTTTTGGTATGATTTCATTGCTAGATGGTTTCTCTGGATATAATCAGGTATGGGTTAAGAAAGAGGATTGTCACAAAAATACATTCACCACACCATGGGGTACGTTCGAATACATTAGAATGCTGTTTGGATTAATCAATGCTGGGGCTACGTTTCAAAGGGCTATGGATTATGCCTTCAACGGTTTAATTGGGAATATTATTGAAATTTATCACGATGATCTAACAGTTTTTTCTAAGGATGGTATTAGTCATATAGGTCATCTTAGGTAAGTTTTTGATAATTGTGGAGAGTATGGTATTTATTTAAATCCGGCTAAGTCTGTTTTTGGAGTAACTGAAGGGAAGTTGCTTGGTCACATCATTTCTAAAGATGGAATCAAGATTGATCCTGAAAGAGTTGAGGCAATCCAAAATATTCCTCTCCACCATAATCTTAAATCCCTTCAGTCTTTTCTTGGAAAATCAAATTTTCTTAGAAGATTTATTCCAAATTATGCAGAAGTAGCTAAGCCTATTCAAAGTCTTTTGAAAAGGGATGTAATTTTTTTATGGAAAGAAGATGGCAAAAAGGCTTTTCAGGAAATCAAAGGTGTTATTGCAAAATCTGTTGTCTTAGTTAGTCCTCATTACTCGAAGGATTTCATGATTTTCTCTTTCTCTTCTGAAGATACCATTGCTGGTGTCTTATTGCAGAAAAATAACGATGGTCATGAGCAACCTATTGCTTTCATGAGTAGAGCGATTCAGAACTCTAAATTAAATTACAATACCATGGAAAAGCAAGCCTATGCCTTAGTCAAATCTCTTAAGCATTTCAGAACTTATGTGGGCTATTCCAAAATCATCACTTTTGTCCCACATTTTGCGGTTAAAGATACATTAACTCAAACTGATTTCTTAGGGACTCATGATAGGTAGGTTACTAAAATACAAGAATATGATTTGGAGATTAGACCCACCAAGTTAGTCAAAGGTCAAGGCTTGGCTCAAATGATGACCAAAGGTAATAAGAAAGCTCTTGGTTTGATTTGTCTTAACGATTCATCTTCCCCTGAGATGTAAAGATTAAGAGAGCATGAGTGGTACAAGGAAATTATTTATTATTTGTTAAATCTTAAATGTCCTAACCATTTAGTCCCTCATAAGAGAAGGGCTCTTAGATTAAAAGCCACTAATTATTGCCTCATGAAGGATGGCCTTGGATGGAGAAATCCTGAGGGCATAGTACTTAGGTGTGTTGATGAAATTGAGTCCAAGAAGTTAATTTCTGAGTTTCATTAGAGATTTTGTGGTGGTCATTATGCGGCTAGAACTCCTACCCACAAAATTCTGAGAGTTGGTTATTATTGGCCTTCGATTTTTTCTGATGTGCATAAGTTTATTAGAAGTTGTCAAGCCTGCCAACGGTTCACTGGGAAACAAAAGCTTACTGCCATGCCCTTACAACCTATGGTTTGGAGGCACCTTTTCAGCATTGGGGTCTGGACTTCACTGGGAAGTTTTATGAAAATTCTAGCAATGGCTACTCATGGATTTTGACTGCTTCTGATTATTTCACTAAATGGGTTGAAGCCATCCCTGCTAAGAATGCCACTAAAAAGGTCATTATGGATTTCATTGAAAATAATATCATTACTAGATTTGGTGTCCTTGCTAAGATCACTACTGATAATGCCAAGGCGTTTAGTTCTTCATAATTTTCATCTTTTTGTTTCAAGTATGGCATTGTCTTATCTCATTCATCAAATTACTATCCTCAAGGTAATGGACTTGTTGAATCAAGTAATAAAAATCTCATAACCATAATTTATCAAGAAGATAGTAGGAGATAATAAGCGATCTTGGGATAACAAAATCAAGTATGATTTATGGGCAGATATGATTACTAAAAAGAAAGCTACTGGTAAAAATCCCTTTGAATTAGTTTACAGCTTGGACGTAACTTTACCTATGCACATTAAATTACCTGCTTATCAACTCCTTCAACATGTTTCCACTAATAAAGATGTTGTTCAAAATAGAATTGATCAGATTGTGGAGTTGGATGAAACTCGTAGGAAAAATTTTGATAATATATGTAAAAATCAATCTAACATTAAGAAAAGATTTGATAAATCATCTCGATCTAGATCTTTGCAGGTTGGAGATATGGTACTCCTTTGGGATCGCAAGAATGAAAAACCAGGAAAACCTAAGAAATTTGATAGTTGTGGCCAGAACCATACATTATCCGAGACATTGCTGGGCCAAATTCATTCCACTTGAGCAAATTGGATGGCGAACCACTTGACTTATCAACAAATGGCCAAATGCTCAAACTATTCTTCAAAGATGACATTTGATGGCATGGGGCATCCTTTGTATTGTATTTCTAACCATACACCTTGTTATTTCATCTTTTCATTTCTGTTTTAGGATTAGATTTACTTTTCATGTTAGTTAATAAATCAAGAGCTTATGTATTTTCTGTGCTTAATGTTATATGATGATTTTTGAATGGACGCTACTTATGTTATATTGTGTGTTGCGTGGATGCAGATTCTGGATTTTCACATTCCTACGATGCAACAATGTGTCCCCAATTAGAGCCAGATGTTGACCACTATGTATCAACGACCCATAGCAGTACAACCCCTTTTATATAAATAATCTCAATAGATCTGTGTCATGTATGTAATTTCCTAGGTAAACCTACTTTTTGGTGACGATATACACTCTGGGAGTTTTTTTGTCTCACCGATCCATTCTCGGATGGTCGGCAAAGTTTTCCTTCAGTCTTACCCCAAAGTCGGAATGTATTTTGTCACTAGGATCTTAGGTGAGTCTTAGTGTTCTAGATCGAGTCTATGTAAAAGTAATTTGGGAATAATCCTAACTATTTGGTTAGGTTATTTTATTACAAATTACTTGGTCTGCTGGATTATATTTGTGTAGTGGAAATGGGTAGTCTATGAGGGTGTATTTAAAATGGTTTTCCCCCTTATGATGTAAAAGTTATGAAAATTATGATGTAAAGTGTCTTGAGGATTGGAAAAATAATTTATCCCCTCATAGGTTAATTAATTAAATTTTCTGGCCAAAAATGCATTAAAATCCTAAGCCATAAATTTAATTAATTCTAGGTCCTAGGTAAATTTAAATTTTCCAAAGGAAAAATTCGTTGGTCCTTAAAATTCAAATTTTAAAAGGTACCAAGACTAAGGTAAATTAATTATTTTCCTAAATTTTAAGGCTTTAGTCCCTGGGGTTTAAGTCAAAGTTAAATTTTTTGAGGAAATTAACTCAAATTTTTTATTTTTGAGTTAATTAAAATGCATTTAATTGAGAAATTTGAATTTCCTCAAGAATTTAATATTTCGACAGATGAGATTAAAAGAAATTTTAATGCTCATCAACGATCGAAATTGCTTTGACAAGGATCACTCGAACTAGCCGTTGGAAGATTTATCTTTAAATAGGAAGTCATTTGTTAGTTGATCCATCCGATCTTTAAGTCGTGTACTAAGTGAAAAGCTTTCTTATAATCTTTTTATGAACAAGAAAGAAAGACTTTGGGGTTAATTTTTGCTGGTGCTACTCTTCATGGAAATATTGTAAGATGTGTCATTTTCATGCATAGACTTCTTTTTAGCCATTGATGATAGCTTTCTGAAGAGTGATTTGAGTATAGGTATCTTGCTCAATCGTTGGGGTTTAAGTCATAATCTAAATTTTGAATGTAATAGTAGGTATCTCTATTTAGTCCCATTTACGTACATAAAGGTATCTCTCACTCTTAGAGAAAAACTATGAAATACTCCACAATAATATCAACACAATCACATTCATAATGGCCATGCCTGGAATTTCAAATTTTTTTTTTCTTGTCAAGTGAAATTTTGATGATATTAATTTGTTTTTCATGTCTACCATTTAACGTTTTATATAGAATTATGAGTGTCAAATTCCTTTGTATCCTTACATACAAATTTCACTATTATAAATTTTCATTTTCATTATCATTATATTTTGAATTCACATTTTTCTATAAAAGAAAAATAATTCAAAAAATATTCAAGATAAACATTCAAAATCTAACCAACTTCCTCTTTAACTTGTATTTTCAAAATAAAGTATTATTGAATATCACATACTAATATTGAAGTGAACAATGTCCAAAATATGCTTTTAAAATGTTATCACTCCAAGATTTTATAGAAAAAAACATCTTAAATGTAACCCCTAAATCCTTAATGTGAATTCAAAGTTGAAGACATTGCTAATTATAAATCTAGTAAACAACATGAAACAATGAACAACCCCTCCTATAGCACAATGAAATGAAAAACAATAACAAAAACAATAAAGAATGGTTAAATTGTTTTACTTATAAAATTTAAAAATAGACACTTAAACCATTAAAGCTACAATTTCAATTTCGTTAGTGAAATTATCTTTGTATTTTCATATTCAAAGATTTAAATGTTTATTATTTAAAGAACAAAAATCTTACCCATTCATTTTCCAAATAACTAGTCACCACTATTGCAACTTCCATGGCCAATAAAAAAAGATTACATAAGAAACTCAAAATTTTCAAAACTTTCAATCCTGCAAAAAAATGAAATAACAAATTAGAAAAATTTTGTGAGTGACTATTTACAATTTTTTGTGTTTGACATGACAAGAATAGTGAATCCATAACTTTATACATTCCAATGGTAAATATCATAGTTGAAAATGATGGCAATAGATTCAATTATCATTGTTAGCTCTTTTTGTTCACTCTCTTCATAACTGAGGTTCTTTAATTGTAGATTGCAATTATACTTCAATGGAAGTCAAATCTTCATTTATGAAAACCTCATCAATAAGTACCTCATCAAAAATTCAGCATACTAAATATATTCTTCTTTTGAATCCCCTAGTCAACAAAACCACAATATTCCATACACATCAAACACAATTGTAAGACAAACAAAACTTGCTACAAAAGATAAAGAATACCAACATCCTCAAGCTCAAATATTAAGAACTTTTTGTGACATTGTATCAATCCATACCCCATATACTACACTCCAATCCACACTAGATAATTTAGGCCCATTCAAATACATTCTCATTAATGCATCTAGTGTATGTAATCCTAGTCTCGATTTTCTCATGTCAATGATGATGTTTTATTTAGAAAAACCCATTTCAAAATCCACTGTACTTGCAAGAATAGTGATTGTAACTTGCCATAGTTTTATCATATGGTTGCAAGAATAGTGATTGTAACTTGCCATAATTTTATCATATGATGATAAGTTTTGTACCAATAATTTGTGTTGTGAAAGACCTTACATGCTTGCTTCATTGTGAAACCCTCACAAACTATATTTGTTGAAAAGTATAACTAGGTTCGGTCTTCATAATTGTATCATTATGTATTTATATATCCTATGTAAAAACAAAATAAAGAAAAATAAATTTAGGTTTCAAGCATGAGTTTCATGCTCAAGTCAAATTATTATTTTAGATAAGCATGTTCTTCATGCTTCTAGGATTTATTGAGTCAAAGAGTTGAAGTCCTATTTGGACCTATTGTAAAGAAAATGAAACAAAGAATTTTCCTAATTGTATTTTGGATCAAAACTACCTCTAGATTCCAAGTAGGCCTACTTGTCAAGTCGACCCTACCCCAAAGGACATGTCTATTCGAACCCCTCGGACAAGTATAAATAGAAGGAAGTTGGAGTTCATTTTGGACACACAATCTGATCTGAAATTCAATAGAAGGAAGGAAGACCAAAATCTGAAGTTGAAGAAGGGTTTCTCTTGATGTCAAATGTGTGGAAGTTCTTCCTTATCACATCTCTTGTTGAATATTTGTTGCTGGTCTCTTGTTATTGGTGAATTTTTTGTGCAAAAGGAGGGTTTGACTTGGTATCTAGAATGTTGGAGTTTGTTTGTGGTCATGAGTCTTGGTTATCTCACTTTGATTTGATTCTATATGAAGAGAAATTTCTGGGTTTTTCCTGACTTAAAGCCTATATCTAGTGTTCTTTATTTTTTTCTTGTAATCTTCATGTTTATGCTTTTGGTAATTGTTTGATGAAAATAACATAATAAAGATTAAAAAGGAGCCCACTAAAGATTATCAAAGAAAGAAAAATCACCCTAAATCAAAAGCCTCCAAATATCTCAATATGGTATCAAATATTAGGTTTGAATAAAGAGGCCCAAATATCTCATTATTGTTGAAATTCTTTAAAAAGATTATCATCTAAAATCTACAACATTAAAAAGGTGCAAAGATCTGCAGCAAAAATTCTCTATTGTAACCCTAAAATATGATCGTATGATTAAGTCTACTTTAACGTTGAAGGTTGAGATTATGGATATCCAGTGATTTTGCTGAAGTTGATATAGTAATTTGTTTTCTCTGAAAGTTGTATTTGTCTAAGGTTTAGCTACATTATGAGGAATCACACTCTCGCATACCGGATTGCTTATATTTTATATCTGGCATCAAAGTAGCACTAGCTGTATTTTGTACAATAGCATACACTATAGTTTGTGGTATCATATGTCACTTGTTATGGCTCATATTCCTTATATGGATCACACCTTTAACAACTTGTCATCTCTATAATATGTCACTATAGTTTGTGGTATCATATGTCACTTGTTATGGCTCATATTCCTCATATGGATCATACCTTTAACAACTCGTCATCTCTATGATTATAATAGCTCATCGCATGAAAAATCTGTTGTGGCTCGCTAGCATTCAAGTGGCTCGAATCCTCCTTTCTATAATATAAATTGGTTTGGATCTATTTTATAGTGGCTCGAATTTAATTCTATGTGGATCGATTACAGTAGCCTACTTGAAAATATTTGTGGTTCAATTGATTCGTAAAAGATTCTCCCTATGGCACACATCTTTTATATGGATCATATATCCACCTGCTTGTAGCTTGCATTGTAATCAATCAAATAATTCACATTATTTCTTGAAGCTCTGAGCATCTCTGTTCATCTTTGACTCGTATAGCACAGTGGTTTGTTTCAATATGACATATGTAACTCGCCTCGTTATACTCAAATACTCACATCTCTCTGTGTGATCGTATCTCACTATGGATGGCATCTTTCTGTAGTGCTCGTTGTCTCTACAATGGATTGTTCTATATACAGTGGTTCATTCACTATGGATGGCATCTTTCTGTAGTGCTCGTTGTCTCTACAATGGATTGTTCTATATACAGTGGTTCATTCTTTGTGACACATCACAATCCCATGATTCGCATTGGCACACCATCTCTGGCTTGCTTCTATACACAGTTGCTCTAGCTTTTATATATATACCACAAATCGAATTAATTAAAATATTCAGAGGATAATCCTATGAGAGGCTCATTGTATAACTTTTTGTTCACACTCATTAAAGAAAATCCGGCAATCATCATATTTTAGAAACTTGGCTTATTTTCTGTGACATATTGAAGCGGTATGATACTCACTACATACACGGTGGAACAACATCGCATCTACAGGAGCATCATCACATCTTCAATGGCGTTAACCTTATGACACAAAAACAATGTCATCATCGCTATGTGGATCAGATAACATTACATTATTCAAAGTTTGTAATATTATTCAATGGTTCGCATCATGTTCTAAGTTGTATGGTTGTGACTTTTGAGACAAAGTGACACTCTACATGACTTTTAAAATTATAGATATATAATAGTATGTGTAGCAACCATGAAATGAATCTGAACTACCATTGAAGTTTGACGAAGCAATAAGAATTGCTATGATCGCGTTGACATTTCGCTGAGACTCATTATACTACTATGTTACCAGAAACGATAAATGGAAACGAAATGAGAAATGAGAACGGTACAAGAAATAGAGTTTCAAGGTTTCGCATATAAGAAAGAGGAGAGAGAAAAAAACAAGAATAATAATTTGAAATATAAATATTTAAATGTATAGTTCGATTCTCTCCAATATTGTTAATTTTCTCAAGAGTTTTATCCTTGATATTAACAACAGAAGGAACATATCCAAGCAATTCACAGAGATTGGTTCAAATAACTTTTTTATGAGCACCTTTGGCCTCTGCAAAATCCATGTTGCATCCAAGTTCCCAATCCACTTCCTACCTCATGCATAAGCCTTACTGGTACAGAAATCTCATTGTCATAATCCAAATGCATACACACAAACAAATTATTTTAAACAGTTTAGATACCCAACACAAAAGGAAGAATTCCAGAGAAAAAATGGAAAAGGAACCATTGCAATCACAACTCTTAATGTACTTAAAAGCTACTTTGACAATCAATACCTTTCACTCTAATACCTAGTGTAACCCATTATGATTCTATAAATTTCATCCATCTCATCTTTAATTAAACTTAAAAGTGATTAATAAAAAAATGCAAAGTCTCATTTAGTTAGCGTAGCCTTTCCCAGGTCCGAGTTCTACACACTCAAAGAAAAGGCAGTGCAGGGGTTTAAAGTTATGAGTGTCCACACAAATTTAAGCACAAAACTAAAGCAATTTCAAAGGTTGTACCTGACAAATGATGGCACTGAATCTAATCGTGGGGGCATGGAGCTAACTGATGGCACTGATCTAATTGGCTAGGGGCGTGGAACTAATTGACGCTCAGATCTGATCTGTGCATTGGATACCTCTGCTGAATGATATCGATAAATCTGCTCTAGTCTGCAGCTTAATTCCTCCTCAAACCTTGCCTTACCACTAATTTACATGCACAACTGCAAAAGGCAACTAATTTGCATGTAATTCAAAAAGTTGACTATTGTTGGAACAAGAGTTAACCTGAGTGGGGAAAGGATATCATTAAATGGAGGAGAAACTGAGGTGAAAACGGATGAACGTTTCTGGCAAAACGAGTTTCTGGCCACCTAAAATGAGAACCGGCGTATAAGATGATGTTTCTAGTGCCATCTCGTTTCTAGAGCGGTTTTTCCAAAGAACGCTGACCATCGTCGCGTTTTTGGTAACATAGTTATACTACCCTATGGCTCGTTGTATGGCTCACTCATATTTGATTTGGACTCGAAGGAATGTTGGAGATCTACATAACTGTGATGACAATGACTATTGATGCATAACAGTGACTATGTTGACAATAAAACAATGCATTAAGACAATAATACTAATGGGAAATGAGAAAGTGACCATGATAACATGACTATAGCTGTTATATCAGACTTAACAATTATCCTAATATGGCAGTAAAATGATAGTAACTTTGTTTCATGGTTGACATGAAATGCTAGTAACTTTGTTGCATGGTTGACATAACAGTAAAGCCAAAAAATTATATGACAATGATGGATAGTTGATTTACTATTTGATAACAATGGATAACCGAATATCTAAAGTATCTATGTTGAAAGAAGATGAAAATCTCAATTGTGAAAAGATCAAACCTTTGAAAAGACAATGTAAGGTTGAAGAGATATGTATTATTCTTATACATGCATCTCATTTACTAGGTCATGATGATCATCATTTGGATAACAAAAATGGTCTGCATAAATATTAGTGACAGTGACATAAAATAATTTGATGATATGCTAGGTTTTAGGGTTTTGAAGCATGATATTAATGTATGGATGATAGGGGTTGATAACAGTGAAACATCTAGAGTTTGTATAGAATTTGCAATTTCTAACAAAGATTTTGTAAACCTTAAAAATATAAGGTTTTGCAACTAACTTTCTTGTGTGTGGTTATAGAACTTTACAATTTGTAAATTATAGGTCTTAATACTAAGGTTTGTAAACCCTAGTAAGGTATGGAATGGAAAAAGAAACCCTAGAAATAGAAAACACTAACTAATTATCTCCGCTATGAAAGGAAAAGGAACCTAGTTCTTTATGAAAGGTACTATACCATAATGATGGTAAAATAAGATTTGATGAAAAAGGAATCCAAGATTAAGAGGGAGTCAACATTCCTTAAGAGATAAGTTTTTAACATCTTCTTGATTATTTCTAATGCTACCATCCTTATATTTTTGTTCATAATTCTTTTAACCAAAGTTACAGGTCTAGGCAAGGTCTATTTAAAGATTGACCAAGAAAATGAAAGACTTGAAGGAATGTGGCATAGCATGAAAATTGTAAAGGAAGGAGCATAAGACTACCACATGAGAAAAAGTTTATTAACCTCGGATGGAGAGAGGAAGCTGTAAATATCTTGATGATTACAATATTGAAGCTTGTTGACTGATTCATTCCAAATTGATGATAGAAAGTTGAAGAGTATGGAGTATAACTCTGTTGCAATATTAAGCCATGCAAAGGAATATTGACCTCAGAGGATGTAGAAAACAAAATTTGACATCATGACGAGAAAGGCCATCATGATTTGCAATAGAAAAAATATGTACATTACAAAGGCAAAAAGGAAATTACAAATGATCATTGATGGAAAGTGATAAATAAGGTTGATGACGAGGACCTTGTCACAGAGATAGAAGTTTGGGTCCATAACATCTCGAAAGGTCGAAGCTCAGGAACAATATGATGATGCAAGAAAAAGAATCTCTGGAACTACTACTTGAATATCTCTACAAAAGAACATGTAGTTGATGAACGAAACAAATAACACTTATGGTTGATGCCTTTCTAAATAAGAGGGAGTGATGAGAGACACCACATTATTCATGTGTCATGCACTAGACCCAGACTAACATCCATAAATATTAGTGAAGGCATTAGTAAGGAGAATGGAGGATTGGATAAGCATCTATAAATGACACTATTTGAGGATCTAATAGGGTATCCAAGATAAGAGTGGTCGAAGAGGACCAATATTCTTTGAGGATTAAAATCCAAGATAAGAATATTCCTTAAGACACACCTAGTGAACATCTGAATGGGGTATGTGCCTTGTGAGGAAATGATGATGGTGTCTATAGTCATTTCCTCCCCAACATTGTGCTCTAATCTAATGGAGAGATAGAGCTTGTTGGTCAAGGCCTTGCTATGTTGACAATGATAGTCATAATGTTGAGGATGGCTTATCAATCAAAGTCTTCTTATAATAATATTTCAATTTGAGAATATCTTTGTACCTTGTGTAATTATAAATACCTCCCTAGTTAAGAGGGAGTGTTGAAAAGTGTAACTTGGTTCATTCTTCATAATTTATATCATTATGTATTTATATATTCTATGTAAAAACAAAAGAAAGAAAAAGGAATTTTATTTTTCAAGCATTGGTTTAATGCTCAAGTCAAATTATTATTTTAGATAAGCATGTTCTTCATGCTTCTAGGATTTATTGAGTCAAAGAGTCAAAATCCTAATCGGACCTATTGTAAAGAAAAAAAATATATATATTTTTTCTAATTGTATTTTGGATCAAAACTACCTTTAGATGCCAAGTCAACCTACCTATCAAGTCAGCCCTACCCCAAATAACATTTATGTTTGAACCCCTCTAGACAAGTATAAATAGAAGGAAGTTGGAGCTCATTTTGGACACATAATTCACTTGATCTGATCTGAAATTTCACAGAAGGAAGGAAGACCGAAGTTTGAAGTTGAAGAAGGGTTTCTCTTGAAGTCAAATGTGTGGAAGTTCTTCCTTATCACATCTCTTGTTAAAGATTTGTTGATGGTCTCTTGTTGTTGATGAATTTTTTGTGTATAAGGCGGTTTATGGGTTTCCAATTGAGTATTATGGGTTTATGTGCATGTTTCTAAATCATTTTGAGTCTTAGAAGTTATTGTGTTTTTCCATGCATACATTTCTCCAATTGTAGCTTGCATTTTTCTTTTTTGAGACATTTGTGAGTATGTGTCCACATAAGATAGAAATAGGTGAAACCTAAGAATAATCTCAAGCATGTCCCAAAATAGACCATATATAAAGTTGTACTGGTCCTCGCACACACACAAACACACATTACTTATAAAATCTATAAAGATGAGAACCATTAACTATTAGAATTTATAAGTGCCAATATCTATCATAAATTTGAAAGTTATTAATTATAGAGATTGGAAAAAAAAATCATAAAATACATGCTTTAAAATGTTTGTAGTTAATATACCTAAATAGTTTTAGGTTATTCGAATTTAAGCTTCTGTGATTCATAATCTGTATGATAGAAATATTTTCGGAAAATTTACATCAGAAGAATTTTGTCGATGCGTTTCGAACTAACTTGTCCTGGCGATGAACCACACTAGTTGGTTCGAAACGCGTCGACAAAATTCTTCTGATGTGATTTTTCCGAAATATTTCTATCATATAGTTTTAGGTTATTAAAATGCTTAGTAACATGTAGTCTTCTAATTTTTTGCATGCCCAATCCACTTGCTTCACATGAAAACAATTGAACATTAGAAATAACATTTCATCATATAAAAAAATTAAGATAAATATTAGTTGAACGATATTACAACCCATAAGAAAATACACATTCATATGCAAAGACCGAAAATTATATCCTTGTGATAGGAGTGCGAACATATAAAAATAATATTAACATATTTATGACAAAATATAAAACAACTTGAATATTATACATGTGGCCAAATAAACATAAACTCATCAATCACTTTCATAAAGATACATAGATACACTTTTGAATAGAAACCCATCTCAAAATTTTGCACTTGGTATGTGCAATAAATCTAAAAACATAGACTTATAATAATCCCACACACTTTATAAAATATAGTAAATAATTATGGTCCATCCTTTTATATTTCATTGAAATCTATTAAAGTGTCATCACCTTAAAATCACATTAAAGCTAAATTTCAAAACACACCACATAACCAATTTAAAAAAAAAAAAAACAAATCTATAAATGAGCATGATTATTATGCCATGACAGATGGGTAATTGCAAAAAGACCGTACTCCATATTTTCTTTGCTGTAAATTATTTCCATGCATGGGATGAATAAATGTCATATAGTTGTTTAAACAAGTTCGCGCTGCACGAATAAAAGTTTGTATATTAACTTGGATGGAAGGGATAAAATAAGGCAGTTAACTATATCATGAATAAGGTGAACACTAGTGGTAGTAGCTTTTCGTTATGGTAAATGAGAGGTATGCTTCTTACATAATGGAAGTAAATCCCGATCAGTGTTTTACTCTATTCCTGAAAATGGATTCTTTGTGATTTTGAAAATGGATTCTTTGTGATTTTGAAAATGGATCCAACTAGAGTGTTTAGTAACCTAAATACTTTTTTTTGATAATTATTTTTCAGTTCTAAAAATGGATCCAACCAGAGTCTTTAGAATACTTTTTTTTAGATAATTATTTTCCAGTTCTAAAAATGGATCCAACCAGAGTCTTTAGTAAACTAAATATTGCAGATATAAAACTGAATGCAGAAGGTTTGGATAGCATTTTGGCAATGAAACGCCCTACAGAGCTTTTGTTAAAATGCTCTTATTGTAACACTGGTCAAAACATGTTTTTCATTCATGAACAAATGTTTCCCTACCTTTGCAACGTTCTCACAGTTCAATTTTTTTTACTTTTTAAGGCGGGGATGATAGTTAGAGTACACTCAGGAATAGAAAGTGCCTCTTTAAAATTTCTGAAAAAACACTAAGCTTCTGAAATAAAATGGTGTTTTGAGAAGGAAAAATAAAAAATTTAAGAGGTTAAAATGAACATTAACCTGGAGAAGGCGCCAGGGGGATTTGGGCCATGAACCAATATGCAAGTGATATCCTTTTGCAACCCTTTTTCACATCGATTTACAACTACGAGATTCTGCCTTATGGATGTCAGGGCTTTGCTTGTAGTCAACTCATATTCCAACTTTGTTGAGGTCGATTTACATGAAGCAGCTGAAAACTGGTCGCTTTCAAAGTAGAGACGACCATACTTCCTTCTCTTCTAAAGCACTGAGCTGGGTAAGGTGCGTCCTTCTCTTCTAAAGGACTAAGCTGAGTAAGGTCCTTCGCTAGGCCTGAACCTCAAAGTCTAGTAAAATTTCCTACCTTACGAAGAAGTCAGAAGTCATTGGATGAGAAGACACCTAGATGGCGGCGACAGAAAATCAGCTTTGTGGCTCAATGAACGGTTTGGCAAGGAGTGAAGCCACTTTGAACCGATCTTCAAATAGAGGATTAGTGGCTGCGGGAAGTTGACAGATGGTTAACATACTGATAGCTAGGAAAGTTACATGACACCATTAATGAGTTGATAGGAAAATAAACTGAAGGTTGTTAGTTAGTAAGTTACACACCATCATTGTGCTGATAAAAATAAACTGAAAGTTGTTTACGCAAGAGGAGATAACATTTTATGTCATGGATTAATGTTAGTTACAAAGCTAGCATTAATGGATTTCAAGGCTCTCCATTGTATTTTTATTATAAAGTTTTATCAGTTTATGTGACATGAGCGGGAAATGTATTCAACCAATAAAAAGTGCAATAATAAAAAGTTAAATAATTTTAAAAATCATAATATTTTACCATTTGGTTAAATGCATCCTCTACAAATAAATCAAAATAAATTAATGTCAGTCAAAGAGAGAGATATCGATGGCTATATACCATAATAAATTAATGTCAGTCAAGGAGATATCGATGGCTATATACCATTCCTTTGGACAAGTATAATAAGTAGTGTGAAAATAGCATGTAGGTTGTAGCATGTACCTACCTCAAATTGATGTAGTTTCACATCAAATCAATAACTAAAATCATAGTTTTAGTGGCTCACCTCTACAATCCATTGAAAGCAGTTATTTCTATTATGTTGATTGAATCCCTTAAAGATTGCATGTTTTATATTTGTGGTCAAAATTGATGAAAGGAACGAAGCTTTAATAATACATTATTTGGACATTTTCCCACATGTGCCCTTCCCACCCTGATCAATAACCAAAGCATAGTTTTAGTGGGCAGTCTCTATAATCTTTTGAAAGAGATTCTTTGTGTTGAATTGAATGAAGCCCTCTAAGGTTTCACATTCCTTGAATTTATAGTTGCGGCCAAGATATGAACAAAGAGAAACTAAATGAATATTTTGGGTTTTCCAAAACAACCTCATTAATAATGTCTCAATTTTTATATTTTTGAAAACAAATAGAATTAAAATAAATTTTAAATTTCAATTAATAATATACCATATATATCATCACTTTCAAACTATTAAATATTTATTTTAAAGTTTAATTTTTCTAACCAAAATTCCACACATGCATATACTTTGGGGATGTTAAGAAAATAGAAATCATGATATACATGGTCCACTTCAATCAAATTTTAGTGTCCAAAATTCACGCTTGATTTATGTTAAATGTGCATTTTGGCTAGTTGAATAAAAGATAACTTCCCCTTATTTATTATATTGGTAGTGTTTTCTGTTTTTTGGGCAATATTAATTAGTATTTTCATAAATGTACTTAGTTTGTTATAAAAATATCACAAATATCAATGTCAAATCAAGAAAAGGCTAAAAATTACCATAAGGGGAACCATCTTGACTTCAAGAATCATGTTTCATAAATTTGTACTAACTGATGCTCATTTTCTTATAGAAAGAATACCTCCTGCTTGGGTTGGAGTGGGTTGTGAGCAAATTTTCTAGAATCATAACTTGAATTGCTATGTTATAGATGGATCGCGTTTCAAAAGTTTGTGATGGGTAATTCTCATTTGCTCAAAGAAAGAATACCTCCCACCTAGGAAGGAGCAAGCTACGAGCAAACCATCTGAACTTTGAAGTTAGACTTAGAACCAAAATTGTGATTATGTTATACTATAACATTGCATTAGGCTTAATTGGAGTGTGGTAGTAGGTATGTGGTAATAGTGGTATTATGGTATACCAAACACATGATTTAATTTAATATTTAAACCAAATAGAGATGTTGTGGCCACTCTAGTCCTTAGATACTGCAATTTGCAAAGGAATTATATTTCTTATTCCATACTCTAATTTATGATGGGTACCATATGAATTTTAAGTGTCAATGCGATAGGCTCCATATTTTATGGAAAGTAATAGTTACAGTTTATTTTTAAAATATCTATGTGCAATATGGGTTGTAGCAGCAAATACATGCTACATGTCGTCAAAATCCAACCTTGATCATGGCCATTATTGTGAAAATTTATTCCAAATTTTAGACATCGATAACAATAATCTTCATGATTTGAGACATGTTTTTTAGGATGGTTACCAATAGACTAAGTAATTAAGTTGTAACCATATCCATGTGTGGGGTAGTAACCACATTTTTTAGGAAGTCACACATCCCAAAATTCCTTTGGCTCAAGCATGTTTAACTTATATAGTATTGTGCCTTATGAACTATTCAGTTACAATTCCCTTCACGCTTTTATTTAAGCATTGAGAGGCTTCTACAATACAACATATAGATGTCATTTTTTTTATTTTTTCATGAACTGGAATAGTCCACTTATGCTCATTGCATCAGGTGATGTTTATAGGGGTGAATAAGTGGGATTGTAACAAGTGAAATGAATCACATGGCCTCAATCATCATTTGTGATGCTCACAGGGGTAAAGAAGTGGGATTGAAACTAGTGAAATAAGTTACACAACCTCAATAATCACCTCCAAAGCATGTACCTAGTAATCATGAATTCTTGATAGTCACCAATCCCAACACTCTTTTGGCTCAACCATGCTTAACTATGCAATTTTTCACCATAATCAATTCCACTTAATTTACTACCCCATTTGCATAAACCTAAGCAAGTATTGTGCCTTATGAACTATTCAGTTAGAACTCCCTTTAATATTTTATTTAAGCATTGAGAGGATTCTATAGTAAAACATATAAGACCTCATATCATATATCATATGTTGTACTATTGAAGCTCCTTAATACTAAGAACGAATTTTAATGTATGAAAGCTTGTGTAGACCATTGTAATCAATGACTTGTTGTTTTTGTGTTAGATGAGCATTAGCTTGAGCATGCATTCTCTCTCACATGACATGCATTTAAAAATATTCTCTTTTGAATGAATAATTCTATTTGTACACAAATGAGATCTAAAAACAACCATTAGCTTATAATTAATCGTGACAAATCAATTAAATTATTATTTTTATAGTGGAGAAATGTAAACTTTAATTCTTTGTCATGTTAAAATGGATATTTTTGTAATGTCAATATGGAACTGGGTCACATAGTTCATCCATAACATGATTCTTTTATATGCTTTCTTTATAATCAAATGAGTCATGGTTACTACTCCTACTCATTTTAAGTTTCAATTAGATACATCTAGGTGTATCTATCTACCCTTTAACATTCAATATAGTCCATTTAACATATAATTTCTACCATTTTAATATTGTAAGTATAATAAACTCACATGTCTAAAGTTCACATATTGGAAATTAGCATTGGCTGTGAGGATGTCACCTCAGTATAATATAGAATGATAATTTATAATATTGTTTGATGTAAAATAAGAATTTCAAATGATTATAATCAATAGTGCATTAAGAAAGAAAAGTTCACTAGAAATTTGTGAGACTTTAACTAGATCTAGTAAATGAAGTTAAAGAAGAGATATTGTAGTTCATATCATAGTCCAATTAATGGAATTAGGGGATTTTTTAGGTCTAAAATGGTCCTCCTAAGGAAATTATAAAATAATAGTGGAAATAATAAAATAAGATTGGATTACATCATCAAATCTTAGAGGAAAAAAAAAAAAAGAAAAAACTATTTTTTCAACTCGTATTTTGAACTTATCTCCTTATGGGTTTACTCAAATTTCGAGAGGCAACACTCATTGGATGCAGAGTTTGATTCATCATCCAAGGAGTACCCATGTTGCATACTTTCGATGGACATTGCTACACGAAATATGAGAAATACATGAAAAATGTGGTTGCATTCATGTTTTTTCATGTATTTCTCATTTTTCATGTAATAGGGTCCATTGAAAGTATGCAACATGGGTATTCGTTGGATGAGGAATTAAATTTTCATCCAACGAGTACTCCCACTCGAAATTTGAGTAAAACCTTAGGGAGATAAGTTTAAAAGATGAGTTGAAAAAATAGATTTATTATTTTATTATTTTTTAATCGTTTTACTTCTTTTACTCCAAAAATATTGAATCATCCCCCATGGTTGACATAATCATCTTTAATCCTATTGGTTCTTATAAAGTTTATTTTAGTTGTACATTTTTCGTAGGAGGCCCATTTTAGGCCTTAAAATTCCCCTAATTATTGCATTATCAAATCAAACTTTTTTCTTTGTTGTTTTTAGAAAGTTTCGATGAATAAGTTGATAGTTGGATAGTTTGGGTAGATAAGATAGAAAAACCATGGTCCTTGTTTATCAAATGTTCATGGATGAATTAAGAAAGAAATGATATTTACTTGACATACTAAAATAGTATATTTAGTGTTTTATCATAAAATTGTCATTCCTCTTATTCAAATGAATTTTCTTAAATTCATTTCTAAATTTTTCATCTTTTGTGTAATTCTTCTTATTTAGGTGGTAATTTGTGTGGTAGTTTTGGTAGAAGCACATTTGTTTCAAGGAGAGGATTGCGTGATGACGTCTCAGGGAGGAATGCTGGGATGTCAACCTGTCATATCACAGTATTAAATACCATTTGAATGGAATGGATTTGCTGAAGCACAAAAGGTGGTGGAGCAGAGGTGAGGTTCATTCCTTCACCCCACTCAAATTTATTTCTCTTACTCTGAAGTGCCCCTTGATTGGAATTCCCCTTGATTGGAATGTGTATGTTGGTAGATGTTGTGCCTTTTTTCATGGATGCGGTTTGGTTCCTAGAAATTGGATGGGGGTTTTTTCTCTCCTCGTTACTCTTGTTCGTGGTTGCACTGCTCCTTCTGAGCCCATGCTCTTTTTTCTGTATATGCATAATGCTCAATTCAGGTTGAAGTTTGAATTGGTGGTTGTTGTCTCTAATATTCCTTCACCGGAGAGCCAATTCCAAGATATTTATTAGCCTTTTCCACTCTCAGTTTTCGGTTGCTAGTATCCAGGGAATTTTTCAATTTGGTTCTAGTTTTTTGAGAGGGGTGGTGCATTATCTCTTGAATTGGCTCTATTATTGGGATATTTGGATTCTGTTGTTTATTCCATATAGTATTCAAGTCCTATCTTCTTCCTTGTCGTACTCTATACTAGTTACTTTTGTGGTTCATATTTATATGGGATATTCATTGGGTGTGGGCTTTCCAATTTAATTTTGTTAAATTGGAATATCTCTATGTGTTGTGAGGTTGGTTCTTTTTATGGTCTTGCATGTCTCTTGGTTGTCCTGAGTTTAATTCTCTCCTTGAATTGGGCCTTTGAGTTGAAGGGTGGGTGATGATCTGGTGGAGTTGCGGTCTGGTTTAGGGGGGGAAATTTTCTGCCCTTTTGACAATTATTTTGTTCATGGGCTGGTCTCGGATTGTTCATTGTGTCAACTAGTTGCATATATTATGGCTCCTATACAACGTGTGATTCCTTGTCGAGTTGGTTTTGATCATGTTCAAGTGGCGAGGACCTAGCCTTTTTCCCTTGACTCTATTGCAACTATTTTTGACTCAGTCCCTTTGGAATATCATAAGGAAATGTTTCTTTTGGAAGCTCAAGAAGCTATGGACAAAGGGTATTTTCCTGATTCATAAATTATTAGCAGTGGATTCAAATGGCTACCCAATCTAGGTCACTCTTGGAAGCAGAGACTTGGTTTTCTTTTTTCCCTCTCTTTGCATCAACAGTTGACTACATTTCTTCTCCTTCTCTTTAAGGATAAACAAGCCAACAATTATAACGTGTTCTATGGTATTGAAGATATCAAACGCATCTTATGCAATAATTGTTTCAGTCTAAACAACATAGATGTGCGGTTAGGTTCTGTGGATGGTTCCTTGATTTCAGATTCAACCTCTGGTGATTTAACGGATGCTATAGTGGATCTGACTCTTCCAATTGACAGTTCTAGTCATGATGTAATGATTGACTCCTCTAATCCTAGTTGAAGATCTTGGACTAAAGGTGTTGTTTACTTTTTAGGGAATTTTTAGTGCATCTCAGTTCCTCATGTGCTCTAGGTTAGGGCTTTGTTATGAATATGGGTGGACTTATGATTCATTTTGGACAGTGCGGGTTCTTTGGAGCATTACATTGCAATTATTTTGTGGCTTGACCTCCTGGTATCAATTCAAGCTCTTGTGCGGTTTATGGCTCGATCCAATATCATTTTTTGCAAAACTATGTTTCCTGAGCACATGTTGCTCATGTTGCACATCCTCCATTATGTTATTATCATGAACCTATAGGTGGTTTTTTGTTAGTATGTGTGCATGGTGACATTTGAAAGTTGGTGGTGAAACCTCTACTTCGTCCATCCTTTCTGTGGAGATGTGGCTTGGTGTAATCAGTTTGTTTTGGACAAATGGAGTTTCATTTGAGACATGCATGTTTTTCAGATCAATTGTAGTTTTCCTCGGACTCAAGGAAAGTGTTGTGGGATGTGTTTGTAATCTTTTGTTTTTTTTGTGGTTGTTGTCTGATAGATGGTTCATATGGTTTATGTGTCATATGTATGATGTTTTTTTGTCCTTCATATTGTATTATGTTGTGAAGTTGAGGTGTATATGTGGTGGTCGAACTACAGCCCAGTTGGGTCTTCCTAGAGATGTTGTAGTTATTCATATGTCTGATGTCTCATATTTCTGGTGTTCTATGATGTAATTATCTTTAGTATTAATATAAATGTTTTCAATTTACAAAAAGAACATGGGACATTTTATTTATAGTCATAGAAGCAACCATATGGATGTTTTTATGGTTTAAATAAAGGAGTTTTTGTTGTCTCAATTAAGGAACTTTTGCAAACAATGATATGGTCTTAGTGGAACCTAAAATAAATGGACCTTTTGTAACTGCATTTTTTGAGTTGAGTTTAGGATAGAAAAGGACTTTAAAAGTTGATAGAAAGTAAATATTATATTGTAACAATTTTAATCTCGATAACATTTGCACCTTCTATTGGGTTTGAAAGAATGTTAAGAATCCCACTCATTAGTTTAAATGTTATTCCAATTATATGCTTTACAACACCTTGATCAACACCCTAAACACCAAATGATTTGGGACCTTCAGTTGACTTATACATTGCTTGTAACTTAATGAAACAACCTTTTTGCAAGAACACCTCCACCTTATTGAAGAACGTCACCAATGTCTTTTATGGAGTCATTTTTTCTTGCATCCACATAGAAATTGGAAAATAAGAATGTTACCTTAGTAATTGTAGTGCATTGATAATTAGAGATTCTTGGAAACTATAACTAATAAAATCAAATCCAAATCAACTTTTCTTATGGATGAATTTATTTTTGAAGTTTCCCTCAAACTATCAAACATACAAGAAAAATAATTAAATTGTCATGAGAGTTAACACAAAAGCAAGTAATAAAAAACAACTTGTTTTTGGCGACTTTATATAATTTGCCTATATATTAAAAAAAACAAAAAAACAAAAAACAAAAAACAAAACAAAACAAAACACCTTCCCTCATACGGCTAGGCCCATTGCTTGCACTTCAAACAACACTTCAAAGAACATAAACAACATAAAACAATTGAAAATGTTGACTAGCAATACTTTTACAAACATTTGAAATGGTCGTGATAATTAATGTGCATGTTATATCAAAGTGAAGGATGATGTTATCACATCAATTCATTGAATTGCATTGCAAAGCTAGCTTTCAAATAGTATAACTATTCATGTAAGTAATTTCTCATAAACAACCTTTATCTCACAATTTTTCCATGTGAGTTATTCACCATACCCATACATGGGTAAAAGTAATTTTTTTTCCAAGAAAAAGATCATAATTTTTATTCAATTATAAAATTGAATGTGCATTCTATAGGTGGATTTATCACATCAAGAAAAACGATAAGACTTACCAAAAATATGTGTCTATCATAGTGAGATAAAACTATGTAAAGACATAAGTGATCACCACCTATATGACTATTATGTAAACCACCATATTTATCCTAATCAATAGCATGAATTAGTCCATGGGAAGAACATAACCAAAAGAGATATCATATTTAATTAAAAATTAAACTTTGTCTCAAGATAAAAGAGTCTTGACTTTATTCATCCAAATAGTAAATGTTAGGAAAAAGAAGGAGTGCCTCCTCTAAAAGTGAGTTTTCCAAGTATTATGTTCTCTATACATATGGTTAAATATTATATCCTAAAACATAGTCACAATATCCTTCAGCCATTAGTGATGGGCATGACTCCTAAATGATATATCTGAGATTTATCCTACATCCATTGAATGACCAATTTAGAATCTTTGGGTGCTTGTGAGCATTGAACATTCCGTGTGATGATACTTTTTAACAGTGCATACACAGATTTAAATTCCCCCATATTGTTTGTGTCAAATTCTATATTGTATTTATTAAAAAAATGATGGTTGTCCATAAATAAAGATAAATTCTAGGACTTAATATTGACCCTACCTCTTAGTTGGAGTTGTCAAAATAGCCCTATGCTCTTGATCAATTTATGTCAAGGGTTGTTGTAGTGTGACAAATAGTGGAAGTGAAGAAGTTTTAATGTGGCATAATACATGATAGGGCCTGAAATACCACTATAAATGATAAGAGAAACTTGTCTTCAAAGAGGATTCTATTTCGCACTACCCATATTCCCCAAGCCACATGGATAAGAGTAACTATATTAGTGTGGTCCAAAATTCCATCATAGGGATATGTCATTGGACTAATTTATGATGATCAAAACTATTGATTGATGATGTTAATATTGAAGCAAAGGAGGATTTCATTACAATAACTTGAAGAATTTCACCCCAAAGTCAACTTTTAGATATACAAAATAATTTGTTGTAAATAACTCCTCTACACAAACTACTTGTATCTCATAACTATTATCCACGTAGGATTATTGACAACAAACACACCCAATATAAACATTAACAAGTATATATTATGATTGAAACAAATATAGTTATAAAGATATTAATCCATTGTGGTAATACTTTGCCACTACAAACCTTTCATTAATAACAACGATAAGATAGAGAATGCTTTAACACACTTTTATTTTTTGCTTATCTAAAAGAGAGTTCATATGAGTCAATCTATATGAAATTTAACAATATGCTATACATAATAAAAAATAAATGAATTAATGAAACAAGATATATGTAAATTCTAAACTAATAACATATAGTTGTGAGCTTTGTTGTGATGTTATCTCAATAATAAAATACCATGTTTAATAAGATGAGTTGTGGCACAACAAGTTATTCCCAAGAAGGAAGTGAGTGTCTAATGATTGTCCTTGTTCGAGTTACAATTCAAGTTGAACCTCCAATAGAGTTCGTTTTTGGTTGGACAAATATTAACACTACTTGGAAGAACATTTACATGTTCCAAATTCCAAAATATCACTACTTGGTTTCACTTACAACTTTGTCTTAGTTTTAAATATGTTATAGCTAGATCTCAAGCCTACTATAAATTGGGTTAAAGCTAGATTTCAGTGTAGATTCTCACATTCCTCAGTTTTTGAAGTAACATGAATTCATTAACATTGATGTAAGATAATGGTTCAACAATTTCACAATATTTCTCTATTTTCCTCATATCAAGTTAAAATTGGAGATATTTTTATTGAAATCCAAATTTTGATTTTGGTACTACAAATACATAAATACCATTAAGGTGAAATAAGAAAATATCAATTTAAGTAAATGCTTTGAATAAATATTTTTCATGTATGTCACTGATAAATGTGGTTGTATCGAGATGTAATAGAATACATGGCATGGAATGTGTGTTCAACAATAACATATTGTTGATGATACCCTTATTGTGAAAGGGCTTTGCAACCTCTGCTTCTAGGGTTTTTTTCCCAGCCATCAACCACTTTCCCTCCATTGGTGCCCCCATTTTGGCGAGGGGGCTCCTACAGACTCACAGTCGTTTCCAAATCCAATTAGGCTACCTCATACAAATTTAGAAATTCCTCAGCTCACAAACCACAGTAGGAGTCGAACCCATCTAATCCGACCAAAAATGAAGCTACAATATCTATCTCTGGTACTCCAACAATGAACAATCCAAAATCTAATGGTTCCTGCTTTCCTCAGATAGTCAAATCTCCCCTCCTAGAAATCCCATCATAAAAATAGGGGCAAAAATCGAATATATGAGAGAGCATGCGGTAATATGAAAATTTTTAGGTGTCTGGACCTTGGGAAAAACCCTACTCAGCTAGATCCAAAAGAACTGGAAACTCAAAGGGGATCTGAACCTCGAATTTTGGGTCCAAGGGTTTGTTCATAACCATATTCAACAATATACATGATAGAGATAACATATTTTAGGTAGGACCATATTTAATGAATTCAGTCGACTTATTCACGAACCCATAGGTTTAGAGATTACACCCCAAAAAATAATACTTTTCTGCAACCCTAGTCTAGAACCATATTTATTATCTCCCTCCAGAGTTTTTGGTACCCTAAAATGTTATAAAGAATTGGTAATGTGATAGGGAATTTTGTTATGATATTGGATACCACAAAGAAAGGTCGATACACTTCCTATGCCCACCTTTGTACTTATCTAGACATATCCAAGCCCCTCCCAACAAGCATTTAGCTTAGAAATGAAGATGAAATATGGGAATAGACAATATATTATGAGAAAAATCTCTTTAGATGCTGAGAACTCCATGAATAAAACCATATATTCCAAGAACTCCTAGCAAGCCAAGTCCAACAACATGCACAAGTAAATCTATCATCGAATCAAGATGGGTTTACTAGGGTAACCAATAAAAGGAAGAAAACCAAAAAAGGAACATAGAATTCGACCTCTGAAAATGTAATAGGGAATAACCCATATATGTTCCTCTAAAAGCTGAAAGAAAATGCGATAACTACCAAAGGAGAGAAACCCAAAACGAAAGAGATTGGGCAAACCAGTTAACAACCAACCTAGCCAAAAAAAGATGTGCATGCACAACCAATTGATAGATATTACTAGGAGGATCTAGAAATGAGGAGTAGCACCCAAGTTTTTTCTAATGTAGAATATTTTGAGGCAATGGACCTACAAAACATTATTCCACAATATCTTCTATAGGAATGGAGAAACAAATTCCCAACAACCATTCCTAACGAGAAAACTCAAATCATCACCAACACATGCATTTGTAAATAAGGTCTAATTCTCCATTAAGCTCATGAACAAGGTAATACCCCCAACCTAAATAAGATCTAATTCTCCACCAAGATCATGAACAAGGTAATACCCCTAACCAAAAATATTTTTTTTCCTCTCATGGAATCAAAATAAATTGTCATATAGATCAATTGAGCATTTTGAAAGAACTAGAGGAAAAATGGGTGGAAAAGTAATAGTCAATTACTACAGGACCTAGGGGATTGCTTGGTGAACACTAGTAAAGTGTTACTAATGGATACCATTTTTCAACCCTCTTCTCAACATCAACAATGAAATTCATCGTGTGGTATGAAAGGGTTCTTAATGGGAAATCCAAGCAAAGTATCCTAAAAAACAAAATCTACCAAGAACACCCTAACATCATGATGGTTCAGGAAACAAAATTTTCTTTTATGTATCTGAACAAATTTTTAAGGAATGTTTAGATAAATTGTGATTATCTAGACCAGGATGCCCAAGGAGAATCAAGAGGTATTGTTATCACATGGAACCCTTCCCCAGTCACTCTTCAAGATTTCTTTTCTTTTCCCAAAATCCTAAATTCTAACTTCCAACCCATTGGTTCATCCAGTTCAAGTTTCACAACCAATGTTTATGGTCCTAGTATTCCTATTGACAAAAAATCCTCCCTTCAAAACCTCCATAAAGCCTCAAATATTATAGGGGAAAACTTCTGGATTATAGGTGGGGATTTTAACATGATAACAAATCTCAACGAAAAGAAAGGTGGGATTCATAGACTCAATGATGAAATCCCACTCTTTGTGGAATTTATCAATAACTCCAAAGTTATAGATCTGAGCACATATAATGGATTATAAATTTGGAACAATAAATGTGGAGGCACATCTCAAATATTTTCAAGACTTGATAGATTCCTCATTGAAGAGTCTCTCTATATTACAGGCATAATTTTTTAGGTTTATATTCTCCCTTTCCATGGTTTGGATCGTTGGCCCATAGAAATATCTATGGACTATATTGGTAGTCCCAAGAACATTCCCTTCAAATTCAAGGCATTTTGGTTATGTCATCCTAATTTTCTCTCTAATGTAGAAAAATGGTGGAAAGAATCATATTATTTTCTTGGGAAACTAATGTATCACTTCCAATAGTAGTTAATGAAAATAAAGAGCTGGAATATTGAATATTTTGATAAAATCCATAAGGTAAAAATAAATCTAGAACAAGAGATGGCCACCATCCAATAAGAAATAATATCAAATGGAATATTTGAGGATTTGGAACATAAAAAAGAAGTCACTCACCTCCATCTAGAGGAAAGGTTGAAGCAAGAGGAAAACTTTTAGAAATAAAAATACCATGTACAATGGCTTAAGTAAGGACAATTTTTTTTTTAAATTTTCCACAAATCCATGATTAACCATAGGAAAAGTAATATAAAATCAAGCATCAAAATACCCAATCACCAAAAAGTAGAAATCCATCATGCAATAGCCTAAGAACTCATGAATCATTTCAACCCACACTCACAAAAATGGTTCCAGACATAAGCAATATTATCAAGAAAATATAATCATATTCCCAAAATTGTAACAAGGGAACATAATGATCTCCTTTTGAGGGAAATCACCATGCAGGAAGTGGAAGCAACTATTATGGAAACACCTAAATATAATTCCCTTGGTCTTGAAGTCTTTACCATTGATTTCTACCAGGCTTTCTAGAAAATTCTTGGGTGTGATGTTTAGAAAATAGTAGAATACTCTTGACACTACTCCTCTATCTTAACAAACCTTAATGCAACCTTTATATATCTTATTCCTAAAAAATCCTGCACCAATTCTACTTTAGATTTCAGGCCTATTTCCCTATGTAATGTTATCTATAAAAGAATCTCCAAATTTATCTCAAACCTATTAAAATACATTCTCCCCTCACTTATCTCTCCTCAGACAATTGGTTATGTGGAAGGAAAACAAATTATGGACTACATAATATTAACCCATGCACATATTCAATTTCTTAATTCCAATAAGTCTCTAGGTATGCTATTAATTTTAGTTAACAATGGTATGTACTATGCTTAGCACAATTACTTCAATGTTCCTTAATTAACCCAATAACAATCTTCAATTTAGATTTCCAGTAGCAATCGCATTAACCATACATTGATAGTAAAAGTAGATAGAACATAAAACAATATGCAGAAGACAAGCCAAGACAAGAGGACACCAGATTTGGTGGATGCTGGGGAAAAACCCAATATGGGGAAAAGCCTTTAATCAATTCTTCTTCTTATTATTATATCAAAAGTTCAGCAAAGAGAAAGATTACAAAATTCAAATTGACTTGCTGAATTCAAAGTAAAAATAGTCCTATCAATTTATGCAGTCAACTGCAGTCAAACTTCAGACCTAACCTGAAGGTCAACATTTGTCAAATCAACAATAAATCATCCTCTAAAAAACTTGATCTTCCTTAGTCAAAATTAGCCTAACCAGGAGGTCAAAGTCAGCCCAAAATATCTCGGTCAAACTCGGTTAAAGGAGAGAGAAAACCTGCTATAATTTTATGTGGTCAAACTATAGTCAACCCTGAAGTCAATGTTGGTCAAATTGCCCAAATTCCCTCGATTTATGTGCCCATAAATGTGGCCTAAAGAGACAGAAAATATCCTCCAAAAATCGCAGTCAAAGATGGTCAACAAAACCTTGGTCAATGATGATCAAACTTGGCCTATTGCATGTAATTTTCAGTCCTACAACTCAACTCAAAAAACTCGTCCTTCTTGCCACACGTGAGAGAGAGAAGTTGCCAAATCGTTGTAAAAACCAATGAGAGAAGGAGAGAAAATAATGTGTGAGTGATGATGATGCCAAATGAGGTATGAGGTCACTTGTATGTATACATTTTTTTGTGGCTGAAGAAACACATCCATTGGGCTTCTTGAGCCTACATGTTGATGTGGCCAACCTGAACAATTTGCAAATATGTGGGCATAAATTTAAAATCACACTTTCTCTTATCCAAATGAGATGATTTTTATATCAATTTTGGTCCCCTCAAAAAGAGGAATTTAATGCAATCATCATCTACATCAAATGAGTTGTACCAAGGTGGAATTTGGCCCTAGTTGCAAATTTTAACACTCCCTCTCAACGAGGGAGAATTCCACTTGCCAATCCATATGTCATCATCGATTATCATGCCATTCTGTCGTCATGAAACATCTTTGTAATCTCATATATGATCTATTGAACCGTGATGTAATAATGAATAAGAATAGATCAAGAGTGAGTCACAAGACCTTACCACTCTTCACTGACAAAAGTCAGTGC
Organism: Pinus tabuliformis; assembly: GCA_031772625.1. Classification (NCBI taxonomy): domain Eukaryota; kingdom Viridiplantae; phylum Streptophyta; class Pinopsida; order Pinales; family Pinaceae; genus Pinus; species Pinus tabuliformis. Next base: position 608,436,240 of record CM062812.1, read on the forward strand.
AGAGGTAGAACCTCAATTGATCCCAGATCAGGTTGTTGAATACCATTCATCCTATACATAGGGAGTAAGGCAATACACGATGTGTCCATTGGTAGTGCTATGGTCCCTGTCCAAATTTCCCAACTCATTGGCCAGATGAGAGGTACTTCCCATGAGTCCCAGACTACATGGGTAGGATGTATGTTGGGGCATCAGCATGAGAAGGTGAACCACTCATCCTACTCATATGCCATAGGAGAAGGTGAACCACTCATCCTATGCATATGTAAATCATAGGGGAAGGTGAACCACTCACCATACATATATGTGTCTGTAATCATATGGGAAGGTGAACCACTCACCCTACACACATGTCTACCATCATGGGGTATCACATGGGAAGGTGAACCACTCACCCTATGGTCGCTCATAGCTCCAAGAAGTACCCCAAGACGCTAAGAGGTCCAAGAGCTTAGTGTCCAACTAAAGCAGGACCCTCATAGGAGGGTCTTTCCATGACTCCAAGTCTCTCTTGGAAGTCTAAGAATTTGACCTTCCCTAAGGCCTTTGTGAGGATGTATGTGACCTGCTCACTAGTCCTAATGTGTTGGATCCTTATTGCCCCCCACTGTACCATATCCCAAATAAAGTGGTACCTGATATCAATGTGCTTAGAGAGGTCATGGAACACAGGATTCTCTGAAAAGTGAATCCCAATTTGGTTGTCATAGTAGATCATGGTGATATCTAGCACATGCTCAAATAGATCACTAAATAGCTTCCTCAACCAAATAGCTTCACAACAGGCCATACGATTTGCAATGTATTTGGCCTCAACAATGCTTAAAGTAACCAATGTTTGCTTCCTTCTCATCCAAGATATTGAAGAAAACCCCAACGAGAAGCAACATCTAGACATGATTTTACAATCCACCATACTCCCAACCCAGTCAGCATTAGTATATCCATTTATCCTCAAATTCCTGGCAGTGTATCTCAGTCCATATTTGATTGTTCCACAAAGATATCTAGAGATATTACTAGAAACAATCCAATGTATGTGATGAGGGTCGACCATAAATTGACTCAACATATTCACAACAAAGCATATGTAAGGACGAGAGTTTACCAAGAACATCAGGGCCCCCACAATTTTTCTATATTGGGAAGGAGCCAATTCAGGCCTAGCAGCACTTCTACATAGCTTGATGAAGTTGAGTTCCATTAGAGTAGACACAGATTTGCAATCCACTATCCCACATCTCTCGAGCAAACTTCACAACATATTTTCCTTGAGAAAGGAAAATCTCACCTGGATTTTTCTAGACCTCCAAGCTAAGGAAGAAATGCATCAAACATAGGTCCTTCATCTTGAACTCAGAATCCAACTCCCTCTTGCATTGATAAATGAGAGGGTCTTCACCTGTTAGAAAGAGATCATCCACATAACATACCAAAATTGAAGGCATGTCCTTTTCAACCTTGAAGTATAGGTTAGGATCAACATTGCTCCTTATAAATCCCAACTTCATAAGATAGTTATCAATCCTCTCATACCAAGCCCTAGGGGCTTGCTTCAACCCATAGAGGGCTTTCTTCAACCTGCACACATGTTTCCTTCGATCTTGTACTTCGAACCCCTCAGGTTGTTCTACGTATAATTCCTCATTAAGCGAGCCATGCAAGAGAGTAGTCTTCACATCCATTTGGTGTAGGATCCATCCTTGAGAGGAAGAAAGGGCAATAATGGATTACATAATGGTATATCAGGCAAGCAATGCAAATATCTCATCATATTCCACTCCTTTCTTTTGATAGAAGCCTCGAGCAACAAACCTGGTCTTGTAATTTTCAAAACTCCCATTAGCTCCATGTTTGATTTTGTAAAGCCGTTTCGAGGTAACCAAAGAATTTTCCTTGAGTCCACAAACTTTTCCTTGGGTCTAGGAACCACATCTCAGACATCATTCTTCAGGATTCATTCATACTCCTCATTCATCGCATCCTTCCATACTTGTTGTTTCATGACTTATTCAAATATACATGGCTCATATTGAACAATAGCTTTCATAGAAGCTAAGTACCCTTAGTACTTGTTTGGCTTCTTACTTTCACGAAATGTCCCTCTTAGAGCAATATGTCTTTCAACATCTTCGAGAGTATCTTTCAGCCACAAAGGTATTTTCCTTGAGGTAGAGGGATCGCCAAGAGGTGGATCAATGGGATCCATCAGGCCTTCAACATCGGGCATAGGTGCATCTACTGGATATTCATATTTCTTTCTTGCAACATCATCATTGTCCTTCCTTGCGATAGGGGAATATTTGGCTTTCCCAAGGGAAGAATCTTCATCGAAAGTGACATCATGGCTTATTTCCACTTCTCTTTGACCAGGCACATAGATTCTATATGCCTTCAAAGTTTCATTGTAGCCCACAAATGTTCCTTTCTTTCCAAATGCTTCTAACTTATTTATTTTCTCTTTAGGCATGTGAAAATATATGGGACATCCAAATATTATAAAATGAGAAACAATAGGTTTCTTACAAGTGAACACTTCTTCGGGTGTCTTGAAATCCAATGCTTGATGTGGGCTTTTATTTTTAACATATATGGTAGTGTTGGCATCTTCTCCCCATAAGAACTTCTGTAGGCCTTGGTCATGAAGCATGGCACAGGTGGCTTCTATGATTATTTGATTCTTCCTTTCAGCAACACCATTTTTCTTAGGAGTTTATGCAACATTTGTCTCCCTCTTAATGTCAACCTCTTTGCAAAATTCATTGAATCTGTTTGATTCATATTCAGTTCCATTATCAGTCCTCAATATGTTGATCTTCTTCCCTGTTTGATTTTCAACCAAGTCTTTGAAAGAATGAAACCATTTGAAAACATCGTCCTTCTTCTTCAAGAAATAGATCCATGTTTTGTGAGAGAAGTCATCCAAAAAAATTGCATAGTATAAGTATACTCCTAATGATGTTACAGGAAACATACCACATAGATCAAAATGGACCAATTGAATAATGTCAATAGTTTGACATTCACTTGAGGGGAATAGCCCCCTTGTAAGTTTTCCAACTGCATAACCGTGATAAACACCTTCATGATCTATGATGAATTCAGGCATACCTGTGACCATTTTCCTTACCCTAAGAAAGGATTTGTAATGAAGAAGAGTAAATATTTGGTTCCATAATTCAAATTGAAGAGAAGTATTGCAACTCATATCTCCCAAAGGAATTCCTCCAACTTGATAGAGACCTTCAACCCCAAATCCAAGTGTAAATGCATCTTTAGGGTTTCTTTTCCAAATACATACCTTTCCATCAATGAATGCTACCTTGAACCCTTTATCTTCCATCGTAGAAGTAGACACCAAGTTCTTCTTCAAATAAGGTACATACAATATTTCTTGTAGATGAAGGGCATGACCTTGATTTAAGTGAAGAGTGACAGTACAACTCATATCTCCCAAAGGAATTCCTCCAACTTGATAGAGACCTTCAACCCCAAATCCAAGTGTAAATGCATCTTTAGGGTTTCTTTTCCAAATATGTACCTTTCCATCAATGAATGCTACCTTGAACCCTTTATCTTCCATCGTAGAAGTAGACACCAAGTTCTTCTTCAAATAAGGTACATACAATATTTCTTGTACATGAAGGGCATGACATTGATTTAAGTGAAGAGTGACAGTACATATTCCTTTCATGGGATAGGTGGCATTATCTCCAAGTATGATCTACAAATTAGTCTTCTTTTCAATCAAATTTGAGAGGGCCTCCTTGTACCCAGTGAATTGCCTTGAGGAACCACTAACAATCAACCAATGATCCAAAGTGTTCGGAGGAGAGGTAGTAGTGAAGGTGAAAATAAGATTTTTTTTTTTTCTACAACATTAGTTTCCTCATACCTGGAGTTTCTCGTCCTTTCGGGAGGTCGACCATTACCATATCGAGCAGAGAGAACATTCCTGTTTTCTTTGTTGATGTAATTAGTGTTCCTTTAATTGCCATTGCCTTTGAAATTGTTGTGATTGTTGTTGTTCTTGTCGTCATCTCGTGGAGTATCCTTCTTGTGAGGACACTCTCTAGCATAGTGGCCAAACCTGTTGCAATTATAGCACCTTCCTTTTCTTCCTTCTTTGAATCCCTACTTGAATCCTTGACCTTGTCTCTTTGGACCAACATTGTTCTTCCTTTTTGCAGGAACAGAAAAAGCAATAGCTTCATTTCCATTTGAAGATTTCTCTCTCTCCATAATCCTTGTCTCTTCTTGTGTGCATCTAGCCAATAATTCATCGAAACTAGGAATCCTAACATTATTAAGAATAATGGTGTTAAACACATCCCATGCTCTTATGAGACCTCGAAGAGCAATGAGAGTGAGCTCCTTGTCAGCAACAACTTCTCCAATAAATAGAATATAATTCTTGATTTTGGTAATCCTCTTGAAGTAGGATTGGATAAACTCTCCTCTATCCATCTTAATGTCCTTGAACTTGCTCTTGAGAAAGAGGATTTGATTCTCATTGTTTACTTTGAACATCCCAACCAATTTATCATACATCTCCTTAGATGTTTCCAAATCATAAATATAGGCAATCAAATTCTTTTGAATGGAATCAATGATAATTCTTTTAGCTTTTACCTCACCTTTCTTGTATTTCATATTTGCAACAGTAAGTGCATTTGAAGGAGGCCCCACCACTCTTCCCTTTGCATATTCCATAGTATCATTATCTTCCAAAGTCAAATCAAAATTCATCTTCCATGCATGATAGTCAGATTTGTCCTTGAGCTTAGCATCTGATTTGAAGTATGATGTAGTCATCATTGAAGCTATACCAATATTCTTATTCAATAACTCTTTTCTTAGTGATTTATCTTCTCTCTCTTGCTTGGACTTTGTCTTCACCCGAGCTCTGAAAACATGTTAATTTTAGTTAACAATGGTATGTTCTATGCTTAGCACAATTACTTCAATGTTCCTTAAGCAGTCTAATAGAAATTTTCAATTTAGATTTCCAATAGCAATCACATTAACCATACATTGATAGTAAAAGTGAATATAACATCAAACAATATGCAGAAGACAAACTAAGACAAGAGAACACGAGATTTGGCGGATGTCAAGGAAAACCCTAATGTAGGGAAAACCCTTTGATCAATTCTTATTATTATTATTATATCAAAATTTCAGCAGAGAGAGATGTTGGGTGTGGACCCTGATTATCTTCTGTATTCAAAGGTATCGCCGCATTGGACCCCAGTTTGTAATGGGGTAGCAAATCCGCCTATAAAATATACGCTGCAGGGGGGATCCAAGGGGGGAAGTTGCAACCTTTGGGAGCCCCCCTTGGCTGGGGATCAGGAGCAGTGCCCCCGAAGCTAAACATAGATGTAAAATTTCCTTGTAAAATGTTTTAATTTCGTAGTCAATCTAGGTCATTCATTAGGCGGAGATCTAACGGTAGAAGTTATGTTTAATTTAGGGTTTTTTTCCCTAGAAGGCAGCCCCTCACTATATATGAGGGAATTGTATTGTGTTTATGTAGATCTATATTCTGAGTGAGGATGAGAGAGGAGATTGAGAGTGAAGAGGGAATTACAACGGATTTGTTGTAGGTTGTATCTCTTCAGTTTGTTGGATAATAGAAAAGGAAGGATTGGATGTTTCTCTATGGAGTAGCCTAAACTGGGTGAACCATGTATATATGTGTCTCTCTTGTTTTATTTGTTTTCTGTGTTTATATTTCTGCAATATCTTATGTGTTCCATTTCTCTGTAATATATAATTTACTAACAAGAGAAAGTACAAAATTCAAATTGACTTACCAAATTTAAAGTAAAACAATCATGTCAATTTTTGCAGTCAATTGCAGTCAAACTTCAGCCCTAACTAGAAAGTCAGCACTAGTCAAATCAACAATAAGTCATCCTCAAAACAACTTGGTCTTCCCCAGTCAAACTCGGTCTGATGAAGAGGTCAAAATCAGCCCAAAATAGATTGGTTAAACTCGGTCAAAGGAGAGACAAAAATTGTTGTAATTTTTTATGGTCAAATTGCAATCAACCCTAAAGTCAGCACTAGTCAAAATACTCATATTGCCTCAATTTATGTGCCCAAAAATGTAGCCTAAAGAGACAAAAAAGATCCTTCAAAAATTGTAGTCAAGGCTGGTCAACTCAGAAAACGCGTCCTTCTTGCTACACGTGAGAGAGAGAGAAGGATGTATGAACCAATGAGAGAAGGATAGAGAAGAACGTGTGAGTGATGATGATTCCAAATGAGGTTTGAGGTCACTTTTTTTATACAATTCGTTGTGGGTGAAGAGATACATCCATTGGGCTTCTTGAGCCTACATGTTGATGTGTCCAACCTGAACAATTTGCACATGTGTGGGCATAAATTAAACATCACATTTCCACTTGTCCAAATGAGATGATATTTATATCAATTTTGGTCCTCTCAAAATTAGTAATTTAATGCAATCACCATCTCCATCAAATGAGTTGTCCCGCGGTGGAATTTGGCTCTAGTTTTCAATTTTAACATATGCTCATTAAACTTGATATTTCAAAATCATTTGACAAATTGAGTTGGAAATTTATTTTTCACATGTGCATTGCTTTTGGTTTTGAATATAGATGGCTTCATTGTGTTATTCCCCTCATTTCCAAAAATATATTCTCTGCCCTAGTTAATGGGTCTTGCTCTCCCACTTTTTCCCCTTAATGGGTATTGGGAAGGGAGACCCCATTTCCCTGTTAGAGAAATTTTGAGGTCTAAAATGGGCCCAACAAGGGACTCCCTCATCTCTAGGGGTTAAATAATAGTTACACATTACTAGGACTCATCCCCCTGCACTTCCCAATTCTAAAATTGGAATTCATGTGAGGAATGGATTGATGCTCCCTCCCAAAACAAAAACACAATTATCAAGCAATAATTAGCAAACAAAAGAATTATGGTTCAATAGGGAAATGGTATTATTCTTTGGGTTTATCATCCTTTAGGAAATATTAACCTCTCTAAAGCTTGCATTCTCCTCATAAAAAACATCGATGAGAATGATCAAGGAAAATGGCATAAAGTGAAAAATCTCAAATACTAGCCCAAAATCACTCTTTTTCTATAGCTTCTATTATTGAAGAAAATGTTTACATGTGACAAGCTTCAAATTCATCGTTTTCAGTGCCCCTCAATCTTTCTTCTTTATTTCTCTAATTTAGAGAATTCCAATTATATTCGCAATGACTACAACTACTCTTTTTCTATCTGGGACCACCTTGCTATGCTCTTTCGACAAATGGACATAATGCTAAATAATGTCCTTTCCACTCTACAATTATGGCATGACTCCCCTTTTAATAATCCCATTATGAATAGAGCATGGAAATTCATCCTTGGTTTCATTCTATGGGAGATTTGGAAGGAGTACAATAAATGAACATTTAAAATTATTAGGGGCTCCACATATTTTATTTGGAAATCAATCTCAAATAAATTAATGGAAACAATTTCTTCTCTTCCTTGGTCCTCCAAAGATTGGGAATGAAATCAACCTGAAAAATTCATTCTAACCAAAATGGGTCTCTCCTCATATTCCTTATGGAGGACCCTCTATCCCTAATTTCTTCCCTTCCAACCCTTCCTTTTGGTACCCCCCCCCCCCCCCCCCCACCAAAAGACTTCATCAAACTCAATTTCGATGGGGCCTCAAAAGGAAATCTAGGTCAATCCAAATGGTGAAGTCTTTCATAATGCTAACAATAATATTATACATTTTTATTTAGGTTCCATAGGCCTCAACACTAATAATCTTGTTGAAATATAAGGACTAGAGCAGGGTCTCTCATTTGTTATCCAAAAATTTCACAGCCTCATTATTGAAAGATATTCAAAGAGAGTTATCAATATATTCCAAAAATTCGAATGTGGATCAAAACCTTTCAAAGTCTCTAAGATTTGGAGGATGAAAGATTGAATAGGTAATACCACAAAACACCTAGAAAAAATCACAACTCCCCTCCTCTCTCATGTTCGCAAAGAAAGCAACCAACTGGCTAACAAGCTAGCTAATTGTGGTCTCAACATAGTAGCTCATCCTCTTGATTTGGATTGGAGTGAGGACATTCTTGATCCCTTCGAACTCACTATCAAGATTTGGATATGAATGCCCTTGTCCACGAAGGGGGGTGCCCAAGAGAGAATATTACCCACATCCATGCTTTGATATGACACTATCTCACATGAAAATTGGTTGCAACTCCCACTATACTTGGTGCATTGCATGCACTTCCATCACTTCATCGATCATGAAATGAATTTGACACAAGGTTAAGTATCATTTGATTATTTTAGGTGGCATAGGGAGGTATATGAGGACTGAAGAAGAGAATTCTATTAGATTGGAAGAGCTAGAGGGAAAATATGATAGTATTGACCACAAGCTGACCCTTCTAGCTAGGAGATTAGCCAACATCTCTTTCTCCTTGGAGTGGGATAGACTCCAGCCAACATATATGCCTGGAGATTCTACCCAATGCAGTACTAGTAATCTGTTTTTTCTTCTCATGTCAATGTATGTCAAGGTATGGTAGAGCTAGCCTGTTTTTGGAAGGTTCTATTTACCTGATGCTCTATTCAAATGAGGTCTTAGCAACCTCAAGAATATGAACTTATGTTATTGGTCTGGTTCCCTTCAGGAAGACCAGTAGCATAATTTTTTTGGTCTATGTAATCCTCATTTTACATAATGCAAAGTGACTAGCTTCAAAAAAATAGACAATAACGTATTGTTGGGAATTATTCATTGAATGATGGAGGTATCATACTTGATTTGAATTTTTTTCATTGTGATTTAAAGTTTATGTATGATATAATAATGATCTTGACATTTTTGTGTATATAATTAATTATAATATTAAACTAATTTGTGGTTTTGCATATTGTATGGCATCCTTAATAAATCTCTCAAATATATGACAATTGTGGATTCAAATTTAACAACTTCCAATAAAAATATTAGTTAAACACTAAATAACATGTACACAACTAATGACGTTAACCCTTTGAGGTAAATCTAATCTTATATATTTTAACATAATATATAACAATTACTTTAATAACTCAACTACCATTCCTACATTGAAATTGTTATACTTTTATCATCGTCAACAAATTGTGAGTGAATCATTCAAAGGGCAAGAGATCCATTTGCTTATTAAGAAAGGTGAAAAAGATTTGAATGTTAAAATAAGATAAAGATGAGGTAAGATCAAATCAAGGATATGTTAGAAATGGTTTTTTTTCTCCTCTTCTTGGTGACTCCCCTCACAACATATTTCCCTACCTTGTAGGCAATTGAGCTTATGGGTGGAAATGATATAGAATGCAGTGGAAAGAAAACCATGTACTTTAGAAAATCTAATCCATGGACCCAAATTTCCCATGGGATTCTTGACCATATTTCACTTATATCACCCCAAAAAAGGGTTTTTGGTCAGTGAGAAGAATTCCTTGATAAATAATAGAGTTATTTTAATACCCTAACATATCATTAATGCACTAACATCGATGTTATGAAAAAAGAATGCAAAGGTATGTTTCAGATACTTTGAATGAAATTTTCATTTCAAAGTATATTTTTACATTCCATTGGGATCATGGTTATCATATATCTCTATATTTAATGTTATAGGTCATAAATTTTAACTTTTTATAGTCATAACTCATGGCATTGAACTTACAAATCACATGTAAAGCAATGCATGGGAAATGTGTGTTCATCATACATATTTACATGTATCTTTGCCCTAGTTCATGGTTCATCTATTGAACTTGTTGTGGTCACCAACAACCCCCCTCTTTGTTTAGTATTAGCAATAATATCAAGCAAAGGGGGACCCTTAACATAAAATCTCAAAAATATTTTTATCAAAATTTTTGTATTTAACTCCCTAAAAGCTATATCGCATCGCAAAGAGAAAGTGAAGCGTTTTTCCTATGTTCGTAAGTAAGCTGCGATGAAGTGATGCGACATTCATCGCATCGCATATTCTGAAAGTGCCCTTAAAAAGAAAAACCCAAGGAATCGACGATGGCCGATATGCGACGTCGCATATCGCAACGTCGCCTAAACAGCACACAATGAGCAAATGAAAATTGCGATATTGCGATTTGCGATCTGCGATCTTATAAACTACGATTTTGCGATTTGCGATCTGCGACGAATGAGACTATTAATTGCTGCGATACGAATCGCAGAAACCACTCATCGCGAAGTTTCTTTGGCATGATCTGTAAACCCAAAATCGAGCGCGCACCTTAAGGGAAATTAATGATTGCACGCCTGAGTACCCAAAGATGATTGTGTTGCGTTTTTCGAAGAGTCAAGTCATTATGAGTGCCATGATTATGCATTCATTAGAGTTTAAAGCTTTCATGTCAATCTTTTTGTCATGTCTCTTTTCCTTTGCGTAAACTGTAAGGCAGTAACTAATATAAATCTATATGCAGGAAACATCTAAGGAAAAGGGGAAAGCGCCAATACTTGAAGAACAGAGAGGAGATGCCTTCACAAATGAATGCCACATGCAGCAGAGCCGCGGATTCCAGAGTATCACTCCATAGACACTGATGAAAATAGACTATCCAAGACTCAGAGTCAAAGGTGCACAAAAGCAGCATGTTTGCAAAAGATCCTGAAGCTCAGATTGGATAAAGCAAAAAGAAAAACGCTAAAAAGGGATGATGCTTCAGAAAAGCCCGGAACAAAGAATGGAAGCAATTTTCAATACGTAAGATTGTTCAAGCAACGAAATCCCTAACTCATTGAGTCATTCACCCGGTCGGAAACCGAAATAGAAACAGCACAATCAGTTTGAAAGAAATCTGGGTTATACTAAGTATACACACAGCAAATACACCCAGCCAAAGGAAGATTTTCAAAAATATCTTCTAGTTTGTCAGAAAGAGGTGCCAGCTTTTGTTATTTCTACTTTTATCGCCCGAGCAAAAGGAAAAGACAACCAACCGACTCTTTCCAGGCGAACCTCACATTGCTTACAGCACTAAGGAGCAGATACAGAAACGATTAGAAATTAGATTCAATTTTTAGAAATAAATTTGCTTTAGTAAAAGGGCGGTCATTTGAAGCCGTTCCCTAAATTTGTGTAATTAATATTAGTTAGTTAGTAGTATTTAACCCTTCTCATGGCATTTGGAGAGGGGTCCGGAAATTTGTCAAAAAACTTGTCCTCAGAACATGCACTTTTGCACCCTCGGAGGTGGTTTTTGGTGAATGGATGGATCGAGATTTATTTATGTTTGCATTTTAATGTCTGCTACTGATGTTGCACTTCTGTACTCTTAGTAGATGTTAGAAGTAAGTAGAGATAAATCATTATTGCTTGAAGTTTGTGAGTGAAAATCAGTCATAAATGGTACTTTTATCTCTTGATTAATTTCTGCTCATATTCTTAGAGTGATATACAGCTGATTTGTTTATATGTTGATGTATGAATGTCTGGATTACCATTTGGCACTTTTGTACGGTGGAATCATTTGTTTGCGCTTAACATATGAATAACTTATCATGCGATATGCTGTTCACAACTGTTTTGCCTAACTTCTTATGCAGAATGGTTTATCTTAATTGATTTATATTCTTATGATAGCTGAATGATCTTTATTACCAGTTATTGTATGAAATCTTTTTAGATCGCATGAAGAAAGAATCTTACCCCGGGTTAGTATAGATTAGATGTGTTGTTTTTGTTAGATTACAGTAGCATAGAGTCAGTTTAGAGTTTAGAATTAGATTAGCTTGAAATTACCTTTGGATTAGCATCATCAAAAATCTACACACACACACATCCTTTTAAATTGGGAAGTTGGTCCCATCATCCCCAGTCGGACCCGCTACACCAAACGGGAAAGGAGCCGCCAACCAGGTTCCGGACCGGGTGGGTATCCCCCTTGTTGTTGACCCGATTTCGGGGCCCTCAACAGAACTATAAATTTCCATGGATATTCCATTGGAACAGTTTGTCACCACAAATTTGATTAATTTACTAAAATATATACTATGTTGGTTAATTTTCCCTTTAGATTTTATATTTTGTAATTAATTAATTTTATGCTTAAATAAATAAATAAAACCAAAATGTGTGAAGTAGGGAATAAAAATATATATACACACACCGACAATTTTTTCCCTAAGTAACCATTATGGGACAAAACCCAACTAGAAGGTGAGGTTGATCCACTCTTTTTTCTCTGGTATGGAAATATGTAAGGACAAAGGAAGAGGTATTATGTATGGAATTACTTGAAACCTGTGTCCTGTACAAATGCTATAGACATCAACCCACTTTTTTATTCTCTCTAATATCCCACCCCTAGTTGTTTTTCTCAACTATGGAATAGAATACAATAACATATAATATAACCCCTACTCCTCCTAGTGGTATGTTATTTAGCATAGCTAGATAACCAACTAGGGGTGAGGTTTGACTTCCTTAGCCCTTAATTAGAGTTACAAGTATGAACCTTCTAGAATCTTCTTCAAATTCCACACATGGATAACACCATGTGCATGCGTAATAGGGGTTGACATGGCATCCACTTGTACCATGGTGCTCAACATGATAGGTCAACTTGTAGGAGACATAAATTTTGCATATAAAGTCCATTTTACATTATTCTTGCACCATTGGAAAGGTATATGAGTGTAGAATTGTTAGAATTTTGCAACAAGATCTATCATAAGTGAGAATATTTTTTACACCAAAAAGCTTTATAAATTCCTAAAAATAGCCTCAAAAGGTTTTAGATATCAATTCTACAAACTATGACTCGTCACTAAAAATGACCTTGCAAATTCGTTCCTCTAATTTTTCGACTTTGAAAGAATCAAGATAGATGGAAAATAATATAATTATCCAATCTAAATAATATGCCTCGGGCTAGCCCATCTTCTCTCATGTACCCAAGACATGTCTTCCATATGGAAAGCACAACTATAATTGTTCCATGACCATCTCTTATGTGGGCCACATCTTGAGCCACTTGCCATTAGCCTCAATTGGAGACATGACCCCACTTGCACTCACATTCTTATCTCAAATTATTTTGTTTTCGTTAGCAAAAATACTGAGTGGGAAGGGAGTGAATCAATATTTTTATTTCACTTTATCTTCAACTTCAAATACAGAATTCTGTACATTATTTTTATTTAGACAACTCGTGTGGGTACACATTTTTAGTTAATGAGATCCACATATATCCAAATTTCCATTTTATCATAATGTCTATCAATTGTTTAACTTTAATCATTGCATCATTATTTCAATACCCATTTATTAAGCAATAACCATGAGAAGTAAAGAGAAGATAAACCATGACACATAAGAAACACATCAACACATATGGACACCGAGATTTTAGGTGGAAACCTACTATGGGAGAAAACCACCATTGTTTTTGTCTTTGTCTTCTTTCTTAATATATAAATGATTTATTCATTACATTTTGTACTAGCACAGATTCTTACCAGCACGCAAGCTCTTTCCTACAGGAGGACACAACCTCCACTCATTCTCCAACTCCTACTGGAAGGAAGTTATATGCCCCTGATATATTTTACCAACTCCTACTGAAAGGAGGCTCCTACCCCATCAACAAGTTTACCAAATACCACTGCAAGGAAGCTCTAACTACCTCACTGGAGGCTCCAACCCTGAACACCACTGTGGACCACGTTTCCAAATGTTTCACACTTGATCCACCTAACTCAAACCATTACAACATGCAAACCACTTTTCATCAAAAATTCAAACCGAACTCACACCTAACATTATGCTCAATACCAATTAACTGTTCTGAAACCAAACCCTGAATGTTGAATAACATAATTTTGTCTGCAACCAATCACTAATAAGACCAATATTCCAATCAATAAATCATTGACCAATCTAAGACCAATCAACAACCAATCACTAACAACCATAATGTCAGATACCAAACATCATTGACAACCATCAAAAAATAGCATAGAACCAACCTATTGTCATTACAAGTCATGATCAAATTCACATAATAATATATACATGATTGTTCAGAAAGGTATCCACATATATATTCCCCCCCATGCATAAAACCTACGTATAAATCTCAAATCACTAAATACCAAAACTAAATACTGAATAGCTGAATCACTAAAAACATAATCACTAAATAGCTGAATCATTGAATCATTGGCCCAGCTACTAAATCATTAAATACCAATATTGAATCAATCAATACACTTGAATCTCTAAATACAACTTAAGTGCTAAAGAAAATCAATCATTGAATCACAGAAGCAAACCAATCACTGAATATCAACATGCCAAATAAAACCTCTCAACAACATTGTAAATGTTTTCATGCCATACCAAGCCAAGTCACTATTGTCAACACCAAATCAACCATGCCCAATACCAATTATCCAAGCCAATACTACTCATTTATATTAAGTCAAGGAAATATACCTTTAAAATTTTATCATACAAATCAAATACTATTGTAATCCAGCCATAGTCCTGATCAAGACATCCTTGACAATCAATACCAAATAATATAACAACACATTTAATTCATACTTTTCATAATCAGATCAAAACATATACTCGATTGTCATAAAAGGGATCCATGTATATACATATTTCTCATGTAGAGCACTAGCATACAAATCTCAAATCTTCAACAAGTTAATCAAGATGCCAAATGCTAATCCAACAAATTATCATCATTATACTCATCCATCAACAAAATAAATATCATCTAAACACTTTCATTCATCAAATTGATACTAGTCAACCAAAACCAATAATAAGTAGCTAATTTAATCAACCCACATTAGCGTAGATAGTATACACGGCTATTCTGAAGCAAATTGGTGTATCTATGTGGTATTCAGGAACACAACTTGTGTATAGATCTCAAAACATTACTCATTAAAAAACCTCTAAACACAGTCTCTATCAAGCATAATAATCATTTCAAACACACCATTACTTAGTTTCATCATACATTTTCAAATCAACACATTGATCTTTACATCTGCATAAATAACTAAATTAGATCTTGATATCCACATAGATAATAAAACTATATCTTTGTATCTACAACTAGATCTTTACATCTGCATTTGCATCTTGTGTCTCTACACACAATCAAACTAGATATTTGCATTTGCATACATACCCAAATCATATCTTTGTATCTAATAATTAGATTATAGCTCATTGATCCTGCATTTTTTAGCAACTTAAACAATTATCCATAATTACACCTGCAATAAGAAAATCAATCAACTATATCCATTAGCTTTCTAATACACTTTCAAATCCCTTATATCCAAGCATTCTCATTTCTCCCTAGTGTACGCATATTCCATATTAGATCGTACATGAATAATCCATAAAAGTGCACACATGACTCCTTGATCTCCTCCTCCTTATATTGCAATTTTCCTTGCCAATACGAGAGACAAATCCTTTGGTAAATGTTGTCAGTAATTGTTGACGGAATCAAATAGATGTTGGTGTCACAAAATTGTGGGAGATTACCATGGAAAATGCTCATGGTATTTTATGTGCGTGCAAAAATCAAGAATTTCACTTTCAAGATGTATACACAACTTTTCCTATCTATTTTTAAAACTTCAAATTATTTAATCTATTTCAAATCCAGCCTGTGACTAAGCCACCAAAACTCTTCCTCATCTTCTGCAACACCTGTACAAGAATTCATATCATTTGCGATAGTTCAACAATTCTCTATAATCATCATCCTGTACAAGAATTCATATCATTTGTGATAGTTCAACAAATATTTGTAGTCATCATCCATCCATAGACTCGCTGGGAATAACAAGAGTGTGACATCATATGACAATTTGACATCAAGGACAACACATTTGACATTAAGGTTATAGTTGACATGTAGGTTTCCATCAAGGACAACATACTAGCCATAATTCTAACAATCCCCCCCTTTGGATTTGATGACAACCTTCTACAAACACCAAGTATTCTCTCCCCCCTTTGGCATCAAGTGCAAAGGGTATAACCATGCTTATATAATTACTCCCCTTGTAGATCTCAATATTGTAAACTTTATCATGCTAATGTGAAATAAACAACTCATTTTCACCAACATCACCTTTCATACTAATCACACTCACCCTAAGTATATGTTGAACCTTCTAGAGATATGAAATATAAGTACAAGGATTTATGACTATCTACATGACTAATATTCTGTTGTACCAACTACAACCACCCTCCAAAACTTTGCCTTAGCTTCATTTTGGAGCCTTCCTACCAACCATCCTTGCAGCATGTCTTGCACTATCAAGTACATAGGCTTCATTGGTTTTTCAAGAGCTTGATAGCCTATGCATGTCAATTTTCTTCAATCCCCTCACAAGCCACCATTTCGGAATTGGGATAGTTGCTGGCTGAGACACTCCCCCAAAAAAATTTGCAATTCTGGAGGGGAACCAACCTTCCCTCCAAAAATTGCACAATTCATCTAGGCAGCCTGCTGGGCTCCAAAATTGTGTAGAACAGTCAAACAAGCTTCCTTGCAAAAACTGCGAAATCTGACCCAACACTGCAGCTCAACCTAGAAATTGTGCAATTCTAGGAAGTAGTCACCTACTCCTCCCAGAAATTGCGGGATCCCTCTAGGACAACCAGCTCAGATCCTCCCAAAAATTGCACAATTCTAGGTAGCAGTCACCTGCTAATCCCAGAAATTGTGCAATGCCTCTGGGATGTTCAGCCCAGCTCAGCTAAAAAAAATGCGCAAATCCCCCTCTCAGTCAAGCAAGTTGTTGCATGTGCCTTCAAGTTGACTGGTTCCCCAAGATCGAGAAAAACTAATTTGCATGCATGGGCTGCTCTTCCTAAAATAGTGAAAGGCAGCATGCAAAAGGCATCCCTAGATTTAGGGATCTATTTTTAGCAGCTGGAGGTTACATGCAAAAATCATTTTAAAACCCTCTCACCAAGTGTCGCTTTTTCCTATATTTGTGGCATATGCATCATAAGCTTGATCTTATTAAAACTTATGAGTCGGACATTGTAGAGATCATTCCTAACATCGATCTTGCAACTCTGACATCCCACATCACATCTAGGAGTCTTCAGCACTTTCAGCTTAGTTGTTTTAGGGTAAGTCTGCTTTTCATGTCTTGCATTGTGTTGTTGTCGCTTTTTGTGTTTCGCTTTGTGTGAGTGATGTTTGCTTGATTTCAATGAGTGCTTTTTGTCATTTCAATGTATGTTAGCTTGTAGAAGAACCATTTTAGTTTTCATTCACATCACACTGTTGTCGCATGAATGACACTATTTTCTCACCAATGGTTGTCATTGTGGCGACTCGCTTCACACACATGCATGCTTCACCATTTTCTGAATCATGCGCTTACTCTTTGCATGCATGATCATTCACTCTTGTTTACACTTAGTATCACCATGGATTCAGACTTCTCATGTTTTCAGTTGCCCGTTGGCAGGTCTATGATGCCTTAGCCTGGACCTTGCCTTCTCAGACTAGCATTGAGGATTTCTGGAAGTGAAGACTTTTCCTTCCCTCCTAAAATTACGTAAGTCTGGACTAGCACTGACCTCTAGGCTTGCATTGTAGAATTCTGGGAGGAAGTGCCTTACTGGCCCCAGAAACTACGCAATGCAGTTTGTTGATTTGCATGTCACTACTGACTGAAATTGCGCATTGCGTAGTTTCAGTCTTTAGCAGGCCAACTTGGACTACACATTGTGCAGTTCCAGCAATCAGTCAGCCTCCCGACAGCCTAGATTGTGCCTTGCACAGTTTTGGCAGTCAGTCACCCAACCTCCTAGTGAAAATTGCACAATCTTCACAATTAGTCACACACGTATATTAGATGTCAATCCTCTAGTTTGTTTTGTTTTTCGACTAATATATGACTTTTCATGAGTGTTTTTATGTCTCCACATATCACACGTGTTCGTCTCCCTCTCAACATCACAGGTACAATGGCTTCCAGGAGAGAAGAGTCGAAGACATCGTTCAGATCACAACTCGGGATGCAGTCAATCAAGTGTTTATGAACTTTCCTATCTATAAAGACATCAGGTTGTTCATGGACAAGGATATCAAGATGAAATGGCAATAGGGTCACAACAAGAAGCATCATTAGCAGAAGCGAAAGGTATCACACCTACATGCGAAAAATGCAAGAGGAAGGTTGTTGACAGTGCAAAGGTGGAACAAAGTTGCAAGCTCAAGCAGATCCACTTATGATAAAAGGAACTTTGGAGATTGAGGCTATGAGGCGATGACGCAATAAGAGGACTATGTGAAGGCAGAGAGAGAAACAGAGAAGGAGTTACTTGGGCTGAAGTTATTGGGTGTGGAGCCTGATTATCTTCTTTATTTAGAGGTATCACTGCATTGGACCCCAATTCGTAATGTAGCAGCAACGCCACCCGTAATATTTTCATTGCAAGGGGGGTCCAGGGGGGGCAATTACGATTTTTGGGAGCCCACCCCTAGCGGGGGATCAGGGGCGGCGCCCCTGAAGCTAAAAATAGATGTAAAATTTCCTTGTAAATTGTTGTAATTTCATAGTCAATCTGGGCCATTCATTAGGCAGATATCTGGCAATAGAAGTTATGTTTAATTTAGGGTTTTTTTTCCCTAGAAGGAAACCCCTTGCTATATATGAGGGAATTGTATTGCGTCTATGTAGATCTATATTCTGAGTGAGAAAGAGAGAGAGGAGATTGTGTGAGAGCGAAGAGGGAATTACAGTGGGTCTATTGTAGGTTGTATCTATTCAGTTTGCTGGATAATATAAAAGGAAGGACTCACTATTTCCCGTGGACGTAGCCCAAATTGGGTGAGACATCACGTAATGATTTGACTACAAACAGTAGGGGAAGAAAAATGGAAAGAGGAAAGAGCCCACGATATCACAGTAAGTCAAGGAAAGGCAGATCCAAGTCCAAATCAAGGATAGTGTGCTGGAAATGCGGGAAGAAAGGACACTTGAAGAAAGACTGCAAGTCTTGGAAAGGAAAAGAAGGAGATGCGCAGCAAGAAAACAGTCATGAATTGAATGTGATAGGTGATGTATTACAAGATGCTTTGATCTTTCATTAGAAAATATTATTGATGCCTGGGTGGTAGATTCAAGGGCCTCATTCCATGCCACACCTGATAGGAAACATTTTCATGATTACATTCAAGGAGATTTTGGACAGGTTCGATTGGGTGATGATAAACCTTATAAAATCATTGGAATGGGTACAATTTTCATAAAAAAACGGAATGGAAGTCAATGGCTATTTAAGGAGGTAAGGCATGTTCCAGATTTAAAGAAAAATCTGATTTCAACAGGGAAATTGGGAGGTGAAGACTGTGTGATTACTTTTACAGATAAAACCTGGAAGGTCACTAAAGGATCCCTGGTAATAGCAAAAGGAGAAAAGGTTGGTACATTGTATTTATGCAATGATATTTCTAATTCTATTAATTATTTAACCTCTACATGAGAAGATATGGCATTGTGGCATCATAGGCTTGGGCACATGAGTGAGAAGGGGATGCAAATTCTTCACTCAAGAATTTTTTTTCCAAGTTTGAAGCATATTGATTTAAAATTCTGTGAGAATTGTGCTTATGGAAAACAGAAGAGAGTCAGATTCCTCAGAGTTGGGAAAGAAAAGAAGAGAGAAAAATTAGAGCTTGTGCATACAGATGTATGGGGACCTGCTCAGGTATCATCTCTCGGTGGCTCTCGTTATTATGTTACTTTTATTCATGATGCAACCAAAAAAACTTGGATTTATTGTATTCGAAATAAATCTGATGTATTTAATAATTTCAAGAAATGGAAAGCTTTCATTGAAAATGAGACAGGAAAAAGGTTGAAGTGTCTCAGATCAGACAATGGAGGTGAATATTGCAGCAAAGAGTTTGATATGTATTGTTCATAGAATGGATTTTGCAGAGAGAAAACAGTTCCAGGAACACCACAAGAAAATGGCGTGTCAAAAGGATGAACAGGACAATCATGGAGCGTGCAAGGTGCATGAGATTGCATGCAGCATTGCCTTTACAATTTTGGGTAGATGCTATAGATATTGTTATTTATCTAATAAACAGCGGGCCTTCAAGTTCTTTGGATGGTGGAATTCCATAGGAGGCATGGACAGGTAAAAAGTTAAACTACTCATTTTTAAATACTTTTGGTTGTGAAGCCTTTGTCCACATTAATAAAGAAAATAGAACAAAGCTTGAGGCAAAATCAAAGAAATGTACCTTTATTGGATATGGTGTTAATGATTTTGGTTATCACTTTTATGATTATGAAAAACACAAAATCGTTAGGAGAAGAGATGTCATATTCAATGAAAAGGTTTTGTATAAGGATCAGATGCAGGAAAAGGAAAACAGAGAAAACACAGTCCTTGATGAAATCACAGAAAAAGTGAAGCTGCCTAAAAATCATAATGATCAACATCCATAACAACAACAACAATCACAATAGCAACAAGCACCTCAAACACCTGGAAGTGGTGTTAGAAGATCTACCAAGATAAATAGACCCCCTGAATGATACTTTCCTTCATTATATTGTGTATTGTTGACTGATTTTGGTGAACCAGAATGTTATGAAGAAGCAGTGCAGGTAGAAACCAAGAAGAAGTGGGAGCAAGCCATGAAAGAATAGGTGGACTCCTTAGCACATAGCCAGACTTGGGACTTAGTTAGGTTTCCTGTAGGTAAAACAACATTGTAGAATAAATCGGTTTACAGGTTGAAGGAAGAAGATGGAGATAGAAAAAGGTATAAAGATGGAATTGTGGTGAAGGGGTTTTCACAGAGAAAGGATATAAATTTTGATGAGATATTTTCTCTTGTTATTAAAATGACTTCAATGAGAACTATTTTAAGTCCAATAGTAGCTCAATATTTGCATCTTGAGCAGTTAGATGTAAAGACGACCTTTCTCCATGGGGATTTGGAGGAAGAGATATATATGTAGTAGCCACAAGGATATGAGGTAAAAGGGAAGGAGAAACTAGTGTGTAGGTTAAAGAAGAGCTTGTATGGCTTAAATAGGCTCCAAGGCACTGGTATCTAAAATTTGATAGGTTTATGTTTGAACAAGGTTATACTAGATGTCACTCTGATCATTGTGTTTATCTCAAAAGGCAAAATGATGGCAACTATATTATATTGTTATTGTAAGTAGATGACATGCTTGTTGCAGGTTCTAACATGCAGGAAATAAATGTGCTCAAAAGAAAATTGGTGAACTCATTTGCAATGAAGGATTTGGGTGCTACAAAACAAATCCTTGGTATGAGAATAACTAGAGACAGAAATAATCGAAAATTAACATTGTCTCAGAGTGGGTACATAATAAAGGTGTTGAAAATATTTAATATGAAAAATGAAAAACCAGTTAGTATACCTTTGGCTAGCCATTTCAAACTAAGTAAGGAGGTTTGTCCCAAGACTTAGGAAGAAATGGGTAATATGTCTAAAGTTCCATATGCATTAGCAGTTGGAAGCTTAATGTTGCAATGGTCTGAAAAAGGCCTGATATTGCACATACCATGGGAGTTGTAAGCAGGTACATGAGAAATCCAGGAAAAGAACATTGGATGGCGATGAAGTGGATTCTCGAGTATTTGAGAGGTACCACAAATCAAGCATAATGCTTTGATGGTTCAAACATTGCTCTACAGGGGTATGTTGATGCAGACATGGCGGGTGATAGAGATAATAGGAGGAGCACAACAGGGTATGTGTTTACTGTAGGTGGAACAACTATTAGTTGGGTTTCAAAACTGCAAAGTGTTGTTGCACTCTCAACAATGGAAGCAGAGTATGTTGCTGCTACAGAGGCTAGTTAAGAAATGATTCAGTTACAAAGGTTTCTTGATGAATTAGGTAAGAAGCAGGAGTTGGGAAGGTTATACAATGACATCCAAAGTGCCATAGATCTTGCAAAGAACTCTGCATTTCATTCCAAGACTAAACATATACAACTCAAGTACCATTTCATACGGTCAGCATTGGAAGATGGACAGTTGAAGCTGGAAAAGATACACACTAGCCAGAATCCTGCAGATATGTTAACAAAAGTTGTAACCAAGGATAAACTGATATTCTGCTCAGTTTCAATTCGTCTTCAAGTATGATGAAGAAGATGAGAAATAGCCATGTCCAAAATGGATTCATTTTCCAGCAAATGAAGCAGCGGTGGAGTTGTTATAATCAGTCTCCAAGTGGGAGATTGTTGGGTGTGGAGCTTGATTATCTTCTTTATTCAGAGGTATCACCGCATTGGACCCCAGTTTGTAATGTGGCGGAAAATCTACCCATAATATTTGCACTTCAAGGGGATCTAGGGGGGGACGACTGTGATCTTTGGGAGCCCACCCTGGCGGGGGATCGGGGGCAGCATCCCTGAAGCTAAAAATAGATGTAAAATTGCCTTGTAAAATGTTGTGATTTCGTAGTCAATATGGGCCATTCATTAGGAAGAGATCTGACGGTAGAAGCTATGTTTAATTTAGGGTTTTTTCCCTAGAAAGAAACGCCTCGCTAGATATGAGGGAATTGTATTGCATTTATGTAGATCTGTATTCTGAGTGAGAAAGAGAGAGGAGATTGTATGAGAGCGAAGAGGGAATTACAATGGATCTGTTTTAGGTTGTATCTCTTCAGTTTGCTAGATAATATAAAAGGAAACACTAGCTGTTTCCCGTGGACATAGCCCAAATTTGGTGAACCACGTATATCTGTGTCTCTCTTGTTTTATGTGTTTTCTATGTTTATATTTCTGCAATATATTTTATGTGTCCCATTACTCTATAATATATATTATTTTCTAACAGAAGCATAACCTCAAGGAAGAACAGGAGTTACACAGACAACAGAAGAAGTTGCACCGAGAACAGGCACAATAGGAGGCGCAACATGCACATACTAATGAAATTGCGCCCATACAAGTTATGGACCCATTCAACAGCTGGCATGTAGCAGACAAGGTGAGAAGTGTTGTTGATCGCATGCAAGGGTATTCAGCAGCATGGATGTCATTATGCACATGCATGTGATCCCACCCATTTGGCACACTCACTAAGGCGAAGACAAGAAGCAAGTCTGACTGGAGTTGAATATGTATTTTGGCAATTTGATGTGCATGGTCACCAGCACACACTTGGAGATTAGCACAAACACTATGCATCAGTATGTCACTTGTCCAACCATACTCAAGACAATGATGCACATGTTATCATATGATTTGGGCAAAGAAACCAAAGCAGGGTAGCTAGATGCAATGGAGGTGTTGACGGTGTTGGACCCGCCAACATGTCAAGGGGATATCCCCGGTAAGAAGTCCCAATTAGACCTCAAACCTTTTAGTGTAGGAGTCCCAGCAATGGGTTGTAAGGTAATGCCTTGACCGTGATGTCGCACAGAGTCAAGTAGAATAACTATGTCAACAATAAGGTTGTGAATGATGCAGTGAGTCAAGAAAGGTGTATGAGAGGTTCCAACACTTCAAAGGGGGAAGGAGGTGAAGGTGAGTTCCAAGTTGAAAGGGATCAGGCCCAACTCTGCTAGGAACACACAACACAAAAGACATGCACAACTTCCGGCGGATCAGTCCACTAAGATGCAGTAGACACATCATACAAGTTAAGATAACATGTACAACACTTACGAAATAGTCCGAGACAACTGCGACGATTGTTATGGAAAGGTTCAAGTGAAAGTTTTGTCTGATGTCCGGCATAGCACTCGACATAGACGGTGACAACATTAACAACATATGAAACACATTAACAAAAAGATTCATAAAATTTCATGTGACTTATTCAATTCATACACAAGTACGTGAGTTAAATAACATATATCATTAAATAAACCGGAGCAGTCCAACTACAATAACAACATATGCATGAAAATGTGTTGACTCTCATTATATAAAGAAGTGTAAGTCACAATCATACAACACATCCATGTAAACCTGCTAGCCCCAATAGTGGAATGTCACAGCCACATCTACCTTCTCCTCCAAAAGAGATGTATTAGCTCCGTGTAGTGGAGAAGCCAAGGCACGTTACAGTACTATCCAAGCCTTCTTCAAGATAGTCCTAGTAGAAGCTTGGGTGACCAAAAGCCCTTACAATGAGTTATGAGGGACTATTTATAGCAAAGGGTGGGGTGACCCTTGACATTTCCCTTTGTGACAGTTCAACTACCCTCATGACTCTTCACCTACTTTATGACTGTTACATCCAACTGATGACACTTGACTTACACTTGACATGAATCAACATTACAATGCACATGTACTCATGTGAGACAACATGGCTTGAGCAAGCCTTGCAAGACATCATTGACACTCAGTCTCCTATGGTGAGACCAACTATTTGACATGCTCGTGATGGTGAAGCTGGTGATTTGATGCCAAGCTTGGTCGTCCGTGATGGTGTGTATGCACCTCATGGTGATATCTTGCTAAAGCGAACTCTTGCCTCCGTTGCAATCGGTGTATTGGTTCGGCCCCTTCATCCAACTCGTCTACTAACATGCACATGGTCTTCTTGGGTGCGACTGAACTGGAAACACACTGATGCATAGTGTATGTGTTGATCTTCAAGTGTGTGCTGGGGTTCATCCGCATCAACTTGCCAAAGTACATGTTCAACTCCAGTTGGACTTTCTTCTTGTCTTCACCTTAATGAGTGTATTAAATGGGTTGGATTGCATGCGTGCACAAAATGAATTGCATGTTGTTGAATCCCTTGCATGCAATCACCAACACTGCTCACCATGTCTACTTCGTGTTCGTTGTTGGGATGGATCTTTAACTTGTACGAGCGTAGTTTCATTCGTGAGTGCATGATGCACCCACTGTTGTTCCTGATCCTGCTGCAACTTATTCATCTATCTATGCAACTTTATGTTCTTCCTCGAGTTGTTGCTTCAACACATGTAACACCTTCTTTGTTCCATTTTCTAACTTCACACGATCTTCATGTCGCGCTGTCACCTCATAGATGAAGTCTCCAAATTTGCTTTCATCATCAATGGATCTACTTGAGTTTGCAACCTTGTTCCGCCTTCGTGTTGTCAACAACTCTCCTCTTGCATTTGTTTCATTTGGTATGCTGTCTTCAGTTGTTGTTCATGATGTTGCTTGTTGTGATGTTTCTGTTATCATATCTTCATGTCCTTGTCTACGAACAACTTGATGTCTTCGTGGGTAGGCAATTCCATAGGCACTTGATCAACTGCATCCCCAAGTGTGCCTTGAATGGTGTGTTCATATCTGCTCTCCTGGAAACCATTGTATCTGCACTGCTGAGAGGCAGATGAGCACCTACAATACCTGGGGACATGACAACACTCATGGCAAGCAATTCGTCAGTCAAAAACCAAAATGAACTTTGAGAACCAACTTGCAACATACCTGCGTGACTGATCATGACAGTTGCACAATTTCGGTTGGGAGGTCGGGAGACCAACTACCAAGACAGGACAAGGCACAGTCTAGGCTGCTAGGAGACTGACTGACTATTGGAACTGCACAATGCACAGTCCAGTCTAGCTGTTGACTGTTGGGATTTCACAATGCATAATTCCAACTGGGAAGGACTCATGGCCTAGGGACAGATTTGCACAATTTCTTGGGAGAAGCATCCACTGTCCTCTATAAATGCGCAAAATAGTCCTAAATGCCATTTCTGGTTAGAAATGTGCAAATCTAGAGATGAAAGCGAGGTTTCATTCCCCAGATTGCGCAATGCATCCTTGGTGAAGGAAGAGTCCGGGCCAAGGTTACCCCGACTCACCGAAGGGAAACTGAAAGCAACTAAGATAGTAAATTCATGGCGAAACTAAGTGATAGAAGAAGTGATTGATGGTGCATGAAAATCATGAATGAAATATTCAGTAAATAGATCAAAATGCATGTGGGTGAGGCAGTTCACCAGTTAGGCAAACGTCCATGCAAAATAGTTTCATTCATGTGACAACAGTGAGATAGCAACGAAAACTAAAACAAAGCTAGGACAAACTAGTATACATGTAAACGATAGCAAGCATTCAAAGAAATCAAGCAAATAGTACTCCCACAAGCTAAAACACAAAAAGTGACAGAAATGTAGCACAAGGCATGGGAAGCCGGCTTACCCCAAAACAGCTGAGTTGGATGTGTCAACTGCTCCCAGATGTGATGTTGGATGTTAGAGCTACAAGGTTTATGTGAGGAATGAGCTCTGCAGTGTCTGGTTGATGAGTTTTGATAAAATCGAGGTTGTGACGTGCATGCCACAAGTCTAGGGGAAGTGACACTTGGGGGGAGGTTTCTGAATTTCTCCTTGCATGTAACCTCCAACTACTAAACATAGATCCCCGAGACAAGGGATGCCTTTGCATGCTGCCTTAGGACAAGTAGCCTATGAATGCAAGTCTGTTTTGCTCGGTCCTAGAGGGAACCAGTCAACTCAGTTGCACATGCAAGAGGTTGTTCAGTTGCTTGAAGGAGATGCGGATTTCTGGCTAGGAGTTGGGCTGGTTACCAAGGAGATTTGCACAATTTCTGGGAAAATCAGCTGACTGCTACCCAGATTTGCACAAATTCTGAGCTAAGTAGCCTTGCTGGGGAAATTTGCACAAATTCTGCTGAGAGTGATGGCAAGCAGGATTGCATAATCCTGGAGCCTAGTAGGCTGCTAGAGAGGATTGCGCAATTTTTGGAGGGAAGGCTATCTTCCCTCCAAAAATGCACAATTTTCAAGGGGAAGTTGCTTAGCCTACAGCTGGACCAAGTCCAAGTAAGCAACCTGTGAGGGGAATGGATCAATTGTGATCGACATGCTGCCTTTGTGCGAGGAAAACATTGAAGCTTGAGTACTTGACAAAGCAAGATAAAGTGATGTGTAAGGTTGGTAGGGAGGCTCCAAAATAGGCTAAGGAAAAATTTTGGAGGGTGGTTGTAGCCGCTACAACAATTGGAAACACACTGGTAGAACTCCTACTCTTTGCATAGACCTTGTTTGTGAAAATCAAGTCTAACACCTTCAAAAGTATTGTTCAGTTCTCAGCTCATCTTCGTTTCACACTGGCTTGATTGTAATATGTAGCATCTGCCAAGCCCTTGGTAGATTGACACACATTCCAAGCCAAGGCAACATAGTTGTTTCACTTGGGGTTGAGGGGTATATATGTTCACAAGCAGTATAGTCGCCATAGTCTTAGTTTCATCTTTGGTGTTGCTCCACTGCCAGAAGGCCTGGACAGTACCCGGGTGGAGTCACATAGGAACACAAACATGGCTCCACTTCCAGCGCGCCTGGTCAATACCCTAGCGGAGTTACTTGCATCACCTCCCTGCACAAGAATCCTTTCTCTTCTTTTGCCTTATTTATTTTTCATTTTGAATTCTTTGACTTTTAATTTTTCATTATCACTTTGCATAACACTTATTCATTTCAGAGGCGGAAGAGGGATCCCAACTTATTGAGAGCAGAGGAGGTTGTTCTAGTAGAGAAGTATTTTATTATATCTCTGACATGCCTGTTATGGTTTTCCCCCTCACCTTACTCTACTTTACTGAGCTAACAAGGGTTAATCCAAAAAAAATCGACTAGAGAGGGTGACACTAGTTAGCACGCAAGCGTTGTGTTTACACCAAGGTTCACTTCAAAGAGTACATATTTTCCTTCGACGTATCATGGACTAAGAGTAACAAGCTCATCATACAAAGGCAAGATGACAGATAACCAGGTAGTGATAATTGTACAAGTCCTCTTGTACTTTACACAACTCGCTTCAAGAGTCATACATGGTTTCATGCAAGTCTATCCTACGAATGGAACAAACGAACCAACAAATATCAAAGCAAAGCAAAAGCAAAAGCGAAAGTGAATGTAAAGCAGGTAAGTAAACAAACAAGAAAACAAAGCATATAATCAAACAACTAAAAGTAAGCACTACTCCTACTCCTACACTTACAATGCGTGGGCTTGATCACGTGAAGTGATACTTCCAATGCAGCCACTGGTGCATTGGTAAACCCATGTTGGTGAAGGTTTGGTCTGCGAGCAACCCAGTGGTGTGATCCAGTAAGCAAGAAAGATATAAAAATGAAGACAACAACACTTCGTGTTTCAAAGTGTCCATGGGACATGAGTGAGTGCATGTGCATGACGGGTGGTCCATTGACTTATCATGGTGTCGTGTGACACTACGTGCAACTTTGAAGCATAAGCACACTCTTGACTTTGATATGCAAGAAAATGAAAGAAATAAAGATAACTTGCGTCATGAATGAGTGCTTGCAATGTAAGACTCCTCCAATGCATGAGCAATGGGATCATGCATATCGAGTGGAGGAAGTGTGATCTGTGAGTGAGATGGATCTTCAATGCATACAAATGAGTGATGAGGAACCTTGGGTGATTGAACTATTTCATGATCGGAAGTGAGACTAAACCCAAGAGAGCGAGGGCCTGACATAACCATCAACTCAGGCTAAAGTGCCTCCACAATCTTGGGTGTCTCAAATTCATCATCAGGTAGATCATAACATACTGGTGGCTTCAAAAGATCAACTGTGATAGATTCATGATCGTGATAAAAATTGGAAGCAAATGGATCACGACCTCCACGATTAGAAAAATCAATAAATTCTTTGGCATGCTCATGATCAGATGAATCAAATAGAGGGGTAGATGAAAAGTGAATGAACTCGTCCTCTGTGTTTCCAGAAAAGATAGATGAAGGATCAAGTGGATCTTCAATGAATAGCTTATCCTCTCCATTGTCGAATAGTGGACCAACATCCGGTGATTCCTGCGAGTGATCAACAATGGGTGAACCTGTGGACAAAGACACATGTAAAATCATGGATGGCGGGCTCACCAAAGAGGTTAGGAAATAATGGAGGGGTCTCACACCAAAGGTAGTCATCCTTCACCGAATGTTGATGTTCAAGCTCCCACTCATACTCTTCATGAATGACAGCATATGTTGGTTGTGCAACACCAACTCCATCAGTGGGTTTTTTCTCATTCACAACAGGTGAAGAGTCCAGAATGGATGAACATAAGACAACATCATTTGGAGGAACACCTGAGTGCGAAGACGGAGGTCGAAGAAAATAATGCATATGAGAATTCAAAGGACTCACAACCACATCTATGCAAAAATTGAGTG
Source organism: Pinus tabuliformis (assembly GCA_031772625.1). Taxonomy (NCBI): domain Eukaryota; kingdom Viridiplantae; phylum Streptophyta; class Pinopsida; order Pinales; family Pinaceae; genus Pinus; species Pinus tabuliformis. The sequence goes on from CM062812.1 coordinate 608,465,517, forward strand.
GAGTGATTTTGGGAGAGTGTGAAGGATGAACAGGTGTGTGAGCATGATCCTCAACATCACTGGGTAGTGGTGGAGTTTTTGAATGAGAGGGAGGCAGACAGTCAGTTGAGACAATGCCCGCTCCCACAGGAGATTACGTAGTTCCATCAATGAAGAATGTTGAGCGAGCTTTGATATCAAGCTTCCTCTTGGGATGGTCAGATTTCTTAAGGCAATACTTGAACCAATCCCAAAGATAAGAAAACTTCATCTGGATCCTCGGAGCTTGAAAATGCAAGTCACGGAAGCACTGCCAAAAATCAATAATAGATTCATGTGGAGTCCTCTGCTGTTGTAACAGTTTCTGGTCAAGATGGTCTAGATCAAAATGATAAAACGTGTCTTCAATAATATCACAAAAGTTCTCAAATGATTGCACAATGTCAGCCGGTAAACCTGCTAGCCCCAACAGTGGAACGTTACAGCCACATCCGCCTGCTCCTTTAAAGAGATGTACTAGTTCTGTGCAGTGGAGAAGCCAAAGTGCGTTACAATATTTTCCAAGCCTTCTTCACGATAGTCTTAGTAGAAGCTTGGCTAACCAAAAGCCCTTACAATGAGTTATGAGGGACTATTTATAGAAAAAGGTGGGGTGACCCTTGAAATTCCCATTTGTGACAGTTCAACTACCCTCGTGACTCTTCACCTACTTTATGACTGTTACATCTAACTGTAGACACTTGACTTACACTTGACATGACTCAAAACTACAATGCACATGTACTCATGTGAGACAACATGGCTTAAGAAAGCCTTGCAAGATATCGCTGACACTTGGCCCGCTATGGTGAGACCAACTCTTTGACGTGCTCACGATGGTGAAGCTCATGATTTGATGCCAAGCTTGGTTGTCCATGATGGTGTGTATACACCTCATGGTGACATCTTGTTGAAGCGAAATCTTGCCTCTGTTGCAACCGGTGCATTGGTTCGGCCCCTTCATCCAACTCGTCTGCTAACATGCGCATGGTCTTCTTGGGTGCAGCTGAACCGAAAACACACTGATGCATAGCGTTTGTGTCGATCTTCAAGTGTGTGTTGGTTGTCATGCACATCAACTTGCCAAAGTACATGTTCAGCTCCAGTTGGACTTTCTTCTTGTCTTTGCCTTGGTCAATGTGTTGAATGGGTTGGATTGCATGCATGCGCACAATGAAATGCATGTTGTTGAATCCCTCGCATGCGATCACCAACACTACTCACCATGTCTACTCCATGTTAGCTGTTAGGATGTATCTTTCACTTGTATGGGTGCAGTTTCATTCGTGAGTGCATGATACGCCCACTGTTGTTCCTGATCCTGCTACAACTTATTTGTCTATTTGTGCAGCTGCATGTTCTTCCTCGAGTTGTTGCTTCAGCACATGCAAATCTTTCTTTGTTCCATTCTCTGTCTTTGCACGATCTTCATGTCGCGCCATCACCTCATAGCCGAAGTCTCCAAAGTTGCTTTCATCATAAATGGATCTACTTGAGCTTGCAACCTTGTTCTGCCTCCGGGTTGTCAACAACCCTCGTCTTGCATTTGTTGCATTTAGTATGCTATCTTTAGTTGTTGTTCATGATGCTACTTGTTGTGATCTTGTTTTTTTTGTATCTTGATGTCCTTGTCTATGAACAACTTGATGTATTTGTGGGTAGGAAAGTCCATAGACACTTGATCGGCTGCATCCCCAAGTGTGCTCTGAACGGTTTCATCATCTCTACTCTCCTGGAAACCATTGTACCTTCACTACTAAGAGGCAGATGAGCACCTTCAATACCTGGGGACATGGAAACAAAAGCAATTTGTCAGTCGAAAACCAAAATGAACATTGAGAACTGACTTGCAACATACATGTGTGACTGATCATGACAGTTGCGCAATTTCAGCTGGGCGGTTGGGAGAGTGACTACCAAGATTGCACAAGGCATAGTCTAGGCTACTGGGAGACAGACTGACTACTGGAACTATGCAATGCACAGTCCAGTCTGGCTGCTGACTATTGGGATTGCATAATGCACAATTCCAACTAGGAAGGACTGCTAACCTAGGGATAGATTTGTGCAATTTCTTGGGCCAAGCAGCGATTGTCCTCCAAAAATGCGCAAAACAGTCTTAGAGGCCAATGTTGGGCAGGAATGTGCAAATATAGAGGGGAAGGTGAGCTTTCCTTCCCCAAATTGTGCAATGCAACCATGTTGAAGGTAGAGTCCGAGCCAAGGTTGGCCCGACTCATTGATGGGAAACTGAAAGCAAATAAGACAGTAAATGCATGGCGCCACTAAGTGATACTAGAAGTGATTGAAAGTGTGTGCAAAACATGAATGAAAGATTCAATAAACAGATCAACATGCATGTGGGTGAGGCAGTTTTCCAGTTGGGAAAACGTCTGTTCAAAACAGTGTCATGCATGCGACAACACTGAGATAGAAATGAAAACTGAAACAAAGCTAGGACAAGCTAGTATATATGTAAACGATAGGAAGCGTTCAAAGAAATCAAGCAAATAGTACTCCCACCAGTGAAAACACAAAAAGTGATAGAAATGTAGCACAAGGCATGGGAAGCAAACTTAGCCCAAAACAACTGAGTTGAATGTGCCAACTGCTCCTAGATGTGATGCGGGATGTCAAAGCTGCAAGGTTGATGTGACAAATGAGCTCTGCAGTGGCTGGTTGATGAGTTTTGATAACATCGAGGTTATGATGTGCATACCATAAATCTAGGGGAAAAAACACTTGGTGGGATGTTATTGAATTTCTCCTTGCATGTAACCTTCGACTGCTAAACATAAATCCCTGAGACAAGGGATACCTTTTCATGCTTCCTTAGGAGAAGCAACTTATACATGCAAGTCTGTTTTGCTTGGTCCCAGAGGGAACCGGTCAACTCAGTTGCACATGTAAGCAGTTGTTCGACTACTTGAAGGAGATGCACATTTATGGCTGGGAGCTGGGATGACTACCCAAGAGATTTGCACAATTTCTAGGCAGAGCAGCTGACTGTTGCCCAGATTTGTGCAAATTCTGAGTTGAGCAGCCTTGCTGGGGAAATTTGCGCAAATCCTGTTGGGAGTGTTAGCAGGAAAGATTGCGCAATCTTGGAGCCCAACATGCTGCCAGAGAGGATTGCGCAATTTCTGGAGGGAAGGTTGGTTTCCCTCCAGAAATGAGCAATTTTCAAGGGGAAGTTGCTCAACCTGCAGCTAGACCAAGTCTAGGTAAGTAGCCTGTGAGGGGAACGGATCAACTATGATCGGCAGACTGCCTTTGTGCAAGGAAAAGACTAAATCTTGAGTACTTTACGAAGCAAGACAAAGTGTTGTGTAAGGTTGGTATGGAGGTTCCAAAACAGGCTAAGGAAAATTTTTGGAGGGTGGTTGTAGCTGCTACAACACTTGGCGACACATGGGTAGAACTCCTGCTCTCTGCATAGACCTTGTTCGTGAAAAGCATGTCTAACACCTTCGGAAGTATTGTTCATTTCTCAGCTCATCTTGGTTTCACACTAGCTTGATTATAAGATGTAGCATCTACCAAACCCTTGGTTGATTGACACACATTCCAAGCCAAGGAAACACAATTGTTTTGATTTGGGTTGAGGGGTATATAGTCGTCAGAGTCTTAGTTTCATCTCTCGTGTTGCTCCACTGCCAGCAGGCCTAGACAATACCATGGTAGAGTCACATAGGAACACAAGCATGGCTCCGCTGCCAGCAAGATTGGTCGGTACCTTGACGGAGTTACTTGCATCACCTCCCTGTGTAGGAAGCCTTTCTCTTCTTTCACCTTATTTATTTTTCATTTTGAATTTTTTGACTTTTCATTTTTCATTTTCACTTTGCATAACACTTATTCATTTCAGAGGTGGAAGAGGGATCCTGACTTATTGAGAGAAGAGGAGGTTTTTCCAACAGAGAAGTAGTTTATTATATCTTTGATGTGTCTGTTAAGGCTTTCCCCCTCACCTTACTCTACTTGAACGAGCTAACAAGGGTTAACCCAAAAACAATCGACTAGAGAAGGCGACACTAGTTATAGCATAAGAATTGTGTTTACACCAAGGTCCACTTTGAAGAGTACATATTTTCCTTTGACGTATCATGGACTAAGAGTAACAAGCTCATCATACAAAGGCAAGATGACAGATAACCAAGTAGTGATAGTTGTACAAGTCCTCTTGTACTTTACCTAGCTCGCTTCAAGAGTCATACATGGTTTCATGTAAGGCCATCCTACGAACGGAACAAACAAACCAACAAACATCAAAGCAAATCAAAAGAAGAAGCGGAAGTAAAAGAAAAGCAGGTAAGTAAACAAGCAAGAAAACAAACAAGCAAAAAAAGCATATAAGCAAACAAGCATGCAATCAAACAACTGAAAGCAAACACTACTCCTACTTTTACACTAACGGTGCATGGGCCTGATCACGTGAAGTGATACTTCCAATGCAGCCACCAGTGCATTGGTAGACCCATGTTGGTGAAGGCTTGGTCCGCGAGCAACCCAGTGGTGTGAACTAGCAAGCAAGAAAGATATAACAATGAAGACAACCACACTTCATGTTTCAAAGTGCCCATAAGACATAAGTGAGTGCATGTGCATGATGGGCAGTCCATTGACTTATTGTGGTGTCCTGTGACACTAGTGCAACTTTGAAGCATAAGAACACTCTTGACTATGACATGCAAGCAAACGAAAGAAACAAAGATAACTTGCATCACAAACGAGTTCTTGCAATGTAAGATTCCTCCAATACATGAGAAATGGGATCGTGTAGTTCAAGTGGAGGAAGTGTGATCTGTGAGTAGATGAATATTCAATGCATACAAATGATTGATGTGGAGCCTTGGGTGATTGAATAGTTTCATGATCAGAAGTTAGACTAACCCCAAGAAAGCGAGGGCTTGACATAACAATTAGCTCGAGCTGAAGTGCCCCGACAATCTTGGGTGTCTCAACTTCATCATCAGGTACATCATCATACGTCAGTGGCTTCGAAAGATCAACTTTGATAGATTCATTAGTGTGATCAAGATTGGAAGCAAATGGATCACAACTGCCACAATAAGAAAAATCAATGAATTCTTTGGCATCCTCATGATCAAATGAACCAAACTGAGGGTTAGATGAAAAGCGAGTGAACTCATCCTCTATGTTTCAGAAAATGCATACGAAGGATCAAGTGGATCTTCAATCAATAGCTTATCCTCTCCATTGTTGAATGATGGACTAACATATGGTGGGTCTTACAAGTGATCAACAATGGGTGCACCCATGGATGAAGGCACACATGTAAAATCATGGATGGTAGGCTCACCAATGAGACTAGGAAATAACGGAGGGGGCTCGCACCGAAGGGAATCATCCTTTGCTGAATGCTGATGTTCAAGCTCCCACTCACATTATTCATGTATGACAGTGCATGTTGATTATGCAACACCAACTCCATCAGTGGGTTGTTCCTTGTTCACAACAAGTGAAAAGTCAGGAATGGATGAACACAAGACAACATCATCCAGAGGAACACCTGAGTGTGAATACGGAGGTCAAAGAAAAGAATGTGTATGAGAACTCAAAGGACTCACAACCACATCTGTGTGAAAATTGAGTGGAGTGATGTTGGGAGAGTGTGAAGGATGAACAGGTGTGTGAGCATTATCCTCAACATCACTGGGTAGTGGTGGAGCTGTTGAATGAGAGGGAGGTAGACAGTCAGTTGAGACAGTTCCTACTCCCACATGAGATTGAATAGTTCCATCAATGAAGAATGTTAAGTGAGGTTTTAAATCAAGCTTCCTCTTGGGACAGGCAGATTTCTTAAGGCAATACTTGAACCAGTCCCAAAGATAAGTAAACTTCATCTAGCTCCTCGGAGCTTGAACTGCAAGTCACGGAAGCGTTGCCAAAAATCAATAACAGATTCGTGCGGAGCCCTCCGTTGTTGTAACAATTTCCGAGAAAGATGGTCTGGATCAAAATGATAGAACGTGTCTTCAATAAGATCACAGAAGTGCTCAAATGAGTGCACAATGTCAACAGGTACACTCAGCACCCAACAAAATGGAGATTCGTGAATTGTGTATGTAAGCAGGAAACCAGCCTGTTCGTTAGAAAACCCATCTTCCTATGAATCATGGAAATAAATTTATGTAAGTTCTCAGGCCAGACCACTTCACCTTCACCATCATCCGTGTGAGTGGACAAGAGATCGAAAATATTCCCTGAGATGGAGACATCTTCATGATTCGGAAAAAACCTCGAGGGAAGAAGAATGGAAGACTCCATGAAATATATGCAAAGGTTCAAAACTAGATGAGAGGACACTGCTTGTCATCAGGCCCTCCTTCTAGCACTAGAAATGTTGACGGTGTTGGACCCACCAACATGTCAAGGGGATCTCCTCGGTAATAAGTCCCAATTGGACCTTAGACCATTTTGTGTAGGGGTCCCAGCAGTGGGTCGTAAGGTAATGCCTTGACCGTGATGTCACACAAAGGCAAGTAGAATAACTCTGTCAGCAGCAAGGGTGTGACTGATGCAGTGAGTCAAGGAAGGTGTATGAGAGGTTCCAACACTTCGAAGGGGGAAGGAGGTGAAGGTGAGTTCCAGGTTGAAAGGGATTAGTCCCAACTCGGCTAGGAACACACAACACAAAGGACATGCACAACTTTCGGCAGAGCAGTCCACTCGGATGCGGCAGTCACATCATACAAGGTAAGATAACATGTACAACACTCACAGATCAGTCTGAGATGAGTGCGACAGTTGTTATGGCAAGGTTCAAGTGAAATGTCTGTCTAATGTCTGGCAGAGTAGTCGACATGGATGGTGACAACATTAAAAACATATGCAACACATTAACAACAAGATTCATATAATTTCATGTGAATCAGTTCATACACAAGTACGTAATTTAAACAACATATATCATTAAAGAAACCAGAGCATTCCAACTATAATAACAACATATGCATGAAAATGTGTTGGCTCTCATTATATAAAGAAGTGTAAGTCACAATCATACAGTACATCCATGTAAACCTGCTAACCCCAATAGTGGAATGTTATAGCCACATCCACCTGCTCCTCCAAAGAGATGTACTAGCTCCATGTAGTGGAGAAGCCAAGGTGCGTTACAATACTATCCAGGCCTTCTTCAAGATAGTCTTAGTAGAAGCTTGGGTGACCAAAAACCCTTACAATGAGTTATGAGGGACTATTTATAGCAAAGGGTGGGGTGACCCTTAACATTCCCCTTTGTGACAATTCAACTACCCTCATGACTCTTCACCTACTCTATGACTGTTACATCCAACTATTGACACTTGACTTACACTTGACTTACACTTGACATGACTCAACATTACAATGCACATGTACTCATGTGAGAAAACATGGCTTGAGAAAGCCTTGCAAGACATCACTGGCACTCAGTCCACTGTGGTGATACCAACTCTTTGACATGATTGTGATGGTGAAATTGGTGATCTAATGTCAAGCTTGGTCATCCGTGATGGTGTGTATGCACCTCATGGCGACATCTTGCTGAAGTGAACTCTTGCCTCTATTGCAACTGGTGCATTGGTTGGCCCCTTCATCCAACTCGTTTGCGAACATACGCATGGTCTTCTTGGGCGCGGCTGAACTGACAACACACTAATGCATAGTGTCTATGATGATCTTCAAGTGTGTTCTGGTGGTCATTCTTATCAACTTGCTGAAGTACATGTTTAGCTCCAGTTGGACTTGCTTCTTGTCTTCGCCTTGGTGAGTGTGTTGAATGGGTTGGATTACATGCATGCGCACAATGAAATGCATGTTTTTTAATCCCTTGCATGCAATCACCAACAATGCTAACCATGTCTACTCCGTGTTAGCTAATGGTATCGATCTTTAACTTGTACGGGAGAAGTTTCATTCGTGAGTGCACGATGTGCCCACTGTTGTTCCTGATCCTGCTGCAACTTATTCGTCTATCTGTGCAGCTTCATGTTCTTCCTCGAGTTGTTGCTTCAGCACATGCAACTCCTTCTTTGTTCCATTATCTATCTTCGTACGATCTTCATGTCGCGACATCACCTCATAGCCAAAGTCTCCAAAGTTGCTTGCATCATCAATGGATCTACTTGAGCTTGCAACCTTGTTTTTCCTCCATGTTGTCAACAACCCTCCTCTTGCATTCATTGCATTTGGTATGTTGTCTTCAGTTCTTGTTCATGATGTTGCTTGCTGTGAGGCTGGTGCTATCATATCTTGATGTCCTTGTCTACGAACAACTTGATTTCTTCGTGGGTAGGAAATTCCATAGACACTTTATCGATTGCATCACTAAGTTTTCTCTGAACGGTGTCTTCCTCTCTGCTCTCCTGGGAACCATTGTACCTGCACTACTAAGAGGCAGATGAGCACCTACAAAACCTGGGGACATGGCAACACTCATGGCAAGAAATTTTTCAGTCAAAAACCAAAATGAACTTTGAGAAATGACTTGCAACATACCTATGTGACTGATCATTACAGTTGCGCAATTTCGGCTATGAGGTCAAGAGACTGACTGCCAAGACTGCACAAGGCACAATGTGGGCTGCTCGGAGACTGACTGGCTGCTGGAACTATGCAATGCACAGTCTAGTCTAGATTCTAACCACTGGGATTGCATAATGCACAATTCCAGTTGGGAAGGACTGCTAGCCTAGGGACAAATTTGTGAAATTTCTTGGGCCACGTAGCCACTATCCTCCAGAAATGTGAAAAATTGTCCCAGAGGCTAGTGTTGGGCAAGAATGCGCAATTATGGAGAGGAAGGTGAGACTTCCTTCCCTAGATTGCACAATGCAACCTTGGTGAAGGTAGAGTCTGGGCCAAGGTTGGCCCGACTCACTGGCGGGCAACTGAAAGCAACTAAGGTAGTAAATGCATGGAGACACTAAGTGATAGCAGAAGTGATTGACAGTGCATGCAAAACATGCATGAAAGATTCGGGAAACAAATCAACATGCATGTCGGTGAGGCAGTTCTCCAGTTGGGTGAATGTCCGTGCAAAACAGTTTCATGCATGCGACAGTAGTGAGATAGCAAAGAAAACTGAAACAGAGATAGGACAAGCTAGTATACTTGTAAATGACAAGAAGAGTTCAAAGAAATCAAGCAAACAATACTCCCACAAGCAAAAACACAAAAAGTGACAAATGTAGTGCAAGGCATGGGAAGCGAGCTTACCCCAAAATAGTTGAGTTGAATGTTTCAACTGCTCCTAGATGTGATGTGGGATTTCAGAGCTACAAGATTGATGTGAGGAATGAGCTCTACAACGTCCGGTTGATGAGTTTTGATGACATCGAGGTTGTGACGCGCATGTCACAAATCTAGGGGAAGTGACACTTGGTGGGAGGTTTCTAAATTGCTCCTTGCATGTAACCTCCAAATGTTAAGCATAGATCCCTGAGACAAGGGATTCCTTTGCATGATGCCTTAGGAGAAGCAGCCTATTCATGCAAGTCTGTTTTTCTCGGTCCCGAAGAGAACCGGTCAACTCAGTTGTGCATGCAAGAGGTTGTTCGACTACTTGAAGGAGATGCACATTTCTGGCTGGGAGCTAGGCTAACCGCCCAAGATATTTGTGCAATTTTTGGGCAAAGCAGCTGACTGCTGCCGAGATTTGTGCAAATTCTGAGCTGAGTAGCCTTGCTAGGGAAATTTGCGCAAATCTTGTTGTGAGTGTTGGCAGGCAGGATTGTGTAATCCTGGAGCCCAGTAGGCTACCATAGAGGATTGCACAATTTCTAGAGGGAAGGCTGGTTTCCCTCCAGAAATGTGCAATTTTCAAGGGGAATTTGCTCAACCTGCAATTGGACCAAGTCCGGGTAAGAAGCCTATGAGGGGAATGGATCAACTATGATTGACAGGCTGCCTTTGTGCAAGGAAAACATTGAAGCTTGATTACTTGATGAAGCAAGACAAAGTATTGTGTAATGTTGGTAGGGAGGCTCCAGAATAGCCTAAGGCAAAATTTTGGAGGGTGGTTGTAGCCGCTACAACAAGAGGCAATAGTTCATTTCCAAAAATATGTCACCACAGAGTACACAAACACCATCGTGGACTACCAAGCTTGGCATCAGTTCGCCACTTTTGACCACCATGAGGATGTCGAAGAGTTGGTCTTCCCACAGTTGTCTGAGTCATAGGGATGCCTTGCATGGGTTGCTCAAGCCTATTTTGTCTCACATGGGTACATGTGCAGATTGTATGTAACGTCTTGTCAAGTGGAAGTTCAAGTGTCAATAGTTGAATGTAACAATCATAGAGTAGTTGAAGAGTCATGAGGGTAGGTGAGTAGTCACAAAGGGGGATGTCAAGGGTCACCCCACCCTTTGTTATATATAGTACCTCATAACTCATTGTACAGGCTTTTGGTCAGCCAAGCTTCCAATTAGAGTATCTTAGAGAAAGATTAGAGAGTATTGTAATGAGCCTTGGATTCTCCACAGTGCAAATCTAGTATATCTCTTTGGAGGAGTAGGCAGAAGTGACTATAATGTTCCGCCATCAAGACTAGTGGTTGGTCATGGCTGAACTGTATGATTGGAACTTTCAATTCTTAATATAACAAAGCTAGCATGTTTCATGCATATGTCATTATTGATTTTCAACTATCTTGGTTACTCTAATGATATATGTATATGTTTGCTTACGCATGCATGTATAGACTCTTTCTATATAAGTATGTATGAATCTTACTGAGATGTGCTATTTTTTTAACCATAACTTTGGATTGTTGGTTTAATTTCTTTCCAGTTTGTGATGCATCTTCACTCGTGTGTTCCCTTCCAAGCCACGTGTTTCCACAGGTTTCCAAGGGGCGCACTCACCTCACTTTTCGTGTGTTAGAACCATTAATACACCTTCCTTGGCTTGTTGGGCATGTCACACCCTTGCTACCAATAGGGACATTTTACTTGCCTCTACGCACAACCGCAGTCAAGGTGATACCGTACGACCCACTATTGGGACTCCTACACCAAATGGTCTGAGGTCTAGTTGGGACTTCTTATTAGGGAGATCCCCTAACATGTTGGCAGGTCTAGGATCATCAACATTTTGGCTCTAGAAGGAGGGTCATATGACAAGCCAAGTCCTCACAATATGTTTTGAATCTTTGCATATCTATCATGACCAACTACAGAGTTCGTCTTCCGGAGTGTATGTCTTATGGAAATGACTTCAAAATCTTTTAAAAGCTCTAGGATAACTTGTCGCATAAAACATATGATGGTGGAGGCTATGTAGCTTTGGTTAGGCACACAATCGGCATTGTAGACTCATGCAAAAGACATAGAATATTTGAATAATACATGACCTGCGCGTTGTTTGCCTACACGCTTCAAGGGAAACCAATGCACTGGTGTGCCACGCTGCCTGAAAATTATATTCATTATCTTTCTCATCTAGTCACAGAGATCGACCGTGCTTTCAATCATTTTGACCGTAAAGCACTCAACAAAGAAATTATGGAATTACAAAAAGCACCCGATGAATCTTTTGAACAGTTTCACACATGATTTTGTAATCTTACATACAGATTTCTCAAAGATGAAATCGATTGGGAATTTCTCGATGGAATATTTGAGTATCTTCTTCACATATCCAAAAATTCATAATTCTTGAAATCATTCAAACCCTGCTCAACACACTTCAGTGATGGAGCTGCGCAATCATAGGCAAGCATATTTGTTGTCACAAGTGACTGTTCACCTTCACCTCATCAAAATACTCCACCACTGCAGGGTGATGTGGGAGATCATCCACACACATATGTTAAACTGTCACATCCTCCCACCCCACCTACTCCTGATGTCTACGCATATTTGGCTTGCAAGCCTACTGGTTGTCACGTGGATTCGTTCCCTCAACCTCCGTCCCCACGTTCTGTTGATCCTCTACATTGTACTGTCTCGTGTTCTTCCATTCCTAACTCCTCACCTGTTGTGAACAAGGATCAAATTTTCAACAGAGTTGGTGTTATGCAGCCAACCTGTGCTATCATTCATGATGAGTGTGTGCGGGAATCTAAAGAAGAACCTGTGGTGAAGGATGACTCCCTTCCATCATGCCTCACCTGCTCTATCCCGACATCCCTTGTGATTCTTCCACTATTATTTTCCCCTATGAAAACTCATTTCCGGATGTTTCTACTTCTGATCATTCACAAGACACATCAGATGTCAGTCTTTCATTACATTGTGGAGTGGACACATCTTCCTCTGAAAATATGTCCAATATTTCATCTTCTTTTCCTGGAAACGCATAGGGTGAAAATTATTGCTTCCCATCTATCCCTTTGTCTGATTCATCAAATCATGAGGATGCCCACAAACATGCTAGATTTTCTGATCTTGTTGGTGATGATCTCTCTACTTCTTCATCCGATCATGATGTTGATTCAATTGTTGTTAATCTATCCAAGACACTGGTCTACAATGATCTATTTGTCAACGAAGTTGAAACCCCGCAGACTATCGAGGCACTTCAGCCCAAGATGATGGTTATATCAGGTCCTCGTTGTCCTGAGGTTGGTTTCGCTTCCGATCAGGAAATTGTTGAAACACCTAAGGCTCCTCATCACTCATTTGTATGCATTGAAGATCAATCTCACACACAGATTTCACTTCCTCCACTCAAACTACACGATCCCATCACTCATGCATTGGAGGAATATTACACAGCAAGCACACTTGCGCAACGTAAGTGGTCTACCTTTCTCACATTTTCTTGCATGTCACAATCAAGAGAATGTGTACACTTAACATCTACACACAGTGTAGCACAACACCATGGCAAGTCCATAAAGTGCATGTCATGCACTTTCACTCACTTATGTTTTGTGGACACATTTAGACTTAGAGTATGTTTCACTTCACTGTTATATGTTTCATGTTTGTTGGTTCGTGAACCATGCCTTCACCAACATGCGTTGACCAATGCACTGATGGCTGCATTGGAAGTATCACTTTACATAAGTAAACCCATGCACCGTTAGCTTAGGAGTAGGAGTAGTGTTTCCTTTTAGGTTGGTTTCTTGCATGCATGTTTTCTTCTTACTTTTCATGTTTGTTTATTTGCTTGATTTTTTTCTTACTCACTTTGTTTATGCACTTAATTTTACTTCTACTTTCTTTTGTGTTTGTTTTCTTGTTTATGTTCATAGGTTAGTTTCACATGAAACCGTGTGCCACTCTTGAAACAAACTGGGTAAACTACAAGAGGACTTGTGCAGTTATCAATACATGGTTATCTGTTGTCCTACCTCTGCAATAAGAACTTGTTGTCTTCATTCCATGATACGTCGATGGAAAATACGTAGTGTTCGAAGTGAACCTTGGTGAAAACACAATGCTTATGCGCTAACTAGTATCACCTGCTCCAGTCAATTGTTTTTGGGTTAATCCTTGTCAACTCAATCAAGTAGAGTAAGGAGAGGGGGGAAACCTTAACAAGCACGTCAGAGGTATATACAAACTACTTCTATGAAGGAACAACCTCTTCTATTCTCAATAAGTCCGGATCATCTTCCACCTTTGAAATGAATAAGTGTTGTGAACAATTATGAAAATGAAAATGAAAAAATGAAAATGTGAAAAAATCTCAAAAAATGAAAAAAGAATAAGGTGAAAGAAGAGAAAGGCATCCTGCGTAGAGAGGTAATGCAAATAAATCCATCGGGCTACTGATCAAGCTCGCTGGCAGCGAATTGATGCTTGTGTTCCTGTACGACTCCATTGGGATATTGTCTAGGCCTGCTGGCAGCAGAACAACACCATAGATGAAACTAAAACTTTGACGACCATAAAGATTGTGCACCAATATACCCTTCATCCCAATCAAAACAACTATGTTGGCTTGGCTTGGAATGTGTGTTGACCAACCAAGAGCTTGGCAGATGCTACATCTTACAATCAAGCAAGTCTGGAAACCAAGATGAATAGAGAACTAAACAACACTTCCAGAGGTGTTAGACTTGCTTTTCATGAACAAGGTCCATTCAGAGAGCTGGAGTTCTCCCAGTGTGTCGCTAAGTGTTGTAGAGGCTACAACCACCCTCCAAATTTTTTCCTTAGCTTCATTTTGGAGCCTCCCTACCAACCATCCTAGTAGCATGTCTTACACTATCAATTACATAGGCTTCATTGGTTTTTCAGCAGCTTGCTAGCCTATGCATGTCAGTTTGCTTCAGTCCCATCACAATCTGCCATTCCGAACTTGGGCTAGTTGTTGGCTGAGACACTCCCCTAGAAAATTGTGCAATTTTGGAGGGGAACCAACCTTCCCTCCAGAAATTATGCAAATCATCCAGGCAGCTTGCTAGGCTCCAAAATTGTGTAGAAAATTCAGACAGACTTCCTCACAAAAACTGCGAAATCTGGCCCAGCACTGTAGCTCAACCCAGAAATTGCACAAATCTGGGAAGCAGTCACCTGCTCCTCCCAGAAATTGCACAATCCCTCTAGGACATCTAGCCCAACTCCTCCTAGAAATTGTGCAATTCCTCAAGGATAGCCAGTCCAATTCAACTCAGAAACTGCACAAATTCCTCTCTCATTCAAACAGGATGTTGCATGTGCCTTTAGGTTGACTGGTTCCCTCTAGGACCGAGCAAAACTGATTTGCATGCATGGGCTTCTCTTCCCAAAACAGAAAAAGGTAGCATGCAAAAGACATCCCTAGATATAGGGATCTATTCTTAGCAGCTGGAGGTTACATGCAAAGGTCATTTTAGAAACCTCTCGCCAGGTGTCGCTTTTTCATAGATTCGTGGCATGCACGTCTTAACCTCAATCTTGTCAAAACTTATGAAACAGACACTACAGAGCTCATTCCTCACATCGATCTTGTAGCTCTGACATCCCACATCACATCCAAAAGTCTTCGGCACCTTTAGCTTAGTTGTTTCAGGGTAAGTCTACTTTTCATGTCTTGCGTTGCGTTTCTATCGCTTTTTGTGTTTCGCTTTGTGTGAGTGTTGTCTACTTAATGTTGATGAGTGATTGTTGTCATTTCAATGTATGTTAGCTTTTAGAAGCATCGTTTCAGTTTTCGTTCGCATCTCGTTGTTGTTGCATGCATGACACTGCTTTTACACTGATGGTAATCGTTGCAGCGACTCACTTCACACGTATTCATACTTTCCTATTTTCTGAATCCTGCACTTATTATTTGCATGCATGATCATTCACTCTTGTTTACACTCAGTATCACCATGCGTTCAGACTTCTCATGTTTTTCAGTTGCCCGTCGGCTGGTCTCGGCCGCCTTAGCCTAGACCTTGGCTTGCCTAGCTAGCATTGCGCATTTTTGGAAGTGAAGGCTCTGCCTTCTCTCCATAATTTGCATAATTCTAGCCCAGCACTAACCTCAAGGCTTGAATTTTCTCAATTCTGGTAGGTGTTGAAAAGCGTGCAACAAGAAATGAAAATTTAGAAATTGCTAAAAATAGAACTGCTAAAAATAACACTTCTAAAAATAGTAGTTTGGCCAATGAGCATTTTGGCCACCTTGGGTGAGAGGTTAAACTGCTAAAAATAACATCTTCTAAAATTAGCATTTCTGGGTCCCTTCCTATTTTGAGCAGTCCCTGGTATAAATATAGGAAGTAAAAAGGAATTTGGTCTCAACAGTAGTTTAAAATATCAATTAATTAATCTCCACGAGTTAATTAATTAAGGAAAGGCAAACTTGAAGTCTTTGTGAGAACATGCAATAATTTCTCCACTAATTGGGGTATGTGTCCTTGATTTGCTCCACTGATTGAGGAATTAAGAATGAGTTCTATATTGAGAGGATATATTGACTTAGTCAAGTTCAGTTAGATTAATTTAACAAGTTGTTAAATTAATGAGATACAGTTTGTTGATGCATGCATGCATGTGACAACTGTTATTTTCATATAACTGTGTATTCACTCATGGATAATTGATGCATGTCAGTTCTGTCAGAGACCTAGTTGAGATCAGATGTGGGACAGTGTACTATCAGTTGGATGAATATTTTTCCTATAAAGGAAGCTCATCCATGATGAGGATTTATCTCCTTCAGGTTTGTGCAGTTAGATCAGAGGTTAGTGAGTGTGTGAAGAGGCCAATTCACACAGATGGCAGCACTAGACCACAAGGAAATAGGAGGCTTGGATGGCAGAGGAGAAGGTTTGTGAGAAGCCTTTGACTATCTATAAGCAGCAGAGGGATTGTACTACGAGCTGGATAGCTTCTGAGCTAACGCTTTGCATAATCCGGACTATATTTCCACTTGTATGATAATATAGAGATGGGGTTTTAGGCAGGTGCTTTCCCTAGGTAAATTCTTTTGTGTTATGTGTGATTGATTCCTTCTTAAAAGTTATATGTGTTCTTATTGATGTTGCTCATGGTTGATTAAGCTTCCGCTAAATTGTTTGTAGAAGTAGATCAAGTGTTTTGCTTTAGTACATCGCATTACGAGGTTGATCTACAGGTGGGAAATTTCTACATGGTACCAGAGCTAGCTGATTTGTAGAAAAATTTCTACATGGTATCAAAGCTAGCTGATTTGTAGGAAAAATCCTACAAAATTCTATACGAGGTAGTGCCTTGCTGGCCCCAGAACTATGCAATGCAGTTTGTTGGTTTACATGTCACTGCTAACTAAAATTGTGCATTACACAGCTTCAATCCTCAACATACCAGGTTGGACTGTGCATTGCACAATTCCAGCAGTCAGTCAACCTCCTGACAACCCGGATTGTGCCTTGCGTAGTTTTGGTAGTCAGTCTCCCAGCCTCCCGATGAAAATTGCGCAATCTTCAGAATCAGTCACACATGTATGTTGCATGTCAGTCCTCCAGTTTGTTTTGGTTTTTGACTAGCAGATTTATTTTCATGAGTGTTGTTATGTCTCCAGCTATCACAGGTGTTCATCTTCCCCTCAACAGCATAGGTACAGTGGCTTCCAGGAGAGCAAAGTCGAAGACGCCGTTCAGAGCACAACTGGGGATGCATTCGATCAAGTGTCTATGAACTTGCCTATCTATGAAGACATCAAGTTTTTCATGGACAAGGATATCAAGATGAAATGGTAGCGGGGTCACAACAAGAAGCACCATCAGTAGCAGTGGAAGGTAGCACACCTGCATGCGGCAAATGCAAGAGGAAGGTTGTTGACAGTGCAAAGGCGAAACAAAGTTGCAAGCTCAAGCAAATCCACTTGTGATGAAAGAAACTTTGGGTTTGGAAAGAGGACTCCAATCTCAATCAGATCTATGGGGTTGGAAAGAGGACTCAGAGGGATATCACAGGATGAAATTTCAGACCTTGGAGATCCAAAATTACATAGATACAAAAGATTCAATATCAATCTCCTAAAAGGCAAGAAAAAGTATGCATTCAAGGATCATTGCAGTAAGGACCACACATCAATAGTCAAGGGTAAGTCTACTAGAACACAATATGTATTATTGGTGTTTTCATTTTATTTTTGAATATCATCTATGATATGTGTTTTTATAGGATGTTGGCTTAGGGGGTCCTGACCCATGTTTAGAGTTAGTTGCGCCAACCAAAAAAACCCTACACTACTGGCCCTTTCGACAACAGCTCGCATAGCGCAGGTTGAAGTCTCACCTGAAGAAGTATGGGGGCATGATGTAACCAAGTTTTTGCATCTAGAGATCAGTGTGATGTCTTTTAGTGCCCTAGGGCTCGATACTGCAACTCCCTTTAAACAACCCCTAGACCTTCACGAAGGTCTATGATTGGTCTTTGCGGACCCTTAAGAGTCTAATCATATACTTACGCACATCAGAAAATAACCCTAGATCTGAGCTCGCGCATGTCTACTTAAGTATTTTAACAATCATAATAGAATATATCACAAACTTCGAGAAAGTACTTAACATGTAGTGCATACAGTTATTAAGACTTTTTCCATAGAGTCACGAGTCATTAGATCAATATTTCATAAATACATTATTCATCCACATCATGTATTGAAACCATAAATAAATAGAAGTAAATAGATAAACAAATGAATTCTTCAACAATCTTCTTTATCGATCTTCAATATGGTATTACACACTCAAAACTACCCTGTGCACTTAGCTGCAGGGGTCTGTGCACTCATCTGCAAACTCCACCTAGGCCTCTGTGCACTCAGCCGCAGAGCCTTTCTCTCCTATTTGACCCACTTCTCTACGCTAAGACTTCCAAGACTTCATTCGTTCTCCATCATGACCTCTTCTGCACTAGACTCTCTAAGACACGCCTATTTATACAATCCCATGATCTGTGGACCATAGGTGGATCTCAAAGCCGACTCATATTTACATAAAAAAGGGCTAAAACCCTTTTTGAATTCTAACTATCTACGTGCTCCGCATCCACAAATTGTAAAGAATTTACGTAATTTACAAAAATTACATCAAAACTTGGGCTTTTAACCCCAAAACTGACCCAGGGTACCCCATCCCAACATGCCCCTAACACAAAGTTCGTGACTCACCCTCAAGTCACTTGGCTGGCATGGAAATCTTGCTACAAATATCCCCTAGCTCTACTTGAACTACAACAACATCGACAACACTCTATGTAGCTACTTTCTTGAATTCTTCCACTAACTGCTCTGTAGTTGGTCCTTCTATAGCTAGCTTCATGATCTGTTGCATCTACTGCAAGCCTATGAGCTTCTCCTGAATGTTGGTCATGACCTGGTAAGCTTCTTCTAACCAAGGCCCCAACCTGGCCTTAATCAAGCCCTCCTTCTTATGTGTTTCTTTGACCTATGCGAGGAGCTCCTTCCCTTCCTGCAACTTGGCTAGGCGCTGCACTGGGGCAATGGAATGCGTCGTTGCCCGAACTTCATTGTACTGTTTCTGCATCTCCCGCACTTCTGTATTCAATATCTATAGGGTGGCATCTTCCTTCAGATTCATCACCAAATCCATTGGCTTCTCAAATAATGTCAAACAATCAGCAACTGTGGCATCCAAAGTGGTCATCCCTTCTTTTATGACAGCTTCGTGCTACTCCCAGACCTACGGTGGAGTCGATGGTTGCATCTTTAATTGCAGTTCAGTTATATTCATGTTGAGTTCAAATTGAACTCAACTAACCTCGAATTATTCGTCGCGCACACAAACAGCCAATTTTATAACCTTCGCCTGTAGTTGTGCGTCCTCGAGAATATGGAGTTCAGGCATAGTTCTGCATGCCTTCACAACTGCTGACTCCAGTCATGAACTGTGCACCTGGAGCGACTTCTTTTCTTCCAAAATGTGTGTCTTATCGCAAATAGTTGTTGATTATTCACCTTGATCTCGCTGACAACACTAAGTGCTCGTTGTTCCCGAAGGCAAAGCTTTCCCACAATTCCATGCAATAATTCATGCAATGTCTCTAGTTGCATTGTGGCAAGGTTTACGCCCATCTTCAGGATTCTATAAAGGAGGGTGTGTTGTTCCTCGATCTCGGCACGTACTGATCCTATAGGCAAGGGGAAGACTTGCACATCCATCGTCGGCCACAAAACTAGCTCTGCGCCAGTACTTTGTTCTTGCGCTAAACTACCCACTGCGCCACTCACTTTGTTGGCATCTGTTTGGAGCTACAAATCTTGAAGATCCTTCTTCACTCCTCCCAAGGTATGAATGTATTATTGTTCCAACTTATGCAACACTTCTATGGTGACATCCCTACCTTTACTACTGATCTCATCAAGATCATTTATTGTGAGCACCAAGGGCTCAACCTGTGTTTGTGCACCTTTTTCTTTTTCCTCGACCCAACTTGTTGTTCCAATTCTCTCCTTTTCACCATGAAGGGGGTTGCTGCCCTTCCTCACCTATTAAGTCTTACCCTATTTCAGTTTCTGTTGTTGTTGAAGGTGACTTGTCACCTTTCTGGGTCTAATGCTGCTCCTTCTCTACCTTCTCCTTGGAAGTGCGCTCCTCCTTGACCTGAGTCTTTTCTGCAGTATCTTTCTTCTTCTATGTAGCTAAGTTCTGTGCACCCTACTTGGCTGCCTCCTTCCTTTTATTTGCATCCTCACTCTTTGCACCTATGCTTGGTGTTGGGTTGTGTTATACTCTTTCAACACCTAGCCCACGTAGTCTACGGGGGGGTTAGAGAAGGGGCAGAGCCCCCTTTCGTTGCGTCGAATGCATAGTAGGGGGGGCCACAGGGGGGTTTGAGGGGGGCAGTTAGTCCCCCTCTGCGGGGTCTAGGGCAGTGCCTCGGGGAAAAAAATTTGGACCCTATATTAGGTTGGGTGAACCTTCCTATGGTTTTGTGCATGGTTTTCGCACATGGTTTAAGACGTGATGGTTTTTGGTCCATGGTATTGGATGCTTCGGCATGTATAAATATGTATTGTAACATTGAAAGGAATATAATGAAAGATCAAGCTGGTAGTTCCGTTTTTTGGATCCAGGGGAAAATCTTTGTGTATATGTGATTAATGATTTATGCTCTCGCATTGTTTATTTTCTGCGTTTTAGAATTTGTATGCAGGTAATTTATGTACGAGGCTAAAACCTACATTTGGTATCAGAGATGTTTTGGCTTCAAGGGGATGCCTTTTTCGCTGAGGGGTTTCACTCAGGCCTGTGGTAGACCCTATTCAGTGGGAGATCTATGGGATCGATTCTGGTGGTGAAAGAAGATGGCGAGCAGTGAAAAGATAGAGATCGAGAAATTTAATGGTCATAGTTTTGAGTTGTGGAAACTCAAGATGGAGGATATGTTGGTGGATAAAGATCAATGGAGCATGGTAGATCTAGGTACTAAACTAATGGGAGTGTCCAATGAAGAATGGAGGAAGTTGGATCAGAAGGAAAAGAGCACAATACGATTGTGTGTCTCAGATTCAATATTGTTGAATGTATCGGGGGAAGCTACGGCTAAGGCTTTGTGGGACAAGTTAGGGACTTTGTACCAATCTATGTCTTTGGTGAATAAATTGTTCCTATGGAAAAAGCTGTATAACCTAAGGATGAAATATGGAGACTTGGTGACAGAGCATCTGAACGCATTTAAAAATGTGGTAAGTCAGTTATTGTCTATTGATATTAAAATTTCAGATGAAGATAAGTGCATTAGTTTGTTGTGTTCTCTACCATATTCGTGGGATAGTCTAGTTATTGCAATAGGTAGCAATGCAACTACCTTGTAGTTTGATGAAATAGTCTCATCCTTGTTGACGGAGGAGATGAGATGGAAAAATATGGAGAGCCAGAATGGTGATGCCTTGTCTGTACGAGGACGGTCCCAGAACATAAACAAAAATAAGTCATCGAGTTGGAGATATAAATCTAAAGGGAGATCTAAAGCTCCAGGAAAACATGTAAAGGTGGTGTATTGGAAATGCGGAAAGGAAGGGCACTACAAAAGGGACTGTAAATCTAAAGCTCCTGACAAAGGAAAGGGATCTGATGATGCTCCTTCTACAAAGGCGAAAACCACCTTAGATGAAGGTGGGGATGTGTACTTGGCTTCTTCAAGTACACATGTAGATCATGAGGCATGGTTGATTGACTCGGGTGCATCCTTTCACTTCACTCCCCATAGAGAGTGGTTCTACGAGTATGAGAAATATGATGGTGATGATGTCTTCTTGGGGGAAGACAGGAAAGATAGAATCATTGGTCGCGGAAAGGTAAAGTTGAAGTTGCAAGGTGGAAGGGTTAGAACACTTCTAGGTGTTCTGCATATTCTTGCATTGGCCAGAAATATGATTTCTGTAAGCAAGCTAGATGATGCAAGTGTAAAAATAGTGTTCGAGAAGGATACCTACAAGATGGTTTGAGGAGCACTGGTATTGATGCAGGGAGTTCGGATTGGAACTTTGTACAAGTTGCAAGGTAGCATTATTGTTGATGGGTGCAATAGTTATGTGGTTCCTGAAAGTGGAGCAGAAATCTAGTGGTCTTTGGAGAGAAGACCATGTTGTGGCATCAAAGGCTTCGACATATTGGAGAGAAGGTCCTTCGAATACTTCATGGTATACTCTCTGGATCTTGATTTCTATGAAAATTGTGTATATGGGAAGCAGAATCAGGTGAGTTTTCCCTCTAGTGGTAAGAGGGCGAAACAGATATTAGAGCTTGTGCACAATGATGTGTTTGGACCTGTGAGGGTTCCATCACTGGGTAAGTCTATGTACTATGTATCATTTATAGATGACTTCTCAAAGAATTCATGGATATATTTCCTTAAGAAAAAATATAAAGTCTTTGATAGGTTTAAAGAATTTAAGGCTCTAGTGGAAAACCAGACAAAGAAGAAGATAAAGGTGTTGAGGACAGATAACGGTGGAGAGTTTTGCAATAAGGAATTTGAATAATTTTGTAAGAAGTGTGGTATAGCACGGTAGAAGACTACTCCATTTACACCTGAGAAAAATGGAGTTGCAGAAAGAATGAACAAGATGTTGATGGAAAGGGCAAGAAGCATGCTCAGTGGTGCCAGGTTAGGATAGGAATTCCGGGTAGAGGCAGTGGAGACAACATGTTACCTGGTCAACAAATCACCTTCATCTATTGGAGGATAAGACGCCAAAAGAGGTATGGACTGGTAAGAGACCTTCTCTTTCACATCTGAGGGTATTTGGATGTGATTCTTATGTACATGTTCCAAAGGAGAAAAGAACCAAGTTGGATATTAAATCTAAAAAGTGCATTTTTATTGGGTATAAGGATCGTTTAAAGGGTTATAAGCTTTGGAAGCTAGTAACAAGGAAGGTTGTGTATAGCCGAGATGTGTTTTTCAGAGAGGTGAAAGATGTTATTAAACATGAAGTCCAACGAAAGGAACCTAAGAAGATAGAGTTTGAACTTAAGGAGGAAGAATCAAACTCTACAGCAGAAGAGGAATCAGAAGATGAAGAGCCACAAACTCCGGGTGTGAGAAGATCAGTTCGAGAAAGAAGGTAGCCATAAAGGTATAGTCCATATGCTTTCTATTCAAATTTTTCTTTATCTATTACTGATGATGATCCCATAACTATGAAGGAAGTAGTAGATTCGAAGGATGGAAAACTCTGGAAAGAGGCCATGGTTGATGAAATGGCATCTTTGCACAAAAATGAGGCTTGGGATCTGGTGGAGTTGCTAGCTGGAAGGATACTCATTGGCAGCAAATGGGTGCTCAAGAAGAAGACAAATGCAAAAGGAAAGGTGGAGAAATACAAAGCTCGGTTGGTAGCAAAAGGTTATTCCCAGGTGCCGGGAATTGATTTTGGTGATATTTTTTCTCTCGTTGCCAAGCTAGCTTCTATTAGATTACTTTTATCTATTGCTACTGATTTTGATTTTGATGTAGAAAAAATGGATGTGAAGACAACATTTCTTCACGTGGATCTGGAAGAAGAGATCTACATGAAGCAACCTGAAGGCTTTGTGGTGAAGGGTAAGAAAGAACTGGTATGCAAGTTAAAGAAGTCTCTGTATGGGTTAAAACAGTCACCAAGGATGTGGTATTAGAAATTTGATACATTTATACGGGGACTTGGCTTCACAAAAAGCAAATCAGATCATTGTGTGTATTTTAAATTAATTGGTGACCATTTTATTTATTTGGTCTTGTATGTGGATGATATGTTGCTGGTTGGAAATGACAAAGAAATTATCTAGGATTTGAAGACCCAATTGTCCTCCAAATTCGACATGAAATATCTTGGTGCTGAAAAACTATATTTTTGGCGTGGAAATTAAAAGAGATCAGGCAAACATGAAGCTTTGGTTAAACCAGAGGAAGTATGTCGAGACAATACTGCAGAGCTTTAATATGCATGATAGTAAACCGATTAAGGTTCCTATTTCTGTACGTGTAAAGTTATCTACCGAATAGTATCCCAAGACACAAGAAGAGGAAGAGGACATGTCCCATGTTCCATATGCAAGTGCAATCGGTAGCCTGATGTATGCATGGTATGTACTAGACCAGACATTGCACATACAGTGAGAGTATTGAGCAGGTTTATGTCAAAACCAGGGAAGGAGCATTGGATAGCAGTGAAGTGGGTTTTCAAGTATTTGCATGGCACTAGTGACTATGGTTTATGCTACCAAGGAAGACCATGATTGGACAGAGTTTTGGATATCCGTGGCTTTGTTGATGCAGACTGGGCTGGAGATCTAGATCAGAGAAGATCTACAAGTGGGTATGTGTTTATCCTATTTGGAGGTGCAGTCAGCTGGATGAGTAAGAAACAATATGTAGTGGCATTATCAACTACAAAGGCAGAATACATGGAAACCAATCATGCAGGCAAGGAAGCAATTTGGTTGCAGAGATTGTGTTCAAGTATAGGGTTAGTACAGAAAGCTATAAGGATAGACTGTGACAGCCAAAGTGCAATTTTCTTGGCAAAGTACCCTGCTTATCATTCAAAGACAAAGCACATTGATGTTTAGTATCACTTTGTGAGGGACATGATAGAAGAAAAAAAATTCTTGCTGGTAAAGGTGGACACTTTGAAGAATACTGCAGATGCATTGACAAAACCTGTGAGCTCTGGGAAGTTCTCTTGGTGTAGAGAAATAATGGGTGTTTCAGGGCTGGATATATGACTAAGCTCTCCTATGGCCCCCTATGGAATGAAAACAACAAGTGGGAGAATGTTGGGTTGTGTTATATTCTTTCCACGACTAGCCCACGTAGTCTACAGGGGGTCGGAGCCCCCCTTTCATTACATCGACTATGTAGCGAGGGAGGCGATTAGCCCCCCTATACGGGGTCCGAGGCAGCACCCCGAGGAATTTCTTTTTTGGACCCTATATTAGGTTTGGTGAACCTACCTATGGTTTTGTGCATGGGTTTCCCACATGGTTTTGGACGCGATGGTTTTCGGTCCATGGTATTGGATGCTTTGGCATGTATAAATATGTATTGTAACATTGAAAGGAATATAATGAAAAATCAAGTTGGTAGTCCCGATTTTGGGATCCAGGGGAAAATCTCTGTGTATATGTGTTTTATGTGTTATGCTCTTGCATTGATTATTTTATGTGTTTTAGAATTCGTATGCAGGTAATTTTTGTACGGGGTTAAAACCTACACTTGGCCCAGCAACTAAATCTGAAGGGGTGCACCACTCGGCTGGCCAGCACGACACTACCTCCTGCACATCGGACTCTGTAACCAAATAGGGCATGTCATGCCACTTCTGTGTTGGATCCTTCCGCGCATGGATGTAAACTCTATGGAAGTCAGCTTTGAAAGTTGCGTAGGCTAACAGTTGTGTATACAATGTTGGGGACAACCTTGGCTGCTAGTTAGCACAAATTTCTAGACAATTTATTATAAACCTAGTTGAAGAACAATTTCACCTAGAAGAAGAGTTGTTGGGTTTTCTCCCAAGTTTATGTTTCCTAGCAAAAAATTGTTGTCTCTATTATGCATGGTTGTCTCTTTTTTATCTCACTATTTCACTGTATTATTATTGATATTTTATGTGTATAATTGATTAATGATATATGTGGCACAAGATAAGTTAATTGAAAATCATGAGAAAGTAATTATAAAATAAGAAGATCAATTTCTACTGTGTATTATTGTAGAAAAATCAACATGTTATCACAACTTGTTGATAAGAGAAGCCATTGAAGAAACACTTTAAAGAAAAGAGTTTGATTTATGTGGTGAAATATTTGTTTCAGTAAGAAAATATATATGATCAAGATGTTCTTGATCAAGATGGAATTATAGCTTGTTGATGTTGGCATATAGTTCTAATGTTTTAATGTGAAGTTTTCCTCACCCAGATTTAGTCGTGTTCAAAGTTTATCATGATTTTTTGCAACAATTGGGAGATGTTTGAAGCTTACATGTGAAAGTTTTGGCATGACAGGGATCATGTATGTTCTTTTATGGTTATAAATTTTCAATTCCACTCCCACAAAACAGGTGTTCCAAAAGATGTGTCCTACCAAATAATATATCTACAGGTCATTCAACGTTTTGTCTTCTAAGTTGGAGTTTTTGTTGGAGTAAATAAAAAGAGAGAGACATATTACAAGAATTTACAGGTCACTCTTTGAAGTTGGAGTTACCTTTAATTTAGTTTTTGTTGGATCAATTAGAAAGGGCAAGACATATTACAAGTAACAGTCTGAGAAGAAATAAAACGAGCATGTGGAACTATGTTGTGACTGTTCACAATCCCATTAATTTGAATCATTCCAGCGCTAGAAACTTTACTGGTCTTGATGACATTAACCTCATCATAGAAAAATGTACAAAGATTGAGATTCATTCTCTGACCCACAATAATGTACAACAAATTCTAAATGTAGAAATCTATGGGAGAATTGAAGCACTCAATATTTTCTAACCTAATTGGGAGAAACAAGATTATCTTTTCATTTCAAGAGAAAAATATAAGTTTTTTGTTCTTCAGTAGGATGTTGAGTCTGGTCATTTTATCGCAATGACAATGGGAGATGTCACACATCCTATTCGACATCCTACGAAGAATGGACATATTGGTATCATTGATCCTAATTGTAGGGTCACAGGATTCCACATTGATGATGGTCTATTCAAAACAATAATATTGGATTATAATGTGTAACCCAATGACTCTTTTGATATCAGGCTTCATGAATTTGTAGTTTTGGATATCAAGTTGTTATATGGTTGTTTCAAACCCATAATTTTTGTGCTATACCAACACACAAGTACTTGTTTTCCTAAAGATATTTATGAACTCCATGTGAAGACATACAAGGAAGATCTGAATGGAAAGTGATTTAATGAAGGGACTTGGTTTCAGGCCATGGTAGATTATGGTTTTGGTATCTTAATACTAGTTTCCATGCCTTTAGGAGGGGTTATTATTATTTTTTATCACAAAATAGTTTATTGCAGTGCATCTAGTTCCACAACAATTCGTAGGAGAACCAAATGTATGACTATCACTAAAGCTTATGGAAGAGATGACGGTTCTAGATACATGTTGGGTGACAACACAGGCAAGCTCTATTTACTTTCCATAACTCATGAAAATCATATGGTTACTGATCTTGATTTACGTCTTTTGGACAAGACATATGTTTCTTCAAAATTGTGTACATTTGGTCTAGCTATGGAAATTCACAGCTTATGAAGCTATGTCTTCATCCTAATGTTACAAGTTCAAATGTGGAAGTTCGGGAAATTTTTATAAAAATTAGTCTGGTCGAGGACTTTTGTGTTGCTAATATTGATAAGAGATCAGATGCAGGGGCACAAGTTATAACTTATTCAAGAGGATAAAATGATAGCTCACTTTGCATACTCAAATATGGCCTTACATTCAATGAGAAGGCATCTAATAAATTTACAGGCATTAAGGAAATATGGTCATTACCATCTTCAAATCTTCACATATTTGATCGTTCTTTGGTCATAAGCTTTGTTGGTGAGACATATGTACTTTCAATGAACCCAGAGAATGAGTTAGAAGAAACAAAAATAGAAGGATTTTCCACAAATGCTCGCACATTATTTTGTCACAATGCTATATGTGACCAACATTTTCAAATAACTTGATGTTTTGTGAGTTTGCAAAAAACATTCCACCTCAGTTTGTTCTGCTTTGTAAATTTTAAGAGATTCCATACTTGCTATGTGGTCTTGGTGATGGGAATTTATATGAGTTTACAATCAATATGAGCAATGCAGAGATTACACGAATGAAAAATAAATGAATGGATAGTGAGCAGAATTGTTGGCAAAGGTTGACCAACATGGACATACATATGCAGGGTCATGGAAGTTATCATGATTGAAATCTGTTAGTTATGTGTGTTGATATATCGAGTTACAATTCAAAAGAAAAACTATGACCAGTTATTGGATCAAGTATCATTCTCCCTGTCAAAGTAGTAGCATAGCATGGTTCATTAATGCATGTTGATTACAAGGTAAAGGACAACCTGGTACAAGAGTTGGAATACTTAGGGTTTGTAAACCCTAGAGCATGACTTGGAGTGTTGAATGCAAGTGAGATATACAAGGGTAGACTTAGTGTTGATGCTAGTTGTTGTTGAGCTTTTGGTGTGGGTAGATAGGAGTTGATAAATGGATTAAAAATCCGTAGGATGAAGAAAACCTAACACTTACAGGTCATGCAAGAATAACGTTGCATGAATTAATAGTTGATGTTGAGGAAAAGGATGATATTTACAGATGGATTTCAGTGACTTCTGCAAGGAGGAAAGAATCAAGAGGGAGTTGACAATTCCCTGCAACACTCAGAAGTTTCCCTCTTAGTCAAGAGATAAGCACTTCATATTTTTCTCCCTTGATTATTATTATTTTTATTCCTTGGTCAGCCTCTTGTATTTTGTATTTGATTTTTGATAATTGTTTCTTCAATAGCCTCCTAAATGAGGTTTGAAGGTATATTGTGAAGGTCGCCAAGATTCTGGCGGTAAATGGCAACATTAGAGAAAAAAGAAAAGCAAGACCTGTTACAAGAGGGTTCTCCCAGTAAGAGGGAGCAACCATGGTAGAAGGAATTACTCACATGATAGAGGGAGAAATAGTGGCAAAAGGAATTCTATACATGATAGAGGGAGCAATAGTGGCAGGGAAATTTTCTTTTGTGAAAGAGAGAGTAACCAAGACTACCACAGGAAGGCCTACTTCAAAATCCAGAAGGGAATGGTTGGCCCACTTCATCCAAAACATGATACAGAGAGGAGCAAGAGAGCTCCAGTACATATCCACAAATGAGCAGATTGTGGACATACTTCAAAGATGAGCTTAGTATGATGCTAAATACCTCCCTCACTGGAAGGGAATGATGAGGTATTTGCAGGATTGGGTTGACCATCTCCTAAAGCCATAAAGGAATTTGGCTGGGTCATACGTTAGAGAAATATTGAGGTAAAAAATGGGCCTGAAAACAAAAATGTACAACCAAAATAAACTTTATATGAACCAATGAAATTGAAGATGACGATGTCAACCATGGGGGTTGATTCACCATTTTTGGAGTAAAAAGGTCAAATGATAAAAAAATGAAAAAACTGTTTTTTCAACTTGTATTTTCAACTTACCTCCCTACGGTTTTACTCAAATTTCAAGTGGAATCACTCATTGGATAGATAGTTTATTTTTTCTTCTAAGGAGTACCCGTGTTGAATACTTTCGATGGAGCCCACTACATAAAAAAATGAGAAATAAATGAAAATTTTCATTGCAATCATGTTTTTTCATGTATTTCTCATTATTTGTGTTGCAGGATCCATCGAAAGTGTTCAACATGAATATTCCTTGTATAAAAATTAAATTATTCATCCAACGAGTTCTCCCTTTCAAAATTTGAGTAAAATCGTAGGAAGATAAGTTGAAAAAGTAGTTTTTTCTTTTTTCACTCCAAAATTTGATGAGATAACCTAATCTTGTTTTATTATTTCCACTATTATTTTATATTTTTCCTTAGGAGGCCCATTTTAGATGTCATAATTTCTCTAATGAAATGAATTTACCAAGAGGAGATGAATACATTCACCTTTGAAGCCAAAACAATTTGGCTAGGTCATAAAGGACTTTGATCAGAAAGGTGAATGCCCCAAGGCCATTACAGAGGTAAATTATAAGATACATTCACCTATGAAGCCAAAAGGACTTTGATAGGTTAACAAGAGGTGAATGTCCCAGATAAATTATAGGAGATGACATATCTTCGCCTTAGACACCCAAAAGAACTTGTCTACCATAAGGATTTGGCTATGTCGACCAAAGGAGATAGATGCAATTCACGTTTGAATCTAGGACTTTGTTAGGTTATAAACATAGAATATTGATACATTTTCATAAGGATTCATAAAGGACTTTGGAAAAAACCCTGGATGATTATATATGAGAGAGTTACATTTCCCACTCTAGGATGGAGTTATCTTATAAATATGCATCAACATGGTAAGCTCATAAACTCTTCTTAAGGAAGGGGAGATTTTAGCTAAGGGAGAATATGTTGCAGCTGAAGAGAATACCTCCCTTGCTAAGAGGGAGTATTGATTTTTATGTAGTATTGGTAGGTATTCTCGCATGCCAATAGACCTCCTAAGTTGGCCTAGAATATTTATGGAAATTAAAATAAAATATAGTTTATTTTTGGGTTTCATGTAGGCTCAAAAGGGACAAGTCAACCCCAACATGAAAGGGTGTGTCCTTTGGGGTAAATGTACCCATTAAACTTGTATATATACACATGATGTGACACTTCATTTGTCTCACTCAATCATCATCCTCTTCTATAGAAGACACTTGTGGGAGTAGAAATAAGGATGAAATGGTAAAAGTTTCGACTTGGTTTTTGGCACAGATTTCTAGATAATTTATTGTAAACCTTGTTGGAAAACAATTTCTCCTAGAAGAAGAGTTGTTGGGTTTTCTCCCATGTTTTGGTTTCCCAATGAAAATTTGTTATCTCTATTGTGCATGGTTGTCTCTTTTTTATCTCATTTCATTGTATTAATGTTGAGATTTTTTGTGTATAACTGCATAATGATATATGTGACATAATATAAATTAATTGAAAATCATTAGAAAGTAATTATTAGATCAAAATATCAGTTTCTATTGTGTATTATTGTAGAAAAATCAACAGTTATTCCTCCCACAGGTTGACCTACCTTGTTGACTGCCATGGTATGAGAGTATGTCATGCTAGCGCCCATTACTCATGCATATGGGGTAGCCACATTGTGGATTTTGAAGAAGACTCTAGAAGGCTTAAACCTCTAAGTTTAGCTGAGGGTTGGGGAAGTCAAACCCTACCCCTAGATGGCTATCGAGATACGTTAAATATCATACCACCAGGAGGAGGATTTTTTCCATTCTATGCTTCATAGTTGAGTAGAAAAACTAGGAGTGATATGCCAGAGAGAAAAAAAAAGGAGGTTAGATTCTATAGAAGCCACAAATGCCACAAGTTTGAGGTAATTCCATAGAGAGTATCTCTTTCTTTATACTTGCACATTTTCCATACTAGAGAAAAGAGAGTAGAGAAACCTCATTTTATAGATAGGTTTTCTCCCATAAGGATTTTCCAAGGAAACATTTTGTGTCTATTGTGGATGGTGTGTGTATTTCCTTTTGTTTTATATTTCTCAAATTTTAGTTATTTCATTTAATTAAGCATAAAATTAGCTAACTAAAGAATATGAAATCTAAGGAAAAGTTACTAGTAAATATTTTAAAGATTTTATCATATTTGTTGTGACAAACTATTCTAGTGAATTATTCATAACAATTTATAGATTGGTTGTTGAGCCTTGTTGTTGTTCTCCGCTACCTTTGGGACTAGAACATTCAAGTCAATGTGGAACTAGATTCCTAAAGGAGACAACACCATGTCTAAAAAAGCTAGAGAAGTCTACTCTTAACGAAGACTATCTCATTTCAAATTGTATTCATCAACCATGAAGCACAGAGCATTATTTCCATTATTCAAACTTTGAGAGGAATGTTGATGTTGTATAACGATATTAAAGAGGAGATCCACCTAGGACTCTAAAGGCAAAGTTCGAATCAAAAGAGTGTGATGTTGGTCATTATCAATGTTAGAGTCACCCTCCTTAAGAGTGAGGGTGGGTCTACAAATAGAGGAGCCTTTGCACATCATCATGATAGAGTCAACAAATTAGAGTGGAGCAGAGCAAGAAGGGATGATAGAGACAAGGGAGACAATGCAAACATCAGGGGAAAATGAGAACCATGTATGTAAATACATCACATTGGTCGATTGGGAAATGAATAGATGTGAATTAATATTGATATACATCAAATCAAAAGCCCTGAGACTACATGATTGAGGAATTGGAACAATGTAAACTTTGAAACGGGAACTGATACTGTTACTCGTTTTGTAGAGGCAGCAAAAAAGTGACCCAATTTTGAAAAGGGCTGATGCAGAACACACATGGTTTTTTTAGAGCATAGTTTTTGGCACTATAAATTTTTTTATGTGCATTGCATTTTAGAATGGTAGTGATTTTAATGTTGATTTAAAAAAGTGGTAATTCTACATCATGCCTTTTTTTTAAGAGGCTTTTTTTTTTACTTTTAATTTTATAATGTATGAAATGTAAATAATTATTTTGTAAATTTAATAACTTTGGAAGTGGTATTTTTCTTCATATTTTCTTGTTTTTATTTTTATTTTTATTTTTTTTGTAGTGGGGTTTTTATTGTTTTGCATGTTTAAAGAAGGTCGATATTTTTCATTTTTGATATTCTACATATTTATACATCCTTATATAAATTTTCAATCCATATGAAATAATTGTCTCTAAAAAAAAAAAAAAAAAAAGACAAAAATGAAAAATAAAAAATGTTAAAAAAAAATTATCTTATAATCCATAAAAGAATTTGAAAATATATATATATATATATATATATATATATATATATAAGTAAAAAATAGAGAAATTGAAAAAAACATTAGCAAAAACTAGGAAAAAAATAAAAAAAATAAAAACAAGCTAGTTCAAAAAAAAAAAAACAAAAAAATATGAAAATTAATTTTAAAAAAAACCAAAAAAATATTAAAATATAAAAAAACCCAAAAAATTTTAACATTTAATTTTTTTTTAAACAATTTCTTTTTTTATTAAAAAAAAATTATTATTATTAACTTTTCTTTTAAAACAAATTTTTTTTCTTATTTTAAAAAAAAAAATTCTTTAAAAAATTTTAAATTTTTTTGTTAAACCAATAAAAATTTTAAATTTTAAAAATTATTTAAAAAAAAAATAAATTCTAAATTTTTTTAATGTATTTTTTTTTAAAACATTTATCTTTTATTTAAAAAATAATTACTATATTAAAAAAAAAAAAAATTAAAACATAAATTTTATTATAAATGTTAAAATATATAATTATTATTTAAATAAATAAATTTAAGTTTAAAATTTTTTAATTTAAAATCATAACATATATGAATATTATTTTAAAAAAAATTAAACATACGTCCCATAAAAGTATTCTTTTTAAGGGGGTAGAGAATATTGGTAAACTTCAGATTGAAAGAATTCAGAAAGGAATAGATTTAGCCAAGGAGAAAACATAATTAATGAGAAATCGGCTAAACAGATTTCCTTCTCTTGATAGTCTGAGACTACCAAAACAGTATGTTAGTCTCAAAAGTTTGATTGAAAATGGTCAACCATCTGCTCCAAAAGAAATATTAGCCATGTCTGGAGTAACTGCTAACCAAGGTGAGTCAAGTTTTAAGAGAGATAGACATGAGCCTTATTTCTTTTCACACAAAGGAAGGAAAGACCAAGAGGACACTACTGCTCATGAAGCTTCTGCTTCTAGTCCTTTTGGTAGATATTCAGAAAGATTACAGACCACCTCCACAAACTTAGATAATCCCTCAGGAAAGGGATATGGTAATACTTTGCTAGTGAATATTGATTGCTTAAGTAATGAAGAAGTGATTAATGTCCTACATAATATTCATGCTTGGGCATTACAAAGGAAAGCAGAAACTAAGGCAAGTTGGTCTGATATTGTTACCCAGATTGTTTGGTCTTTTACTAGTATTGCAAAAATGTGGTGGGATAAATTGTCTGATAGAGATATGACACAGATTGTTGAAAATGAAAATGATCCCTTGAAAGCCTTGTTTGATGCTTTAAAACATGAGTTTGTGGGATGTGTGCCAGAAGACTCAGCTCATCATGCCTAGTTATTCCTGTCTCAAAAATTATGTGATATTGATTATCTACAAGAATATTTTTGCACTATGCAAAAATTGCTTTATCAAGCTCATGAATCTCATAATGTTGCATATCTGAGATATTATATCTCCTCTATGCCAGGAAAAATCCCAGATCTGATAAACCAGTACATAGAGACTAATAAGGTCAATATTGAAAATTGGTCTTTTGCAGCCGTCCATCAAATGATAGTCTCTATACTTCAAAAAGAATGTGCTGTGGAAAAGGCTAAAAAGAATATCAAGAAGCAGATGCATTTCAGCACTAAGTTATGAAACAATTTTCCTAAAACATATAATTTTGGTTGCCATTCAAAATCCAAGAACAAAGCATTGAAGAAATCTAAGGCTACTTGTTCATGTAAGCCTGAGAGGTATTTTCCTAAGAAAAAGAAACATTATCCTTCCAGAAAAACTTTCAGCAAAAGAAGAGTAGTATTTAGGAAAAGATCAAGACCTTCAAAGAAAGTTACTTGCTTTATTTGTGGGAAAGAAGGTCACTATGCAAATAATTGTAGAGAGAAGAAAGATAAGAAACAAATGAAAATTATGGATATTTTCTCTACAATTCATGATCCGAAAGAATGGGATCTTATATCTCATTCTGAAGGTGAATATTTTGAGGTTTCTAGTTCCTCTTCATCTGATACTGAAGAAGATATCCCTGATATAAGAAGAATAGATCTGAATGACAGTTCCACTAATTCAGAAGAAATTTTTATTCCTGATGTAAAAATGTTTTACAGTTCTTCTGACAATTTACATATGGAGATTGCAACAGTCAAAGCTGAATTGGCTCAGCTTGATCCAGTCCAGTTGACTGCAAGAAGGAGATTGGCAGAAAAACTTGAAAATCTAGAAAAATAACTACCTTCCGGGAAAAGGAATAAAGAAAAATTCATAGATGAAGAGTTCATAGAAAAAGAATTTGATTCCCTGTTCAAGCCACTCCAGATAAAAGAAAGTTCATCATCAGATTCAAGTATGGATAAAATCAGTTCTTTAAAAAACAAGATAGAACAATTAGAATCCTCAATTCATCATACTAGATCAGAGATGGTTCAGTTATCATCCAAACTCCAGATGCTTATCTCATATTATGATGATTGTAATGCCAAATTATCCAGTTTGTTGCTTAAGAATGTTTCAGAAGAATTCCCTCAGAAAGATACTAGTACAGAAGTAGTCAAAGTAATGGGAATAGGGGATAGAGTGGTAATCCGTATAAAAGTCAAATTGTCAAAAATAAAAGATTACACTCTAGATGCCCAAATTTATTCTGGAGCCATGAGTAGTTGCTGCAAGTATGGGACAATTCCTTCCTATTATTCATAACCGACTAAATTGCAGTTTAGAGCTATTACAAAAGATGTGATGGAAACCAATCACATAGCCCCTAGTTTTCAAATTTATTTAAATGATGTCCAGGTGAAAGTTACATTGTACAGTTTTGATACATGTTTTGACTTTCTTCTAGGAGAAGATTTTCTGAATGATCTGTTGCCTGTCACTTTTGGTAAAGGCACAGTCACCTTCACCACCTCTGAAGGACTAGTCAGCTTGCCCTCATCTAGTGATTATCAAATAAGAGTACAGCCGACAGGCCAAGATCTAGTCTACCACAGTCTCCAAGATCTAACCAAGATTAACAGGATTGTCAAGAATGCAGAACTTCATGGTCCCAAAACTTTGGAGAAAATATCAGACAAGCTTCGAAAAGATTGCACTGCCTCTAGGCTTGATGTATTCTGGACCCGCGAAAAGTATTTTGTGTCCCTGCCTTATAAACAAAATTATGTTCCAAAGCCACAAAAATCCAGTGCTAATCATATGAGCCTCTCAGAGAAAGATTTATGTCAACAAGACATAGCACAATTATTAGAACAGAAACTGATAGAGCCTTGTAAAAGCCCTTGGGCTTGTCCTGCATTTTATGTGAATAAACACAGTGAGTAGAAAAGAGGTAAGAAGCGGCTCGTCATCAACTATAAAGCTCTGAATGATGCCTTGTTTCCAATCCACTATCCTTTGCCCAACAAAGAGCTATTACTTGCCAAAATTGCTAATGCCAATGTTTTCAGCAAATTTGACTTAAAAAGTGGTTTCTGGCAGATAGGCATTCTTCCTGATGACAGATACAAGACTGCTTTTATAGTCCCTCATGGCCAATATCAATGGATTGTAATGCCTTTTGGTTTGAAAAATGCTCCATCAGAATTTCAGAAAAGGATGGAAGACATTTTTGGTGGGGAGGAGTACATAATAGTCTACATAGATGATTTGCTTCTTTTTAGCAGAGATGTAAATAGTCACAAGATGCATTTAGAGAAGTTTTATGAGCTCATTTATAAGCATGGTCTCATTCTTTCAGATTCAGAAGAAAATTTTCATATTGGTAAAGTCAGGATAGATTATTTGGGACTGCATATAGAACAAGGACATGTAAATTTGCAACCTCATGTTCTAACCCATTTGTTGAAATTTCCTGACGTTATTCCAGATATTAAAACATTGCAAGGATTTCTTGGTTGCTTGAATTATATAAGATAGTTTTATGAGAAACAAGCAGATGATACAAAAGTCCTTCAGAAAAGATTAAAGAAGCAAGCAACATGATGGACAAAAGAGATGACCAATGCAGTCAGAAGCATTAAAAGCAAAGTCACAAATTTGCTAAAGCTTAAGCTACCAGATACTAATCTTCCATTTATTCTTGAGACGGATGCTTCGGATCATACTTGGGCTACAGTATTGTTGCAGAAGTATGGAAGAAAAGAACTGGTATGTGCCTATTCCTCAGGTACATTTGATGATACTGAAAGAAAGTATCCTTCTTCACATAAAGAGATACTAGTTGTTAAAAGAGGAATAAAACGGTTTCATTTTTTCCTAAAATGTGTCAGATTCTTAGTCAGAACGGATTTGAAACATATGAAGAGCATTTTGGCAAACAAGAGACTTCTTGAGCAATGAAGTACCATGCTATTAAGATGGGCATTATGGCTTGATGGTTTCGATTTTGATATAGTCTATAAATCCGGTGCTGAAAATTATCTTGTTGATATGCTCACAAGAGAAGGTTCACAAGAAATCAAAGAAATCAAAATGTTCAGGCCATTACGACAAGATGAAGCTTCAAGTTCAGTCCAGTCTAGAAGAGTCAGTCAAGCAATAGTTTGTAGTCAGTGTCATTACCATTTTTGTTGGGATTGTTTTGTAAAAAAGTTTGAGTCTTTACTATTAATTCTTATGGAACTAGTTCTGCAAAAATGGTTTGATTCTAAGGATAGCATGTGGTCATACGCTAGAGAGTTACCATATAGAGAGACCTTGGAGAGTTTATTATACCTTGTCTAGAGAAGCAGAGCCTTCATATCTTGCATTCATCCAGAACACTGACTAGACATGGCATGATTACTTTACCATTCATCAGAAAGCCAGGATACATGGGTCTGTCAGAGTCATATTTTTTGCTATAAATATAGATAGTGTTGTCAATTGGTGGAGTCCTTGGTTCAAAATATTTTTGGTCAAGTATATGCCAAGAGTCAATTGGATGTTAGAACATGATACTAAGTGTACACTTAGTACTCTAATGTGGGAATTGCATATAACTTCTCATAATGATTATGTCATAGAGTTCACATTAGTTCATCAGGATTCAATGGTAGTTGCAAATGAAAGAGATCAATCTTTTAGTGTCGTTGTAAGTTTCCAAGGTAGGATTCCTGTCGAAGAACAATACAGGCCTCAAAATCTATATTCATTCCCATTTTATTGTTGTTTCAGAGAACAAGATCCCCCATGGTTATACATTCCTAATGAAGTTTTTGCCCCTGAGTTAAATGGCTTAGTAGATTATTATAAAGAAAGGGATCCTCATCATCAACATGATCGTGAAGAAAGGGCAAACAGTGACTGATTGCAAAAGATCACTCTAATGAAATCTTTGCAAATCCTCTATTGAAATGGAATAATTTCTTTTGGTTTCCATGGGATTTGGTCCAGTTAAAAATCTCCACTATGTAAATATTTTTGTAAAAGAGTCGATGTCCTAGATTCCAGCCATTCTGTTGATAGGATTTGTTTTCCGTATGTCAAGATTTGGTCCCCATATGGCCTAGCCTCTAAGGGACGAGATAACAAGTGGTTGTCCCCACTTGCCCGAATCTTTACTTTTAGTACATTTCTTTATTCACTTCTTGATTCATGTACATCTCATTATTGTACTCCTACGTTCGAACTATGATATCTTGCTTGATAATCTAGCCGAAAGGAGAGTCTTTTGGTTTCCAGTTCCCAGTAAAAGTTATGACCGGATAACCAGTTTTAAGGCTATATATTGCTGAGCCTTGCATTGTAAACATCATCCGAAAATTAATGAAGAATTGCTATGGCCAAGTGTTATGTGTTGTTATCTAAGTTTCATTCTTATTTTCTGGTTTTGGTATTGAGTTCTATAGCTCCCTGCTCTGCATCTGCGAGATTTATTATTGATATGCTTGCATTTGCTTGTTTTTAGGAGAGATTTAAATAGTCACAAGATGCATTTAGAGAATTTTTATGAGCTGGTTTATAAGCATGGTCTCGTTCTTTCAAATCCAGAAGAAAAATTTCAGATTGGTAAAGTCGGGATAGATTATTGGGACTACATATAGAACAAGGAAATGTAAATCTGCAACCTCATGTTCTAACCCATTTGTTGAAATTTCCTGACCTTATTCTAGATATTAAAACATTGCAGAGATTTCTTGGTTGCTTGAATTATATAAGACCGTTTTATGAGAAACAAGCAAATCATACAAAAGTCCTTCAGAAAAGATTAAAGAAGCAAGCAACAGGATGGACAGAAGAGATGACCAATGCAGTCAGAAGCATTAAAAGCAAAGTCACAAATTTGCTAAAGCTTAAGCTACCAGATACTAATCTTCCATTTATTCTTGAGACTGATGCTTCGGATCATACTTGGGCTGCAGTATTGTTGCAGAAGTATGGAAGAAAAGAATT
This sequence comes from Pinus tabuliformis, assembly GCA_031772625.1. NCBI lineage: Eukaryota > Viridiplantae > Streptophyta > Pinopsida > Pinales > Pinaceae > Pinus > Pinus tabuliformis. The sequence continues at coordinate 608,504,286 of CM062812.1, forward strand.
GGTATGTGCCTATTCCTCAGGTACATTTGATGATACTGAAAGAAAGTATCCTTCTTCACATAAAGAGATACTAGCTATTAAAAGAGGAATAAAACAGTTTCATTTGTTCCTAAAATGTGTCAGATTCTTAGTCAGAACGGATTTGAAACATATGAAGAGCATTTTGGCAAACAATAGACTGCTTGAGCAATGAAGTACCAGGCTATTAAGATGGGCATTATGGCTTGATGGTTTCGATTTTGATATAGTCTATAAATCTGGTGCTGAAAAATATCTTGTTGATATGCTCACAAGAGAAGGTTCACAAGAAATCAAAGAAATCAAAATGTTCAGGCCATTACGACAAGATGAAGCTTCAAGTTCAGTCCAGTCTAGAAGAGTCAGTCAAGCAATAGTTTGTAGTCAGTGTCATTACCATTTTTGTTGGGATTGTTTTGTAAAAAAGTTTGAGTCTTTACTGTTAAGTCTTAGGGAACTAGTTCTGCAAAAATGGTTTGATTCTAAGGATAGCATGTGGTCATATGCTAGAGAGTTACCATATAGAGAGAGACCTTGGAGAGTTTATTATACCTTGTTTAGAGAACCAGAACCTTCATATCTTGCATTCATCCAGAACACTGACTGGACATGGCATGATTACTTTACCATTCATCAGAAAGCCAGGATACATGGGTCTGTCAGAGTCATATTTTTTGCTATAAATATAGATAGTGTTTTCAATTGGTGGAGTCCTTGGTTCAAAATATTTTTGGTCAAGTATATGCCAAGAGTCAATTGGATGGTAGAACATGATACTAAGTGTACACTTAGTACTCTAATGTGGGAATTGCATATAACTTCTCATAATGATTATGTCATAGAGTTCACATTAGTTCATCAGGATTCAATGGTAGTTGCAAATGAAAGAGATCAATCTTTTAGTGTCTTTGTAAGTTTCCAAGGTAGGATTTCTGTTGAAGAACAATACAAGCCTCAAAATCTGTATTCATTCCCATTTTATTGTTGTTTCAGAGAACAAGATCCCCCATGGTTATACATTCCTAATGAAGTTTCTTCCCCTGAGTTAAATGGCTTAGTAGATTATTATCAAGAAAGGGATCCTCATCATCAACATGATTGTGAAGAAAGGGCAAACAATGACTGATTGCAAAAGATCACTCTAATGAAATCTTTGCAAATCCTCTATTGAAATGGAATAATTGCTTTTGGTTTCCATGGGATTTGGTCCAGTTAAAAATCTCCAATGTGTAAATATTTTTGTAAAAAGAGTCGATGTCCTAGATTCCAGCCATTCTGTTGATAGGATTTGTTTTCCGTATGTCAAGATTCGGTCCCCATATGGCCTAGCCTCTAAGGGACGAGATAAAAAGTGGTTGTCCCCACTTGCCCGAATCTTTACTTTTAGTACATTTCTTTATTCACTTCTTGATTCATGTACATCTCATTATTGAACTCCTACATTCGAACTATGATATCTTGCATGATAATCTAGCTGAAAGGAGAGTCTTTTGGTTTCCAGTTCCCAGTAAAAGTTATGACCGGATAACCGGTTTTAAGGCTATATATTGTTGAGCCTTGCATTGTAAACATCATCCGAAAATTAATGAAGAATTGCTCTGGCCAAGTGTTATGTGTTGTTATCTAAGTTTCATTCTTATTTTCTGGTTTTGGTATTGAGTTCTATAGCTCCCTGCTCTGCATCTGCGAGATTTATTCTTGATATGCTTGCATTTGCTTGTTTTTAGGAGAGATTTAAATAGTCACAAGATGCATTTAGAGAATTTTTATGAGCTGGTTTATAAGCATGGTCTCGTTCTTTCAAATCCAGAAGAAAAATTTCAGATTGGTAAAGTCAGGATAGATTATTGGGACTACAAATAGAACAAGGACATGTAAATCTGCAACCTCATGTTCTAACCCATTTGTTGAAATTTCCTGACGTTATTCTAGATATTAAAACATTGCAGAGATTTCTTGGTTGCTTGAATTATATAAGACAGTTTTATGAGAAACAAGCAAATGATACAAAATTCCTTCAGAAAAGATTAAAGAAGCAAGCAACAGGATGGACAGAAGAGATGACCAATGCAGTCAAAAGCATTAAAAGCAAAATCACAGATTTTCCAAAGCTTAAGCTGCCAGATACTAATCTTCCATTTATTCTTGAGACAGATGCTTTGGATCATACTTGGGCTGCAGTATTGTTGCATAAGTATGGAAGAGAAGAATTGGTATATGCCTATTCCTTAGGTACATTTGATGATACTGAAAGAAAGTATCCTTCTTCACATAAAGAGATACTAGCTGTTAAAAGAGGAATAAAATGGTTTCATTTGTTCCTAAAATGTGTCAGATTCTTAGTCAGAATGGATTTGAAACATATGAGGAGCATTTTGGCAAACAAGAGATTGCTTCAGCAAGGAAGTACCAGGCTATTAAGATGGGCATTATGGCTTGATGGTTTCGACTTTGATATAGTCTATAAATCCGGTGCTGAAAATTATCTTGCTGATATGCTCACAAGGGAAGGTTCACAAGAAACCAAAGAAATCAAAATGTTCAGGCCATTATGACAAGATGAAGCTTCAAGTTTAGTCCAGTCTAGAAGAGTCAGTCAAGTAATAGTTTGTAGTCAGTGTCATTACCATTTTTGTTGGGATTGTTTTGTAAAAAAGTTTGAGTCTTTACCGTTTAGTCCTAGGGAACTAGTTCTGCAAAAATGGTTTGATTCTGAGGATAGCATGTGGTCATATGCTAGAGAGTTACCATATAGAGAGAGACCTTGGAGAGTTTATTATACCTTGTCTAGAGAAGCAGAGCCTTCATATCTTGCATTCATCGAGAACACTGACTGGACATGGCATGATTACTTTACCATTCATCTCAAAGCCAGGATACATGTGTCTGTCAGAGTCATATTTTTGCTATAAATATAGATAGTGTTGTCAATTGGTGGAGTCCTTGGTTCAAAATATTTTTGGTCAAGTATATGCCAAGAGTCAATTGGATGTTAGAACATGATACTAAGTGTACACTTAGTACTCTAATGTGGGAATTGCATATAGTTGCTCAGAATGATTATGTCATAGAGTTCACATTAGTTCATCAGGATTCAATGGTAGTTTCAAATGAAAGAGATCAATCTTTTAGTGTCTTTGTAAGTTTCCAAGGTAGGATTTCTGTTGAAGAACAATACAGGCCTCAAAATCTGTATTCATGCACATTTTATTGTTGTTTCAGAGAACAAGATCCCCCATGGTTATACATTCCTAATGAAGTTTTTGCCCCTGAGTTAAATGGCTTAGTAGATTATTATAAAGAAAGGGATCCTAATCATCAACATGATCATGAAGAAAGGACAAACAGTGACTGATTGCAAAAGATCACTCTAATGAAATCTTTGCAAATCACCTCTATTGAAATGGAATAATTGTTTTTGGTTTCCGTGGGATTTGGTCCAGTTAAAAATCTCCACTGTGTAAATATTTTTGTAAAAAGAGCTGATGTCCTAGATTCCGGCCATTTTGTTGATAGGATTTGTTTTCTGTATGTCAAGATTCGGTCCCCATATGGCCTAGCCTCTAAGGGACAAGATAACAAGTGGTTGTCCCCACTTGCCCGAATATTTACTTTTAGTACATTTCTTTAGTCAGTTCTTGATTCATGTACATCTCATTATTGTACTCCTACATTCGGACTATGATATCTTGCATGATAATCTAGCTGAAAGGAGAGTCTTTTGGTTTCCAGTTTCCAGTAAAAGTTATGACCGGATAACCAGTTCTAAGGCTATATATTTTTGAGCCTTGCATTGTAAACATCATCTGAAAATTAATGAAGAATTGCTCTCGCCAAGTGTTATGTGTTGTTATCTGAGTTTCATTCTTATTTTCTGGTTTTGGTATTGAGTTCTATAGCTCCCTGCTCTGCATTTGTGAGATTTATTCTTGATCTGCTTGCATCACGGAGACATTGACTCAATATTTAGAAATGGTATCAGAGCCATCTGGTTCTTTGTCCAAGCTATTTGATATTGTTTGGTTTTCCCTATGAGTTGTATTTGTCTAAGCTACTGTCTATGAGTCCAGATCTAATAAACCAGTACTTAGAGACTAATAAGGTCAATATTGAAAATTGGTCTTTTGCAGCCGTCCATCAGATGATAGTCTCTATACTTCAAAAAGAATGTGCTGTGAAAAAGGCTAAAAAGAATTTCAAGAAGCAGATGCATTTCAGCACTAAGTTACGCAATACGTTTCCTGAAACATATAATTTTGGTTGCCATTCAAAATCCAAGAACAAAGCATTGAAGAAATCTAAGGCTACTTGTTCATGTAAGCCTGAAAGGTATTTTCCTAAGAAAAAGAAGCATTATCCTTCCATAAAACCTTTCAGCAAAAGAAGAGTAGTATTTAGGAAAAGATCAAGACCTTCAAAGAAAGTTACTTGCTTTATTTGTGGGAAAGAAGGTCACTATGCAAAAAATTGTAGAGAGAAGAAATATAAGAAGCAAATGAAAATTATGGACATTTTCTCTACAATTCATGATCTGAAAGAATGGGATCTTATATCTCATTCTGAAGGTGAATATTTTGAGGTTTCTAGTTCCTCTTCATCTAATACTGAAGAATATATTCTTGATATAAGAAGAATAGATCTGAATGACAGTTCCACTGATTCAGAAGAAACTTTTATTCCTGATGTAAAAATGTTTTACAATTCTTCTGACAATTTACAGATAAAGATTGCAACAGTCAAATCTGAATTGGCTCAGCTTGATCTAGTCCAGTTCACTGCAAGAAGGAGATTGGCAGAAAAAACTTGAAAATCTAGAAAAGCAGCTACCTTCTGGGAAAAGGAATAAAGAAAAATTCACAGATAAAGAGTTCATAGAAAAAGAATTTGATTCCCTGTTCAAGCCACTCCAGATAAAATAAAGTTCATCATCAGATTCAGGTATGGATAGAATCAGTTCTTTAAAGAACAAGATAGAACAATTAGAATCCTCAATTCATCATACTAGATCAGAGATGGTTCAGTTATCATCCAAACTCTAGATGCTTATCTCATATTATGATGATTGTAATTCCAAATTATCCAGTTTGTTTCTTAAGAATGTTTTAGAAGAATTCCCTCAGAAAGATACCAGTATAGAAGTAGTCAAAGTAATGGAAACAGGGGATAGAGTGGTAATCCCTATAAAAGTGAAATTGCCAAAAATAAAAGATTACACTCTAGATGCCCAAATTGATTCTGGAGCCATGAGTAGTTGCTACAGGTATGGCGCAATTCCTTCCTATTATTGGCAGCAGACTAAATTGCAGTTTAGAGCTATTATAAAAGATGTGATGGAAGTCAATCACATAGCCCTTGGTTTTCCAATTTATTTAAATGATGTCCAGGTGAAAGTTACATTGTACAATTTTGATACAGGTTCTGACTCTCTTCTAGGACAAGATTTTTTGAATGATCTATTCCCTGTCAATTTTGGTAAAGGCACAATAACCTTCACCACCTCTGAAGGACCAGTTAGCTTGCCCTCATCTAGTGATTAATAAATAAGAGTACAGCTGACAAACCAAGATCTAGTCTACAACAGTCTCCAGGATCTAACCAAGATTAACAGGATTGCCAAGAATGCAGAACTTCATGGTCCCAAAACATTTGAGAAAATATCAGACAAGCTTCGGAAAGATTGCACTGCCTCTAGGCCTGATGCATTCTGGACCCGCGAAAAGTATTATGTGGCCCTGCCTTATAAAGAAAATTACGTTCCAAAGCCACAAAAATCCAGTGCTAATCATATGAGCTCCTCGGAGCAAGATTTATGTCGACAAGAGATAGCACAATTATTAGAACAGAAACTGATAGAGCCTTGTAAAAGCCCTTGGGCTTGTCCTGCATTTTATGTGAATAAACACAGTGAGCAGAAAAGAGGTAAGAAGCGGCTCGTCATCAACTATAAAGCTCTGAATGATGCCTTGTTGCCAATCCACTATCCTTTTCGCAACAAAGAGCTATTACTTGCCAAAATTGCTAATGCCAATGTTTTCAGCAAATTTGACTTAAAAAGTGGTTTCTGGAAGATAGGCATTCTTCCTGACGACAGATAGAAGACTGCTTTTACAGTCCCTCATGGCCAATATCGATGGACTATAATGCCTTTTGGTTTGAAAAATGCTCCATCAGAATTTCAGAAAAGGATGGAAGACATTCTTCGTGGGGAGGAGTACATAATAGTCTACATATATGATTTGTTTGTTTTTAGAAGAGATGTAAATAGTCACAAGATGCATTTAGAGAAGTTTTATGAGCTGGTTTATAAGCATGGTCTTGTTCTTTCAGGTTCAGAAGAAAATTTTCAGATTGGTAAAGTCAGGATAGATTATTTGGGACTGCATATAGAACAAGGACATGTAAATCTGCAACCTCATGTTCTAACCCATTTGTTGAAATTTCCTGATGTTATTCCAAATATTAAAACATTGCAGAGATTTCTTGGTTGCTTGAATTATATAAGATAGTTTTATCATAAACAAACAGATGATACAAAAGTCCTTCAGAAAAGATTAAAGAAGCAAGCAGCAGGATGGACAGAAGAGATGACCAATGCAGTCAGAAGCATTAAAAGAAAAATCACAGATTTGGCAAAGCTTAAGCTGCCAGATACTAATCTTCCATTTATTATTGAGATAGATGCTTCAGATCATACTTGGGTTGCAGTATTGTTGCAGAAGTATGGAAGAAAAGCACTGGTATGTGCCTATTCCTCAGGTACATTTGATGATACTGAAAGAAAGTATCCTTCTTCACATAAAGAGATACTAGTTGTTAAAAGAGGAATAAAATGGTTTCATTTGTTCCTAAAATGTGTTAGATTCTTAGTCAGAACGGATTCGAAACATATGAAGAGCATTTTGGCAAACAAGAACTGCTTGAGCAAGGAAGTACCAGGCTATTAAGATGGGCATTATGGCTTGATGGTTTCGATTTTGATATAGTCTATAAATCTGGTGCTGAAAATTATCTTGCTGATATGCTCACAAGAGAAGGTTCACAAGAAATCAAAGAAATCAAAAATGTTCAGGCCATTATGACAAGATGAAGCTTCAAGTTCAGTCCAGTCTAGAAGAGTTAGTCAAGTAATAGTTTGTAGTCAGTGTCATTACCATTTTTGTTGGGATTGTTTTGTAAAAAAGGTTTGAGTCTTTACCGTTAAGTCTTAGGGAACTAGTTCTGCAAAAATGGTTTGATTCTGAGGATAGCATGTGGTCATATTCTAGAGAGTTACCATATAGAGAGAGACCTTGGAGAGTTTATTATACCTTGTCTAGAGAAGCAGAGCCTTCGTATCTTGCATTCATCCAAAACACTGACTAGACATGGCATCATTACTTTACCATTCATCAAAAAGCCAGGATACATGGGTCTGTCAGAGTCATATTTTTTGCTATAAATATAAAGTGTTGTCAATTGGTGGAGTCCTTGGTTCAAAATATTTTTGGTCAAGTATATGCCAAGAGTCAATTGGATGTTAGAACATGATACTAAGTGTACACTTAGTACTCTAATGTGGGAATTGCATATAGCTGCTCAGAATGATTATGTCATAGAGTTCACATTAGTTCATCAGGATTCAATGGTAGTTGCAAATGAAAGAGATCAATCTTTTAGTGTCTTTGTAAGTTTCCAAGGTAGGATTTCTGTTGAAGAACAATACATGCCTAAAAATCTGTATTCATGCACATTTTATTGTTGTTTCAAAGAACAAGATCCCCCATGGTTATACATTCCTAATGAAGTTTTTGCCCCTGAGTTAAATGGCTTAGTAGATTATTATAAAGAAAGGGATCCTAATCATCAACATGATCATGAAGAAAGGACAAACAGTGACTGATTGCAAAAGATCACTCTAATGAAATCTTTGCAAATCACCTCTATTGAAATGGAATAATTGTTTTTGGTTTCCGTGGGATTTGGTCCAGTTAAAAATCTCCACTGTGTAAATATTTTTGTAAAAAGAGCTGATGTCCTAGATTCCGGCCATTTTGTTGATAGGATTTGTTTTCTGTATGTCAAGATTCGGTCCCCATATGGCCTAGCCTCTAAGGGACAAGATAACAAGTGGTTGTCCCCACTTGCCCGAATCTTTACTTTTAGTACATTTCTTTAGTCAGTTCTTGATTCATGTACATCTCATTATTGTACTCCTACATTCGGACTATGATATCTTGCATGATAATCTAGCTGAAAGGAGAGTCTTTTGGTTTCCAGTTTCCAGTAAAAGTTATGACCGGATAACCAGTTCTAAGGCTATATATTTTTGAGCCTTGCATTGTAAACATCATCTGAAAATTAATGAAGAATTGCTCTCGCCAAGTGTTATGTGTTGTTATCTGAGTTTCATTCTTATTTTCTAGTTTTGGTATTGAGTTCTATAGCTCCTTGCTCTGCATTTGTGAGATTTATTCTTGATCTGCTTGCATCACAGAGACATTGACTCAATATTTAGAAATGGTATCAGAGCCATCTGGTTCTTTGTCCAAGCTATTTGATATTGTCTGGTTTTCCCTATGAGTTGTATTTGTCTAAGCTACTGTCTATGAGTCGAAGTTAGCGGTAAGGCACTGGTAGAGAGATGTGAAGGTGAAGGACTGCCGTGTTTGCTTTCCTGGTGCATGAAGACATTGTTTCTCCTCTGTTTAGGTGCTTACTTATACTTAATTTCAATGGTTGGTTATATGAATGAGTTTACTCTTCAGAAACCCGAAGACAGAAAGATAGCTCATAAGAATAGATGGTCTTTCCTCAATAAATTCCTAAATAGATCTCACAATGATGAGATCCTTTATGATGAAAACGTATTGGTACAAGAATTTTAACCTCAGCCTAATTGGACACTGCCAAAAATAGAAGTTGATAAGCTTTATAAGATTCCTGTTTTCCAATTTCACGTTGCTCAGCTTTTCAGATTTACTTCTGTAAATATTCCTATTCCTACTGGTCAATCAGTTTACTAGATTCCTTTGATCAAGAAAGATGACATAGAATGGGGGTTAGAAAATGGTTATAAATATGTTCATATAGGAATGATTTAGTTTGGCATCAATCCCCTAGTCCGACCTGGTTTGAATACTTCATGTCTGACTTGTGTATTAGATACCAAGATGAATAACTTTCATGATGCTTTGTTAGGAGGATTCCACAACCCTCTCAATAATGGCCCTGTTTGGTCTTCTGTCATTCCTCGTTATCAAGTTTCTCTAACTGACCCATATATCAATGAATTCCTTAATGCTTATATACAGTTTTATGGTTTTGATGTTGCTCCCCAATCTCAAATTGCTCAGCTGCATGCATCTATTTGCCTACGATTTGTCTCTACATCTATGCCTGCAATCAATCCTAAGTTGAAAGACAGAGCTTTGAAAGAAGGAGTAATTGTTGGCCCTGGAAATAATGCTCCACTACAGATTGGCTTCTGTGAATGTACTTTTCCTGATGAGTGGAATAGTACTTATGTTCCATTATCACAGAAATACCCTCAGCTTAATACTCCAAAGACACCTCAACACTTGTCTTTGATTCAACATCCTGATGGTACATCTAGATTAAAGCTTAGTTCTCCCGCACTTACTCGCTCCATGTTTGTTGTCAATGCATCTCCACTCTTAAGAGGTAGGGATCCTACATCCTCTTCCTACCTCTCTGTGCCCAGACACATGCCAGCTATCCCAAGAAGGATGACCCAAAGGTCGCAATCTCATAAATCTGTTGATTGCTAGTTTTTTGTTCCATCTACTTCCTTTCAGACTGAAGAACCTCATTCTCCTAAAAATGATTCTCAAGTCTTCGTTCCTGATATTAAAAGCTTTTCTCTTCCAAGAGCTCAATATGAGACATCTGCAAAAATAAGTGAGAGAATTTAGAACCTGGAAATACTAGAAGGACATTCAACAGTGGAATAAAGAAAGCAGATTTACAATGGTTATCTATGAAAGATATGTGTTATCCAGATCAGACAGAATCAAAAAAGTTACACAACTATACAAACTATCAAATTGTTTGTATGTTGAAAAATATTGATGATATAGCCAAAGATGTTTTAGAAGTCAAAGAGCATATTAAGAAATTGCATTCTGGCTACAATGAAATTTTGGGCACACAGAATGAACATACCCAACAATTGAATGATATTAATTCTAATATGGGTATTATTTCCAAATCTCTTCGTCATTTATGAGATGCTCTTCCAGTCCCTACTTCTCCTACACATTACAGAGAAGTAGACCTGACAAGTTCCAAATTAACATTCACTTCTTCTGAACGTGAGTCCTCCCATAAAAGTATTCTTTTTAAGGAGGTAGAGAATATTGGTAAACTTCAGATTGAAAAAAATTCAGAAAGGAATAGATTTAGCCAAGGAGAAAATAGAATTGATGAGAAATCGGCTAAATAGATTTCCTTCCTTGATAGTCTGAGACTACCAAAACAGTATGTTAGTCTCAAAAGTTTGATTAAAAACGGTCAACCATCTGCTCCAAAAGAAATATTAGCCATGTCTAGAGTAACTGCTAACCAAGGTGAGTCAAGTTTTAAGAGAGATAGACATGAGCCTTATTTATTTTCACACAAAGGAAGGAAAGACCAAGAGGGCACTACTGCTCATGAAGCTTCTGCTTCTAGTCCTTTTGGTAGATATTCAGAAAGATTACAGACCACCTTCACAAACTTAGATAATCCCTGAGGAAAGGGATATGGTAATACTTTGCTAGTGAATATTGATTGCTTAAGTAATGAAGAAGTGATTAATGTCCTACATAATATTCATGCTTGGGCATTACAAAAAAAGCAGAAACTAAGGCAAGTTGGTCTGATATTGTTACCCAGATTGTTTGGTCTTTTACTAGTATTGCAAAAATGTGGTGGGATAAATTGTCTAATAGAGATATGACACAGATTGTTGAAAATGAAAATGATCCCTTGAAAGACTTGCTTGAGGCTTTAAAACATGAGTTTGTGGGATGTGTGCCAGAAGAGTCAGCTCATCATGCCCAATTATTCCTGTCTCAGAAATTATGTGATATTGATTATCTACAAGAATATTTTTGCACTATGCAAAAATTGCTTTATCAAGCTCATGACTCTCATAATGTTGCATATTTGAGATATTATATAGCCTCTATGCCAGGAAAAATCCCAGATCTAATAAACCAGTACTTAGAGACTAATAAGGTCAATATTGAAAATTGGTCTTTTGCAGCCGTCCATCAGATGATAGTCTCTATACTTCAAAAAGAATGTGCTGCGAAAAAGGCTAAAAAGAATTTCAAGAAGCAGATGCATTTCAGCACTAAGTTACGCAATACGTTTCCTGAAACATATAATTTTGGTTGCCATTCAAAATCCAAGAACAAAGCATTGAAGAAATCTAAGGCTACTTGTTCATGTAAGCCTGAAAGGTATTTTCCTAAGAAAAAGAAACATTATCCTTCCATAAAACCTTTCAGCAAAAGAAGAGTAGTATTTAGGAAAAGATCAAGACCTTCAAAGAAAGTTACTTGCTTTATTTGTGGGAAAGAAGGTCACTATGCAAAAAATTGTAGAGAGAAGAAAGATAAGAAGCAAATGAAAATTATGGACATTTTCTCTACAATTCATGATCTGAAAGAATGGGATCTTATATCTCATTCTGAAGGTGAATATTTTGAGGTTTCTAGTTCCTCTTCATCTAATACTGAAGAATATATTCTTGATATAAGAAGAATAGATCTGAATGACAGTTCCACTGATTCAGAAGAAACTTTTATTCCTGATGTAAAAATGTTTTACAATTCTTCTGACAATTTACAGATAAAGATTGCAACAGTCAAATCTGAATTGGCTCAGCTTGATCTAGTCCAGTTCACTGCAAGAAGGAGATTGGCAGAAAAAACTTGAAAATCTAGAAAAGCAGCTACCTTCTGGGAAAAGGAATAAAGAAAAATTCACAGATAAAGAGTTCATAGAAAAAGAATTTGATTCCCTGTTCAAGCCACTCCAGATAAAATAAAGTTCATCATCAGATTCAGGTATGGATAGAATCAGTTCTTTAAAGAACAAGATAGAACAATTAGAATCCTCAATTCATCATACTAGATCAGAGATGGTTCAGTTATCATCCAAACTCTAGATGCTTATCTCATATTATGATGATTGTAATTCCAAATTATCCAGTTTGTTTCTTAAGAATGTTTTAGAAGAATTCCCTCAGAAAGATACCAGTATAGAAGTAGTCAAAGTAATGGAAACAGGGGATAGAGTGGTAATCCCTATAAAAGTGAAATTGCCAAAAATAAAAGATTACACTCTAGATGCCCAAATTGATTCTGGAGCCATGAGTAGTTGCTACAGGTATGGCGCAATTCCTTCCTATTATTGGCAGCAGACTAAATTGCAGTTTAGAGCTATTATAAAAGATGTGATGGAAGTCAATCACATAGCCCTTGGTTTTCCAATTTATTTAAATGATGTCCAGGTGAAAGTTACATTGTACAATTTTGATACAGGTTCTGACTCTCTTCTAGGACAAGATTTTTTGAATGATCTATTCCCTGTCAATTTTGGTAAAGGCACAATAACCTTCACCACCTCTGAAGGACCAGTTAGCTTGCCCTCATCTAGTGATTAATAAATAAGAGTACAGCTGACAAACCAAGATCTAGTCTACAACAGTCTCCAGGATCTAACCAAGATTAACAGGATTGCCAAGAATGCAGAACTTCATGGTCCCAAAACATTTGAGAAAATATCAGACAAGCTTCGGAAAGATTGCACTGCCTCTAGGCCTGATGCATTCTGGACCCGCGAAAAGTATTATGTGGCCCTGCCTTATAAAGAAAATTACGTTCCAAAGCCACAAAAATCCAGTGCTAATCATATGAGCTCCTCGGAGCAAGATTTATGTCGACAAGAGATAGCACAATTATTAGAACAGAAACTGATAGAGCCTTGTAAAAGCCCTTGGGCTTGTCCTGCATTTTATGTGAATAAACACAGTGAGCAGAAAAGAGGTAAGAAGCGGCTCGTCATCAACTATAAAGCTCTGAATGATGCCTTGTTGCCAATCCACTATCCTTTTCGCAACAAAGAGCTATTACTTGCCAAAATTGCTAATGCCAATGTTTTCAGCAAATTTGACTTAAAAAGTGGTTTCTGGAAGATAGGCATTCTTCCTGACGACAGATAGAAGACTGCTTTTACAGTCCCTCATGGCCAATATCGATGGACTATAATGCCTTTTGGTTTGAAAAATGCTCCATCAGAATTTCAGAAAAGGATGGAAGACATTCTTCGTGGGGAGGAGTACATAATAGTCTACATATATGATTTGTTTGTTTTTAGAAGAGATGTAAATAGTCACAAGATGCATTTAGAGAAGTTTTATGAGCTGGTTTATAAGCATGGTCTTGTTCTTTCAGGTTCAGAAGAAAATTTTCAGATTGGTAAAGTCAGGATAGATTATTTGGGACTGCATATAGAACAAGGACATGTAAATCTGCAACCTCATGTTCTAACCCATTTGTTGAAATTTCCTGATGTTATTCCAAATATTAAAACATTGCAGAGATTTCTTGGTTGCTTGAATTATATAAGATAGTTTTATCATAAACAAACAGATGATACAAAAGTCCTTCAGAAAAGATTAAAGAAGCAAGCAGCAGGATGGACAGAAGAGATGACCAATGCAGTCAGAAGCATTAAAAGAAAAATCACAGATTTGGCAAAGCTTAAGCTGCCAGATACTAATCTTCCATTTATTATTGAGATAGATGCTTCAGATCATACTTGGGTTGCAGTATTGTTGCAGAAGTATGGAAGAAAAGCACTGGTATGTGCCTATTCCTCAGGTACATTTGATGATACTGAAAGAAAGTATCCTTCTTCACATAAAGAGATACTAGTTGTTAAAAGAGGAATAAAATGGTTTCATTTGTTCCTAAAATGTGTTAGATTCTTAGTCAGAACGGATTCGAAACATATGAAGAGCATTTTGGCAAACAAGAACTGCTTGAGCAAGGAAGTACCAGGCTATTAAGATGGGCATTATGGCTTGATGGTTTCGATTTTGATATAGTCTATAAATCTGGTGCTGAAAATTATCTTGCTGATATGCTCACAAGAGAAGGTTCACAAGAAATCAAAGAAATCAAAAATGTTCAGGCCATTATGACAAGATGAAGCTTCAAGTTCAGTCCAGTCTAGAAGAGTTAGTCAAGTAATAGTTTGTAGTCAGTGTCATTACCATTTTTGTTGGGATTGTTTTGTAAAAAAGGTTTGAGTCTTTACCGTTAAGTCTTAGGGAACTAGTTCTGCAAAAATGGTTTGATTCTGAGGATAGCATGTGGTCATATTCTAGAGAGTTACCATATAGAGAGAGACCTTGGAGAGTTTATTATACCTTGTCTAGAGAAGCAGAGCCTTCGTATCTTGCATTCATCCAAAACACTGACTAGACATGGCATCATTACTTTACCATTCATCAAAAAGCCAGGATACATGGGTCTGTCAGAGTCATATTTTTTGCTATAAATATAAAGTGTTGTCAATTGGTGGAGTCCTTGGTTCAAAATATTTTTGGTCAAGTATATGCCAAGAGTCAATTGGATGTTAGAACATGATACTAAGTGTACACTTAGTACTCTAATGTGGGAATTGCATATAGCTGCTCAGAATGATTATGTCATAGAGTTCACATTAGTTCATCAGGATTCAATGGTAGTTGCAAATGAAAGAGATCAATCTTTTAGTGTCTTTGTAAGTTTCCAAGGTAGGATTTCTGTTGAAGAACAATACAGGCCTCAAAATCTGTATTCATGCACATTTTATTGTTGTTTCAAAGAACAAGATCCCCCATGGTTATACATTCCTAATGAAGTTTTTGCCCCTGAGTTAAATGGCTTAGTAGATTATTATCAAGAAAGGGATCCTCATCATCAACATGATCATGAAGAAAGGGCAAACAGTGACTGATTGCAAAAGATCACTCTAATGAAATCTTTGCAAATCACCTCTATTGAAATGGAATAATTGCTTTTGGTTTCCGTGGGATTTGGTCCAGTTAAAAATCTCCACTGTGTAAATATTTTTGTAAAAAGAGCTGATGTCCTAGATTCCGGCCATTTTGTTGATAGGATTTGTTTTCTGTATGTCAAGATTCGGTCCCCATATGGCCTAGCCTCTAAGGGACGAGATAACAAGTGGTTGTCCCCACTTGCCCGAATCTTTACTTTTAGTACATTTCTTTAGTCAGTTCTTGATTCATGTACATCTCATTATTGTACTCCTACATTCGGACTATGATATCTTGCATGATAATCTAGCCGAAAGGAGATTCTTTTGGTTTCCAGTTTCCAGTAAAAGTTATGACCGGATAACCAGTTCTAAGGCTATATATTGTTGAGCCTTGCATTGTAAAGATCATCCGAAAATTAATGAAGAATTGCTCTGGCCAAGTGTTATGTGTTGTTATCTGAGTTTCATTCTTATTTTCTGGTTTTGGTATTGAGTTCTATAGCTCCCTGCTCTGCATCTGTGAGATTTATTCTTGATCTGCTTGCATCACGGAGTCATTGACTCAATATTTAGAAATGGTATCAGAGCCATCTGGTTCTTTGTCCAAGCTATTTGATATTGTCTGGTTTTCCCTATGAGTTGTATTTGTCTAAGCTACTGTCTATGAGTCGAAGTTAGCGGTAAGGCACTGGTAGAGAGCTGTGAAGGTGAAGGACTGTCGTGTTTGCTTTCCTGGTGCATGAAGACATTGTTTCTCCTCTGTTTAGGTGCTTACTTATACTTAATTTCAATGGTTGGTTATATGAATGAGTTTACTCTTCAGAAACCCGAAGACAGAAAGATAGCTCATAAGAATAGATGGTCTTTCCTCAATAAATTCCTAAATAGATCTCACAATGATGAGATCCTTTATGATGAAAACGTATTGGTACAAGAATTTTAACCTCAGCCTAATTGGACCCTGCCAAAAATAGAAGTTGATCAGCTTTATAAGATTCCTGTTTTCCAATTTCACGTTGCTCAGCTTTTCAGATTTACTTCTGTAAATATTCCTATTCCTACTAGTCTATCAGTTTACTAGATTCCTTTGATCAAGAAAGATGACATAGAATGGGGGTTAGAAAATGGTTATAAATATGTTCATATAGGAATGATTCAGTTTGGCATCAATCCTCTAGTCCGACCTGGTTTGAATACTTCATGTCTGACTTGTGTATTAGATACCAAGATGAATAACTTTCATGATGCTTTGTTAGGAGGATTCCAGAGCCCTCTCAATAATGGCCCTGTTTGGTCTTCTGTCATTCCTCGTTATCAAGTTTCTCTAACTGACCCATATATCAATGAATTCCTTAATGCTTATATACAGTTTTATGGTTTTGATGTTGCTCCCCAATCTCAAATTGCTCAGATGCATGCATCTATTTGCCTACGATTTGTCTCTACATCTATGCCTGCACTCAATCCTAAGTTGAAAGACAGAGCTTTGAAAGAAGGAGTAATTGTTGGCCCTGGAAATACTGCTCCACTACAGATTGGCTTCTGTGAATGTACTTTGCCTGATGAGTGGAATAGTACTTATGTTCCATTATCACAGAAATACCCTCAGCTTAATACTCCAAAGACACCTCAACACTTGTCTTTGATTCAACATCCTGATGGTACATCTGGATTAAAGCTTAGTTCTCCCACACTTACTCGCTCCATGTCTGCTGTCAATGCATCTCCACTCTTAAGAGGTAGGGATCCTACATCCTCTTCCTACCTCTCTGTGCCCAGACACATGCCAGCTATCCCAAGAAGGATGACCCAAAGGTCGCAATCTCATAAATCTGTTGATTGCTAGTTTTTTGTTCCATCTACTTCCTTTCAGACTGAAGAACCTCATTCTCCTAAAAATGATTCTCAAGTCTTCGTTCCTGATATTAAAAGCTTTTCTCTTCCAAGAGCTCAATATGAGACATCTGCAAAAATAAGTGAGAGAATTTAGAACCTGGAAATACTAGAAGGACATTCAACAGTGGAATAAAGAAAGCAGATTTACAATGGTTATCTATGAAAGATATGTGTTATCCAGATCAGACAGAATCAAAAAAGTTACACAACTATACAAACTATCAAATTGTTTGTATGTTGAAAAATATTGATGATATAGCCAAAGATGTTTTAGAAGTCAAAGAGCATATTAAGAAATTGCATTCTGGCTACAATGAAATTTTGGGCACACAGAATGAACATACCCAACAATTGAATGATATTAATTCTAATATGGGTATTATTTCCAAATCTCTTCGTCATTTATGAGATGCTCTTCCAGTCCCTACTTCTCCTACACATTACAGAGAAGTAGACCTGACAAGTTCCAAATTAACATTCACTTCTTCTGAACGTGAGTCCTCCCATAAAAGTATTCTTTTTAAGGAGGTAGAGAATATTGGTAAACTTCAGATTGAAAAAAATTCAGAAAGGAATAGATTTAGCCAAGGAGAAAATAGAATTGATGAGAAATCGGCTAAATAGATTTCCTTCCTTGATAGTCTGAGACTACCAAAACAGTATGTTAGTCTCAAAAGTTTGATTAAAAACGGTCAACCATCTGCTCCAAAAGAAATATTAGCCATGTCTAGAGTAACTGCTAACCAAGGTGAGTCAAGTTTTAAGAGAGATAGACATGAGCCTTATTTATTTTCACACAAAGGAAGGAAAGACCAAGAGGGCACTACTGCTCATGAAGCTTCTGCTTCTAGTCCTTTTGGTAGATATTCAGAAAGATTACAGACCACCTTCACAAACTTAGATAATCCCTGAGGAAAGGGATATGGTAATACTTTGCTAGTGAATATTGATTGCTTAAGTAATGAAGAAGTGATTAATGTCCTACATAATATTCATGCTTGGGCATTACAAAAAAAGCAGAAACTAAGGCAAGTTGGTCTGATATTGTTACCCAGATTGTTTGGTCTTTTACTAGTATTGCAAAAATGTGGTGGGATAAATTGTCTAATAGAGATATGACACAGATTGTTGAAAATGAAAATGATCCCTTGAAAGACTTGCTTGAGGCTTTAAAACATGAGTTTGTGGGATGTGTGCCAGAAGAGTCAGCTCATCATGCCCAATTATTCCTGTCTCAGAAATTATGTGATATTGATTATCAACAAGAATATTTTTGCACTATGCAAAAATTGCTTTATCAAGCTCATGACTCTCATAATGTTGCATATTTGAGATATTATATAGCCTCTATGCCAGGAAAAATCCCAGATCTAATAAACCAGTACTTAGAGACTAATAAGGTCAATATTGAAAATTGGTCTTTTGCAGCCGTCCATCAGATGATAGTCTCTATACTTCAAAAAGAATGTGCTGCGAAAAAGGCTAAAAAGAATTTCAAGAAGCAGATGCATTTCAGCACTAAGTTACGCAATACGTTTCCTGAAACATATAATTTTGGTTGCCATTCAAAATCCAAGAACAAAGCATTGAAGAAATCTAAGGCTACTTGTTCATGTAAGCCTGAAAGGTATTTTCCTAAGAAAAAGAAGCATTATCCTTCCATAAAACCTTTCAGCAAAAGAAGAGTAGTATTTAGGAAAAGATCAAGACCTTCAAAGAAAGTTACTTGCTTTATTTGTGGGAAAGAAGGTCACTATGCAAAAAATTGTAGAGAGAAGAAAGATAAGAAGCAAATGAAAATTATGGACATTTTCTCTACAATTCATGATCTGAAAGAATGGGATCTTATATCTCATTCTGAAGGTGAATATTTTGAGGTTTCTAGTTCCTCTTCATCTAATACTGAAGAATATATTCTTGATATAAGAAGAATAGATCTGAATGACAGTTCCACTGATTCAGAAGAAACTTTTATTCCTGATGTAAAAATGTTTTACAATTCTTCTGACAATTTACAGATAAAGATTGCAACAGTCAAATCTGAATTGGCTCAGCTTGATCTAGTCCAGTTCACTGCAAGAAGGAGATTGGCAGAAAAAACTTGAAAATCTAGAAAAGCAGCTACCTTCTGGGAAAAGGAATAAAGAAAAATTCACAGATAAAGAGTTCATAGAAAAAGAATTTGATTCCCTGTTCAAGCCACTCCAGATAAAATAAAGTTCATCATCAGATTCAGGTATGGATAGAATCAGTTCTTTAAAGAACAAGATAGAACAATTAGAATCCTCAATTCATCATACTAGATCAGAGATGGTTCAGTTATCATCCAAACTCTAGATGCTTATCTCATATTATGATGATTGTAATTCCAAATTATCCAGTTTGTTTCTTAAGAATGTTTTAGAAGAATTCCCTCAGAAAGATACCAGTATAGAAGTAGTCAAAGTAATGGAAACAGGGGATAGAGTGGTAATCCCTATAAAAGTGAAATTGCCAAAAATAAAAGATTACACTCTAGATGCCCAAATTGATTCTGGAGCCATGAGTAGTTGCTACAGGTATGGCGCAATTCCTTCCTATTATTGGCAGCAGACTAAATTGCAGTTTAGAGCTATTATAAAAGATGTGATGGAAGTCAATCACATAGCCCTTGGTTTTCCAATTTATTTAAATGATGTCCAGGTGAAAGTTACATTGTACAATTTTGATACAGGTTCTGACTCTCTTCTAGGACAAGATTTTTTGAATGATCTATTCCCTGTCAATTTTGGTAAAGGCACAATAACCTTCACCACCTCTGAAGGACCAGTTAGCTTGCCCTCATCTAGTGATTAATAAATAAGAGTACAGCTGACAAACCAAGATCTAGTCTACAACAGTCTCCAGGATCTAACCAAGATTAACAGGATTGCCAAGAATGCAGAACTTCATGGTCCCAAAACATTTGAGAAAATATCAGACAAGCTTCGGAAAGATTGCACTGCCTCTAGGCCTGATGCATTCTGGACCCGCGAAAAGTATTATGTGGCCCTGCCTTATAAAGAAAATTACGTTCCAAAGCCACAAAAATCCAGTGCTAATCATATGAGCTCCTCGGAGCAAGATTTATGTCGACAAGAGATAGCACAATTATTAGAACAGAAACTGATAGAGCCTTGTAAAAGCCCTTGGGCTTGTCCTGCATTTTATGTGAATAAACACAGTGAGCAGAAAAGAGGTAAGAAGCGGCTCGTCATCAACTATAAAGCTCTGAATGATGCCTTGTTGCCAATCCACTATCCTTTTCGCAACAAAGAGCTATTACTTGCCAAAATTGCTAATGCCAATGTTTTCAGCAAATTTGACTTAAAAAGTGGTTTCTGGAAGATAGGCATTCTTCCTGACGACAGATAGAAGACTGCTTTTACAGTCCCTCATGGCCAATATCGATGGACTATAATGCCTTTTGGTTTGAAAAATGCTCCATCAGAATTTCAGAAAAGGATGGAAGACATTCTTCGTGGGGAGGAGTACATAATAGTCTACATATATGATTTGTTTGTTTTTAGAAGAGATGTAAATAGTCACAAGATGCATTTAGAGAAGTTTTATGAGCTGGTTTATAAGCATGGTCTTGTTCTTTCAGGTTCAGAAGAAAATTTTCAGATTGGTAAAGTCAGGATAGATTATTTGGGACTGCATATAGAACAAGGACATGTAAATCTGCAACCTCATGTTCTAACCCATTTGTTGAAATTTCCTGATGTTATTCCAAATATTAAAACATTGCAGAGATTTCTTGGTTGCTTGAATTATATAAGATAGTTTTATCATAAACAAACAGATGATACAAAAGTCCTTCAGAAAAGATTAAAGAAGCAAGCAGCAGGATGGACAGAAGAGATGACCAATGCAGTCAGAAGCATTAAAAGAAAAATCACAGATTTGGCAAAGCTTAAGCTGCCAGATACTAATCTTCCATTTATTATTGAGATAGATGCTTCAGATCATACTTGGGTTGCAGTATTGTTGCAGAAGTATGGAAGAAAAGCACTGGTATGTGCCTATTCCTCAGGTACATTTGATGATACTGAAAGAAAGTATCCTTCTTCACATAAAGAGATACTAGTTGTTAAAAGAGGAATAAAATGGTTTCATTTGTTCCTAAAATGTGTTAGATTCTTAGTCAGAACGGATTCGAAACATATGAAGAGCATTTTGGCAAACAAGAACTGCTTGAGCAAGGAAGTACCAGGCTATTAAGATGGGCATTATGGCTTGATGGTTTCGATTTTGATATAGTCTATAAATCTGGTGCTGAAAATTATCTTGCTGATATGCTCACAAGAGAAGGTTCACAAGAAATCAAAGAAATCAAAAATGTTCAGGCCATTATGACAAGATGAAGCTTCAAGTTCAGTCCAGTCTAGAAGAGTTAGTCAAGTAATAGTTTGTAGTCAGTGTCATTACCATTTTTGTTGGGATTGTTTTGTAAAAAAGGTTTGAGTCTTTACCGTTAAGTCTTAGGGAACTAGTTCTGCAAAAATGGTTTGATTCTGAGGATAGCATGTGGTCATATTCTAGAGAGTTACCATATAGAGAGAGACCTTGGAGAGTTTATTATACCTTGTCTAGAGAAGCAGAGCCTTCGTATCTTGCATTCATCCAAAACACTGACTAGACATGGCATCATTACTTTACCATTCATCAAAAAGCCAGGATACATGGGTCTGTCAGAGTCATATTTTTTGCTATAAATATAAAGTGTTGTCAATTGGTGGAGTCCTTGGTTCAAAATATTTTTGGTCAAGTATATGCCAAGAGTCAATTGGATGTTAGAACATGATACTAAGTGTACACTTAGTACTCTAATGTGGGAATTGCATATAGCTGCTCAGAATGATTATGTCATAGAGTTCACATTAGTTCATCAGGATTCAATGGTAGTTGCAAATGAAAGAGATCAATCTTTTAGTGTCTTTGTAAGTTTCCAAGGTAGGATTTCTGTTGAAGAACAATACAGGCCTCAAAATCTGTATTCATGCACATTTTATTGTTGTTTCAAAGAACAAGATCCCCCATGGTTATACATTCCTAATGAAGTTTTTGCCCCTGAGTTAAATGGCTTAGTAGATTATTATAAAGAAAGGGATCCTAATCATCAACATGATCATGAAGAAAGGACAAACAGTGACTGATTGCAAAAGATCACTCTAATGAAATCTTTGCAAATCACCTCTATTGAAATGGAATAATTGTTTTTGGTTTCCGTGGGATTTGGTCCAGTTAAAAATCTCCACTGTGTAAATATTTTTGTAAAAAGAGCTGATGTCCTAGATTCCGGCCATTTTGTTGATAGGATTTGTTTTCTGTATGTCAAGATTCGGTCCCCATATGGCCTAGCCTCTAAGGGACAAGATAACAAGTGGTTGTCCCCACTTGCCCGAATCTTTACTTTTAGTACATTTCTTTAGTCAGTTCTTGATTCATGTACATCTCATTATTGTACTCCTACATTCGGACTATGATATCTTGCATGATAATCTAGCTGAAAGGAGAGTCTTTTGGTTTCCAGTTTCCAGTAAAAGTTATGACCGGATAACCAGTTCTAAGGCTATATATTTTTGAGCCTTGCATTGTAAACATCATCTGAAAATTAATGAAGAATTGCTCTCGCCAAGTGTTATGTGTTGTTATCTGAGTTTCATTCTTATTTTCTAGTTTTGGTATTGAGTTCTATAGCTCCTTGCTCTGCATTTGTGAGATTTATTCTTGATCTGCTTGCATCACAGAGACATTGACTCAATATTTAGAAATGGTATCAGAGCCATCTGGTTCTTTGTCCAAGCTATTTGATATTGTCTGGTTTTCCCTATGAGTTGTATTTGTCTAAGCTACTGTCTATGAGTCGAAGTTAGCGGTAAGGCACTGGTAGAGAGATGTGAAGGTGAAGGACTGCCGTGTTTGCTTTCCTGGTGCATGAAGACATTGTTTCTCCTCTGTTTAGGTGCTTACTTATACTTAATTTCAATGGTTGGTTATATGAATGAGTTTACTCTTCAGAAACCCGAAGACAGAAAGATAGCTCATAAGAATAGATGGTCTTTCCTCAATAAATTCCTAAATAGATCTCACAATGATGAGATCCTTTATGATGAAAACGTATTGGTACAAGAATTTTAACCTCAGCCTAATTGGACACTGCCAAAAATAGAAGTTGATAAGCTTTATAAGATTCCTGTTTTCCAATTTCACGTTGCTCAGCTTTTCAGATTTACTTCTGTAAATATTCCTATTCCTACTGGTCAATCAGTTTACTAGATTCCTTTGATCAAGAAAGATGACATAGAATGGGGGTTAGAAAATGGTTATAAATATGTTCATATAGGAATGATTTAGTTTGGCATCAATCCCCTAGTCCGACCTGGTTTGAATACTTCATGTCTGACTTGTGTATTAGATACCAAGATGAATAACTTTCATGATGCTTTGTTAGGAGGATTCCACAACCCTCTCAATAATGGCCCTGTTTGGTCTTCTGTCATTCCTCGTTATCAAGTTTCTCTAACTGACCCATATATCAATGAATTCCTTAATGCTTATATACAGTTTTATGGTTTTGATGTTGCTCCCCAATCTCAAATTGCTCAGCTGCATGCATCTATTTGCCTACGGTTTGTCTCTACTTCTATGCCTGCACTCAATCCTAAGTTGAAAGACAGAGCTTTGAAAGAAGGAGTAATTGTTGGCCCTGGAAATAATGCTCCACTACAGATTGGCTTTTGTGAATGTACTTTTCCTGATGAGTGGAATAGTACTTATGTTCCATTATCACAGAAATACCCTCAGCTTAATACTCCAAAGACACCTCAACACTTGTCTTTGATTCAACATCCTGATGGTACATCTAGATTAAAGCTTAGTTCTCCCACACTTACTCGCTCCATGTCTGTTGTCAATGCATCTCCACTCTTAAGAGGTAGGGATCCTACATCCTCTTCCTACCTCTCTGTGCCCAGACACATGCCAGCTATCCCAAGAAGGATGACCCAAAGGTCGCAATCTCATAAATCTGTTGATTGCTAGTTTTTTGTTCCATCTACTTCCTTTCAGACTGAAGAACCTCATTCTCCTAAAAATGATTCTCAAGTCTTCGTTCCTGATATTAAAAGCTTTTCTCTTCCAAGAGCTCAATATGAGACATCTGCAAAAATAAGTGAGAGAATTTAGAACCTGGAAATACTAGAAGGACATTCAACAGTGGAATAAAGAAAGCAGATTTACAATGGTTATCTATGAAAGATATGTGTTATCCAGATCAGACAGAATCAAAAAAGTTACACAACTATACAAACTATCAAATTGTTTGTATGTTGAAAAATATTGATGATATAGCCAAAGATGTTTTAGAAGTCAAAGAGCATATTAAGAAATTGCATTCTGGCTACAATGAAATTTTGGGCACACAGAATGAACATACCCAACAATTGAATGATATTAATTCTAATATGGGTATTATTTCCAAATCTCTTCGTCATTTATGAGATGCTCTTCCAGTCCCTACTTCTCCTACACATTACAGAGAAGTAGACCTGACAAGTTCCAAATTAACATTCACTTCTTCTGAACGTGAGTCCTCCCATAAAAGTATTCTTTTTAAGGAGGTAGAGAATATTGGTAAACTTCAGATTGAAAAAAATTCAGAAAGGAATAGATTTAGCCAAGGAGAAAATAGAATTGATGAGAAATCGGCTAAATAGATTTCCTTCCTTGATAGTCTGAGACTACCAAAACAGTATGTTAGTCTCAAAAGTTTGATTAAAAACGGTCAACCATCTGCTCCAAAAGAAATATTAGCCATGTCTAGAGTAACTGCTAACCAAGGTGAGTCAAGTTTTAAGAGAGATAGACATGAGCCTTATTTATTTTCACACAAAGGAAGGAAAGACCAAGAGGGCACTACTGCTCATGAAGCTTCTGCTTCTAGTCCTTTTGGTAGATATTCAGAAAGATTACAGACCACCTTCACAAACTTAGATAATCCCTGAGGAAAGGGATATGGTAATACTTTGCTAGTGAATATTGATTGCTTAAGTAATGAAGAAGTGATTAATGTCCTACATAATATTCATGCTTGGGCATTACAAAAAAAGCAGAAACTAAGGCAAGTTGGTCTGATATTGTTACCCAGATTGTTTGGTCTTTTACTAGTATTGCAAAAATGTGGTGGGATAAATTGTCTAATAGAGATATGACACAGATTGTTGAAAATGAAAATGATCCCTTGAAAGACTTGCTTGAGGCTTTAAAACATGAGTTTGTGGGATGTGTGCCAGAAGAGTCAGCTCATCATGCCCAATTATTCCTGTCTCAGAAATTATGTGATATTGATTATCAACAAGAATATTTTTGCACTATGCAAAAATTGCTTTATCAAGCTCATGACTCTCATAATGTTGCATATTTGAGATATTATATAGCCTCTATGCCAGGAAAAATCCCAGATCTAATAAACCAGTACTTAGAGACTAATAAGGTCAATATTGAAAATTGGTCTTTTGCAGCCGTCCATCAGATGATAGTCTCTATACTTCAAAAAGAATGTGCTGCGAAAAAGGCTAAAAAGAATTTCAAGAAGCAGATGCATTTCAGCACTAAGTTACGCAATACGTTTCCTGAAACATATAATTTTGGTTGCCATTCAAAATCCAAGAACAAAGCATTGAAGAAATCTAAGGCTACTTGTTCATGTAAGCCTGAAAGGTATTTTCCTAAGAAAAAGAAGCATTATCCTTCCATAAAACCTTTCAGCAAAAGAAGAGTAGTATTTAGGAAAAGATCAAGACCTTCAAAGAAAGTTACTTGCTTTATTTGTGGGAAAGAAGGTCACTATGCAAAAAATTGTAGAGAGAAGAAAGATAAGAAGCAAATGAAAATTATGGACATTTTCTCTACAATTCATGATCTGAAAGAATGGGATCTTATATCTCATTCTGAAGGTGAATATTTTGAGGTTTCTAGTTCCTCTTCATCTAATACTGAAGAATATATTCTTGATATAAGAAGAATAGATCTGAATGACAGTTCCACTGATTCAGAAGAAACTTTTATTCCTGATGTAAAAATGTTTTACAATTCTTCTGACAATTTACAGATAAAGATTGCAACAGTCAAATCTGAATTGGCTCAGCTTGATCTAGTCCAGTTCACTGCAAGAAGGAGATTGGCAGAAAAAACTTGAAAATCTAGAAAAGCAGCTACCTTCTGGGAAAAGGAATAAAGAAAAATTCACAGATAAAGAGTTCATAGAAAAAGAATTTGATTCCCTGTTCAAGCCACTCCAGATAAAATAAAGTTCATCATCAGATTCAGGTATGGATAGAATCAGTTCTTTAAAGAACAAGATAGAACAATTAGAATCCTCAATTCATCATACTAGATCAGAGATGGTTCAGTTATCATCCAAACTCTAGATGCTTATCTCATATTATGATGATTGTAATTCCAAATTATCCAGTTTGTTTCTTAAGAATGTTTTAGAAGAATTCCCTCAGAAAGATACCAGTATAGAAGTAGTCAAAGTAATGGAAACAGGGGATAGAGTGGTAATCCCTATAAAAGTGAAATTGCCAAAAATAAAAGATTACACTCTAGATGCCCAAATTGATTCTGGAGCCATGAGTAGTTGCTACAGGTATGGCGCAATTCCTTCCTATTATTGGCAGCAGACTAAATTGCAGTTTAGAGCTATTATAAAAGATGTGATGGAAGTCAATCACATAGCCCTTGGTTTTCCAATTTATTTAAATGATGTCCAGGTGAAAGTTACATTGTACAATTTTGATACAGGTTCTGACTCTCTTCTAGGACAAGATTTTTTGAATGATCTATTCCCTGTCAATTTTGGTAAAGGCACAATAACCTTCACCACCTCTGAAGGACCAGTTAGCTTGCCCTCATCTAGTGATTAATAAATAAGAGTACAGCTGACAAACCAAGATCTAGTCTACAACAGTCTCCAGGATCTAACCAAGATTAACAGGATTGCCAAGAATGCAGAACTTCATGGTCCCAAAACATTTGAGAAAATATCAGACAAGCTTCGGAAAGATTGCACTGCCTCTAGGCCTGATGCATTCTGGACCCGCGAAAAGTATTATGTGGCCCTGCCTTATAAAGAAAATTACGTTCCAAAGCCACAAAAATCCAGTGCTAATCATATGAGCTCCTCGGAGCAAGATTTATGTCGACAAGAGATAGCACAATTATTAGAACAGAAACTGATAGAGCCTTGTAAAAGCCCTTGGGCTTGTCCTGCATTTTATGTGAATAAACACAGTGAGCAGAAAAGAGGTAAGAAGCGGCTCGTCATCAACTATAAAGCTCTGAATGATGCCTTGTTGCCAATCCACTATCCTTTTCGCAACAAAGAGCTATTACTTGCCAAAATTGCTAATGCCAATGTTTTCAGCAAATTTGACTTAAAAAGTGGTTTCTGGAAGATAGGCATTCTTCCTGACGACAGATAGAAGACTGCTTTTACAGTCCCTCATGGCCAATATCGATGGACTATAATGCCTTTTGGTTTGAAAAATGCTCCATCAGAATTTCAGAAAAGGATGGAAGACATTCTTCGTGGGGAGGAGTACATAATAGTCTACATATATGATTTGTTTGTTTTTAGAAGAGATGTAAATAGTCACAAGATGCATTTAGAGAAGTTTTATGAGCTGGTTTATAAGCATGGTCTTGTTCTTTCAGGTTCAGAAGAAAATTTTCAGATTGGTAAAGTCAGGATAGATTATTTGGGACTGCATATAGAACAAGGACATGTAAATCTGCAACCTCATGTTCTAACCCATTTGTTGAAATTTCCTGATGTTATTCCAAATATTAAAACATTGCAGAGATTTCTTGGTTGCTTGAATTATATAAGATAGTTTTATCATAAACAAACAGATGATACAAAAGTCCTTCAGAAAAGATTAAAGAAGCAAGCAGCAGGATGGACAGAAGAGATGACCAATGCAGTCAGAAGCATTAAAAGAAAAATCACAGATTTGGCAAAGCTTAAGCTGCCAGATACTAATCTTCCATTTATTATTGAGATAGATGCTTCAGATCATACTTGGGTTGCAGTATTGTTGCAGAAGTATGGAAGAAAAGCACTGGTATGTGCCTATTCCTCAGGTACATTTGATGATACTGAAAGAAAGTATCCTTCTTCACATAAAGAGATACTAGTTGTTAAAAGAGGAATAAAATGGTTTCATTTGTTCCTAAAATGTGTTAGATTCTTAGTCAGAACGGATTCGAAACATATGAAGAGCATTTTGGCAAACAAGAACTGCTTGAGCAAGGAAGTACCAGGCTATTAAGATGGGCATTATGGCTTGATGGTTTCGATTTTGATATAGTCTATAAATCTGGTGCTGAAAATTATCTTGCTGATATGCTCACAAGAGAAGGTTCACAAGAAATCAAAGAAATCAAAAATGTTCAGGCCATTATGACAAGATGAAGCTTCAAGTTCAGTCCAGTCTAGAAGAGTTAGTCAAGTAATAGTTTGTAGTCAGTGTCATTACCATTTTTGTTGGGATTGTTTTGTAAAAAAGGTTTGAGTCTTTACCGTTAAGTCTTAGGGAACTAGTTCTGCAAAAATGGTTTGATTCTGAGGATAGCATGTGGTCATATTCTAGAGAGTTACCATATAGAGAGAGACCTTGGAGAGTTTATTATACCTTGTCTAGAGAAGCAGAGCCTTCGTATCTTGCATTCATCCAAAACACTGACTAGACATGGCATCATTACTTTACCATTCATCAAAAAGCCAGGATACATGGGTCTGTCAGAGTCATATTTTTTGCTATAAATATAAAGTGTTGTCAATTGGTGGAGTCCTTGGTTCAAAATATTTTTGGTCAAGTATATGCCAAGAGTCAATTGGATGTTAGAACATGATACTAAGTGTACACTTAGTACTCTAATGTGGGAATTGCATATAGCTGCTCAGAATGATTATGTCATAGAGTTCACATTAGTTCATCAGGATTCAATGGTAGTTGCAAATGAAAGAGATCAATCTTTTAGTGTCTTTGTAAGTTTCCAAGGTAGGATTTCTGTTGAAGAACAATACAGGCCTCAAAATCTGTATTCATGCACATTTTATTGTTGTTTCAAAGAACAAGATCCCCCATGGTTATACATTCCTAATGAAGTTTTTGCCCCTGAGTTAAATGGCTTAGTAGATTATTATAAAGAAAGGGATCCTAATCATCAACATGATCATGAAGAAAGGACAAACAGTGACTGATTGCAAAAGATCACTCTAATGAAATCTTTGCAAATCACCTCTATTGAAATGGAATAATTGTTTTTGGTTTCCGTGGGATTTGGTCCAGTTAAAAATCTCCACTGTGTAAATATTTTTGTAAAAAGAGCTGATGTCCTAGATTCCGGCCATTTTGTTGATAGGATTTGTTTTCTGTATGTCAAGATTCGGTCCCCATATGGCCTAGCCTCTAAGGGACAAGATAACAAGTGGTTGTCCCCACTTGCCCGAATCTTTACTTTTAGTACATTTCTTTAGTCAGTTCTTGATTCATGTACATCTCATTATTGTACTCCTACATTCGGACTATGATATCTTGCATGATAATCTAGCTGAAAGGAGATTCTTTTGGTTTCCAGTTTCCAGTAAAAGTTATGACCGGATAACCGGTTCTAAGG
This sequence comes from Pinus tabuliformis, assembly GCA_031772625.1. Lineage (NCBI taxonomy): Eukaryota > Viridiplantae > Streptophyta > Pinopsida > Pinales > Pinaceae > Pinus > Pinus tabuliformis. The sequence goes on from CM062812.1 coordinate 608,533,944, forward strand.
CTATATATTGTTGAGCCTTGCATTGTAAAGATCATCTGAAAATTAATGAAGAATTGCTCTGGCCAAGTGTTATGTGTTGTTATCTGAGTTTCATTCTTATTTTCTGGTTTTGGTATTGAGTTCTATAGCTCCTTGCTCTGCATCTGTGAGATTTATTCTTGATCTGCTTGCATCACAGAGACATTGACTCAATATTTAGAAATGGTATCAGAGCCATCTGGTTCTTTGTCCAAGCTATTTGATATTGTCTGGTTTTCCCTATGAGTTGTATTTGTCTAAGCTACTGTCTATGAGTCGAAGTTAGCGGTAAGGCACTGGTAGAGAGATGTGAAGGTGAAGGACTGCCGTGTTTGCTTTCCTGGTGCATGAAGACATTGTTTCTCCTCTGTTTAGGTGCTTACTTATACTTAATTTCAATGGCTGGTTATATGAATGAGTTTACTCTTCAGAAACCCGAAGACAGAAAGATAGCTCATAAGAATAGATGGTCTTTCCTCAATAAATTCCTAAATAGATCTCACAATGATGAGATCCTTTATGATGAAAACGTATTGGTACAAGAATTTTAACCTCAGCCTAATTGGACACTGCCAAAAATAGAAGTTGATAAGCTTTATAAGATTCCTGTTTTCCAATTTCACGTTGCTCAGCTTTTCAGATTTACTTCTGTAAATATTCCTATTTCTACTGGTCAATCAGTTTACCAGATTCCTTTGATCAAGAAAGATGACATAGAATGGGGGTTAGAGAATGGTTATAAATATGTTCATATAGGAATGATTTAGTTCGGCATCAATCCTCTAGTCCGACCTGGTTTGAATACTTCATGTTTGACTTGTGTATTAGATACCAGGATGAATAACTTTCATGATGCTTTGTTAGGAGGATTCCAGAGCCCTCTCAATAATGGCCCTGTTTGGTCTTCTGTCATTCCTCGTTATCAAGTTTCTTTAACTGACCCATATATCAATGAATTCCTTAATGCTTATATACAGTTTTATGGTTTTGATGTTGCTCCCCAATCTCAAATTGCTCAGCTGCATGCATCTATTTGCCTACGGTTTGTCTCTACTTCTATGCCTGCACTCAATCCTAAGTTGAAAGACAGAGCTTTGAAAGAAGGAGTAATTGTTGGCCCTGGAAATACTGCTCCACTACAGATTGGCTTTTGTGAATGTACTTTTCCTGATGAGTGGAATAGTACTTATGTTCCATTATCACAGAAATACCCTCAGCTTAATACTCCAAAGACACCTCAACACTTGTCTTTGATTCAACATCCTGATGGTACATCTGGATTAAAGCTTAGTTCTCCCACACTTACTCGCTCCATGTCTGTTGTCAATGCATCTCCACTCTTAAGAGGTAGGGATCCTACATCCTCTTCCTACCTCTCTGTGCCCAGACACATGCCAGCTATCCCAAGAAGGATGACCCAAAGGTCCCAATCTCATAAATCTGTTGATTGCCAGTTTTGTGTTCCATCTACTTCCTTTCAGACTGAAGAACCTCATTCTCCTAAAAATGATTCTCAAGTCTTCATTCCTGATATTAAAAGCTTTTCTCTTCCAAGAGCTCAATCTGAGATATCTGCAAAAATAAGTGAGAGAATTTAGAACCTGGAAATACTAGAAGGACATTCAACAGTGGAATAAAGAAAGCAGATTTACAATGGTTATCTATGAAAGATATGTGTTATCCAGATCAGACAGAATCAACAAAGTTACACAACTATACAAACTATCAAATTGTTTGTATGTTGAAAAATATTGATGATATAGCCAGAGATGTTTTAGAAGTCAAAGAGCATATTAAGAAATTGCATTCTGGCTACAATGAAATTTTGGGCACACAGAATGAACATACCCAACAATTGAATGATATTAATTCTAATATGGGTATTATTTCCAAATCTCTTCGTCATTTATGAGATGCTCTTCCAGTCCCTACTTCTCCTACACATTACAGAGAAGTAGACCTGACAAGTTCCAAATTAACATTCACTTCTTCTGAACGTGAGTCCTCCCATAAAAGTATTCTTTTTAAGGAGGTAGAGAATATTGGTAAACTTCAGATTGAAAAAAATTCAGAAAGGAATAGATTTAGCCAAGGAGAAAATAGAACTGATGAGAAATCGGCTAAATAGATTTCCTTCCTTGATAGTCTGAGACTACCAAAACAGTATGTTAGTCTCAAAAGTTTGATTGAAAACGGTCAACCATCTGCTCCAAAAGAAATATTAGCCATGTCTGGAGTAACTGCTAACCAAGGTGAGTCAAGTTTTAAGAGAGATAGACATGAGCCTTATTTATTTTCACACAAAGGAAGGAAAGACCAAGAGGGCACTACTGCTCATGAAGCTTCTGCTTCTAGTCCTTTTGGTAGATATTCAGAAAGATTACAAACCACCTTCACAAACTTAGATAATCCCTGAGGAAAGGGATATGGTAATACTTTGCTAGTGAATATTGATTGCTTAAGTAATGAAGAAGTGATTAATGTCCTACATAATATTCATGCTTGGGCATTACAAAGGAAAGCAGAAACTAAGGCAAGTTGGTCTGATATTGTTACCCAGATTGTTTGGTCTTTTACTAGTATTGCAAAAATGTGGTGGGATAAATTGTCTAATAGAGATATGACACAGATTGTTGAAAATGAAAATGATCCCTTGAAAGACTTGCTTGAGGCTTTAAAACATGAGTTTGTGGGATGTGTGCCAGAAGACTCAGCTCATCATGCCCAGTTATTCCTGTCTCAGAAATTATGTGATATTGATTATCTACAAGAATATTTTTGCACTATGCAAAAATTGCTTTATCAAGCTCATGACTCTCATAATGTTGCATATTTGAGATATTATATAGCCTCTATGCCAGGAAAAATCCCAGATCTAATAAATCAGTACATAGAGACTAATAAGGTCAATATTGAAAATTGGTCTTTTGCAGCCGTCCATCAGATGATAGTCTCTATACTTCAAAAAGAATGTGCTGCGGAAAAGGCTAAAAAGAATTTCAAGAAGCAGATGCATTTCAGCACCAAGTTATGCAATACTTTTCCTGAAACATATAATTTTGGTTGCCATTCAAAATCCAAGAACAAAGCATTGAAGAAATCTAAGGCTACTTGTTCATGTAAGCCTGAGAGGTATTTTCCTAAGAAAAAGAAACATTATCCTTCCAGAAAAACTTTCAGCAAAAGAAGAGTAGTATTTAGGAAAAGATCAAGACCTTCAAAGAAAGTTACTTGCTTTATTTGTGGGAAAGAAGGTCACTATGCAAATAATTGTAGAGAGAAGAAAGATAAGAAACAAATGAAAATTATGGATATTTTCTCTACAATTCATGATCTGAAAGAATGGGATCTTATATCTCATTCTGAAGGTGAATATTTTGAGGTTTCTAGTTCCTCTTCATCTGATACTGAAGAAGATATTCTTGATATAAGAAGAATAGATCTGGATGACAGTTCCTCTGATTCAGAAGAAACTTTTATTCCTGACGTAAAAATGTTTTACAATTCTTCTGACAATTTACAGATGAAGATTGCAACAGTCAAATCTGAATTGGCTCAGCTTGATCTAGTCCAGTTCACTGCAAGAAGGAGATTGGCAGAAAAAACTTGAAAATCTAGAAAAGCAGCTACCTTCTGGGAAAAGGAATAAAGAAAAATTCACAGATAAAGAGTTCATAGAAAAAGAATTTGATTCCCTGTTCAAGCCACTCCAGATAAAATAAAGTTCATCATCAGATTCAGGTATGGATAAATCAGTTCTTTAAAGAACAAGATAGAACAATTAGAATCCTCAATTCATCATACTAGATCAGAGATGATTCAGTTATCATCCAAACTCTAGATGCTTATCTCAGATTATGATGATTGTAATTCCAAATTATCCAGTTTGTTTCTTAAGAATGTTTTAGAAGAATTCCCTCAGAAAGATACCAGTATAGAAGTATTCAAAGTAATGGAAACAGGGGATAGAGTGGTAATCCCTATAAAAGTCAAATTGCCAAAAATAAAAGATTACACTCTAGATGCCCAAATTGATTCTGGAGCCATGAGTAGTTGCTACAAGTATGGCGCAATTCCTTCCTATTATTGGCAGCCGACTAAATTGCAGTTTAGAGCTATTATAAAAGATGTGATGGAAGTCAATCACATAGCCCTTGGTTTTCCAATTTATTTAAATGATGTCCAGGTGAAAGTTACATTGTACAATTTTGATACAGGTTCTGACTTTCTTCTAGGACAAGATTTTTTGAATGATCTATTCCCTGTCACTTTTGGTAAAGGCACAATAACCTTCACCACCTCTGAAGGACCAGTTAGCTTGCCCTCATCTAGTGATTATAAAATAAGAGTACAGCCGACAGACCAAGATCTAGTCTACCACAGTCTGATCTAACCAAGATTAACAGGATTGTCAAGAATGCAGAACTTCATGGTCCCAAAACATTGGAGAAAATATCAGACAAGCTTCGGAAAGATTGCACTGCCTCTAGGCCTGATGCATTCTGGCCCTGCCTTATAAAGAAAATTATGTTCCAAAGCCACAAAAATCCAGTGCTAATCATATGAGCCCCTCAGAGCAAGATTTATGTCGACAAGAGATAGCACAATTATTAGAACAGAAACTGATAGAGCCTTGTAAAAGCCCTTGGGCTTGTCCTGCATTTTATGTGAATAAACACAGTGAGCAGAAAAGAGGTAAGAAGCGGCTCGTCATCAACTATAAAGCTCTGAATGATGCCTTGTTGCCAATCCACTATCCTTTTCGCAACAAAGAGCTATTACTTGCCAAAATTGCTAATGCCAATGTTTTCAGCAAATTTGACTTAAAAAGTGGTTTCTGGCAGATAGGCATTCTTCCTGACGACAGATAGAAGACTGCTTTTACAGTCCCTCATGGCCAATATCAATGGACTATAATGCATTTTGGTTTGAAAAATGCTCCATCATAATTTCAGAAAAGGATGGAAGACATTCTTCGTGGGGAGGAGTACATAATAGTCTACATATATGATTTGTTTGTTTTTAGAAGAGATGTAAATAGTCACAAGATGCATTTAGAGAAGTTTTATGAGCTGGTTTGTAAGCATGGTCTTGTTCTTTTAGGTTCAGAAGAAAATTTTCAGATTGGTAAAGTCAGGATAGATTATTTGGGACTGCATATAGAACAAGGACATGTAAATCTGCAACCTCATGTTCTAACCCATTTGTTGAAATTTCCTGATGTTATTCCAAATATTAAAACATTGCAGAGATTTCTTGGTTGCTTGAATTATATAAGATAGTTTTATCAGAAACAAACAGATGATACAAAAGTCCTTCAGAAAAGATTAAAGAAGCAAGCAGCAGGATGGACAGAAGAGATGACCAATGCAGTCAGAAGCATTAAATGAAAAATCACAGATTTGGCAAAGCTTAAGCTGCCAGATACTAATCTTCCATTTATTACTGAGACAGATGCTTCAGATCATACTTGGGTTGCAGTATTGTTGCAGAAGTATGGAAGAAAAGCACTGGTATGTGCCTATTCCTCAGGTACATTTGATGATACTGAAAGAAAGTATCCTTCTTCACATAAAGAGATACTAGTTGTTAAAAGAGGAATAAAACGGTTTCATTTGTTCCTAAAATGTGTTAGATTCTTAGTCAGAACGGATTTGAAACATATGAAGAGCATTTTGGCAAACAAGAGACTGCTTGAGCAAGGAAGTACCAGGCTATTAAGATGGGCATTATGGCTTGATGGTTTCGATTTTGATATAGTCTATAAATCTGGTGCTGAAAATTATCTTGCTGATATGCTCACAAGAGAAGGTTCACAAGAAATCAAAGAAATCAAAAATGTTCAGGCCATTATGACAAGATGAAGCTTCAAGTTCAGTCCAGTCTAGAAGAGTTAGTCAAGTAATAGTTTGTAGTCAGTGTCATTACCATTTTTGTTGGGATTGTTTTGTAAAAAAGGTTTGAGTCTTTACCGCTAAGTCTTAGGGAACTAGTTCTGCAAAAATGGTTTGATTCTGAGGATAGCATGTGGTCATATTCTAGAGAGTTACCATATAGAGAGAGACCTTGGAGAGTTTATTATACCTTGTCTAGAGAAGCAGAGCCTTCGTATCTTGAATTCATCCAAAACACTGACTAGACATGGCATCATTACTTTACCATTCATCAAAAAGCCAGGATACATGGGTCTGTCAGAGTCATATTTTTTGCTATAAATATAAAGTGTTGTCAATTGGTGGAGTCCTTGGTTCAAAATATTTTTGGTCAAGTATATGCCAAGAGTCAATTGGATGTTAGAACATGATACTAAGTGTACACTTAGCACTCTAATGTGGGAATTGCATATAGCTGCTCAGAATGATTATGTCATAGAGTTCACATTAGTTCATCAGGATTCAATGGTAGTTGCAAATGAAAGAGATCAATCTTTTAGTGTCTTTGTAAGTTTCCAAGGTAGGATTTCTGTCGAAGAACAATACAAGTCTCAAAATCTGTATTCATTCCCATTTTATTGTTGTTTCAGAGAACAAGATCCCCTATGGTTATACATTCCTAATGAAGTTTTTTCCCCTGAGTTAAATGGCTTAGTAGATTATTATCAAGAAAGGGATCCTCATCACCAACATGATCATGAAGAAAGGGAAAACAGTGACTGATTGCAAAATATCACTCTAATGAAATCTTTGCAAATCACCTCTATTGAAATGGGATAATTTCTTTTGGTTTCCGTGGGATTTGCTCCAGTAAAAAATCTCCACTGTGTAAATATTTTTGTAAATAGAGCCGATGTCCTAGATTCCGGCCATTCTGTTGATAGGATTTGTTTTCCGTATGTCAAGATTTGGTCCCCATATGGCCTAGCCTCTAAGGGACAATATAACAAGTGGTTGTCCCCACTTGCCCGAATCTTTACTTTTAGTACATTTCTTTAGTCATTTCTTGATTCATGTACATCTCATTATTTTACTCCTACATTCGGACTATGATATCTTGCATGATAATCTAGCCGAAAGGAGAGTCTTTTGGTTTCCAGTTTCCAGTAAAAGTTATGACCGATAGCCAGTTCTAAGGCTATATATTGCTGAGCCTTGCATTGTAAACATCATCTGAAAATTAATGAAGAATTGGTCTGGCCAAGTGTTATGTGTTGTTATCTGAGTTTCATTCTTATTTTCTGGTTTTGGTATTGAGTTCTATAGCTCCCTGCTCTACATCTGCGAGATTTATTCTTGATCTGCTTGCATCACGGAGTCATTGACTCAATATTTAGAAATGGTATCAGAGCCATCTGGTTCTTTGTCCAAGCTATTTGATATTGTCTGGTTTTCCCTATGAGTTGTATTTGTCTAAGCTACTGTCTATGAGTCGAAGTTAGTAGTAAGGCGCTGGTAGAGAGCTGTGAAGGCGAAGGACTGCCGTGTTTGCTTTCCTGGTGCACAAAGACTTTGTTTCTCCTCTGTTCAGGTGCTTACTTATACTTAATTTCAATGGCTGGTTATATGAATGAGTTTACTCTTCAGAAACCCGAAGACAGAAAGATAGCTCATAAGAATAGATGGTCTTTCCTCAATAAATTCCTGAATAGATCTCATAATGATGAAATCCTTTATGATGAAAAAGTATTGGTACAAGAATTTGAACCTCAGCCTAATTGGACACTGCCAGAAATAGAAGTTGATAAGCTTTATAAGATTCCTGTTTTCCAATTTCGCGCTGCTCAGCTTTTCAGATTTACTTCTGTAAATATTCCTATTTCTACTGGTCAGTCAGTTTACCAGATTCCTTTGATCAAGAAAGATGACATAGAATGGGGGTTAGAGAATGGTTATAAATATGTTCATATAGGAATGATTCAGTTCGGCATCAATCCTCTAGTCCGACCTGGTTTGAATACTTCATGTCTGACTTGTGTATTAGATACCAGGATGAATAACTTTCATGATGCTTTGTTAGGAGGATTCCAGAGCCCTCTCAATAATGGCCCTGTTTGGTCTTCTATCATTCCTCGTTATCAAGTTTCTTTAACTGACCCATATATCAATGAATTCCTTAATGCTTATATACAGTTTTATGGTTTTGATGTTGCTCCCCAATCTCAAATTGCTCAGCTGCATGCATCTATTTGCCTACGGTTTGTCTCTACTTCTATGCCTGCACTCAATCCTAAGTTGAAAGACAGAGCTTTGAAAGAAGGAGTAATTGTTGGCCCTGGAAATACTGCTCCACTACAGATTGGCTTTTATGAATGTACTTTGCCTGATGAGTGGAATAGTACTTATGTTCCACTATCACAGAAATACGCTCAGCTTAATACTCCAAAGGCACCTCAACACTTGTCTTTGATTCAACATCCTGATGGTACATTTGGATTAAAGCTTAGTTCTCCCACACTTACTCGCTCCATGTCTGCTATCAATGCATCTCCACTCTTAAGAGGTAGGGATCCTACATCCTCTTCTTACCTCTCTGTGCCCAGACACATGCCAGCTATCCCAAGAAGGATGACCCAAAGGTCCCAATCTCATAAATCTGCTGATTGCCAGTTTTGTGTTCCATCTACTTCCTTTCAGACTGAAGAACCTCATTCTCCTAAAAATGATTCTCAAGTCTTCATTCCTGATATTAAAAGCTTTTCTCTTCCAAGAGCTCAATCTGAGATATCTGCAAAAATAAGTGAGAGACATTTAGAACCTGGAAATACTAGAAGGACATTCAACAGTGGAACAAAGAAAGTAGATTTACAATGGTTATCTATGAAAGATATGTCTAATCCAGATCAGACAGAATCAGCAAAGTTACACAACTATACAAACTATCAAATTGTTTGTATGTTGCAAAATATTGATGATATAGCCAGAGATGTTTTAGAAATCAAAGAGCATATTAAGAAATTGCATTCTGGCTACAATGGAATTTTGGGCACACATAATGAACATACCCAACAATTGAATGATATTAATTCTAATATGGGTATTATTTCCAAATCTCTTTGTCATTTACGAGATGCTCTTCCGGTCCCTACTTCTCCTCCACATTACAGAGAAGTAGACCTGACAAGTTCCAAATTAACATTCACTTCTTCTGAACCTCAGTCCTCCCATAAAAGTATTCCTTTTAAGGGGGTAGAGAATATTGGTAAACTTCAGATTGAAAGAATTCAGAAAGGAATAGATTTAGCCAAGGAGAAAACAGAATTAATGAGAAATTGGATAAACGGATTTCCTTCTCTTGATAGTCTGAGAGTACCAAAACAGTATATTAGTCTCAAAAGTTTGATTGAAAATGGTCAACCATCTGCTCCAAAAGAAATATTAGCCATGTCTGGAGTAACTGCTAACCAAGGTGAGTCGAGTTTTAAGAGAGATAGACATGAGCCTTATTTATTTTCACACAAAGGAAGGAAAGACCAAGAGGACACTATTGCTCATGAAGCTTCTGCTTCTAGTCCTTTTGGTAGATATTTAAAAAGATTACAGACCACCTCCACAAACTTAGATAATCCCTCAAGAAAGGGATATGGTAATACTTTGCTAGTGAATATTGATTGCTTAAGTAATGAAGAAGTGATTAATGTCCTACATAATATTCATGCTTGGGCATTACAAAGGAAAGCAGAAACTAAGGCAAGTTGGTCTGATATTGTTACCCAGATTGTTTGGTCTTTTACTGGTATTGCAAAAATGTGGTGGGATAAATTGTCTGATAGAGATATGACACAGATTGTTGAAAATGAAAATGATCCCTTGAAAGCCTTGTTTGATGCTTTAAAACATGAGTTTGTGGGATGTGTGCCAGAAGACTCAGCTCATCATGCCCAGTTATTCCTGTCTCAGAAATTATGTGATATTGATTATCTACAAGAATATTTTTGCACTATGCAAAAATTGCTTTATCAAGCTCATGACTCTCATAATGTTGCATATCTGAGATATTATATAGCCTCTATGCTAGGAAAAATCCCAGATCTGATAAACCAGTACATAGAGACTAATAAGGTCAATATTGAAAATTGGTCTTTTGCAGTCGTCCATCAGATGATAGTCTCTATACTTCAAAAAGAATGTGCTGTGGAAAAGGCTAAAAAGAATTTCAAGAAGTAGATGCATTTCAGCACTAAGTTATGCAATACTTTTCCTAAAACATATAATTTTGGTTGCCATTCAAAATCCAAGAACAAAGCATTGAAGAAATCTAAGGCTACTTGTTCATGTAAGCCTGAAAGGTATTTTCCTAATAAAAAGAAACATTATCCTTCCATAAAACCTTTTAGCAAAAGAAGAGTAGTATTTAGGAAAAGATCAAGACCTTCAAAGAAAGTTACTTGCTTAATTTGTGGGAACGAAGGTCACTATGCAAATAATTGTAGAGAGAAGAAAGATAAGAAACAAATGAAAATTATGGATATTTTCTCTACAATTCATGATCCGAAAGAATGGGATCTTATATCTCATTCTGAAGGTGAATATTTTGAGGTTTCTAGTTCCTCCTCATTTGATACTGAAGAAGATATTCCTGATATAAGAAGAATAGATCTGAATGACAGTTCCACTGATTCAGAAGAAACTTTTATTCCTGATGTAAAAATGTTTTACAGTTCTTCTGACAATTTACAGATGAAGATTGCAACAGTCAAAGTTGAATTGGCTCAGCGTGATCCAGTCCAGTTCACTGCAAGAAGGAGATTGGCAGAAAAAACTTGAAAATCTAGAAAAACAGCTACCTTCTGGGAAAAGGAATAAAGAAAAATTCACAGATGAAGAGTTCATTGAAAAAGAATTTGATTCCCTGTTCAAGCCACTCCAGATAAAAGAAAGCTCATCATCAAATTCAGGTATGGATAAAATCAGTTCTTTAAAGAACAAGATAGAACAATTAGAATCCTCAATTCATCATACTAGATCAGAGATGGTTCAATGATCATCCAAACTCGAGATGCTTATCTCAGATTATGATGATTGTAATTCCAAATTATCCAGATTGTTTCTTAAGAATGTTTCAAAAGAATTCCCTCAGAAAGATACCAGTATAGAAGTAGTCAAAGTAATGGGAATAGGGGATAGAGTGGTAATCCCTATAAAAGTCAAATTTCCAAAAATAAAAGATTACACTCTAGATGCCCAAATTGATTCTAGAGCCATGAGTAGTTGCTGCAAGTATGGCACAATTCTTTTCTATTATTGGTAGCCGACTAAATTTTAGTTTAGAGCTATTACAAAAGATGTGATGGAAATAAATCACATAGCCCCTAGTTTTCCAATTTATTTAAATGATGTCTAGGTAAAAGTTACATTGTATAGTTTTCATACAGGTTCTGACTTTCTTCTAGGACAAGATTTTTTGAATGATCTATTCCCTGTCACTTTTGGTAAAGGCACAGTCACCTTCACCACCTCTGAAGGACCAGTCAGCTTGCCCTCATCTAGTGATTATAAAATAAGAGTACAGCCGATAGACCAAGATCTAGTCTACCACAGTCTCTAAGATCTAACCAAGATTAACAGGATTGTCAAGAATGCAGAACTTCATGGTCCCAAAACATTTGAGAAAATATCAGACAAGCTTCGGAAAGATTGCACTGCCTCTAGGCCTGATGCATTCTGGACCCGCGAAAAGTATTTTGTGGCCCTGCCTTATAAAGAAAATTATGTTCCAAAGCCACAAAAAGCCAGTGCTAATCATATGAGCCCCTCAGAGCAAGATTTATGTCGACAAGAGATAGCACAATTATTAGAACAGAAACTGATAGAGCCTTGTAAAAGCCCTTGGGCTTGTCCTGCATTTTATGTGAATAAACACAGTGAGCAGAAAAGAGGTAAGAAGCGGCTCGTCATCAACTATAAAGCTCTGAATGATGCCTTGTTGCCAATCCACTATCCTTTTCGCAACAAAGAGCTATTACTTGCCAAAATTGCTAATGCCAATGTTTTCAGCAAATTTGACTTAAAAAGTGGTTTCTGGCAGATAGGCATTCTTCCTTACGACAGATACAAGACTGCTTTTACAGTCCCTCATGGCCAATATCAATGGACTATAATGCCTTTTGGTTTGAAAAATGCTCCATCATAATTTCAGAAAAGGATGGAAGACATTCTTCGTGGGGAGGAGTACATAATAGTCTACATATATGATTTGTTTGTTTTTAGAAGAGATGTAAATAGTCACAAGATGCATTTAGAGAAGTTTTATGAGCTGGTTTATAAGCATGGTCTTGTTCTTTCAGGTTCAGAAGAAAATTTTCAGATTGGTAAAGTCAGGATAGATTATTTGGGACTGCATATAGAACAAGGACATGTAAATCTGCAACCTCATGTTCTAACCCATTTGTTGAAATTTCCTGATGTTATTCCAAATATTAAAACATTGCAGAGATTTCTTGGTTGCTTGAATTATATAAGATAGTTTTATGAGAAACAAGCAGATGATACAAAAGTCCTTCAGAAAAGATTAAAGAAGCAAGCAGCAGGATGGACAGAAGAGATGACCAATGCAGTCAGAAGCATTAAAAGAAAAATCACAGATTTGCCAAAGCTTAAGCTGCCAGATACTAATCTTCCATTTATTCTTGAGATAGATGCTTCAGATCATACTTGGGTTGCAGTATTGTTGCAGAAGCATGGAAGAAAAGAATTGGTATGTGCCTATTCCTCAGGTACATTTGATGATACTGAAAGAAAGTATCCTTCTTCACATAAAGAGATACTAGTTGTTAAAAGAGGAATAAAACGGTTTCATTTGTTCCTAAAATGTGTCAGATTCTTAGTCAGAACGGATTTGAAACATATGAAGAGCATTTTGGCAAACAAAAGACTGCTTGAGCAAGGAAGTACCAGGCTATTAAGATGGGCATTATGGCTTGATGGTTTCGATTTTGATATAGTCTATAAATCTGGTGCTGAAAATTATCTTGCTGATATGCTCACAAGAGAAGGTTCACAAGAAATCAAAGAAATCAAAAATGTTCAGGCCATTATGACAAGATGAAGCTTCAAGTTCAGTCCAGTCTAGAAGAGTTAGTCAAGTAATAGTTTGTAGTCAGTGTCATTACCATTTTTGTTGGGATTGTTTTGTAAAAAAGGTTTGAGTCTTTACCGTTAAGTCTTAGGGAACTAGTTCTGCAAAAATGGTTTGATTCTGAGGATAGCATGTGGTCATATTCTAGAGAGTTACCATATAGAGAGAGACCTTGGAGAGTTTATTATACCTTGTCTAGAGAAGCAGAGCCTTCGTATCTTGCATTCATCCAAAACACTGACTAGACATGGCATCATTACTTTACCATTCATCAAAAAGCCAGGATACATGGGTCTGTCAGAGTCATATTTTTTGCTATAAATATAAAGTGTTGTCAATTGGTGGAGTCCTTGGTTCAAAATATTTTTGGTCAAGTATATGCCAAGAGTCAATTGGATGTTAGAACATGATACTAAGTGTACACTTAGCACTCTAATGTGGGAATTGCATATAGTTGCTCAGAATGATTATGTCATAGAGTTCACATTAGTTCATCAGGATTCAATGGTAGTTGCAAATGAAAGAGATCAATCTTTTAGTGTCTTTGTAAGTTTCCAAGGTAGGATTTCTGTCGAAGAACAATACAAGTCTCAAAATCTGTATTCATTCCCATTTTATTGTTGTTTCAGAGAACAAGATCCCCTATGGTTATACATTCCTAATGAAGTTTTTTCCCCTGAGTTAAATGGCTTAGTAGATTATTATCAAGAAAGGGATCCTCATCACCAACATGATCATGAAGAAAGGGAAAACAGTGACTGATTGCAAAATATCACTCTAATGAAATCTTTGCAAATCACCTCTATTGAAATGGGATAATTTCTTTTGGTTTCCGTGGGATTTGCTCCAGTAAAAAATCTCCACTGTGTAAATATTTTTGTAAATAGAGCCGATGTCCTAGATTACGGCCATTCTGTTGATAGGATTTGTTTTCCGTATGTCAAGATTTGGTCCCCATATGGCCTAGCCTCTAAGGGACAATATAACAAGTGGTTGTCCCCACTTGCCCGAATCTTTACTTTTAGTACATTTCTTTAGTCATTTCTTGATTCATGTACATCTCATTATTTTACTCCTACATTTGGACTATGATATCTTGCATGATAATCTAGCCGAAAGGAGAGTCTTTTGGTTTCCAGTTTCCAGTAAAAGTTATGACCCGATAGCCAGTTCTAAGGCTATATATTGTTGAGCCTTGCATTGTAAACATCATCTGAAAATTAATGAAGAATTGTTCTGGCCAAGTGTTATGTGTTGTTATCTGAGTTTCATTCTTATTTTCTGGTTTTGGTATTGAGTTCTATAGCTCCCTTCTCTACATCTGCGAGATTTATTCTTGATCTGCTTGCATCACGGAGACATTGACTCAATATTTAGAAATGGTTTCAGAGCCATCTGGTTCTTTGTCCAAGCTATTTGATATTGTCTGGTTTTCCTTATGAGTTTTATTTGTCTAAGCTATTGTCTATGAGTCGAAGTTAGTTGTAAGGCGCTGGTAGAGAGCTCTGAAGGCGAAGGACTGCCATGTTTGCTTTCCTGGTGCACAAAGATTGTGTTTCTCCTCTGTTCAGGTGCTTACTTATACTTAATTTCAATGGCTGGTTATATGAATGAGTTTACTCTTCAGAAACCCGAAGACAGAAAGATAGCTCATAAGAATAGATGGTCTTTCCTCAATAAATTCCTAAATAGATCTCATAATGATGAGATCCTTTATGATGAAAAAGTATTGGCACAAGAATTTGAACCTCAGCCTAATTGGACACTGCCAGAAATAGAAGTTGATAAGCTTTATAAGATTCCTGTTTTCCAATTTCACACTGCTCAGCTTTTCAGATTTACTTTGTAAATATTCCTATTTCTACTGGTCAGTCAGTTTACCAGATTCCTTTGATCAAGAAAGATGACATAGAATGGGGGTTAGAAAATGGTTATAAATATGTTCATATAGGAATGATTCAGTTCGGCATCAATCCTCTAGTCCTACCTGGTTTGAATACTTCATGTCTGACTTTTGTATTAGATACCAGGATGAATAACTTTCATGATGCTTTGCTAGGAGGATTCCACAGCCCTCTCAATAATGGCCCTGTTTGGTCTTCTATCATTCCTCGTTATCAAGTATCTCTAACTGACCCATATATCAATGAATTCCTTAATGCTTATATACAGTTTTATGGTTTTGATGTTGCTCCCCAATCTCAAATTGCTCAGCTGCATGCATCTATTTGCCTACGGTTTGTCTCTACATCTATGCCTGCACTCAATCCTAAGTTGAAAGACAGAGCTTTGAAATAAGGAGTAATTGTTGGCCCTGGAAATACTGCTCCACTACAGATTGGCTTCTATGAATGTACTTTGCCTGATGAGTGGAATAGTACTTATGTTCCACTATCACAGAAATACGCTCAGCTTAATACTCCAAAGGCACCTCAACACTTGTCTTTGATTCAACATCCTGATGGTACATTTGGATTAAAGCTTAGTTCTCCAACACTTACTCGCTCCATGTCTGCTGTCAATGCATCTCCACTCTTAAGAGGTAGGGATCCTACATCCTCTTCTTACCTCTCTGTGCCCAGACACATGCCAGCTATCCCAAGAAGGATGACCCAAAGGTCCCAATCTCATAAATCTGCTGATTGCCAGTTTTGTGTTCCATCTACTTCCTTTCAGACTGAAGAACCTCATTCTCCTAAAAATGATTCTCAAGTCTTCATTCCTGATATTAAAAGCTTTTCTCTTCCAAGAGCTCAATCTGAGATATCTGCAAAAATAAGTGAGAGACATTTAGAACCTGGAAATACTAGAAGGACATTCAGCAGTGGAACAAAGAAAGTAGATTTACAATGGTTATCTATGAAAGATATGTCTGATCCAGATCAGACAGAATCAGCAAAGTTACACAACTATACAAACTATCAAATTGTTTGTATGTTGCAAAATATTGATGATATAGCCAGAGATGTTTTAGAAGTCAAAGAGCATATTAAGAAATTGCATTCTGGCTACAATGAAATTTTGGGCACACAGAATGAACATACCCAACAATTGAATGATATTAATTCTAATATGGGTATTATTTCCAAATCTCTTGGTCATTTACGAGATGCTCTTCCAGTCCCTACTTCTCCTCCACATTACAGAGAAGTAGACCTGACAAGTTCCAAATTAACATTCACTTCTTCTGAACCTCAGTCCTCCCATAAAAGTATTCCTTTTAAGGGGGTAGAGAATATTGGTAAACTTCAGATTGAAAGAATTCAGAAAGGAATAGATTTAGCCAAGGAGAAAACAGAATTAATGAGAAATTGGATAAACGGATTTCCTTCTCTTGATAGTCTGAGAGTACCAAAACAGTATATTAGTCTCAAAATTTTGATTGAAAATGGTCAACCATCTGCTCCAAAAGAAATATTAGCCATGTCTGGAGTAACTGCTAACCAAGGTGAGTCGAGTTTTAAGAGAGATAGACATGAGCCTTATTTATTTTCACACAAAGGAAGGAAAGACCAAGAGGACACTATTGCTCATGAAGCTTCTGCTTCTAGTCCTTTTGGTAGATATTTAAAAAGATTACAGACCACCTGCACAAACTTAGACAATCCCTCAAGAAAGGGATATGGTAATACTTTGCTAGTGAATATTGATTGCTTAAGTAATGAAGAAGTGATTAATGTCCTACATAATATTCATGCTTGGGCATTACAAAGGAAAGCAGAAACTAAGGCAAGTTGGTCTGATATTGTTACCCAGATTGTTTGGTCTTTTACTGGTATTGCAAAAATGTGGTGGGATAAATTGTCTAATAGAGATATGACACAGATTGTTGAAAATGAAAATGATCCCTTGAAAGCCTTGTTTGATGCTTTAAAACATGAGTTTGTGGGATGTGTGCCAGAAGACTCAGCTCATCATGCCCAGTTATTCCTGTCTCAGAAATTATGTGATATTGATTATCTACAAGAATATTTTTGCACTATGCAAAAATTGCTTTATCAAGCTCATGAGTCTCATAATGTTGCATATCTGAGATATTATATAGCCTCTATGCTAGGAAAAATCCCAGATCTGATAAACCAGTACATAGAGACTAATAAGGTCAATATTGAAAATTAGTCTTTTGCAGTCGTCCATCAGATGATAGTCTCTATACTTCAAAAAGAATGTGCTGTGGAAAAGGCTAAAAAGAATTTCAAGAAGTAGATGCATTTCAGCACTAAGTTATGCAATACTTTTCCTAAAACATATAATTTTGGTTGCCATTCAAAATCCAAGAACAAAGCATTGAAGAAATCTAAGGCTACTTGTTCATGTAAGCCTGAAAGGTATTTTCCTAATAAAAAGAAACATTATCCTTCCATAAAACCTTTTAGCAAAAGAAGAGTAGTATTTAGGAAAATATCAAGACCTTCAAAGAAAGTTACTTGCTTAATTTGTGGGAACGAAGGTCACTATGCAAATAATTGTAGAGAGAAGAAAGATAAGAAACAAATGAAAATTATGGACATTTTCTCTACAATTCATGATCCGAAAGAATGGGATCTTATATCTCATTCTGAAGGTGAATATTTTGAGGTTTCTAGTTCCTCCTCATTTGATACTGAAGAAGATATTCCTGATATAAGAAGAATAGATCTGAATGACAGTTCCACTGATTCAGAAGAAACTTTTATTCCTGATGTAAAAATGTTTTACAGTTCTTCTGACAATTTACAGATGAAGATTGCAACAGTCAAAGTTGAATTGGCTCAGCGTGATCCAGTCCAGTTCACTGCAAGAAGGAGATTGGCAGAAAAAACTTGAAAATCTAGAAAAACAGCTACCTTCTGGGAAAAGGAATAAAGAAAAATTCACAGATGAAGAGTTCATTGAAAAAGAATTTGATTCCCTGTTCAAGCCACTCCAGATAAAAGAAAGCTCATCATCAGATTCAGGTATGGATAAAATCAGTTCTTTAAAGAACAAGATAGAACAATTAGAATCCTCAATTCATCATACTAGATCAGAGATGGTTCAGTGATCATCCAAACTCGAGATGCTTATCTCAGATTATGATGATTGTAATTCCAAATTATCCAGATTGTTTCTTAAGAATGTTTCAAAAGAATTCCCTCAGAAAGATACCAGTATAGAAGTAGTCAAAGTAATGGGAATAGGGGATAGAGTGGTAATCCCTATAAAAGTCAAATTGCCAAAAATAAAAGATTACACTCTAGATGCCCAAATTGATTCTAGAGCCATGAGTAGTTGCTACAAGTATGGCACAATTCTTTTCTATTATTGGTAGCCGACTAAATTTTAGTTTAGAGCTATTACAAAAGATGTGATGGAAATAAATCACATAGCCCCTAGTTTTCCAATTTATTTAAATGATGTCTAGGTAAAATTTACATTTTATAGTTTTCATACAGGTTCTGACTTTCTTCTAGGACAAGATTTTTTGAATGATCTATTCCCTGTCACTTTTGGTAAACACACAGTCACCTTCACCACCTCTGAAGGACCAGTCAGCTTGCCCTCATCTAGTGATTATCAAATAAGAGTACAGCCGATAGACCAAGATCTAGTCTACCACAGTCTCTATGATCTAACCAAGATTAACAGGATTGTCAAGAATGCAGAACTTCATGGTCCCAAAACATTTGAGAAAATATCAGACAAGCTTCGGAAAGATTGCACTGCCTCTAGGCCTGATGCATTCTGGACCCGCGAAAGGTATTCTGTGGCCCTGCCTTATAAAGAAAATTATGTTCCAAAGCCACAAAAAGCCAGTGCTAATCATATGAGCTCCTCGGAGCAATATTTATGTCGACAAGAGATAGCACAATTATTAGAACAGAAACTGATAGAGCCTTGTAAAAGCCCTTGGGCTCGTCCTGCATTTTATGTGAATAAACACAGTGAGCAGAAAAGAGGTAAGAAGCGACTCGTCATCAACTATAAAGCTCTGAATGATGCCTTGTTGCCAATCCACTATCCTTTTCGTAACAAAGAGCTATTACTTGCCAAAATTGCTAATGCCAATGTTTTCAACAAATTTGACTTAAAAAGTGGTTTCTGGCAGATAGGCATTCTTCCTTACGACAGATACAAGACTGTTTCTACAGTCCCTCATGGCCAATATCAATGGACTATAATGACTTTTGGTTTGAAAAATGCTCCATCATAATTTCATAAAAGGATGGAAGACATTCTTCGTGGGGAGGAGTACATAATAGTCTACATATATGATTTGTTTGTTTTTAGAAGAGATGTAAATAGTCACAAGATGCATTTAGAGAAGTTTTATGAGCTGGTTTATAAGCATGGTCTTGTTCTTTCAGGTTCACAAGAAAATTTTCAGATTGGTAAAGTCAGGATAGATTATTTGGGACTGCATATAGAACAAGGACATGTAAATCTGCAACCTCATGTTCTAACCCATTTGTTGAAATTTCCTTATGTTATTCGAAATATTAAAACATTGCAGAGATTTCTTGGTTGCTTGAATTATATAAGATAGTTTTATCAGAAACAAACAGATGATACAAAAGTCCTTCAGAAAAGATTAAAGAAGCAAGCAGCAGGATGGACAGAAGAGATGACCAATGCAGTCAGAAGCATTAAAAGAAAAATCACAGATTTGGCAAAGCTTAAGCTGCCAGATACCAATCTTCCATTTATTATTGAGATAGATGCTTCAGATCATACTTGGGTTGCAGTATTGTTGCAGAAGTATGGAAGAAAAGCATTGGTATGTGCCTATTCCTCAGGTACATTTGATGATACTGAAAGAAAGTATCCTTCTTCACATAAAGAGATACTAGTTGTTAAAAGAGGAATAAAACGGTTTCATTTGTTCCTAAAATGTGTTAGATTCTTAGTCAGAACGGATTTGAAACATATGAAGAGCATTTTGGAAAACAAGAGACTGCTTGAGCAAGGAAGTACCAGGCTATTAAGATGGGCATTATGGCTTGATGGTTTCGATTTTGATATAGTCTATAAATCTGGTGCTGAAAATTATCTTGTTGATATGCTCACAAGAGAAGGTTCACAAGAAATCAAAGAAATCAAAAATGTTCAGGCCATTATGACAAGATGAAGCTTCAAGTTCAGTCCAGTCTAGAAGAGTTAGTCAAGTAATAGTTTGTAGTCAATGTCATTACCATTTTTGTTGGGATTGTTTTGTAAAAAAGGTTTGAGTCTTTACCGTTAAGTCTTAGGGAACTAGTTCTGCAAAAATGGTTTGATTCTGAGGATAGCATGTGGTCATATTCTAGAGAGTTACCATATAGAGAGAGACCTTGGAGAGTTTATTATACCTTGTCTAGAGAAGCAGAGCCTTCATATCTTGCATTCATCCAAAACACTGACTAGACATGGCATCATTACTTTACCATTCATCAAAAAGCCAGGATAAATGGGTCTGTCAGAGTCATATTTTTTGCTATAAATATAAAGTGTTGTCAATTGGTGGAGTCCTTGGTTCAAAATATTTTTGGTCAAGTATATGCCAAGAGTCAATTGGATGTTAGAACATGATACTAAGTGTACACTTAGCACTCTAATGTGGGAATTGCATATAGTTGCTCAAAATGATTATGTCATAGAGTTCACATTACTTCATCAGGATTCAATGGTAGTTGCAAATGAAAGAGATCAATCTTTTAGTGTCTTTGTAAGTTTCCAAGGTAGGATTTCTGTCGAAGAACAATACAAGTCTCAAAATCTGTATTCAGTCCCATTTTATTGTTGTTTCAGAGAACAAGATCCCCTATGGTTATACATTCCTAATGAAGTTTTTCCCCCTGAGTTAAATGGCTTAGTAGATTATTATCAAGAAAGGGATCCTCATCACCAACATGATCATGAAGAAAGGGAAAACAGTGACTGATTGCAAAATATCACTCTAATGAAATCTTTGCAAATCACCTCTATTGAAATGGGATAATTTCTTTTGGTTTCCGTGGGATTTGCTCCAGTAAAAAATCTCCACTGTGTAAATATTTTTGTAAATAGAGCCGATGTCCTAGATTCCGGCCATTCTGTTGATAGGATTTGTTTTCCGTATGTCAAGATTTGGTCCCCATATGGCCTAGCCTCTAAGGGACAATATAACAAGTGGTTGTCCCCACTTGCCCGAATCTTTACTTTTAGTACATTTCTTTAGTCATTTCTTGATTCATGTACATCTCATTATTTTACTCCTACATTTGGACTATGATATCTTGCATGATAATCTAGCCGAAAGGAGAGTCTTTTGGTTTCCAGTTTCCAGTAAAAGTTATGACCCGATAGCCAGTTCCAAGGCTATATATTGTTGAGCCTTGCATTGTAAACATCATCCGAAAATTAATGAAGAATTGTTCTGGCCAAGTGTTATGTGTTGTTATCTGAGTTTCATTCTTATTTTCTGGTTTTGGTATTGAGTTCTATAGCTCCCTGCTCTACATCTGCGAGATTTATTCTTGATCTGCTTGCATCACGGAGACATTGACTCAATATTTAGAAATGGTTTCAGAGCCATCTGGTTCTTTGTCCAAGCTATTTGATCTTGTCTGGTTTTCCTTATGAGTTTTATTTGTCTAAGCTATTGTCTATGAGTCGAAGTTAGTTGTAAGACGCTGGTAGAGAGCTCTGAAGGCGAAGGACTGCCATGTTTGCTTTCCTGGTGCACAAAGATTGTGTTTCTCCTCTGTTCACGTGCTTACTTATACTTAATTTCAATGGCTGGTTATATGAATGAGTTTACTCTTCAGAAACCCGAAGACAAAAAGATAGCTCATAAGAATAGATGGTCTTTCCTCAATAAATTCCTGAATAGATCTCATAATGATGAAATCCTTTATGATGAAAAAGTATTGGTACAAGAATTTGAACCTCAGCCTAATTGGACACTGCCAGAAATAGAAGTTGATAAGCTTTATAAGATTCCTGTTTTCCAATTTCACACTGCTCAGCTTTTCAGATTTACTTCTGTAAATATTCCTATTTCTACTGGTCAGTCAGTTTACCAGATTCCTTTGATCAATAAAGATGACATAGAATGGGGGTTAGAGAATGGTTATAAATATGTTCATATAGGAATGATTCAGTTCGGCATCAATCCTCTAGTCCTACCTGGTTTGAATACTTCATGTCTGACTTTTGTATTAGATACCAGGATGAATAACTTTCATGATGCTTTTCTAGGAGGATTCCACAGCCCTCTCAATAATGGCCCTGTTTGGTCTTCTATCATTCCTCGTTATCAAGTATCTCTAACTGACCCATATATCAATGAATTCCTTAATGCTTATATACAGTTTTATGGTTTTGATGTTGCTCCCCAATCTCAAATTGCTCAGCTGCATGCATCTATTTGCCTACGGTTTGTCTCTACATCTATGCCTGCACTCAATCCTAAGTTGAAAGACAGAGCTTTGAAATAAGCAGTAATTGTTGGCCCTGGAAATACTGCTCCACTACAGATTGGCTTCTATGAATGTACTTTGCCTGATGAGTGGAATAGTACTTATGTTCCACTATCACAGAAATACGCTGAGCTTAATACTCCAAAGGCACCTCAACAATTGTCTTTGATTCAACATCCTGATGGTACATTTGGATTAAAGCTTAGTTCCCCCACACTTACTCGCTCCATGTCTGCTATCAATGCATCTCCACTCTTAAGAGGTAGGGATCCTACATCCTCTTCTTACCTCTCTGTGCCCAGACACATGCCAGCTATCCCAAGAAGGATGACCTAAAGGTCCCAATCTCCTAAATCTGCTTATTGCCAGTTTTGTGTTCCATCTACTTCCTTTCAGACTGAAGAACCTCATTCTCCTAAAAATTATTCTCAAGTCTTCATTCCTGATATTAAAAGCTTTTCTCTTCCAAGAGCTCAATCTGATATATCTGCAAAAATAAGTGAGAGACATTTAGAACTTGGAAATACTAGAAGGACATTCAACAGTGGAACAAAGAAAGTAGATTTACAATGGTTATCTATGAAAGATATGTCTAATCCAGATCAGACAGAATCAGCAAAGTTACACAACTATACAAACTATCAAATTGTTTGTATGTTGCAAAATATTGATGATATAGCCAGAGATGTTTTAGAAATCAAAGAGCATATTAAGAAATTGCATTCTGGCTACAATGGAATTTTGGGCACACATAATGAACATACCCAAAAATTGAATGATATTAATTCTAATATGGGTATTATTTCCAAATCTCTTTGTCATTTACGAGATGCTCTTCCGGTCCCTACTTCTCCTCCACATTACAGAGAAGTAGACCTGACAAGTTCCAAATTAACATTCACTTCTTCTGAACCTCAGTCCTCCCATAAAAGTATTCCTTTTAAGGGGGTAGAGAATATTGGTAAACTTCAGATTGAAAGAATTCAGAAAGGATTAGATTTAGCCAAGGAGAAAACAGAATTAATGAGAAATTGGATAAACGGATTTCCTTCTCTTGATAGTCTGAGAGTACCAAAACAGTATATTAGTCTCAAAAGTTTGATTGAAAATGGTCAACCATCTGCTCCAAAAGAAATATTAGCCATGTCTGGAGTAACTGCTAACCAAGGTGAGTCGAGTTTTAAGAGAGATAGACATGAGCCTTATTTATTTTCACACAAAGGAAGGAAAGACCAAGAGGACACTATTGCTCATGAAGCTTCTGCTTCTAGTCCTTTTGGTAGATATTTAAAAAGATTACAGACCACCTGCACAAACTTAGACAATCCCTCAAGAAAGGGATATGGTAATACTTTGCTAGTGAATATTGATTGCTTAAGTAATGAAGAAGTGATTAATGTCCTACATAATATTCATGCTTGGGCATTACAAAGGAAAGCAGAAACTAAGGCAAGTTGGTCTGATATTGTTACCCAGATTGTTTGGTCTTTTACTGGTATTGCAAAAATGTGGTGGGATAAATTTTCTAATAGAGATATGACACAGATTGTTGAAAATGAAAATGAGCCCTTGAAAGCCTTGTTTGATGCTTTAAAACATGAGTTTGTGGGATGTGTGCCAGAAGACTCAGCTCATCATGCCCAGTTATTCCTGTCTCAGAAATTATGTGATATTGATTATCAACAAGAATATTTTTGCACTATGCAAAAATTGTTTTATCAAGCTCATGAGTCTCATAATGTTGCATATCTGAGATATTATATAGCCTCTATGCTAGGAAAAATCACAGATCTGATAAACCAGTACATAGAGACTAATAAGGTCAATATTGAAAATTAGTCTTTTGCAGTCGTCCATCATATGATAGTCTCTATACTTCAAAAAGAATGTGCTGTGGAAAAGGCTAAAAAGAATTTCAAGAAGTAGATGCATTTCAGCACTAAGTTATGCAATACTTTTCCTAAAACATATAATTTTGGTTGCCATTCAAAATCCAAGAACAAAGCATTGAAGAAATCTAAGGCTACTTGTTCATGTAAGCCTGAAAGGTATTTTCCTAATAAAAAGAAACATTATCCTTCCATAAAACCTTTTAGCAAAAGAAGAGTAGTATTTAGGAAAATATCAAGACCTTCAAAGAAAGTTACTTGCTTAATTTGTGGGAACGAAGGTCACTATGCAAATAATTGTAGAGAGAAGAAAGATAAGAAACAAATGAAAATTATGGACATTTTCTCTACAATTCATGATCCGAAAGAATGGGATCTTATATCTCATTCTGAAGGTGAATATTTTGAGGTTTCTAGTTCCTCCTCATTTGATACTGAAGAAGATATTCCTGATATAAGAAGAATAGATCTGAATGACAGTTCCACTGATTCAGAAGAAACTTTTATTCCTGATGTAAAAATGTTTTACAGTTCTTCTGACAATTTACAGATGAAGATTGCAACAGTCAAAGTTGAATTGGCTCAGCGTGATCCAGTCCAGTTCACTGCAAGAAGGAGATTGGCAGAAAAAACTTGAAAATCTAGAAAAACAGCTACCTTCTGGGAAAAGGAATAAAGAAAAATTCACAGATGAAGAGTTCATTGAAAAAGAATTTGATTCCCTGTTCAAGCCACTCCAGATAAAAGAAAGCTCATCATTAGATTCAGGTATGGATAAAATCAGTTCTTTAAAGAACAAGATAGAACAATTAGAATCCTCAATTCATCATACTAGATCAGAGATGGTTCAGTGATCATCCAAACTCGAGATGCTTATCTCAGATTATGATGATTGTAATTCCAAATTATCCAGATTTTTTCTTAAGAATGTTTCAAAAGAATTCCCTCAGAAAGATACCAGTATAGAAGTAGTCAAAGTAATGGGAATAGGGGATAGAGTGGTAATCCCTATAAAAGTCAAATTGCCAAAAATAAAAGATTACACTCTAGATGCCCAAATTGATTCTAGAGCCATGAGTAGTTGCTGCAAGTATGGCACAATTCTTTTCTATTATTGGTAGCCGACTAAATTTTAGTTTAGAGCTATTACAAAAGATGTGATGGAAATAAATCACGTAGCCCCTAGTTTTCCAATTTATTTAAATGATGTCTAGGTAAAAGTTACATTGTATAGTTTTCATACAGGTTCTGACTTTCTTCTAGGACAAGATTTTTTGAATGATCTATTGCCTGTCACTTTTGGTAAAGGCACAGTCACCTTCACCACTTCTGAAGGACCAGTCAGCTTGCCCTCATCTAGTGATTATCAAATAAGAGTACAGCCGACAGACCAAGATTTAGTCTACCACAGTCTCCAAGATCTAACCAAGATTAACAGGATTGTCAAGAATGCAGAACTTCATGGTCCCAAAACTTTGGAGAAAATATCAGACAAGCTTCGGAAAGATTGCACTGCCTCTAGGCCTGATGCATTCTGGACCCGCGAAAAGTATTTTGTGGCCCTGCCTTATAAAGAAAATTATGTTCCAAAGCCACAAAAAGCCAGTGCTAATCATATGAGCCCCTCAGAGCAAGATTTATGTCGACAAGAGATAGCACAATTATTAGAACAGAAACTGATAGAGCCTTGTAAAAGTCCTTGGGCTTGTCCTACATTTTATGTGAATAAACACAGTGAGCAGAAAAGAGGTAAGAAGCAGCTCGTCATCAACTATAAAGCTCTGAATGATGCCTTGTTGCCAATCCGCTATCCTTTGCCCAACAAAGAGCTATTACTTGCCAAAATTGCTAATGCCAATGTTTTCAGCAAATTTGACTTAAAAAGTGGTTTTTGGCAGATAGGCATTCTTCCTTACGACAGATACAAGACTGCTTTTGTAGTCCCTCATGGCCAATAGAGCAGGACCCTCAGCCCACCGCCCCGCCACCACGGGCGGTCGGGGGGTGGGCAAACCAATTTTATTTATTTATTTATTTATTTTTAAATAATAAATATAAATTTTAAATTTTAAATTTTAAAAATTCCGTATGTTTAATTTTTTTTTAAATAATATTCATATATGTTACGATTTTAAGTTAAAAAAATTTAAACTTAATTTTTTTTTTAACTAATAATTATATATTTTAAAATTTATAATAAAAAATAATTATTTTAAAATAAAAAATAAATGTTTAAAAAAAAAAACCCATTAAAAAAAAAAGAAGAAGAGGAAGAGGAAGAGGAAGAGGAAGAAGAGGAAGAGGAGGAGGAAGAGGAAGAGGAGGAGGAAGAGGAGGAGGAAGAGGAGGAAGAAGAAGAGGAAGAAGAAGAGGAAGAGGAAGAAGAAGAGGAAGAAGAAGAAGAGGGAGAGGAAGAGGAAGAGGAAGAGGAAGAGGAAGAAGAAGAGAGAAATTTTTTTTTTTTTTTTTTTTAAATAATTTTTTAAAATTGAGCTGTCTCTCGTTAACGATAAGGAACCCTTCTTTCACATGAAGGGCATAATTTTCTTGGGTGTCAACATTTTGATTGTTAACCCATAAAACATGATAACAATAGGACTTGTCCAAAGAATTCTAGGATGTTCTAGTTCAATGGATTATTGAATCAGGGAAAACATTAGAAGGAGAAGAGCCTATTTGGAAATATTGGATTCTATTCCTAGAGTCACTAATTGTAGTGAGGTTCAAAATAGATTGGATAAATGCAAGACAAACTTCTTGAAAGAAAGCAGAGGCTATGTTGATTGTTTGAGGATATACCTAGGACCCAAGAGAAAGAGAACATTAATTTTCCTCTTGAGTCATAAAGCACTCCTTTCGCACTTGCAACCCTAGTAATACAAATACTAATCAATTTAAAAATATACATTACTCGATATGATTTTTTGAAATCAATTAATTATCTTAAATCAAATTTATTTAATATAAATGTTAACCAGATAAAAAATAATAATAAATAAAATAATTATTATATAGAAAAGAGTACAAAATTTATATTTTATTTCACTAAAAAAAGAAAAAGAAAAAAGAACAAATTGTCTAGTAAGGCTATAAATTCAGTTAGAAAGTTCCAGGATTCTTTTTTCCACACAAATTTGCAGTCTCATTAAAAGAGGGTATAAATATTAATTGTTGAATTCACTATATTGAATATTAATTATATATATAATTACAATTATTGAAGTCACTATATTGAATATTAATTATATAAAAAATAGAACAAATCCTCTAGGCTATAAATTCACTTAAAAAGTTTTTGATTTTTTTTTCAAAAAATCTGATAATCTTTCCATATAAATTTGTAGTCTCAATAAAAAATGCTATAAATATTAATTATTGAAGACGCTATATTGAATATTAATTATACCATAGATCCATTTTAAATATGGATTTAACTCAAGGAAAGAGGAGAGAGGGATCCAATTTCTTCACGTGTAATTTTTTTTTATAAGCCAACATTATTAAATGTGTTGTATAGTTATTTAAAAAACTGATAATGTTTCCACACAAGTTTGTAATGTCATTAAAAAATGCTATAAATATTACTCTATATTAATTATTAATTATAAATATTACTATAAATAATAAACATACAATTCAAAAATATATATATATATATATATATATTACCCTATTTTAATTATAAACGCTAAATTCGCTAGAAAAAGGTTAATTTTAATTATAAACGCTACATTCGCTAGAAGGAGGTTAATTTTAATTATAAACACTAAATTCGCTGGAAGGAGGTTAATTTTAATTATAAACCCTAAATTCGCTAGGATGAGGTTAATTTTAATTATAAACCCTAATAAACATACAATTCAAATATATATATATATATATATATATATATATATATATATATATTACCCTATTTTAAAATAAACACTATATATACAATATATATATTACCCTATTTTAATTATAAACGCTAAATTCCCTAGAAAGAGGTTAATTTTAATTATAAACACTACATTCGCTAGAAGGAGGTTAATTTTAATTATTCGCTAGGAGGAGGTTAATTTTAATTATAAACCCTAAATTCGCTAGAAGGAAAGTTTGAACCTCTAAATTCACTAGAAGGAGGTTAATTTTAATTATAAACACTACGTTTGAACCTCTAAATTCACTAGAAGGAGGTTAATTTTAATTATGAACCCTAAAGAGGTTAATTTTAATTATAAACACTACATTCGCTAGAAGGAGGTTAATTTTAATTATTCGCTAGGAGGAGGTTAATTTTAATTATAAACCCTAAATTTGCTAGAAGGAAAGTTTGAACCTCTAAATTCACTAGAAGGAGGTTAATTTTAATTATAAACCCTAGAAGGAAAGTTTGAACCTCTAAATTCACTAGAAGGAGGTTAATTTTAATTATAAACCCTAAATTCGCTAAGTTTGAACCTCTAAATTCATTAGAAGGAGGTTAATTTTAATTATAAACCCTAAATTCGCTAAGTTTGAACCTCTAAATTCATTAGAAGGAGGTTAATTTTAATTATAAACCCTAAATTCGCTAGGAGGAGGTTAATTTTAATTATAAACCCTAAATTCGCTAGAAGGAAAGCTTGAACCTCTAACCTTGTGGTTAAGAGCCACAAGCTCTAACCAACTGAGCTATTCCAGCTGATATTAATTAATTAGTTACAACCATTTATATTTATTATCCTAACGATAGAAGTTGTAGATACAGATCTAGAAATTATTCTCTCTGCCTGCCTGCCCAAGAAAATTATCAGATTCAGCGTCATCTTTGCATTCCATATTAAACTGAAATACTCTGACGTCTTCATTTGAACCCACCTGGGTTAAAACCAGGATTTCAAACTGGACCAGACGATAACGGAATTCTAAAATCAGTTAACCTAACTACACTGGGCAAATATAATTCAACGCTGGGACTAAAAACTAACATGTCGCACCAGTTAGGAATCGAAGATGAGTTTGTATCGCAGCAAAGTACGACTTTACTGCCAGACCACTACACTAAAAATGTCCAAGGTCGTTCTAGCATTCTATGCAATTTATCACATGTCTGGGGTAGTATTATCATGGGGTTGTTCTTGTTATTTTGTTGTTCTACGTACTAAGCAATTTGTTATCAAGTTTAGCGGTTCTTTATAACAGGGACATCTCATATATACCCAGCTCACTATTATTAGTCTGGTTTTCATTTTCAAATTAATTAAACTGTATCAAAATTTTTGAAAAACTAAAATTATGATGAATATATAGCTTGTTAAATTTCTATCGAAAGTTGTTCAGGATTTTGAATCTAGTTAGATTGCAGATTTTGGGAATATCTCAGATCAGAGAGGAGTTAATTGGTCAAAGAATTAATTTGATTCTAGAATATTTCCAAAATTTTCATTGGGACAAAAAAATTGCCCTATAAACAAAGATCATGATAGTGGGCAGTTGGTCTGTTTATAACGGTTTTCTTTCCCAAAACAAAATCATCGAAATTTTATTAGAAAGATGAGAACAAGTCAACAATTTCTTTCAATCTCTTTTCCCATCAAAACCATATCAAAATCTAAGAGGAGATAATGAAATGCTAGGCCTTTCCCAACCTATTGTTGTATCTATAAGCCTGTGGTTTCCTTCAAGGTGTTTGTGGGAGTACAAAGTCTCAAGACCAATTTCAATTTAGATGGAAGAAAATTCCAAGTTGGTAGAATTTGGATGTTTTTTGGGATACTTTAATTACTTTGAAGGTAGTTCTTAGTTTTAACTTCTGCCTGTAATGTTTAAACCTGAAACTTGGTAGAGAATAAACCACACACAAACCAATTAATTTACACTTTATTATTTAATTTTTTTCTCCATAATATTATTACATGTTTTATATAAAAAAAATATCAATATGAATGAATTTTTTTAAAATCCATTTTCATCTTTCTTTTTCTAAACATTGTTTCTTTAACAATTTCATAACTATTTATGAGTTATTACTCTAAAAACTTTTACCTTCATGCAAAAATTTGGGCACCTTACCCTTTGGAGAAGGATTACAGAGCTCCATCAGAAACCTCTAAAACTAAATATTCCCCGTCATTTCCTTTTGACGTAACTTAAATATTTGATTTTTTAAAGAAAAAAGGTTATCTGTTTTGACTCCACATCTCATTGTATTTTGGTTTACAGTAGCAATGTAGTGTTCTCACAATTTTTTTTGGGGGAATATAAGGGTATTTCTATATAGTCCAAAAGATGTGCTCTAATGATAAGATGAAGAAGTTTGGTCCTATAAATTTTGTGTTCTCATCTTAAACAAGAAAATGTAAGAGAATGTAGGCCTTAAAAACAACTCTAAACACAATTTATTCAATTGAAAAAGAAAAAAATACTCTTATTTTATACTCTGAATTAATGAATTGCAGGACCGCCTTTTATTCTAGAGAACCAGAACCCTGTGGATGCATATAACGGTGCATATCAATGCTTTGGTAAAAAACGTGTTTTAATAGCTCCAACTTTTTGTTTTTTCAAATGAGGTTAGACGTTGATTCGTGTTATTCGAAAATTTCAATGTCGCAAGCTTTTTGGTTTATACAGCGACCCATCCCCACATGTTTTTATCCTCGCTCTCCACAGTGGGGGCAATATTGTGACTAATGCTGATATAGAGAGTCAGGTTTTTCCTTGTCACTTGGTTAGAAATATGGAGACTTCGAAGGTCTATCATTACATCTAAGTGGAGATTTAATTAGTCTTCTATATAGTCGTACATTGTATTCATTAAATAATTTAAAGTGTTAGTGAGGTTTTTGGGAATAGATGCAATTTTTTTTAAATGAATTCCAAATTTATTAGGGGTACAATCGGAAAATCACAGGGATCAACAATCTAGTAAAGCTTTCGTAAAATAGAATCCTTTTTCCTCAATAACCTGAATGTCCAGAATTGAAGAGAAGTGTATATAGGATATGATCATATCATAGGATTGGGGGAGAATTTTAATATTCCAACTTCCATCATAATGGCTCTTCACAGAACCGGGAATTTTACATGGATTCAACTAATTGAAGAGTGGCAGGGAGGTATCCCTATATGGAAGAATTTTCAATCTCTGGGCCTTAGTGAAGATTATGCTCAGCAGTGGGCCAGTATTATGATATCTATGAGGGGCTCTGGCATAGGGAGGGACTATCTAACATGGAGAGGTATTAAGGGGTGGGATGATATAAAAGTCAAAGATATCTATTTAGTTCTGGAAAAAGCAATCCCGCTCCCTTTTCAGCACATCTTTCCCTTGTCTCTGTGGAAAACAGGGGTGCCAAACAAAATCATTCATTTCTCCTGGCTCGTGTTTCACAACAAGAACCTAACCTGGGAGAATCTACAAAAAAGGAACTGGTCAGGACCTAGTATATGCCTATTATGCAAAAAAGGGGAAGAAAACAACAATCATATTTTCCTCACATGTAGCTATACTTATCAGTTATGGAGGGATCTTGTAGTTTTTTTTGGTTTTAGTTTGGTGGATCACACAGATATCCAAGTGGCCTTATGCTGGTGGAGCTCGCAGAATGTATCTTACAGATCAATTCCTCTTCTCCTCTTATGGACAGTTTGGAAGAGAAGGAACAATTCTATATTCCGAGATGGGAAAGATGTACAAATGCCTGTGCTTGCGCAGATCACTTCGATGTACAATTCCATCCCTAAAAAGTTGTCCACAAGTAAAACTAGAAATCCAAAGTATCATATGAAGTTTTTGATGAGTTATCCAAGGGCCTTTTTTGACGGAGCTGCACAACGAGGGTCGTGTGCATGTGGTGTTTTCATATCGATGTATGAAGATCTTCATTACTCCATCTATTGGAATGGTGGTTGTGGTTCAAACAATAAGGCCGAGGCAATGGCATTGGTGGGCCTTCTTCAGTTCAGCTCCTTCCTGAATATTCAAATGCTGCAAATATATGGGGATTTCAAAATCATAATAGAACAGGATTCAGGGAAATCAACAAACAAGAATCCCACGTTAACTGGATGGATCAACAGGATTAAAATATTATGGAACAACAATCCGGTTTACACAATCAGCCATGTGGACAGGTCTCTGAATTCTCAAGCGGACGACCTGTCAAAGAAGGGCCTTGCAATTCAGCCTGGTTCATGGAAAATGGAGGTACAAATACAAGCTACAACATATCAGATAGAAGATTTCTCCCTTTCGGGTACCTAGTTTTCCCTTTTGGTTTTTGTTTTCATATGCATCATTGTCTACCTCCTCCTTATAAAGGTACGTTGGTTCTTCCCTGATCCACATTTTTGATGGGATGGCATTTTCTGGTATAGTTCGGTATATATATCCATGAGTATATGGCTAATCTCTATCTGTCTATGCTTCTGATTTCTTCCCTAAAACAAGAAAATTTTGATACTATGCTTTCCCACTGGCACTGATCACAGCTAGTATTTTCAGCATACATATTATCTGCATATATATGTTACAACTCTTATCAGTCATCCTCTCTTATGTAAATATCTTTTATATGAATATAAATCAAGCTTTTTTTCGTACTGAAAAAAAAACTTTTTAAGAATATAAAATGTGGGAAGAGATAAAATATTTTATGGTTCAAACTTATTTTAAAATATAAAATTTGATTTGATTTTCTTAATATTGAATAAATTTAGAATTAATATATATATATATATATATATATATATATATATATATAGATATATATATATAAGATACAACATTTTAAATATAGATGATTTTTAGACAAAAATATAAATAAGGTAGATTAGAAGAGTATTTATGTAGCATTCTTACATAACAAGGATTGTTATCAATGGTCGAGGAAGATATCCTGGGTGGTTGGGAGGGTTTAATGATGACCTCTCCACCTGGGTTTCGAGGAAGATATCCCGCGTGGTTGGGAGGGTTTAATGATAACCTCCCCACCTGGGTTCCAGACTCATGACATGACTATGTTGTAAATGCGACTATGTTGTAAATGTCTGATGTATGTACCGCTTCGTGAATTAAGCTGGAGGCGGACTTCTTCTAGGGTTTCGTAGCCCTTTTAAAAATATGAATGGTCTATTTTATTTAGATTAGTTTAATATATAATTGTATCAGAAATGATTTTGTTTAGGTATTCTATAATAGTTTTTTTCCACTTTAAATTTTAAAAGAACACAATAATTTATTTTTATTTCTCGTTCTATTTCAAATATTCCATTGACTAAAAAACCCAAGTGTACATGCCAATTAGAATTATTGATTAGCTCACAACACCATGTATATGTTCATTTAAAAGGGCATAACTACTTTTTAAAATTAAATTGAAAATTGAAAAGGTCATAACCGCTTTTAAAATATATCTCAATCTTAGATCTTTGACTACTATTAAAAATATTATGTATAGGTTTTAAATCCCTACCATCGATCTATTAATTATTGATAATTGAATTAAAAGTTTGAAAGTCATATTTCAAAGTAGACATGGCTATCCACCTAATTATATAGGTTTAGTAAAATATTTTTGCTGCATATAGAATATGTGAGACTTTTTTAATAATTTTTTTGCAATCTACTAAATCTCTAAAATGATTAGGATAAGTTTAATCAAAATAACATTACATTTTCAATGTTGAATAAAAATATACATATATGAATGAAATTGAACTTGCCTGTATTTATCATTATTTTTAATGTAACTTTATATAATTTAATGTGAAAAGATCTCTCTCATACTATGTACGAAACGTCGATAAAATAATCTTAAGTACTTTTGTGATGTTGTGTTAGCTTAGCACATGATTTGTTCCTGACACAATTTAACTCACAATTATGACAAAACTATCCAGGAAGCATGCTGGACCATCTTAAACATAACTGCAGGAAACAAAGATCAAATATAGGTTCCCTAGCCATTATTCCTAAGTAGATTAGGAATGTCATTATCTATCTCCTCATTTTGGATTGGTTTACAGGTTGTGATTGATGCAAACATCATTCCTCTTCTTCTATACTAGTTGCAAATTACTCAATTTGATATCAAGAAAGAAGAAACAATGGCCATATCTAATGCCACCTCTAGGGTATTCTATGCATTTTATGAATATATATCCATTGCAATTAACATGAGCATTGGCAAGATGGGTTATCTAGTAATCAAAAAAGGGATTTAATTAGAGCTATACAAGATATGATGTGTTTACTAGTCCCTTTTACTCAATGTGTTGCATATGTTTGACAACTTGCAACAGTTATTACAATTTTATAAGCTACAAATGTTTTATTGTGTTTGCATATGTCTTGCGAATCGATGATGAATTAAGTCTTTATGTGACCTTTTAGTCTACCCTGACCTAATAATTGTAACAATTTGGTTTGTTGTGAAGGGGTAAAGAATATTTTAGAAGTTGGAAAATAGTAGAAAGACATAGGTAACAATGGAGGTGTGATTCTTTATTTCTCAATTGATTGATGATGCTAAAGGAATTTGAGAAGATTGATTTGGTTGATGATGCTAGCAGCTGAAGGACTTGAGAAGATTGAGAACCTTTAGAGTCATGAAAAGAATAAAATTTATTTAAAGGTAATAAAGATTCTCAAATTTTTTTGGATGGAAGATGATGAAGATGAGCATACATTACCTGCCACTAGAGATTTTGCACAACCAACATTCAATTTTGGCAAAAATCAACCAACAATTCCTTCTAATGTATTTACTTTTGGTTGAAAAGGTAAATTATGTTTTACCATTATATTATCGGTTCAATTGTTAGTTTTCTTTTCAATGTTCCTTTGCCCCAATATACATACCATTACTAAATTTCAGAAATTTCAACAATTGCAAACTGAAGGGAGATCCCATGGGTGCTACAAATCAAATATTCCAAGGCCTTATAACTACATTGTAGTCACTGGCATGCAAACAAATGCATGCTTTTTGGATGTCATTGTGGTAGATTATTTATGTTGGTATGTCATTTTGACAGACAATACTAACGAAATCATACAAATAAAATATCCTTATTGTGAATGGGTAACCCCTAGTTGGCTACGTGGTACAATTTCCATAATTAAGGTGCTATTTTTGTGTAATTCATAACATTGAATAATTCATATAATTGGGATCTTATTTGATACACCTTCTAACCTATAAAGCTCTAAGCTTTACCTTAATGATATATTATTGAGTTGAATAACAAACTTGTGGGTATTTAGATGAAGCAGTTTGATGGGCCATCAACATTCATGACCATACTAACTATGTGGCTATACTTGCATGTATTCGTTGCTTCAAATAGTCTATCCCAAGTCATTCATGTGGCCATTAATGACCCAACTAGCATACTTTTTTAGGATAATCATGTAACCACAAAAAGTGCATGTAATCATATGTTATCATATTTTGTTTTTGTGTATTCTCTAATTTTTTCCTTCAGATTTTTGTGTTCGAGGATTTGACCTTTCTCTTTCTTTCTTGTGCCAAACTTCAGATGGCCCTATTAGATTTTCATGTTCAAGTGAGGCCTCTGACCTTTCTCTTCTTACTATCTCCTTTGGAAGTCTTTTGACAAGATTTCCCCCCCAAAGAGTACATTTTGAGTATATTTTAACTATCTCATATCACTATTCCTAGTGTATCCCTTGTTCCCATTGTCACTGGTTGGTAAAAAATTTTTGGGGGGGTGGAAGAAATCAATCTCGAGTGTTGGTGGTAGGTTACTCCAAGGTTATTCACTTAAAAGTTCACAAACCCAAAACTAATATAATTATGTTGGTAGGCACAAAGCCATTACAATAATATTTATCTAAGACATTATAAATCATAATGTTACTAGTCGAGTAAAGAAAATAACAATCATTCCACTCAACCCCAAATAATCCCAATTGATATTGCCACTAGTCATGGTCATGGTCGTTCTATTTTGTTATTCAAAATATTTTTATTGGATCGTTTTATGGACTCCAACTATTTGTCTCAATATCTAGAGACTTTTTTGCTATGCA
Source organism: Pinus tabuliformis (assembly GCA_031772625.1). Taxonomy (NCBI): domain Eukaryota; kingdom Viridiplantae; phylum Streptophyta; class Pinopsida; order Pinales; family Pinaceae; genus Pinus; species Pinus tabuliformis. The sequence goes on from CM062812.1 coordinate 608,570,282, forward strand.
ATTTTTTAGAATTCTATTGGTAATGAATTTAGAGGTCTTCTATCAATGACTCTATATGTTTGACAATATAAACTAGTGCTTTCATATCACATTGGGAATGTTTTATAAATAGAAAGGTGTCTTGTACTATATTAAAATATATGTTAATTATGTATCTGCATGGTTTTTCTTTGTGTTAAATTTCAGAATGTGTCTCACAACAATCTATAGGTATTTTGAAAATGGGGTTGAGTTGATGTTGGCATAAAATTTTCTCCTATTATTACATTTTACTTTTGGTCTTAACTTTAGTTAAACTTTCACTAGGTAGAATTTTGAGATCAGGCTGGGAATGTTTTATCAATAGGAAGGTATTTGTACTATATCGAAATGTATGTTAATTATGTATATGAATGGTTTAGCTTTGAGTTTAAGTTGCTAATGCATTTCAAGGATATATTTTGAAAATACATCTTAGTTAATATTGACATATTTTTTCTCCTTTTTTGGCATTTTATTGTTGGTTTTAGCATTAGTCAGATCTTTGACCAGAAAATTGTAAAGGTAGTTGTTTCTTGTCCTCATCAAATGATAATCAATGGTTAATAACTGAATAAATAAGTAAAAAGAGACAACACAAAAATGATATAATGAAACTTTTATTAAATTAGGGCCATGTGATCTAGTTGGATATTGGTGGCCACCCGCCTATTCCACCTAAACCATCTAGTCGGTTTCATCTGTTTCCTTGTTTATTTCAACATTTACTATTTTTAGCATTTTTTCGGGTCCTAAACTTCCGAAGCATTTTTGACCCCCTAAACAACGTCTTTTTGAGGTCCGTTGTAGACCCAATTGGGCCTGCTGCAAATACTGTAGTACTTGGAGAGACCTTTCCTACAAGGTATCGTACGCACCAAATGGAGATAATATGACCAAGTTACGACCCCGGCTAGTTAGTTGCCCAACTAACCCCAACAGGGCCCACAAACTCTTGGCGTTACATCTCCCGGGGTAAGGGTTTTCTTTTATTATGGTTTTCTCTTGTTGATCAATAATAAATAGGCCCTTGAGCCTCATTGTAATACAGTTCGGAGGCATGTAGCCAACACATCTCTTCTCAGAGATAAGCTACCATCACCCGAGCTAGTTTATTTCCATTATGTTTGTAAGAATATTTCATTATTCCGATATTAATGAAATGAAGTGTTATTTCTGTTGCATCTCTGTATTTATGGTTATATATGTATTTTTTCGTGTTCATATTTAATTTCAGATCGCCATGTCCCTGCCCACACACTAATTACTTTACATAGTCACATTATATAGTAATGGGTTTGATAGACTCGATAAAGATAACAACCTAGAGGATAAATACCTTGACTCAACAATAACTCACTCACATTGTAAAACAAGAGTTCTAGAACACAACCTTAGAACTCACACAATCCAAAACATTCATTTCTATATTATCTCTAACACTCCCCCTTAATGGAGAAATTAATTATTTACCATACCTAACTTGTCTCTACATAATGTAAACTTGTCTTTTCCTAGAGGCTTAGTAAATATGTCTACCACATTATCATTTGTATTGCAATAAATCAAATCAATTTCCTTTAACTGCATTTTTTCTAGTACAAAATGATGTTGTGTTTCAATGTGCTTTGATCTTGCATGATAGACTAGGTTTTTTCCTAGTTTGATAGAGATTTGGTTGTCACATTTAATGATTTTTGGTCCTTCCTATTTTTCTCGCATATCTTCAAGAATTCTTCTTAGCTAAATTGCTTCATAGGTTGCACTGCATAAGGCCTTGTACTCAAATTCAGTAGAAGAAAAAGAAATAGTTGATTATTTATTATGGCTCCATTACATAATATCAGATCTAATACTAAATGCATAACCAAAGGTGGAATTCCTGTTATCTAGATCTCGTGCCCAATTAGAATCTAAAAAATTGTCCACTCAACATTCAAATCATTATTACACTCAAAACTAAAATTTCTAGTTTGCTTCAAATATCAAAGGACTCTCTTGGTTGCTTTCCAGTGACTTTCATGTGGCTTAGCCATGAATTGACTATATATGCTAACTAAATATGCAATATTTAGCCTGGTTGTAGTTAAGTAATTCAAATTTCCCACCAAAATTCTATACAATGTGCCATTCACTTCTTTTGTTTCTTTGTCACTACTAAGTTTAACATTATGTTATAGTGGTGTAGATATTGTTTCACATCCATTCATATTGAATCTCCTAATTAATTCATGTGTGTATTTACTTTATGTAACCAAATTTCTACCATTCTCTCTCCAAATTTAAAGGCCTAAACAATAATGCAACTCTCCAAGATCCTTCATTTCAAATTCCTATGATAGACAACTTTTGATCTTTTCAATTACCCTGGTAACACTTCCTCTTATGATAAAATCATCAACATATACATAAATCAAAACAATATGTTCTTTCTCATCCCTCTTGATATAGAGATTTAGATCTCCTTTACTTTTAGTAAAAACTTGTTGAGAGAAAAATTTAGAAATCTTCACATACCAAGATCTAGGTGCCCGTTTGAGTCCATATAGTGCTTTCTTTAACCTGCAAATAAGATGTTTTTCTCCCTATTTTATAAAACCTTATGATTGAACAAAATAGATGTAATGCACCCCATATCTACCTACCCACTTTCACTGAACTATCAAGGTAAACATGAGCTAAAGGATACTATGACATGACTCAACCTCCTAGATAACCTTAAGGAAATGGAGTCGACAAAGGAAGCCTTATTGGCCTTCCTCGGGAGCTACAATACCCCCAAGAGCTAAACCACCCTTCCAAGGGCTCAAACCATGAGTTAAATTTTTTTTTCACTGATTTGGACTCCCAGGCATTGGCATAACATTGTAGAAATTCGACTGTAACCCTCTATTCGCATGCATAAGCCTGCACGGGAGCGACTGCAGTCTAATTCTCCTAGTTCTATGCCTGTGACCGGGAAATCAAAGCCACCTTTTCAGGGCTAGCCTCCAAACCTCTTCCCAGAACTTGATGAGACTTTCCAGAACAATGAATGACACCAGGAAAAATCCATTAAAACAAAACTTAGACAATAACTTGACCTAACAAGGCCTAACCATGAAAATCATTTTGTCAAACAGATGGCGAACATGAAATCTGCAGGTCATGAATGCATATTTGAACATAAAGATCTTAAACTTATCTAAGAATGATCAATAAGGTCTAATTCCCTCTCATAATATCTGTAATAACATCTATTAGATCATGCATTCAGTAATCATTCATTTATCAATCAAAACATGGTAATATCCATACCCTGAATTTTTCATAAAACCATGCTTTTAACCAACATATAACCAAATATATAACAATGATAGGACTACCATCAAAGCCACATAATAACAAGTATAATTAGTCATGAATTACAAGGGTAAAGAGATCTTATAGATCATATGCAAAAACCAAACAAGTCAGGGACTTCCACGTACCACCCGATTGTAGAATTTGCTAAACCAAATCTCTCTTTCAACCAATCACCCCCATGCCATATTCCAATCATGAATGTGGGATCTAATGGGATAAACCAATAGGTAAAAAACCAAGGGAATCCATAGGTTATACCGCCCTCACTCTCACACTACCATGAACTCACCTAATATGTCTCGAGATCACAAAACCAAACCAAGCTTGGATGCCTCAGAATTCCTTCACCATCCCTTGATGAATTTTCCTATCTCCACCCACATGTTGAGGGTTTCCCAAAGAAATCCATCTCCACCCCCAACCCTTGGGATTTTCTTGAGACCACCTCACCCAGATCCAAAACCTTCTGGTAATCCAAAGCTTAACCAAGAATGAATCCCATCACAGCATGGCTATCCAAAAATGGCAAGGCAAAACCGAAATCGCCATCAAACTAGGAAAAATCCATGCCAATGACAACAAATGAACCAAATACACACATGCATATACCATGTATGCCAATACCAGCTAGGAAACCATGCATGCAATCTAACCTGTAAGTATTCCTATTGGAGCCGCTTGATTCGACTCTTCCTCACTTGATCCTTGCTTTCCTTTACTTTTCTTGTCCTTCTTTCGATTTCTTTCTTTCTTTCTCCTCTTGGTGATCTTCTCCTCTCTGAAACCAATTCCAAAACTAAACTAACAAAAGGCCCCAAATTATTGCTCTGATTCATTTTTATTATTGATGCCTCTAATTTTTTCATTTTTCCTCTATTATCCTTCAATTTCCTCTTCCCATGCAATTTGTCACCTTTCACCTTCATTTTCTCCTAATTCCCTTTATTTTCATAAATGAAATGTCAATAATGCCATTTTTCCTTTCCAAATCCTTTGCCATTTCCTTTGCTAATTTCCCCTTAGCCATAATAAACAACAAGTGATGCCCACCAAGATGTTTTACCCAAAATTCAACTTGGAATACGTGTTTGATGACCTTGGTCTTACTTTTCCTTTATTAACTTTATTACACGAACTTTTAACCCAAGGTTGTTAGAGACCTCTCTCCCTTAGGGGAACACCATCCTTAGTGTTCTATGACACCTATACCCTACAAGTTTGTTGAAGACCAAAACATACTTCCCATGGAGCTTTATAACTTAGCTCGATGCAATATTTACAATGAACAACCTGCTGAAAAGCAACACCAATATGACAAACATGACAACCATACCGCTTATTGGAGATTTATAACACAACTCATTGTGGTATTTACAATAACAACCATACATAAATATGTACATATACCAAAACTCCTTTGCCTCAATCGACAAGCAATGAAGGATACATAGCCCGCAGCTGATCAACCATCTCCCATGTAGCTTCTTTGGGCTGAAAGTGCTTCCACTACACTTTGACTTGCTCGATTGCTTGGTTCCAGAGAAAGAGTTGTTTCTATTGCAATATGCACTGAGGTTCCATCTAGAATTCTCCTTCTGGCTCCACCTATAATAGAGAACAATCAATCACATGATCAACATCCTTTACATGTCTTTTAAATAATGAAACATGGAAAACATCATGGAATTTCAATTTTGGAGGCAGTGCAAGTATGTAGGCCACTGGTCCAATCCTCTCAAAGATCTCGAAAGGCTTACAATATTGAGGTGCCAACTTGGCATATGATCCAATCCACAAGGAGCTCTTTTTGGTCTTGATGAGAAAGCACACATTCTCCCCAACCTGAAACTCCTTGAATGCCCTTTGTTGATCGACATAACTCTTTTGTCTATCTTGTGTTGCCTTTAGATTCTTCTTTATAACCTGCATTTCCTATTCCATATCTGCCAACATGTTTGGTCCTATTAGTACCCTATTCACTGGATCACTCCAACTAATGGGAGTGTTACAACTCGCCCATAGAGTGCCTCAAATAGACTCATCCTCAGTGACTCTTGATAACCATTTTTGTAAGAAAACTCAATCAGCGGAAGATACTTCTCCCACCTCCTCTGCTGGTGCATGAAATACATCCTCAATATATACTCTAGTATCCTATTTACCCTCTCTATCTGTCCGTTTGTCTACAGATGATAAGTTGTACTGAATTCCAAATTTGTACCCAAACTTGCAAACAATTCCTTCCAAAACCTGGAAGTGAACTTAACATCTATATCTAGCATAATCTTCTTTGGAACACCATGCAACCACACTATATCTCTGATGAATACATGTGCTACTTCACTAGTTGAATAAGTAGACTTAACCACTATGAAGTGAGCTACCTTGGTCAACTCTAGAATCAAAATCGGTTGTAGTAAACTAGTAGGATACTTACACTCAGCTTTCACCTACTAATAATCCATACATCTAACAACAAACTCCACCACTTCCTTCTTCAAATTCAGCCAATAGTAGAAATTCTTCATGACTTCCAACGCCTTCTTATATCTCGGGTGACCTGAATATGGCTTGACATGAAACTCCCTCAAGATAAGCTTCTTGAGCTCACTATCATTCGATACATAAATCATATCCCTAAATCTCACCAAGCCATCTGCTATGAGATGAAAATCCACATTATGCTCACTTGTACCATACTATTGTATCCTATTCGTAAGCTCCCTATACCCATCATCCTATTGTCCTGCCTGTAATATCTAATCCTATAAATTTGTCCCATAAGAGCTCATGACTGCACCATGATTTACCTGCATTGTCCTACTGAGAGCATCTGCAAGTGTGTTATCCTTTCCTTTAATGTATCTAATATCGAATTCAAACTCACTGAGGGTAGGCAACCCTATAGATTTCCTAGCATTCATATTCAGTTGGTTAAACAAGTACCTCAAGCCATTGTGATCTCTCATCAACAAAAACCTCATGCCAAGAAGACAATGCCTCCACATATTCAATGTATGAATGATCATTTCCAACTCAAGATCATGTGCCACATAGTTCTTGTCAGGCAGAAAGAGTCGATAGTGCGGAAACAAATCAACCTCCCTAGGAGCCTAAGACTCTCTAGTGACAAACAAGACAAACAAGAGCGATCCTTCTCTAAACATGCATTTACTATACAAGAAATCAAGTGTTTAGATCCTACCTGTAGTCCAACGTTGTTCTAGTAGTCCAGCCTCGTTGATCCGGATGATCTCCTCCTTCACTTTGAAACCTGCATCCACTAACAATCAAACGATTAAATAGCACTTGATAATCTCATAAGATAAAACATATTTAACATATAGACCAAGGAGTATATGAAACAACTCATAAATAACAAGTTATTGAGAAGAATGGACTCATTTGCATTAATAGGAAAAAAAAGGAACAATTACAACCTGAGCCTTGGTGTTGTGCAAGTCCCTCCCAAGGTCCATCAAGAGTTCTCCTTTACTTTGACAAAGCTCACCCACTTTCAAATAGAACAAGTAAAGATGGCAATCTCTCCTCACAAGCTTCTAAATGGGAGTCCTAATTCCTGCAGCATCTACCCTTAGAAATGTTTAGCTTTCAACCTCCCCTCCTTCTGGCCCAATGCCTGTATTTATAGTGCTCAAGAGGAAGTTAATCAGGTCCACCATCAATGGGATAATCCCCTCTTTGGATGGGATAGCTCCCTCATTGATGGGATAAGTTCCTCTTTGGTAGGGGTACATGAACCATCTGGAGGCGCTCAATACACGTCGAACAACCTTCTAAAATGCTCTAGAAATGACCACAAGTAACTTTTTAAAGATGAAACTTGCGCATTTTGACCTTTACAGGGGTACGCACCTGCCCCTTTACATACAGAGCGTACAAGTACGCAGCTTTTGTGAACATTGGGTGCGTACCCGCAGGCAAGGTTGAGAGAACCTGCGTACCCAGAGATAAATACATTTATAAAGACTTTCTCTCTCTTTTGAAGTTTGACATGGAGAGCAGAGGCTTAAGACTTGCCCAGGAGGATAGCATGACTGTTGATAGAGCCATACTAACTGTACATAGCCATGGTGACATTTGTTAGTGTAACAGATTGCCCCCTAAAGTGCGAAGCCTGTAGTAGATTAGGGTTTTGTAAATCTAGGAAGGGTGAAGTGCTTTATCATTTCAAGGATTATCTCGTGGAGAGCCTGGTCAGAACCTGCAATTTTCAACACAAAATACATGTATAAGATTATATCATCACTGAGGTAGGCATTCCCATACTCAGATCAAAACTTTAACTAACAGACTAACTACTCTGATATAGGAATGATCTTGTAGTACATCATAATCATAGACTTTTGTAGACACAGTATGGGCGCAGCCATCTGTTTATGATTAGTCTACTTAGATAATGAATACAAAACTCCTCGCAGCCTGGATGGTGGAAACTAGATCCAGGGTATTCATTTCTGCTTCCCGAATTGGTACGATTCTAGCCATGCGAATAAATGAGTTGATGTCGAACATGGTAGAAACCACTTGATTACCAGTCGATGATGTAAACTGTTAACAAGTGTGAGAGAGACCACCAGTAATGTCAATGGTTCTCAAAGTACCCAGTACAATCCATGAGATGTGAATGAATAAGTTTATGTCGAACATTTCACGGAATCCTTTGATCGAAAGTCAATGATGTAAATTGACGTCAAAGGCGAAAAACCTGCCATTGATGCATGCAAACTTCAAGGTACTGACGATTTCTAAGTCATCTTTCTAGATAATGTGTTGATGTCGATAGAAAGCGACCCGTTGCTGGCAAGCCCACAACACGAAATCATAGTTCAAGTTGAAGAAATATTGTTGTAAGGACTGACTCAGGGATGGTTAAAATGGACGATAAGTATTTTGCAGATGAAAGTTTTGTTTGCAGACCTCTTGAACACATAACGACACAACAGATGGCTTGGTGATAAACGACTCAAAGTTAATCCCCGGAACCCGGCTGAAGACTTCCAATGTGGTTTGATCAACTGTGAGGTAAAGGATTTCCCAACCCAGGTGAATGAAAAGTGTCGTGTCCAAGAGTGGTAATAAAGTTTCTTTTGGGACAAAGGATAACAAATAGGCTCATTCTTCTCTCTTTTCCCCCACCATTTCTGGCAAGTACCTCTTTATTTTTAACAAGCTTGAGGAGGATAACATATGCTTGATTATAAGCTCATCCTTCGGACGAGTCCAACCTAGTTTTGATTCGAACCCTAGGAAGGAGTGGTTCGTTCCTATTTGTAATTGAACAGGTCCTTTACTGTGGAATTTTAACGAGTCCAGTATAGGAGAAACTTGGGGTTTTTCAATTTTAGAGAGTCTGAAAAACTTAAGAAGACTCCAGGTTGAACTTTTTCGTAAATTTGTGTCCCCCAAGCCCGAAAAAGTATAAAATAATGCCTGGGAGAACCGCTTGATCTTGCGACCAAGGAGTACTTTCATGATTAGTGCCACTGACCTGAAAAGTAAAAAGCGATCAAGGACACGTCGTTTTATTTCCAGTATCGAGTTTGAAACGACAAAAACCCAGCAATCTTTTCGTGTTTTTACGGTCGGAAAAGGGCTATAAGGGGACCGTCTTTTAATTCCGTTTTAACGAGTGTAAAAGAAAAGCTCGGCAATCTTTTCATATTTTAGGAGTCAGAAAAAGGCTTAAAAGATGACTCTGATATTTTGGTTCGTGAAAAATGACAATTTTCCCTCTAAATCCTTTTGTCCTGCACAAAAACGACACATTACTCATACCTGTTTAAGATAGGCAAAAATACATTGAAAAATATCCTTCCATGGTGAAAAATAAACAAACCTAGCATTCATTCATTCAAAAACCCTATAAAAAGTCTTTTTACCATGTCATTTTTACCATTTTACTGTTGAGGTTGAGAAAAGGGCTTTTGGCAAGAAACTTCCCGTGGTCGTTGCGGAGAATCCGACCGTCAGAATCGAACGCCGTCTCTTCCAGGTATTTCACAACATCCTCCTCTTCAATTTCATCCGATTAAAATTTTGTTTTAGGTTTTAGTTTTGGTTTTTTGGGGGGTTTTAGGTTTTAAAAACCGCTCTGCGGGGTACGCAGGTGCCCTAAGGGTGACCTGCGTCCCCCGACCTTTTCCTACACAGGAAAAAGGTCGGGGTACGCAGCCCACCTTCAGGCCAGCTGCGTACCGGCGCTCTGTGTCCTAAACGCGGGGTGCATCCCCCGCGAAGGGCGGAATTTGAAACCCCAAACCCCAAAAATAACCATTTGAATTTTCCCAAATTAATTCTAATCTTTATTTCTTTTTGTGTAGGGCACTCACCATGTTGGATTGGAGAGAAAGAGAGCATGAGGACGTTGATTTAGCCGCAATCAATCATCAACCTTCCATTGATGCCCTAAAAGCATGCGGACTATATAAATACTGGGCCATACCTGGCATGAGGGCTCAGGTGAGATTCTTGGAGTGGCTGGTTGATAGATGGAACATTCATGAGCAATGTTTTTACATCGGAGGGAACCAGCTCGAGATAGAGCCCTCTGACATATACTTTCTCACTGGCTTGCCAAATAGGGGCGAGCAACTCAATCTAGCTGGGACCAGGCCGGGTGGCCAATCCCTTGCTAGTCTCCGGGCAGATTCGTGCATACCCAATCAAAACCATGCGAAAGGCGTAGAAATCAAATACATCTCTCGGCGTGAACTCAAGGTTATAGCTTTCACGGTTACCAGAATTTGCGGTGCAGCCGCTCTACATATTGCCACCGGGTCCCAAATGCGGATGGCGATTGACTGTTTTCGAGGCACCATCTTCAACTGGTGCGATGCTGTGTCGGCCAACATGAAGGCCCAACTGACTAGGGCAAAGAACGGACAACTGAAGACCTTTGGATATGGGCCTCTAGTTGTGAGCTTTGCCTTAGAGAGAGTTCTGATGCTGATCCCTCAACATCTCACTGTTGATATCTTGGGTCCTCGGGAGCCAAAGCTGATACGATGGGTTACGGTGATGGTCCAGAATCCTGACGAGGGCGCGGCAGTTGTTCGATTCCCTGCTGGTTATTTTCACTGGTTAGAGGACCAGGTCTTTGCTATTCAGGACTTTCCTTATGCCGGAATGGATTTTCGGAATGATCCGGACATGGTTCTTCCACAGGGAGAACAATGGGACGACAGAGGTACTTTATTCTTCACAAGTTTTAAGTTATCTATTTTTTTTTGTTTTTTATATATATCGTCTCAAAACTGACAATGGAAAATTTTCAAAATGCAGATGTAGGTCCACAGCGTCCGGCCAATCTCCGGGCTTTTGAGAGAAGAGTACCAGTTGTACCAGCACCCGCCCCACAGGATGCGGCCGCAGAGGCCTTAGTCGAGCTGGAACGGGATCTATAGCGTCTGACGGCAGATATGCCAGAGACCACCATAGATGACATTCCTATTCGACTTCAGCGTTATGTGGTTGCAGTCCCAGGACCTATCAGAGGGTTCCTGTGTAGGGTAGCGCGGGCAGTGGTCTCGTATAGAGAGAACCACCAGTGATTGGCTAGTCACTTTGTAGACACATATGTCATTTTTGGTTTTTTGTACTTATCATTTTGCCGATCATAAGGTGTTTTTCAACCTATGATCGAAGACGATGTATATTTTTTGACACACTCCTACTTATATATATATATCATTATTACCAGCTTATCTTATTTAACATATGTGATGAAATGTTTTTAAATTTACTTGTATGATTATTGCAAATGTCTGTCCAACATTCGAGAAGCAATTGCATCTGCTAATGTATTTAAAGACCTTGGAATATGTTGATATTCAATGTAATCAAATTCACGTTCCAAGAGACGCACTCTAAAAAAAAACCTTAATAACACTGGATTTCTAATGGCATATACTCTATTAAGCTGTAATACAACGAGTTCAGAATCTAACCTCACTATCAAACATCGAATTCCGAATGAAATAGATTCAGACAATAATTCAACCACTGCACTATATTCTGCAATGTTGTTCGTTTTTTGACCGAGGCTCACCCCATGCATAGAAACTAACTCGTCAGAGGGCGAATAGATAACCCAAGCTGCGGAAGAGATATTCCGTGTACTACGACAAGCACCGTCAGCAAATCCAATGTACGTTTGGAGAGACGTCGACATCTGCAATATCAAGAGTAAAACCAAGATAAGGCAGAATAACGACAAAAACACATTGTCTAAGCTAAGCACACCATCGAAACTAACAAACATACTAGCTAGAAGAAAACCTAACCTAACGAAAAATTATCCATACCCACCATTTAAGCATAATACCTCTTTAGGTAAAGTCCATTTCTGGGTTTACCCAAAGAGTCCCCATCAAAATCTACTAGCTCATAGGTCCCTTTTGCTAGCTTTTGCTTTACAATGTAGGGTCCATGCCACATAGGAACGAATTTTCCAGCACCTAGCTTATCGTTAGCTTGATCATATAATAGCACTAGGTCTCCTTCCTAAAAACTTCGAGGGGTCACATTTCTATCATACTGAGCTTTCATTCGCTTTGTGTGAGTCTCGATTGCCAATGCAGCGTCACGTCGAGTCTCATCTAATTGAGCTAAGTGTAATAAACGTTTCTCCTCTTCGGAAGTAGCTGGGAGTAATTCGACAGCCATTTGAAGTGATGGGATTTCACATTCAATGGGTAACACGGCTTCCAAACCATAAACTAGCTGGAAAGGAGTGAACCCTGTAGAAGTTTTCACTGAAGTTCGATATGCCCATAGTGCTGAAAATAACATGTTGTGCCAATTCGACCGATGAATGCCAATGATTTGTCGGATCATGATAACGAGAACTTTGTTGATAGACTCAACCAAACCGTTGGCTTGTGGATAATAAGGAGTAGAGCTATCGTGGCGCAAACCAAGCTGGCTTGTAAGCTCAGTCATCATGATGTTTCGAAAATGGCTCCCATGGTCAGTGATAATCGCTTGCAGGACACCGAACCTAGTTATAATGTGATTGAATATGAAAACTGCAGCTGTTTTTCCGCTTGCATCGAATGTAGGCATCGCCTCGGCCCATTTAGTAAAATAATCAACCGCGAGGATGATATACGCATGCCCCCCGGCCGAGTGAGGGTTACAAATTATAAAATCAATACCCCATTTGGCGAAAGGACCAACGGCAATTATAGGGTGGAGAGGAGCAGGTGGTGCGCGCATCTTGCGATCAAACACTTGACAGTTGTGGCATTTTCGGACCGCAATGATGCAATCTTTAAACATGGACGGCCAGAAATAGCCAGCACGCAACACCTTCTGAGCTGTGGCATACCCAGACATATGACCGCCACACGCTCCAGAGTGACAATCATTTAAATCTCTCTCAGCCTCTTCGTGAGTTAAACAACGTCGAAAAACCAAGTCTGCCCCCCGGCGATAAAGTGTATCTCCAATAATTTTGTATTGCTGGGACTGGAATCGAATTTTTCGACGCTCTGACTTTGAAGCTTCAAGCCGAAAGGTTTGGGTCTGGAGATAGATGATTATATCCCCATACCATGGATCTAAAGTACTGATAAGAAACAAAGATTCGTCCGCGATGGACTCCTCTGCCACAGTTTCCATGTCAGCATGCGGGAAATCACACATCAATTCCGCAAAAACTAAGGATTTCTTAGACTTGGACTTTTCAAACTCCAAATCGAACTCTTGCAGGATAACGATCCATTTAGAGTACTTGCCCCCTAGCAGTTGTTTAGTCAAAATATAAATCATAGGGTTGCAATCCGAAATAACTATAGTTTTACGGAGAAGAATGTAGTGACGAAAACGCTGGACAGCTTGAACAGCGGCCAGGGCCAATTTCTCCACATGCGAATATTTTAGCTCAGTGGGGTTTAATGTCCTACTAAGATAATATATCACATGTTCCGTTCCAAATTCATCTTCTTGAACTAACACCATTCCAATAGTGGAATGCGAAGCCGCGAGGTATAAGAAGTAGTCTTGGTTGTAGTTGGGAGGATGCAGCAACGGTGCATGGGTCAACGCGTGCTTAAGTGCATCAAAAGATTGTTGGGCAATCTCGTCCCAAAAGAATTGAGCATTTTGTTTCAACAACCGTGTAAAACCCTTAGTGACCTCGGCGTAGTTTGGAATGAATCGGCGTAAAAAGTTTGCTTTCCCTTGCAAACTTTGGAGTTGGCGCAAGCTCGAAGGAGGAGGCAATTTGATGATAGCTTCGACCTTTGAGGGATCAACGCAAATTCCAGCTTTTGAAACAACAAATCCCATCAATCAACCCGCCTCTATACAAAATACACTCTTGTGCGGATTCAACCGAATACGATAATGCCTACACCTCATGAAGAATGCTCGTAAGTGGACAAGGTGATCAGCTCGATGTAAAGAATGAGCAGGCAAGTCATCGAGGTACGGTTGCACAATGTGTTTGATGTCATGAAATGCATAAGACATCGCCCGTTGAAAAGTGGCCCCGGCATTCTTAAGCCCAAAAGGTAATTTGCAATAAGCAAATGTCCCCCATGGACAAATGAATGTCGTTTTTGGTTGATCGGCAGGTAGAATATTGATTTGATTATAGCCTGAAAAACCATCCATAAAGGAAAACATTTCACTTCCGGCACAATCATCAATTATTTGATCGATATAGGGCGTAGGATAGTTGTCTTTTGGACAAGCTCGATTGATATCCCTATAGTCGATACAGATTCTTATTGTTCCTTGTTTCTTGTTAACCGGAACAATATTCGATACCCAATCCGATAACGGGATCGGATAAATGAAACCTGCTTTCAACAGCTTTTTGACTTCTGCTGTAATGGCAGCTGCTTTTCGAGGGTGAATCTGACGCAACCGTTGCCGGACGAGTTTAGCGTCCGGGTAGGTCTTGATTTCATGGACAACAATAGCGGGATCGATTCTTGGCATTTCCTCGTAGGACCAGGCAAACACGTCGCGGAATTCTTGGAATAGGGCCTTGTAACTTTGAATTTCCTCATCTGTACACGAGGCACCTATATGAATGTTCTCCTCAATTCCGGGTTTCACTGAAATATCAATGGGAATAGTGCGAGAAATATTCCCTAAATTCAACTCTGAATCAGGATGTTTCGTTGGATTTTGAGCTTCTTTGACATATTCAGCGGTAAAGATAGATGAAAAATCATTTTCAAAGGCATCGCCCTCAAGTAAAAACGAAGATCAATGATGAAGATCTTCCCATGGTAGATCATCTACACTTAGGATTTCGCGAAGTTGCTCGTCAGATGACACGACTTCGGGAAACGCTATCTGTTCTGAGGTTGGTGTGAAAAGTGATTCCTCACTGACCACATTCATTTGGTCGATTTGGGTTGAAAGTGAGTCGGTAAAAGACACGACGACTTCATAAGCAATCTCATATGGACTCAAAGGCATAGCATTACCGAATGAGTCTATCTCAGATTCAGATGGGACAATCCAAGGATCGTCGTAAATAATGGTGTCTGATGTAATCATATGAATTGATGCAAACGAAGGGTCTGCATTGATTGAAGGAAAAGGAAAAGTTCCCAGTAAACCGGAATCTTTAACTAAACCTACGCCAATGTCCCTATAAGGGATTGTTGTTTTACCGACATGCTGGATACTCTCTGAAGAGGCTGGGTCGGATGAAAAGTATGTCAGCTGATCAATTGTCACGATCTTGCCGTTATGTGGAAACTTGATTACTCTGAAGACCGATGACACGACCGCTATCATAGCATATGACCAACTTCAACCCAAAAGAAGGTTGTAGTCTAGAGGGGCATCAACCACTTCCACATCCAGACTAACAGTTTTACCTTCTACCCCTATAGGCAATTCCTGTAGAATACCAAATGGACGGAACCCACGGCCATCAAAGGCCTTAAGGATGGTCAGGGATTGGTTCAGTGAAGGAGAACCAAGCGATCTCCAACACTGAATCGACATAATACACGTAGAAGCTCCTTCATCAATCACAGTCCGATGAATAGGCCTGTTTTTTATTATCACTGGAATCTGGAAAGCCATCTGATGAGGGAGACGCGGTGTACTATTTTCTAGATCGAAGATTATCAGGTTCGGGTCCTAAATATCAACAGCTCCTATAGCCGACAAAAGTAATTTTCGTTGTGCTGGGCATGATTGCAGCACTTCTAAAGCCGACATTGCTGAGGGTGAAACAGATAAGTCCTCAACAATGTTGTAATTCTGGGCTGCTCTCGCATGTGGATTGAAAGCAGACCTCCGAAGTACACCCTTGGCAGGCGGTTTGATTACTAAGTCCGGGTTAGGTTTTTCGATCTGTAGTGGATCTGAACCAGGAGCTGAGGTTGATGGATTAGAATGAGAAGATTCTGCTTCTTTACCATCAACATGATTCTTACTACCATAATCTTGCGACCGAGTCGCAATCCTCACATGAGACACCATCAAAATGGGTTCTTCACTGGCAGTCGAGGAAGAACCTATCATCTTACTCTCCTGCTTTGGAAAAGGATCTTTCAACACAGCAGGAGTGGAAGAACCTTTGACTATTTTCGCAACCTCGGCCCGATGCGGGCAATCTCTTGTAAAATGATCTTCTTCACAAATAAGACAAGGATATCGAGGTTTGCGCTTTTCGTCATTGGTTTCCGACTTTTCTGTTTTCTCCTTTGGAGCCTTGTCAGCTTTAGCCTTCTTCTTTCCTTTCTTCTTTCCACCGTTTTTTGATTTGGCCGTAGATGACTCCACAGCATGAATATCGGCGGAAAGTTCAGGAGAAGACTCTCCTGTCGGGGAATCAGGCAAGGTGATTATAGGAGTAGTAGAATTCTTGGAAGACTTCTTCTTGCTCTTTGTGTTCACCGTACCAATCATACCATCAGCAGCATGAGATCCCGAAGGAGCAACAGCGATTTGATTCGACTTTGGAAGATCTGGGATCTTCTCGTGTAACGTACCTGACTGAGTATAAACTAAGTCAAGATACTGGGCCTGAGCAATGACTTGCTCCTCAGTAACTACTCCGGCCTTAGCTACATCTTCAGTAATCTTTGGTAATAATGATTTAACAAACCATTCAGCTAAGATTTGGTCCGGAATAAAAACTTTCACTAACCTTCTTCGACGTCTCCACTCATGAATATGATCAGAAATATATGTGGACGTCGATTGTTTTAGTGAAGTTAATAACTCCGTGCAGTTATCATATCTGACCGGCAACTGAAAGTGAGTTGAGAACGAGGTAGCTAACTGGCTAAAATTGTAAAAAGAGGCCCGTGGTAACTCAATGTACCACTTGGCCGCGAGACCAATGAGTGTACGCTGGAAAAGACGTAAGCGGATCGAATCATCCGAGATAGAATTTGAAGCACACCAGAGGTGGTAAGTCATCACGTGATTTGATGGATCCTCTCCAGACTTACCTTCGAACTTGGGTATATCGTTGGGCAACTTATTGGGCATTGGCGGCCAGAACGAAAGATAATTTATTGGATCGTTCGTTAGGCGCGTCAAGTCGGGTAAATCCAAAGTTGCAATAAACGGCAATTGCCGGTTAGGATCTCTAAAACTCTGGGTCACAAGACCAGCTCCAGGAGGAGGATACCCAGGATAACTTGGAACAGGAATCGCATTCGGGATATTATATCCTCCTGGAAAACCAGGATTAACCGGACCGTACTGGGGTTGCTGAGGTTGTTGATAAGTATACCCAGGATACGGTTGATACTGGTAAACTGGTTGTTGGACAGCAGGCCCGTATTGGTACTGTCCCTGGTGCTGTTGACACTTATATTGTGGTTGACTTGTTACAACAGTACTTAAACCAGGTTGCCCTACAGGCATCTGGACCGTGGTTTGAACCGTGGATCCAGACAACGGTACAGATGTCTGAGGGGTGGTTGCAGAGATAGTAGAAACCGGAGCTGTCGATACTCCAGAAGTAAGTGCGGTAGATGTTGCGGTAGTTGCAGCAGCCGTTTGAGATGGAGTACCAGGTGCGATTGGCGGCTGAGTAACTACCGAAGTTACAGAAGTTTGAACACTTGACTGGACAGGTTGCGGTTGCTGGGGTGGACCAGAAACTATAGGTTGTCCAGTTTGAGGTAACGACTGTATACTTGGCTACAACACCTGTTGACCTTGTGAGGGATTCCACACTATCATTCCAGGGTATTGACCCGTAACAAGTTGAGGATACTGAGATCCATAATCGGATTGAGGATAGGATTGATAATTGAAAGGTGCATTTCCCATACCTTGAACATATGACTGACCTTGAGGTGGTTGATAACCTTGACCCAAGTATTGACCTTGCGGTTGATAACCTTGAGGTAAATACGGATACTGGGGTTGACCTTGACCTTGAGGTTGATACCCTTGAGGTTGATACCCTTGGGGTTGATACCCTTGAGGTAAATATTGATACTGAGGTTGACCCTAGGGTACATATTGAGGCTGGGGTTGGCCTTGAGGCATGTATTGCACCATAGGTACATCCTGACCTTGAGGTTGTCCCCCAGACACAATTTTTGTACCTTGAGGTTGCCCCCCAGGCGTTAACTGAGGCTGCCCCCCAAGCGGAAATTGACCACCTTGAGGTTGAGAACTGGGAACTGAACCTGACATCATGTAAATGTCTCCTACACCCAATGGTATATTACCATTGTTTCCAGCTAATAACCCATGATCAATGGGTTGAGGAGATGCTCCCGCAAAGGTACCAGAAAGTGATTGATACCCAGTAGGAACAGAAGGACCACCATACAAGAAAGTTTCAGGAGATGGAGTAGACACGGACGACGAACTAGACATATTTACAGGAGTATAAATACCTCCGGGTGGATAAGGAGTACGAGGTGGAGAAAAACTTATCCCTGAGTTGTCAAGATAATTAGTTAACGAAAGATACCAAGTAGTACTCCTAGGTGGACTGTAAAAGATAGATTCACGCTCTCTTAAGTCAAGAGTAGGTTGATCTTCAAGAACATGGCCTACTTCTTCTTCTGGAGTAAGTTCTTCAATAGCTATCAAACCAGAAGGAAGATTCTCGGTTATGACTCTTTCAATCCTAGGTGAATCAGGAACACTAGAAGTTGGAGTAACAGGCTCAGATATTTCAGGTTCTTCGCCTATATCATTGGTAGACGAAAAACTACCAACAAGCTCAGAAACTACAACAGCTTCAGGATTGTAACCTGTCTCTAAACCTTGGTAATCTGGATGGACTACCAACAAAGACTCTCCTTCTTTAGGTGAACCTACTCTACTGCCACTAGGAGGAGTTACAAGGACCTTCAAACCTTCTAGATTACTGGGGTCGTCTCGAGGAGGTTCACCCCGAAGTCTACGGGATCTTCTCAACAATTCGGCCACATAAACAAGTTCAGGAGACTGGCCCCGAAGTCTACGGGACTGTCTAGGTAATTCCGCCACAGCTAAAAACTTTTAACTACTACACACGAAAACAAAGTAAAATCTCAAATCAAACCACCTAAAGTCTCTAAAGAACCAAACAAATTTGAATCACACGCCTAAAGAATCTAGGGCGTCAAACCAAGCACAAACAGTAGCCTTCCAGACCGAAAACGCTAGTTGGAGATGAAACCCAACATCGTCGGATTCAGTACAGAAGTGGCGGGTGGAACAGTTACCCCGGCAACCTGCTTAATGAATAGACCGGCACAAGTTCCTCCACTTTAACCGTCTCGAGTGAAGTGAACCCCCCGGAAAATCCAAGTGAGTCTAGCCGACGTCTGCTCCAGGTACAGTGGGATCTTCCCTCCACCGTCACCTCGGTAGAATCCTAGAGATAATGGTCACTAAGGTTACCAACCGCAACAAATGCACCTGGGGGAACAGTCTACACTCCGACAGCACGCAAGGGCAGAGTATCAAGCTCAATCCCCTTGCCGGTTCCTTGACAATAATCCAAGGTTTACCGACAAGTGACCCCTGGCTCCTTGACAATGGTTAATCCGAGGTTTACCGTTTGTAATACGTGCGTGTCTAGCGTCGTTCCCAACGAGGGAGGATTGATCCCCTCACTGGTTCGGACACGAGCTCGTGCTTCTCCTTTAAGAGGAGCTTTCCCAGAGTACAAATGAGACAATTGGATTTATTCTATCACAAGATAAGCTACTTGTTTGGTTTTGTTGTCTTGGAGAGTTAACTACTCTCTTACTCCAAGACACTAGCCTGATCTAAATTGGTGTTTCAGAGCCCTAGTAAATAAAAGTTACTACGTTGATTTTACTTTAAGCGTTAATTTTATGGTTTTTCTTAAAGACAAAAGGTAGCGGAAGTGAAACCAATGGTGTGTATACTCGATTCAACCACTACAAAGATGCACTTAGGATGATTTACGCTATTTTTCTCTTTCGATGAAACTCCTAACTAAGAGAGTTGGAAAATGCAAATTTTATAGAAAACAACTTTCTTAGTAAAGACAATCAAAGAAACAATTCTCTTTATCTTTCAAAGCACACAAACATGACCACTCCTTACGTGCACGAAAAACTCTTTTTCTTTCAAAATCCCTCAAAGCTACTTGAAACAAAACGTTTCAAAGGAGATGTTTTTGTATTTTCTCTTATTTAAGAAAGCATATAAATCTATTTTAATGAAAATCAATCTCAAAAACTATAAAATCTATGAAAAACTTGACTCACAAGCAAATCAAAAGAAATTTACTCTAAGCTAACCTAACGAGGCAAAAGCCTACAAAGATGATTCTAGGTTGTTTTACTTGACCATAATCAAGTCAAGGACCAGCTAATGCAGAATCAAAAGACCAGTCAAAACAAAACTCAAATATTTTTGTTCTTTTTGTAAAATGGAATTCAATACTTAATCAACAAGCACTTCGAAATTTGCCAAAGAGACCACTCAAAGGTAAGTTGCTCTCACAGGTAGACTTTATGACAGGTCCGACTTCTAAGAAGGTTGACAAAACCAGAGAGATCTAAGGCTTGACAACTTCTACCGCCAAAGTCACTACAGGACCTACCCAAAAATCAAACCCTAGGGCTTAAACTTCTATGAAATCCACTAAAACACTCAATTCTATCGAAACAAGTTCAGGTGAAAATCTTTGACAAGAGACTAATGGATCTGGGCAGTAAAATCTAAGAAAAAGCAAAATCTAAGAGGAAAAATGCAAAACATGGCAATTTCTTAATTTTTAACAGGGGACGCAGGCAACCTGTTAAGCCAGGTGCGGGCCCGCTCTGTGCACACAGAAACAGTGCGTACAGGTACGCACTGTGTAAGACTCAGAGGGTGCGTCCTACTGAAAAAACCAAGAAAAACTAAATTCAATCTAACCCTAAGCTAACCCACCCAAAAACAAAGTCACAGAGCCAAAAACCAGAAAATAAATTACTTTTCTCAGATCAAAGTTGCATACAAAGGAACAAACTTTCACATCAATGGAATCCCCAGCGGAGTCGCCATTTTGTCAGGTGGAAAGAGTCGATAGTGCAGACACAAATCAACCTCCCTAGGAGCCTAAGACTCTCTAGTGACAAACAAGACAAACAAGAGCGATCCTTCTCTAAACATGCATTTACTATACAAGAAATCAAGTGTTTAGATCCTACCTGTAGTCCAACGTTGTTGTAGTAGTCCAGCCTCGCTGATCCAGATGAGCTCCTCCTTCACTTTGAAACCTGCATCCACTAACAATCAAACGATTAAATAGCACTTGATAATCTCATAAGATAAAACATATTTAACATATAGACCAAGGAGTATATGAAACAACTCATAAATAACAAGTTATTGAGAAGAATGGACTCATTTGCATTAATAGGAAACAAAAGGAACAATTACAACCTGAGCCTTGGTGTTGTGCAAGTCCCTCCTAGGGTCCATCAAGAGTTCTCCTTTACTTTGACAAAGCTCACCCACTTCCAAATAGAACAAGTAAAGATGGCAATCTCTCCTCACAAGCTTCTAAATGGGAGTCCTAATTCCTTCAGCATCTACCCTTAGAAATGTTTAGCTTTCAACCTCCCCTCCTTCTGGCCCAATGCCTATATTTATAGTGCTCAAGAGGAAGTTAATCAGGTCCACCATCAATGGGATAATCCCCTCTTTGGATGGGATAGCTCCCTCATTGATGGGATAAGTTCCTCTTTGGTAGGGGTACATGAACCATCTGGAGGCGCTCAATACACGTCGAACAACCTTCTAGAATGCTCTAGAAATGACCACAAGTAACTTTTTAAAGATGAAACTTGCGCATTTTGACCTTTACAGGGGTACGCACCTGCCTTTTAACATAAAGAGCGTACAAGTACGCAAATTTTGTGAACATTGGATGCGTACCCGCAGGCAAGGTTGAGAGAACCTGCGTACCCAGAGATAAATACATTTATAAAGACTTTCTCTCTCTTTTGAATTTTGACATGGAGAGCAGAGGCTTAAGACTTGCCCAGGAGGATAGCATGACTGTTGATAGAGCCATACTAACTGTACATAGCCATGGTGACATTTTTTAGTGTAACAGTTCTTCTCGTGCTCATTCAATTTCCTTGATTTGTAGCATACCACATGTACCTCCTACATTAGGACTCCACCAAGTCCTCTCTTGCAAGAATTTGTGCACACCACAAATTATTTATTAGAATCTACAATCTTGAGAACTAGAGCATTTTTTAAAGATTGTTTCAACTTCTCAAAAATTGTTGCACAATACTTTGTCCATTCAAATCTCTTTCCTTTCCTCTACAATGATGTTATAGAATAGGCAATCTATGAGAAGTTTCTGATGAACCTCCAGTAGTAACCTGCTAACCCCATGAATGATCTAACCCCATCCACATTTCTAGGAGCTTCCCATTTCATGATAGCTTTTATCTTTTCTGGATCCATTGCTATGCCTTCCTTGGAGACAACATGTCCCAAGTAATGTACCTCTGTTTGAAAGAATTTTCATTTACTAAGCTTGGCATACCACTGATTCTCTCTCAACAATATTAACATTGCTAACAAGTGTTCAACGTTCTCTTCCTCATTCTTGGAATATATCAATATATCAACAATGAATACAATAAAAAACTTGTCCAGATAAGGACACAACACACTATTCATCAAGCACATGAAAGTAGTTGGAGCATTAGTCAAAATGAAAGGAACCACAAAAAACTCATATGAATGCCCATACCTAGTCTGGAAAGTAGTCTTGCCAATCATATCAATCTTTGAGAACACCATTTCTCCCTTCAACTAATCAAATAAGTCATCGATCCCTAGCTATGGATACATATTCTTGATCATCACCTTATTCATCTAACTGTAGTCAATGCAAAATATGAGAGTACCATCCTTCCTCTTCATGAACAACAATGATGCACCGCAAGGTGATACACTTGGCCTAATGTATCCATTTTCAAGCATTTCCTTCAACTGCAACTTCAATTCCACTAACTATGGAGTGCTCATCTTGTAAGGTGCCTTTGATGTCCATGTTGTTCCTAGTATAAACTCAATAGAAAATTCCACTTCCCTATGGGGAGGAAACTCTGGAATCTCTACTGGGAATACATCCTGAAATTGTTGTAAGACACGTACCACCTTTTGAGGACTTCCACATCCTCAACATCCTTACCCTTGTCACTGGTAATATGAACTACAAACAGTAAACACCTCTTCCTACAACTGCACTTTTCTTGCATAGATTTGACCATCCTCACTGATGTAGACTTCTTTTTTCCCTGCATGACTCTCTTTTCCCCATTATCATCCAGGAAATCAATAGACTTATCATAATAATCTATTTTGGTTTTGTGGAGGTACAACCAATCCATAATCAAAATCATACTATATGATCTCAATGGAAGCACATTTATATGTTTAGATGTAGGCATGTCATTCAACTCAAATGCACAAGCTCTTACCTAATGATGAACTCTCTTCTTAGTACTTATAGCCAACTGCACCAACCAAGACTCTGCATGCACTTCTCTTCTCAAACCACACTCGTCCACCATGTCAGGATTAACATAACTATATTTAGATCTAGGTTTAATCAAAATAGAAACAACTCGACCATAGAGCTTACCTTCCATCTTAATAATGGATGCCTGGCGATCTGCCTTCTTGTTCTCCATAGTTGCATAAGTTTGAGGAATGCTATGACCAACTTCCCCAACTGTATGCACCTCTTGAGCACTATAGATCTAAGGCCTACCACCCTGGTACAATGGATAACACTTTTTGTGATGATCTTTTCCACAAATCTAGCACTACAATGGTCCCCTACTATCACCTATATTATGCTAATCTCCAGGTGGAGACCCATGTCCCTTCTCAGCTCCATTAAACTTCTTGTAAGGAGAAACATTTTCTTTCTCACCCACATCTTGAGGTATTCCCCGCTTCCCAGCCACTTCCCTTTGGATTTCTCATTCCCTTTTAATTCATGATTAGGCTCAACTTTACGTTTTGATTGCTCATAACAATGCTTAAGTTTCCTGACGGCTTCCTCTAGCAGCTAGGGCTCATCAAACTCAATATGATCTCTATATGTTGCTGGAAATCCACTAATGAACCTTTGAATTTTTTCTTTCTCATCCTTGAGCTAAGGCATGTACCTCAACAGCTCCAAGAACCTGATAGTATACTCATCATCTGTCATAGAACCCATCTGTAGCTCATAAAACTCCTTAGCTATGTCATCATAATATCTCTCAGATAGGTACTTCTTCTTGAAGAGTCTCTCGAACTCATCCCAAATCATCTCTTCTTATTGAATTCCTTTGACATTGTCCACATCTTCCGACCAAATATCTTCTTTCCCTTTAAGATTGAACATAGCTATTTTGGCTTTCATGTTCTCTGAATAGCTATGCAACCTGAAGAATTTCTTCATCCCAAGAAGCCATGCTTCTGCATCTTCTAACTTCTTAATCTCTCCATCAAATGTAGGAGGGTTGACTTTCTTGAACTCCTCTAGCAATTACTCACTCCTCCTATAAGCATGATGGTGGTGATGTCTCCTAGAAGAGGAACTAGAATGATACACATACATTCCAGTCCTCTTATTAGGTGTATCTAATGATTTTACACCTCTGACTATGTCCCCTCTATCTAACATGTATCTTGAATGAGATGTACTACCATATTCCACATTAGTCTTCTCTTCTTGTTCTTGACTAATCCTCAGTTTTCCCTCTCTCCGCAAGTCTGCAAAACTCTGAAAGATCACTTCATTGACCTATGCTTGATTTTCCTGAGCCCTTGCAAGTATTTCCTGAGCCTCAACCAACCTATCATTGTCTTCCTTGCAACTTATGATCTATGCCCTAAAATTACTCAATGTGTCTATAATATCAGGAGAGTACTCATCTCCTTGTTGCCCAACTGATTTGTAGGGAGAGTCACATGAATTGTAGTCCACCATTTTTCTCTTCATCTTTGATTCTCTTCTTCCTACAAGCATGTCATGTCATATAAACCAAATAAATACCATAATTAAAATCATACCTCAATGATGTTCAGGGGAGTCTTATCTCATCTACAAAATCAATCCAAATTAGAGTGATACATGTATAATCATAATCATATCAATATGCCAAAATCACGCATGACAATACCAAATGCATACCATGACCTTATGCATGAAAACCATAACCATGATAATGCATGCATAACAACATGCATCTAACCCATCCGGTCCAAGTGTTTGAACCATGCTCTGGTACCAATCAATAACCCCCCTCCCTAATCAACCCACTTTCGCCACCTTGACAAGGTAAACATGAGTCGAGGGCTACTTTGACATAACTCAACCTCCTAGATCATCTTAAGGCGATGGAATCAACAAAAGAAGCCTTACCAACCTTCCTCGGGAGCTACAAGACCTCCAAGAGATAAATCACCCTTCCAGGAGCCTAAACCCTTAGTTAAATTGCTTTTTCACAAATCTAGACTCCCAAATGCCAACATAACACTGCATAAATTCTATTGTAATCCTCCATTTGCATGTATAAGCCTTCATGGGAGAAACTACAACCTAATTTTCCCAGTTCTATGCCTGCGAACATGAAATTTGAGCCACCTTTTCAGGGCTGTCCTCCAGACCTCTGCCCAAAACTTGATGAGACTTTACAGAATAATGAATCACACCAGGAAAAATCCATTAACAAAATACTTAGATAAGAACTTGACCTAACAAAGACTAACCATGGCATTCATTCCATCAAACACATGGCGAACATGAAATATATAGGTCATGAAGAGGCAAAATTTTAGGGGCTAATATTCACAGGTGGGCTAATTTTCCATGCTTTTTCCAAAAATCAAATTCGCTAATTTCCATTTTTTCTAAAAATTATTCGCCCACATTTTATAGTACAAAATTATTTTACCTTAAAAATCGTAAATATTTTATATAGACTAATATAAAGTCATTATAAATATAAATATTTGTACAAAAATATCACCAAACATTTTACAATTTGCATATTAGGTACTAGTAAGATTCTCCAAGGTTTCTAGACTTTAAGATAAACTTACATACCTAAAATTTTCCTTGGTCTTGAATGCATATCTGAACATAGAGATCTAAAACTTATATGAGAATCATCAAGAAGGTTTAATGCCCTCTCACAATAGCTGCAATAACATCTATCAAGTCATGCATTCAATAACCATTCATTTACCAATCAAAACATGATAAGAGCCATAACTTGAATCTGTCATAAAACCATGCTTCTAACAAGAATATAACCAGATAAATAACAATAATAGAACAACCATTAAAGCCACATAATAAAAAGTATAATTACTCATGAATTACAAGGGGAAAGAGCTCTTATCAATCATATGCAAAATCTAACCAAGTCAGGGAATTCCATGTACCACCCAATTGTAGATTGCGCTGAATCTCTTTTTCAACTAATCAACCTCGTGCCATATTCCAAGAATTAATATGGGATATAATGGAAGAAACTAATACATAAACAACCAAGGGAATCCAAAAGTTATACCACATCCACCCTCACACTACCATGATCTCACATAATCGATCCGAAAATCACAAAACCAAACAAAACTTGGATGCCTCATAATTACTTCACCATCCCTTGAGGAATTTTCCTGTCTCCACCCACCCATTGAGGGCTTCTCAAAGAAATCCATCTCCGCCCCCAACCTTTGGGTTTTTTCTAAGACTGCCTCACATGAATCCAAAACCTTCCAGTAATCCAAAGCTCAACCAAGAATGAATCCCATCACACCATGACTATCTTAAAATGAAAATGCAAGGCTGAAACCACTGTCAAACCAGGAAAAATCCATGCCAATGACAACAAATGAACCAAATACACACATGCATATACCATGCATGCCAAGACTAGCTACGAGATCACATAAGCAACCTATTACATGCAAGTATTCTTGTTGAAGTTGCTTGATCCAACTCTTCCTTGCTTGATCTTCGCTTTCCTTTACTTTCCCTATCCTTCCTTTGCTTGCTTGCTTGCTTTCTCCTCTTGATTCTCTTCTCCTCTCTAAAACCAATTCCAAAACTAAATTAACAAGAAGCCTCAAATTGATGCTATGGTTCCTTTTTATTATTGATGCCTCTAATTTCTTCAATTTTCCTTTATTTTCCTTCAATTTCCTCCTCACATGCAACCTATGACCTTTCACCTTCCTTTTCTCCTAATTCCCTTTATTTTCATAAATAAAATGCCAATAATGCCTTTTTTCCTTTCCAAATAGTAAGTGATGCCCACTATGATGTTTTTCCCAACATTCAACTTAGAATATTTGTCCCATGACCTTGGTCTTATTTTTCCTTTATTAACTTTATTACATGAACTTTTAACCCAAGGCTCTTACAATAGACTTCTTCCTTTGATTCTCCATTTAGAAATGATGACTTAACATTTAACTAATTTAGCTTTTAATTATTCTTAGTTTCCATTGCAACCATAATTCTAATGGTGTTCATTTTAGCTACTGGTGAAAAGGCTTCTTCATAATCTATCCCTTCTTTATGTGAATAGTGCTTTGCTACCAATATAGCTTTATATTTATCGATAGTTCCATCAAGCCTATGGGGAATTTATCCTTAAACAATTTTATCAAGTCCCATGTATCATTTTTAATAATAGAATCATATTATTCTTTCATGGTATCCATCCATTATTCATAATATTTAGCTTGCTCATAATTTGAAGGCTCAACTATATTCATAAATTGAGTCATTAATGCATAATATTTATACCTAGTTGGTGTTTGAATTTTCCTTTTGATCTTTGCAAAGGCTTATTGCTTTTTGGAGTTTCTCCACTTCTTTTTGGTGTGCTAGTAGCTTCAATTCTACCATGTTCTTCATCAACCTATTGTTCTCCTCCTTCTTTTGCTTTGTTGTATTCGAGTAGTTTCTAGAAATTATGCTCTACCTCTTTTGGAATCCTATATGTACATTCATGAAATATGACATCTCTACTTGCAAAACAATTGTGAGTCATTGTATCATACATTTTGTAAGCTTTATAGTCAGAAAAAAATAACCAATAAAGGCACACCTTATTTCCTTGGCATCAAGTTTTTTCCTATCTTCCTTAGGAACATGAGAAAATGATGTACTTCCAAATATTCTCAAATGACTCACTACTAGTTTATAGCCATAAAATGCTTCATAAGGTGTCTTTTTCTCTAGAGTTTTTTTAGGACTTCTATTATTCAAATATACAACAATGATAATTGCGTCAGCCCAAAAACCATCAGTCAAATTTTTACCTTTTATCATGCTTAGAGAACATTTTGTTTTTCCTTTTTGCTACACCATTTTGTTGAGGAGTATGTGACATGGTAAATTATTGTTGAATTCCACGGCTCTTGTGGTAGTTGATGAATGCCCTAATGTGTATCCTCCCCCTTGATATGACCTAAGGATCTTGATGTATTTTTCTATTTTCTTAACCATATTTTTAAATTCCTTAAAGTATTCAAAGACATCATTTTCTCTCATAATACAATAGACCCATGTAAATCTAGTTTTATCTTGAACAGAAATAAGGAAATAGAAAGCTCCACCCAATGACTTAGTTTGCATGGGGCCACATGTATCAGTATGAATTAGCTCAAGAATTTACCTCTTTCTAGTTTTTCTTCTTACAATAATCTCTTCCCTATGTTGTTTGCCTAATCATACACCCTTTACATTTAACATATTCATTCTTAAAGTTTTGAATACCTTCCACCATACCCTTCTTCTGAAGTAACACAAGATCATTGTGATTAAGATGATGATGCCTTTGATGCCATATCTCCTTTAATGTCATGGTTGTAGATGCTATTTTTTAATGATATTCTTGTTAACATCAAGCTTGTATAGTCCTCCAACTCATACTCCTCCTACTATGATGTTGTCATTATCTTGTTTATCCTTTACAATACAATGTGACTTAAATAATTCAACTTTGAGATTCTAATTTTCAATGGTGGAGAGGGAGATTAGATTCTTCTTTATTCTAGGAACATACATCACATTTTGTATTTGTCTCACTTAACCATTTGGTAAAGTTACACATAAATCACCATAACCTTTGATTTCATGAGATATGTCATCTCGTAGATAGATGTGAATATCGTTATTATTTTCATGGTAGGTATCAAATCATTTTTTTTTCATGCCATATGAATTGAAGCATTAGAGTCAATAAACCATGCATTAACTGTTAGAAAATGTATTTATGGTTGGTCTTCAATAATGTACTTGATTCATTATGTAATGTACTTTTCAAAAGAACAAAGAAAAGAATTTTTATTATTGTAACAATGACTTATTAAAGCATGGGTTTCATTCTTGGGTCATCATTATATTAGTCAAAGTCCCCATTTTGGACTTCTAAGATTAATATTGAGTATATAGAGTCATTGTACATTCGAAGAGAACCTCCTTAGGCTTTCAAATCATGTAAAAAGATTTTGCATCAAGTCAACTATGAATTATGTACCCTCCACATCATGTCAACCTAAGGGAGATGAAACCGGCCTAAGGACCCCCATTCGACCCACAAGAAGCCTATATATTGAAGGAGGTCAAAGTCATTTGAACCACTCACTCTCAAGCAAGTTCAATATCTCAAGAAGAGTTGGAGAAGTGTGAAGTTTGTTGCCAAGAGGACGAAAGAAGTGTGAGTTTGGGGAAGTCTCTAAAGAAGAAGAAAATCAAACTTTTGGTGTCTCTCTCTCTTTGATTTGTGGTTTGGGTTGGGAGATCGAAGTCTCCTAAGATTTCGTTGTTGTTGGAAGCTACATGTTATCGAAATTTGTTGCCTAGTCAAAGTTGTTGGAAGGGGTCGAAGATCTGGGAGGCTGACATGGCGTGGAGGGAAAGTTTGGTCTTGGTCTAGGGTAAAGAGTCTCAAAGAATACTATTGAAAAGAGGAATTATCTTGACTAGGTTTTGCCCTCGAGGGGGGTTTTTCCTTGGCATGTGCCTATATATTGTGTCTCTTGTTTTGTGATCTTCATACATGTATAATTTCTTAATGAAAGATAAGATAATAAAGAAGTAAAAGAAGAAAAAACACTCACAAGTAATTATCAAGAAAGGAGAACCAAACCCTACTGTAATATCTTTAATTTTCCAACATGGGATCGGAGCTAAGGTCAAGATTTTATGTTTTTTTTAAGTTATTTTAATGTTTTTTTATTTTATTTTATTTTTTTCTCTGATTTTAATTTTTATGGGTTTTTCTTTTTTAATTGTATGTTTTTTGCAACAATCAATTTTTTTTCTATTTTTACTTAAAATCCAATCTTAATTTTTTGGGGGAAAAGAAACTTTAAAAGTTATCATTTTTAATATAAAAATCATAAAAAAAAATGATAAAATTTGCTATTTTTTCAACTCTTTTTATTCAAATTTTTCATAAAAATATTTTATTTGACATTTCAATTTTAGTGAAAAGGTCTTGGAATACATATTTTTTTAATTATATCGATATTTTTAGTGAAAATGTGTATTTTTTGTCGAACGTTTAAAATTATTATTTTTTAGTGACAATTATTTTATGTGGATTGAAGTATTAATTAACAACATCTAAATATGTAAAAAATCTTAACCTCAAATTATTAATGTTATTTTTATTTTTTTATTTTTTTTAAATTGAAATTTCATCATAAAAAAAACATTGCAAAGGAAAACAAAAAACATTTGTTTGGAAAACCCTTAAAAAGCAAACATCATAAGACTAAAAAATAAAAAGATAAATAAGACAACTTGAAAAACGGTTAAAGAATCAACATTTAGAAAACAATTGTGCATACTTGGGACATAAGAATATTTAAAGTGTCAAAAATCTGCATGAAAATCACCAACATTTAAAAAAAATTATCCACACTTAATACATTAGAAAATTTAAAATGTAAAAAAAAAAAAAAAAAAAAAAAAAAAAAAAAAAACTCTAAACAAAGAGGATGATGCTACATTAACAATTTTCAAAATTAACATGAAAATCGCTAATATTATAAAAAAGTGTTCATACTTGGTATATAAGGAAATTTAAAGTGTCAAAAATATGCTAAAAAAATACTTATTTTAAATCAACACTTTTCAAAATTTAGTTAACTCTTTTATTACCTCAAAAAAAACAAATAATAAATAAAGCTTTGGTTTGATCAATATCTATATTGATTTATTAAAAATAAATAAAAAATAAAAATAGATTTAAATCTGTTGGGTCCCTATAATACTAGTGATTACCCCATTACTATTGTAGTTATACCCCTTATTTATATTGTTGTGCCCCTATTACCCCCATATTGTTATTTATGTGCCCCATAGAATCCCTCTATTGTTATTTTTGTGGCTTTATATTATTATTGTTAGGTCGGCTGGATTATATTGTGACTCCTTAGACTCCTATATATAGAAAGGAGGTTTTGTCATTTGAATCATCCAAGAATTGTTCATTTATGTAATGTAAAGGAGGGTTCCCCCTCGAAGAGGCTGAATTCTAAGGCGTGGATCTCTCTTTTCTATCTTTTTGTGAGCTGGTTTCATAACATTTGGTATCAGAGCTTTGGATTCTAGGGTTTCGCTGCTCCAAACAGGTCATCGTGGAATTTTTGCTATAACTTTTTTTCTGTGATGTTTCAGAAGTCGCAAAAAAACCCATTTGAGAAGAAATCGCGTTGAACCTTGGGTCCAAATTTCAGAGCTTTTAATGCGATATTTGCGGAGATATGATCTGAGGAAGTTGGTCTTTTTGCAGACTCCTGAATTACATTCAAAACAGGTGACCTGGGGAAAATCGTCATAACTTTCTCTCTGAGGATCGGATTGAAATTTCGTAAGAAGGTACAGAAAGAGGACGGACTGTAGTTTCTTGTGGGTGTTTTTCAGATCCAAAGGTCGAAACAGTGACTCGTGGCACGTCATACAAGTTCGCTCTACTGAACTAGTCTATAATCAAGTCACTGTGGGAGATTGTGCATAACTCTTTCTTGGAGAATCCAATTTGGATCAGACTGGTGGCATTGGAAAGAGGACACAGAGAGCTACTACAGGTCACAATTTCAGAACTAGATGATTGGAAAGTACAGAGATACATCAGAGGCAATATCGAGCTCCTACAAAGTGAAAAAAGGTGTGTAGATTTTTTTAAATTTTTGCTTAAGCTTGGTTTGAAAATTTATTTTGAAGGAATTCAAAGGGCATAGTAGAGCATTATTATCGGTAACTGATGCCCCGAGGAAAGAAAATGCAAACACCTAGTAAGGAACCTGAAAGCTCTAGCATGACTCATGAAGAAGAGGAAGAAATGCTACATGATATATCAAAATTACAAGAACAAGTGCAACAAATGTCACGCTCACAAAAGTTAACAGATGCTAAGATAAATGGCGTGGAAGCTAAGATGAATGGCATGGAAGCTAAGATGGACAATTTGAAGATAGATTTGAAAACAAATTTGAAGACAGGCATGGCAGATTTGAAGACATATTTGACAAATTTTCTACAAGAAATACTTACTAATGGTGAAAAGGTAGTAAAGGAAACTCATGATGAGAACAAAAGAAATGTTAATCATGATTCCATAGATGCTAATGTTGGATCGAAGAATCACCATATTCCAAAAATCGATATGAGGAAGTTTGATGGCAAGGATCCCGCCACATGGATATTACAGATGGAGCAATTCTTCGATCTCAATAATGTGCAAAACACACAAAAGGTACGTATGGCAACTTTATATTTGGAACCAAATCAGTTTGTATGGTATCAATGGCTTTGTTCTCGTAAACAATTTATCACTTGGGCAATTTTTACGGAAGAATTGATAGCACATTATGAGGATACAAAAAGCAACACTTTTTTTAGCCAATTGATAAGTCTCAAACAAAAGGGTTCAATAATGGAGCACATTGAGGAGTTCCAAAAATTGAACATAAGGGTAAAAGATATTCCAGAGGAGCATAGGATTGATGTGTTCATAGGGTCTTTAAAGGATAATATCCAACATGATGTTCGCCTTTGGGAACCTGATTCATTAGAGAAGGCATTCAGGTTAGCAAGAAAAATGGAAAGCAAAATTATGGCAACTAGGAAGCATACCACTCACAACTATAAAGACGGAAGTGTTGTTGCCCCTAGTCTTCCACAACCTACAAGGTTGACACCACAACAATTGGAAGAAAAAAGAGCAAAAGGGCTTTGTTACAATTGTGATAGCAAATACACAAAAGGTCATAAGTGTGCTGAGAAGAAATTATTCTACATAGATTGTGAAGAGGAAGAAGAAAAGGAGCAAGAAAGGTCAAAAGAAGAGGATATATTCCAGGAACAAAGCCTAGATGAAGAACAAATAAATCCGACCATATCTTGTAATGCATTGGCGGGAATTACCACTCCTCAAACCATCAAGATAGAAGGACAAATCAAGAAGAAAAAGGTAATAGTGTTGATTGATTCAGGAAGCACCCACAATTTTATTCATTGTAGGGTAGCAAAAGAATTGAATTGCTTCCTATATCCAGCACCAGAGTGTCAAGTGATGATTGCAAATGGAGGAACAATAAATTGCTCTGGAAAGTGCCATAATATCAAGCTATCCATGGGAGAATATGTATTGACTAGCCCAATGCTTTCCATTCCAATGGGAGGTGCTGATGTTGTACTAGGAGTCCAATGGCTACAATCCTTGGGTACAATAGCTTTTAATTTTCAAGAACTTTTCATCAAATTTTCTACGGAAGGAAAGGAAGTTGAATTAAGGGGTATTGCAGGGAAACCAGAAAGATAATCAGCTCTAATGGCATGACAAAGCTTCTAAAAAAGGAGCAAAGAGGTGTAATTGCACAATTATGTTCGCTAGATGTTTCCACATTGGAATCATCTATTTCTCCAGATCTCCAAAAAGTCCTGGACAATCATTCCAAGGTATTTGAGACTCCCAAAGGTCTCCCACCTATGCGTGATCATGATCATGCTATTCATCTGATTCCAGGAAGTGTTCCTCCAAACATCAGGCCGTACAGATATCCCTATGTCCAAAAAAGTGAAATTGAACGTATGGTTGCAGAAATGCTAGAGGCTGGTATAATTCAACCGAGTCAAAGTTCTTTCTCAGCTCCAGTAGTATTGGTGCACAAGAAGGATGGATCATGGCGCATGTGTCCGGATTATAGGGAGCTCAACAAGCTCACTATTAAAGATAAGTTCCCCATTCCTGTCATTGATGAATTACTGGATGAATTGCATGGATCAATTTACTTCACCAAGTTGGATCTTCGTTCGGGATATCATCAAATCAGAATGAAGATTGAAGACATTCCGAAAACGGCATTTAGAACTCATGAGGGTCATTATGAATTTTTGGTCATGCCTTTTGGCCTTACCAATGCACCTTCAACATTTCAAGGTTTGATGAATTCAATTTTCAAACCATTCCTTAGAAAATTTGTGTTAGTATTTTTTGATGATATACTAATCTACAGCAAGTCTTGGAAGGATCATGTTGAACATGTTGACAGGGTGCTACAACTATTGGAGGAGAAACAATTATATGCAAAAAGATCCAAATGTTTCTTTGGAGTCCAGGAGGTGGAATATTTGGGTCATATTGTATCTCATGAAGGAGTTAAGGTAGACCCTAGCAAAATTAAAGCCATTAAGGAATGGAAAATCCCCACATCCATAAAGCATCTGCGAGGATTTCTTGGGTTGACAGGGTATTATCGCAAGTTTGTTAAGAATTATGGGAGAATAGCAGCACCTCTAACAACATTATTGAAGAAAGATTCATTTTCATGGACTCCGGAAGCAACAAAGGCCTTTGAACATCTTAAAGAGGCAATGTGCCAAGCACCGGTCTTAGCTACACCGGACTTCACAAAAACCTTTATTGTGGAATGTGATGCTTCAGGAAATGGAATTGGTGTTGTTCTAATGCAAGATGAAAGACCCATTGCTTTTGAAAGTCGTCCAATCAAGGGAAAGTTTTTAAGCAAAGCTATTTATGAGAAGGAAATGTTGGCAATACTCCATGCACTTAAGAAATGGCGACCCTACCTAATGGGAAGACACTTCAAGGTAAAAACGGATCATGATAGCCTTAAATACTTTTTAGAACAAAGATTATCCTCTGAAGAGCAACAAAAGTGGGTCACAAAGATGTTGGGTTATGACTTTGAAATCATCTACAAAAAAGGGAAGCAAAATGTGGTGGCAGATGCACTCTCAAGAAAGGATGAGGATGTGGAAGCATTGTTGTGTGCCATTTCTATTATCCAACCAGATTGGATAAACGAAGCAAGGGAGGAATGGAAGAATGACGAAGAAGTGTGGGCACTTATTCGAAAGCTACAACAAGATTCCAGTACTTCTGATACATTTAGCTGGCAAAATGATTCGTTATGGTACAAAGATCGCTTATACCTCTGTAAGAATTCCCAGCTAAAACAAAAGATTCTTATGGAATTGCACACTTCTCCCTTAGGAGGGCACTCAGGATTTTTAAAAACTTACCACAGGGTTAAGAAGGAATTTTTTTGGGATGGCCTTAAATCAGATATTCAAAAGTTTGTGGCGGAATGTTTGGTTTGCCAACAAAATAAAGTTGAAACAATTAAGACACCGGGTCTATTACAACCTTTATCCATTCCAAGCCAACGTTGGGAGGAGGTTTCAATGGATTTTATCACAGGTTTACCCAAGTCTGAGGGAAAGAGTGTCATCATGGTGGTAGTTGACAGACTTACCAAGTATGCACACTTTTGTGCATTATCACATCCATTTAAAGCCAGTACAGTTTCTACTGCATTTATGGAAACAGTTCAAAAGCTACATGGAAACCCAAAGATTATTGTAAGTGACAGAGATCCCATTTTCACTGGAAATTTTTGGACAGAATTATTTTCTTGTCTTGGTACTCAGTTAGCTCATAGCTCATCTTATCATCCTCAATCTGATGGGCAAACTGAGATAGTAAACAAATGTTTGGAAGGATATCTTCGTTGCTTTGTATCTGATAAACAGACACAATGGGTCAAATGGTTGCCTCTGGCTGAATGGTGGTATAACACTTCCTTCCATACAGCAACAAAAATGACCCCATTTATGGCACTTTATGGGTATCAACCACCATCCATCACATCATATTTAAGAGAAAATTCTAAGGTTCAGGCAGTGGAACATCACATCGAACATCAACAACAAGTCCTCCAACTCTTAAAGGATAACCTCGTGTTGGCACAAAATAGAATGAAACAACAGGCAGATCAACATCGCAGTGAAAGAAGTTTTGATGTAGGTGATTGGGTATTCCTACGGCTACAACCATATAAGCAAATGTCCCTAAAGCAAGCTAAGAAGGATAATAAATTATCACCAAAGTATTATGGTCCGTACAAGGTGTTGCAAAAGATTGGTACTATGGCATACAAATTGGAGCTTCCTGCAGCTTCTCGATTGCACCCAGTTTTCCATGTTTCATGTTTAAAGAAGGTTATAGGCGACAAGCTCCCAATTCAAACAATATTGCCAGAACTTGACGAGGAAGGAAAAATTATATTGGAACCGGAAGCAGTCACAGAAACAAGAACTCGACAGCTACGAAATCGATCAATTTCAGAGTATCTTATCAAGTGGAAGAACTTATCCGCTGAAGATTCCACATGGGAGGATGAGAATTTTATGCAGAAGTATCCAGAACTACTCAAGCGTT
Organism: Pinus tabuliformis; assembly: GCA_031772625.1. Taxonomy (NCBI): domain Eukaryota; kingdom Viridiplantae; phylum Streptophyta; class Pinopsida; order Pinales; family Pinaceae; genus Pinus; species Pinus tabuliformis. The sequence goes on from CM062812.1 coordinate 608,606,872, forward strand.
GAGGACAACACTTTTTTGAAGGAGAGGGGCATGTTGGGTCCCTATAATACTAGTGATTACCCCATTACTATTGTAGTTATACCCCTTATTTATATTGTTGTGCCCCTATTACCCCCATATTGTTATTTTTGTGCCCCATAGAATCCCTCTATTGTTATTTTTGTGGCTTTATATTATTATTGTTAGGTCGGCTGGATTATATTGTGACTCCTTAGACTCCTATATATAGAAAGGAGGTTTTGTCATTTGAATCATCCAAGAATTGTTCATTTATGTAATGTAAAGGAGGTTTCCCCCTCGAAGAGGCTGAATTCTAAGGCGTGGATCTCTCTTTTCTATCTTTTTGTGAGCTGGTTTCATAACAAAATCCAAATTGAAGTTTATTAAAAATTGCAAGACAAACCCTCTCTTTTTATGACAAGAAACCTAAAATTAAAAGTTAAAAGTAATTTGTTTAAATTCCTATGGAGTGATGAAACACTGAAGACAAAAATAAATTACATTTTATATTAAAAAAACCAACAATTTTAGGCTTGATCATTTTTTTTATCTAATAAGATTGCACAAACTTTGGAAGAAATAATAACTTTTGGTAAAGCTAAGAACTAACTTGCATAAATTACATGGTGAAATTGATTGATAGATTATTACAAAAAGACCTTGGTAAAAAGAATATGCAATCTATACAACTTAAAGACATCGAAAATGAAGTTCGTTTTCTTCAATTAAAAAAAATGTTGTTTTAATATAAAGATATTAGATAGGCCTATAATGATATTTACTATCACAATTTGGTTTATAAATTCCAAAATCAAAACATTCGAAATGGGTTTGAATTTTTTTTAGCATGAGTCTAAATTTACATTAAAAGAAATGTTTGAATTATATATATATATATATATATTGAGTTTTTTTTGTTTATATGATTTTTTTTCTAATTTTTTTTCAATATATTTTTACTATTTATTATTTTTTTCTATTTATCTAATTAATATATTAATAGATTTTTTTTATTTATATGATATATGTTGATCTAACTTTATAGTAATTAATAACTAATAATTTTGGTAGATATATAATCTAGAATTACACACAAACATGATGAGGTACCATCAAAAATGAAATTTCTAATATGCATGTATAATTTTTTTTGAGACATATAAAACGAATTAAAGAAATAGCATGTCATATTTTATTAATAAAACTCTATACTATTTATGGATATATTAAGCATTTTAAATTTATTTAAGCATTTTTTAATTTATTAAATAAGAAGAGAGATATAAAATAATTCATTGTTATTTTAAGTTTAGATTTTTAAAATGATGATTTCATTTTTTTTCTCAAAGAAAAATCATAATTTTATTAGTGAAAACAAAGTTACGTGTAGATGCTCATCGAGCATTCAACCAAACTAGTTGAAACTGGTGTTCATGAGACAGTACATAAAAAACTACTCTCAAAAGGAAGGAAGTTGGCTACTCTTTTCTCTCTTTCTTCTTTTCTACCTTCGGCCATCCTCCATGATTTGGAGTTGTCATTACGAGTGCTAGATGGTTCTCTTCAGTTATCCTTGTATATTCCTTATCAAAATCCGAACTTTCAGAAATGTGGTGTTGTTTGAATCCTCCCATCTCTTTTTCTTCAGGGGTCATTTCTGGCTGCATTGTTGGAGATGTGGTATGTTGTTTCATGATTTGTGCCCCCATCTTTCCCATTTTCTTGTGGATTCTGGGTTACGTGATTGGTAGGCAGACCAATTTCCTCCTCATCCTCTTCATCTTCAGACTGTTATTCTGGAAATTTCCATCCCTTGGGTTTCTTCCTTGGTTTCTCTTTCCTTCTTGGCTCTTTCTTGGCTACAAGACATGTATCTTGTCGATGTCATGTTTTTCGACATATACAACACCTGAAATTTGTATTTTCAAATTCTAAAAATTGAGTCCAACACTACTTGTTATGTGTTAAGAGGATACAGTCCAACAAACCTTTACTTAGATCCACCTCCACACAAATTCTAGCGAAAGTGTAGATTCGTTCTTCGACTCTTTGTCTATATGTCTTTATGTATAGCCCTATGAGATTCATGATTCCATCTAGCACTTTATGATGCTAGAAATGAAGTGCTAGGTTGTGCAGTCTAACCCAAACCGACATTCTTGATACCATCATTGTATTGGCATCAAAATCTGGGAACCATGGGGTGACAAAATGTCCTGCATTACCCCAGAACTAGGGACCCTCTCATAATATATACTCTCGTGTCTCCGATGATTCAAACTTTACTATGAAGAAACCCCTAGAACATAGGTGAATCTCACATTTAATTGTCCAAGTTGTGAAAATCCACTGAAATAGATCCATTGGTTTTGGCCAAAAACCATTGAATCTGCATATGACTGCCTTGGATTCAAATGTTGTGCATAGATCATTTGTTTATGAGATATCTACAGCCAAAGTTGGGACTTGATTCAACTGCTCCACAATATAGGGGCTAGCCATAATGAGATGTTGATCATTTTTGGCTGATGTAATGGATTTCCCTTGGAGGATGTCTTTGAATGATGTACCTTCATTTATTGGTCCCTTATTCGACTCTAATCCTTTGGAACTAGATCCAGGTAGTGCCCCCCTCAACATCAGATTGAAAACGATTGTGGAATTTCGTTCTACGCTTAGGCATGGGAGCAAAATTTCATTTTGAAGAGATCTACCTGCACATATCAGACTTTGCATCTCCAGCGGGGTATATATTCTTTTATAGATCTCTCGTTTCAGATCCAATACTAAGAAATCCTTTCGAACCCCGATAAGAAGATTATTTTCCATCAAGAATCTTTGCACAAATTTGAAAGGTGTCCTCTGCTTCCAGATCTACTATAAGATTATTATGTCCTCTGCTTCCAGATCTACTATAAGATTATTATTTGAACATCTCTCTGTCATATTTGGGCATATATAAGGCAGATCTGCAATTATTGGAGCTTCAACAAGCACACGCATGTCCCAATCTATGTATAAGAAGGGTGATATCCTTGCATGAAGTAAGTTGAGGACTCCAATTAAAATATCACTTGAGAACCGTTGTTCCAAAAATAGATCTACAAGACAAAAGACTTATTTATGATCTGCATGATCCTGATATGTAGAAATCACAACAGATCTCCGGAGATCATTCATCACATGAGGAAGGAGATACAGTTTATTGTTGCAGTGACCCGTCTCCATCTCACATTGAAATATGCCATGATAATTTCATTTATTTTAGAATGTTTAAAATTAAATAATTTATTTATTTATTTCTCTTTTAAAAATGAATAATAATAAATCTATATTCCTATAAAATAATTAAAATATCAAATACAGAAAATATATATTATTATAAAATTATCATCAAAGACTTCAACATCCATTTTACATTAAACACTAATAATTTACAAGTTTTAGTAAAAAATAATAATTACTATGTTAAATATTAACCTAATTATGCAAAATCTCTTCCTATGAAATTTAAGAAAAAAAAATAAAAATAAAAATCTCATCATTTAAATAATTTGATTATTCATTTAAATTTTATAAAACAAGGATAATTTTATTTAAAAAAATCAAATTAAACTAAAAATTATGTTAGTATACTTTATACCACTTACCTAAATAATTTTTTTTAAATATATTTATAATATATTGAATATGTTTATATTTTATTTATATTTAAAATTATAATTATAATTTAATTTATAAAATTTTATATTTAAACGCCATACAAAAATATTAAATATATTTATAATAATAAAATTATAAATATAAATAATATTTTATTTAAATAAATATATATATATATAGATATATAATATATTATAATTATACATAAACCATATTTTAATTTATAAAATTTCATATCCAAACACAACAAAAAGATAAGAAAAGTATTTGGATAAAGATAAAAGCTTGAATCTTCACTTCATAACGAATTAAGGAAAAAATGAGGATGGACACTAACCTAACGAATTAAGGAGATAATGAGGATGGCAGTGAGTTTGAGTTCGTTTGTGTTTTTTTTTTTAATTGAAAGAGTAATTTGTTGTAATGGTAAGATGGTATGAAGTTTAATTGTTTTAAATATATTATATTTTAATTTATTTATTTTTTAATTCAGTGAAATAATTTTGGGTTAAATTATGATTTTTGGTTTTTTAAAATGTATTTTTTAATTTATAAATAGATTTAGAGTTTTGAAATGTTTTTTTTTTTGTATTAAAATGGTGTAGAATTGGTCATTAAAATTTATTTAAAAATAACTAAAACATTCCTGGAACATTTTAATTGAGTAAAATTCTTAATTCAAATTTATTTTCAAAAATATCTAAAACATTTTAATTATATAAAGTTGTTAAAAGTTAACGAACTAAACAACTAATTCCAACAAGCCCTTACTGGACAAATTTACCATCTTGTAAAACATATTTCATCCGATTAGACATCTTATGACACAGTTTTTTACTTGGAGCCCCTTTTCAAAAAAGTTGAACCTATAATCTAATGTCGTAGTCTAATAATTATGTTTTTTGTTTTAAAAGTCATGGAAATTCAAGCTATATTTTGAAAAAATCTGGCAGCAATTTTTGTGAATCCAAGTAAAAATTGTCAAATTTCACAATTTTAGGTGCTCTAAAAGTTTTTGATGATGGCTTTTTGTAAATCCAAGTAAAAATTGTCAAATTTCACAATTGTAGGTGCCCTAGAAGTTTTTGATGGTACTGGATCCATTTCCACCATCAAAAACATGATTCAAACAATGTCCCTACAAAATTTTTTGAATTTGAATTTTTTTACGACCGTAGTCTAATAATTATGTTTTTTGATTTAAAAGTTATGGAAATTCAAGCTATATTTTGAAAAAATCTGGCAGGAATTTTTGTAAATCCAAGTAAAAATTGTCAAATTTCACAATTTTAGGTGCTCTAGAAGTTTTTGATGATGGCTTTTTGTAAATCCAAGTAAAATTTGTCAAATTTCACAATTTTAGGTGCCCTAGAAGTTTTTGATGGTACTGGATCCATTTCCACCATAAAAAACATGATTCAAACAATGTCCCTACAAAATTTTTCGAATTTGATTTTTTTTACGACCCTAGTCTAATAATTGTGTTTTTTGCTTTAAAAGGTATGGAAATTCAAGCTATATTTTGAAAAAATCTGGCAAGAATTTTTGTAAATCCAAGTAAAAATTGTCAAATTTCACAATTTCAAGTGCTCTAGAAGTTTTTGATGATGGCTTTTTGTAAATCCAAATAAAAATTGTCAAATTTCACAATTTTAAGTGCCCTAGAAGTTTTTGATAGTACTGGATCCATTTCCACCATCAAAAACATGATTCAAACAATGTCTCTACAAAATTTTTTGAATTTGAAATTTTTTTTGGGACCATTTTTAACCATCCCAACAATTCCTTCTAGCTCAATAGACAACTCCTAATCTAATAATGTATAACAAACAAAGAAGTGCAGCAATATACAGATACTGGTATTATAACTTCAGTGTAGCATTTAATCACAAATACAATGTATAAAGATTTTATTTAAATGGGATGACAGCGCAGCATTCGGTTCCATACCTAATTAAAATAATCACAAATACAAGCAGCTTTTGCCTGGTGGGGAAGACAAGATGCTGCTCTTCGTCCAATCCTTCCCATCACTATATGGTGCCTTTGGAAGTGGAGGAACTTAAAAAATTTCGAGGATTCAAATATCTCCTCCAAATATGTTCTGTCTCTTTTCACTTCTCTCTATTCTCCTATCCGCTGAAGCAGCCCCTCTGGGTTTAAATTTTGTCTCTATGATCATGCTGTTTCTGAAGACAATCTCTTTTGGTATTATGCTTATCTTTTGATGCTTTCGCATACTGACCCATCAGTCTTTCTCTCATGCAATCTTTTAAATAATCCATCAGAACAATTTTGTATATATTGCCTCAATATAATATAGTTCTTTTCTTTCTGAAGAAAAAAAAGAAAAAAAAAAAAAATTTATTTAAATGGGATGAATCAGAAGATTCATTATATATATATCTATCTGCATATGGTAAGCACGACTATGTATATCTATCTGCATATTGTAAGCACGCAACAGTGAAGATTTAAATGAACGACGAGGGCAGGTGTTTAACTCCTGCAAACCTCAAAAATTCGCTTTCCGTTGCCAGGATTTGAACCGGGGTCAACTGGGTGAAAACCAGGCATCCTAACCGGACTAGAGGACAACAGAGTTTGCTTTAGTATTTTTATGCTATTGTTAGAGCATGTTACATCAATGGCGAATGGAGTCAGCCACCTCAGGTGTGAGGCGATTGCTCTCCCACTATAGCGCTGGTGCGAAAAATTTATACATATATATTATATATATATATCTCGCGTTTCCGGTCTCTCCTCTTAGTGTGTGTTCATTTGAAAGTTTTTTTTTAATACAATGGAAATAACATCACAATTTGGTTGTCAAATTAATTGTGGGAATATTTATTATTGGCGATTACTCACTAATGCAGGGTTGTGTGAACATTTATTATTGGTGGTTATTCGCCAATGCATGCTCGTGCTCATTACCATTATTGAAGAAAAACCATGCCACTTGGAATTGGTCACAATTGGTCCGTAAGGGGGCAGGCTTTCACTCCTGCCAAATGCCTCTGGATCTTGAATCGTTAACCTATTTCTTTATGTCCCAGGTAGACGAGCTTTTAGCCAAACAAAAGCAATTTTAAAGTATATTCTAAACCCATTATCACCTTTTATTTATCATCACCCCTTTGCTGATCACCATATATTTATTTTATTTTTTGAGTTGTTAAAGATGTTGTTTTAAAATTGTTTTATGTTTATTGTATTTCTTTTTTCAATTTTAATATATGTCGTAAATATGACACATCTTTTCCACATTTTTTGTGTGAAGGTTCGACTATCTATTACTTCAATAGGGCATTACATAGGAGATAGTTTTAGGAGATAGTTTTGTGCTACCTGTCTACCCAAAGGAAAACCAAACCAGTAGCACATGTCCAAAGTCTTGAAATTGCATTGACCTCTTTTGACCATAGTGTCTGACAAAACAAGACCATTACATAAGTTTGCACATGGATAGAAGGCACACATGCCTTTTTCTTCGAGACAAGCGCTGCAAAAACATAATGTGTTCAAAGTATCAAAAAGAGGCATTCTTGAAGCATATGAGGTGTGAAGGACCACCATTGTGGCACTCAAACATGAAAGATCAAAGGCGAGGAGAACATAGTCAAGCTCTCAGGCCACTAATTACTTGGAACCACACCTATTGAGCATCCCGAAGCGATCAGCCCATCCACGAACTATGCAACCACAAGCAATTGAAACTAACATCGACCCTGGGTGTCACATGCCAAGGGTCCCGGAAGTTGGAGCCATGAATTGTTGTGTAACAACAATGAGAGACTACTAACCACCATATTTCCAATTGCAACACTAAGCCGACACCAAGATAGAGAGGGAGAAAAACCGTGAACTGGCTAGCGTTGCCAAGTTCACACCATGGATGGTTGGCCCTGGGTAGAGCCGCCAACGAACTCAATTAACTGGAATTGTGGACCTTTTAAAGACTGCCATCATGAAATTGGGGAGGGCCATGTAGTGAGCTTAGCCATGGGATTGGACTTAAAGCCGAATATGAAAGTCCAGACTAGAGAGGAAACCTTTAGAGCAGTCGACCAACATGAAATTTCCAACCACAATCCTGCCAAATGAGGCATTGAGTTAAGTGTGAAGGCATCCCTAAGAGGGGAATTCATCAAATTCTCTTGCATACCGAAATTGTACATGAGAGCCCATGTGATAAGTAGAAAATCAACATCAGGTGAAGAGGCCAACTCGATCCTGAAAGGAGCCAACAAAATTCGGTGGGAGGAAGAGTGCCCAATGTGAGATGCAGCGCTACCCAAATACTCCATGTTGGAGAGAAAAAATATATTCCTATGGTTGGTTCAGCTAAAGAGTGCATGAAAACGGAGATTATGACCAGCATGGATACCAAAAAACATGTATGGGCTCACAACAAAGGTGGAAATGTTGCTTTTTTCTTGTAGAGGCATATCTATGGGAGGGCGACAGCAATGAATGATGATGGTGTCTGTCATACATGAGGGAATTCCTTCCTCTCCATTATACCCATCCATCATGAGATTGCATGCCAGAGAGTACTCACACTCAGGGTTTGTAAATGCTCACTTCACCTGAAACATTAATTACCTATACTATGGCTTGGATGGAGGCACATGGCAAGCCAGGTGGCCTATTGTTCTAGATTGATTTATCATTGTCATGACATCGCGCTCGAATCATCACCCATGGTGGGGTAGACACATCTTTTCCATGTTAAAAATAAAACATTTTACATCTATTAACATAATTATTAAGTGGTTTCATTGAAGGTTAATAGTTTCAAGACTTCTCAGGGGAAGGGATGATCCAGGTGGATATTGGTGGCCACCCACCAATTCCACTTGGACCCCCACCATTGCTTCTTTCAGTTTTTCAGTTTCCTTAATTGTAGCATAGTTTACTATTTTTAGCAGTTTTTCGGGTCCTAAACTTCCGGAGCTGTTTTGAGGCCCTAAACGAAGTTTTTTTGGAAATCTTCCACTAGTAATTTGATGTTTAAAATCATTTTTTGTCATAGTCCTCGAAGAGATCTTTCCAACGGGTTATCATGCGCGTCAAACGGAGATAATATGACCAAGTCATGACCCCGAGAAGTTGGTTGTCCAACTCACCCCAACGGGGCCCATAAACTCTTGGTGTTACATCTCCTCGGGTTAGGGTTTTGGTTGTTTAGGGTTTGCTCTTATTGTTCAATAATAAAAAGGCCCTTGAGCCTCATTGTAAGGCAGTTCAGAGGCATGTAGCTGCCACATCTCTTCTCAGAGATAAGCTACCATCGCCCTAGCTGGTTTATTTCCATTTCTGTTTGTAAGCATATTTCAGTATTTTACATTAATGAAGTGAAGTATTATTTCCACTGCATCTCTGTGTTTATGGTTATCTCTGTAATTTGTTGCATTCCTGTTTAAATCTGGATTAGTGGTATCAGAGCTGGTCTGCTTTTTTTTCTCTGTTTTTCTTTGCATGTCCCCAATGAGGTCGGGATATAAGGAGTTAGGGCTTGAACTGGTTGAACCTTTGCAATACCAGCCTCGCAAATCCCAATGGCCTCCCATGGTAGATGAAAATAAAGATGAGGAGGTAGGAGATCCTATCAAAATCTTGCTTGAAGAAGCCCTCGAGCGACAAAGGAATGCGATGATGGACAACTTTGCCCAGAACCTTCAGCGTCTACCTAGGGGTGACGCATCGGCTTCCAACAGCTACTCTGGAAATACGAAACCGCTTAAGGTACAAGTTAATTTTGAAATCCCCATATTCAAGGGTCAAATAGACATAATGTCATCGATAAATGGTTAAATCTGCTAAAGGGTTATTTTTATGTTCATGATTTTTCCAGTCGGGAAAAGATTATTTTCGCTCTTCTCAAAGCAGCCCCCCACGTCAAGGACTGGTGGGAAACCTAGTGCGAGCAGAAGGATGAAAGTACAGGCTCACTATTTTCAGTTGCACCCACTTGGAATTCATTCGAGGGTACCATCAAGGAGCAGTACTACCCTATCGGAAGCTATGAGGATCAATACATAAAGTGGACCACGCTGCGGCAGGGAAGGGACCAAGACGTTCTGGAGTTTACCAATATTTTCCATACCCTTCACACAAATTTGGGTATTAAGGATTCCGAGCAACATTTGATACTCAAATACTGCAGCTGCTTGCACAAGTACATCCAAGAAGAAATAGAATTCCTAAACATCTTCTCGCTCAGCACAGCATACCGATATGTCGTCAAGGTTGAGCAAAAGTTTAAACAAAAGAAGTGAGACTTTGGATCTGCAAATCCAAAGCAAGGGAAAGGTGTTCCCAAACTGCAGAACCAAGGACAAAGCCAAGGCGGGGTAGCCCAAGACAACCCGCCAAAGCTGCAACCAAAGAACAATGCCGCGAAGCCGAAAAAGGACACGAGAAAGTGGTGTGAGTTCCATAAGAGCTCCACTCACAATACAAGTGAGTGTCGGGCCAAACAGTCACTGGTGGTCGAGCGAAAGGTTTCAGAATTAGATGCATGTTTCGACTCTGAGTCAGAACCTAACAAGGGGAATGACAAAGGGAAGCAGATTATCGATGTGGAGCCCAATGCCACCGTTGCCACCACGAAGATCCAAAAGGAGGAACCCGAAGATCCAGAGGAGGACGAGCGTCTCTTCCACTCCCAGATGTGGGTAAAGGGCTCCCCACTAGAATTCATTGTCGATAGCGGGAGCCAAAAGAACCTCATTTCAGCAGAGGTTGTGAAGCGGTTGGGCTTACTGACCATATCACATCCACAACCATACACCATCGGTGGCTTCACTAAGGACGGGATCTTCATGTGAGCCAGCAGTGTTGCCTTCCATACAACATCAAGCCCTTCACAGATGAGGTATTATGTGACATTGCTCCCTTTGAAGTTTGTGATGTATTATTAGGACAACCATACTTGTGGAAGTGACATGCTGTGTATGAATAAAGGCCTCGTGTTGTTATTGTTACTTTGGGAAATAAGTTGTACAAGATATCGAAGGTAGCACCGCCTACCGCCATCTCTTTGGTTACTACAAAACAATGCAATAAGCTCATTTCCAAAACCAGGAAATTTGTTTTCGTGATGATACACCCTCAAGGAAAGAAGAAGACGATGGCCACGACCTCCAGACAGGGACCCTCCGCACGACAACTATAGATGGACAAGGTCTTGGAGGAGTACAAGGACATCTTCACCTCCCCCACAGGGGTTCCTTTACACTGTCAGGTCAAGCATTCCATAGCTCTGACCCCAGGTGTGCCGCTGCCCAATGGTCCAATCTATCGGCACTCCATTCTGGATAATGATGAAATCAAGAGGTAGATTCAGGAGCTGCTACAGAAAGGTCACATCCATCTGAGTTCATCACCCTGTGGGAGCCCGATCGTGTTGGTAAAAAAGAAGGATGGGACTTGGAGACTTTGTATTGACTATCGGGTGCTGAACAAGATCACTGTCCATAATAGTTACCCAATCCCACGGATTGATGACCTCTTGGACCAATTGAAGGGGGCAAAATATTTTAGCAATATCGATTTGAAGTCAGGATATCACCAGGTACCAATCGAACCCTTCGATGGATGGAAGACTACCTTCAAAGCTAAGGAGGGCCTTTTTGAATGGTTGGTTATGCCTTTCAGATTGACGAATGCTCCTGCAACCTTCATGAGGCTAATGGATGACATTTTACGGAAATTCACCAACTCATTTGTAGTGGTATACTTGGAGGACATCCTGATCTTCAGCCAGAGTTGGGAAGAACACCTCCACCACATCCGACAGGTTCTCCAAACACTGCGGAAACACAAGTTATGTGCCAATTTGGAGAAATGCACTTTTGGCATGATTCAGGTTCAATATCTTAGATACATTATTGATGAACAGGGGGTGCATGTGGATCCAGCCAAGATCCAAGTCATTCGGGATTAGCCATCTCCAACCACTCTGACAGAGCTCAACAGCTTTCTAGGTCTTTCCAACTTCTACCACAGGTTCGTGTTGGGATTTTCTCATATCACTTGGCCCTTGAGTCAAGTCACCAAGGGAGGAGCGAAAGAAAAATTCTTTTGGTATGAATCTCAACAGAAGGCATTCACAGAGTTGAAATATGGCCTATGCTTCGCACCAGTGCTCGTATTACCAGACTTGAAACAACCATTTGAGGTCAAGACAGATGCCTCTAACGATGCTAATGGGGCAGTCCTTACTCAACACGGGCATCTAGTGGCATATCACAGTGAGACACTTTCAGACATAGTCTAGAAGTATCCCACTTATGACAAAGAGATGTATTCCATTGTGTAGGTCTACCAACAATAGAAGCATTACATTTTGGGGAAGGAAACGGTCATCCACATAGACCACTGACCCCTGCAGTTCATACAGACCCAAGGGAAATTGCAGAATGATCGTCATTAGAAGTGGTCCACATACCTGCAACAGTTCCATTTGAATATCAAGTATTAGAAGGGCAGCACCAATAATGTTGCAAATTGCCTCAGTCAACCACCGATCATGGTTTTAACCACCATGCTGAACTCTTGTGGGCATGAGACTTCTAATTGGCCACTTCTCTACAAAAGCGACCCAGAATTCGGCCACACATACTAGACACTCTTGGAGGGCCAAGATGTTCCAAATTTTCACCTCCAGGATGCCCTGTTATGCCACCTGGGTCACCTTTGTGTTCCTTCAAGCGAGCGTGCCAAGATGATTTGGGAAGCACACTACAATTAGGCTACTGGGAATTTTGGGGTCGAGAAAATGGTGGCAGTACTGCAAAAGTATTTCTATTGGTTGAATCTTCGACAAGATGTCGGGAAGTACATTAGATCATGCACTGCCTGTGCCATTGCCAAACCAACCATCAAGAAGCAAGGCATCTATACCCCGCTACCTACCCCTAGTCGACCTTGGGAATCCATCTCCATGGATTACATGTCAGGCCTTCCTTCCACTAAACATGGAAATGACTATGTTTTTGTGGTCATCTACAGGTTCTCGAAGATGGCCATTATGGAGTCCTGCAAGAAGAATATCACAGCAGAATCCACTACTAATCTCTTCTTTGAATGAGTGTGGGTACACTTTGGGATCCCACAGTCTATCATCTCAGATTGGGATAGCAGTTTCCTTAGTACATTTTGGTCCAGTCTCTAGTCGATGCTGGACACCAAAATCACCAAGTCCAAAGCCTTCTATCCTCAAACTGATGGCCAGACAGAGGTTGTCAACAGGATGATCGTACACATTCTACGCATGTACAACTCAAAGCATCCACGCACATGGGACGAGAGCCTCCCCTATGTTTAGCACAACTACAATCGGGCTCTCCATAGCTCGATTGGCCACAACCCTTTTCAGGTGGGCTTGGGATTCCAGCCACTATGTCCCATTGATGTGGCCATGCCATTTGCAGCTACTCACGTAGATTCAGCTCATGTCCAGTCTGAAATAGATAAGGCAAACAACTTCATTGAGCACATCCAACATATTCACCAACAGGTCCATGACATTCTGGAGAAATCAAATGCCAAGTACAAGCAGCGACATGATCAACATGGGGTGCCACACAAGTTTCAGGTAGGCGACAAAGTCTGGTTGCATTTGCAAAAGGAACGCCTTACCAGAGCCTATCAGAAACTCAGACAACTCTGATATGCTCCTTACACCATTACCAAGGCTATGGGAGACAATGCATTTGAGCTCAGTATTCCCCCATTCCTTAGCCTGCACCCAGTGTTCAATGTGGACCACCTTCGGCCATACTTTCCACCATTACTAGACACATCCGACATTGCAGAACAGCTCACACCCATAGAGTTGAATCTAGATTGCATGGAACAAGCTACAACTAATCGAGTCATGGACACACAAATCAAGCACACTCGCCAATAGAATATCCAACTATATTGAGTTATCAAAGCAGGCCAACTCCTTTACCAGGGCAAGAGGCTCACCAGGGACCAAGTTCAGCAGAAGTTTCCTCATCTCATGGAGGAACTCAACGCAATGGGGACCATTGCTTCCTAAGGGGGGAGGAATAATCCAGGTGGATATTGGTGGCCACCCACCAATTCCACTTGGACCCCCACCATTGCTTCTTTTAGTTTTTCAGTTTCCTTAATTGTAGCACAGTTTACTATTTTTAGCAGTTTTTCAGGTCCTAAACTTCCGGAGCCGTTTTGAGGCCCTAAACGATGTTTTTTTTTAAACCTATTGCCAACGATTCTATGTCTAAAATCGTCTTTTTCGTCGTAGTCCTCGAAGAGATCTTTCCAACAGGTTATCATGTGCGTCAAATAGAGATAATATGACCAAGTCACGAACCCAGGAAGTTGGTTGTCCAACTCACCCCAACAGGGCCCATAAACTCTTGGTGTTAAATCTCCTCGGGTTAGGGTTTTGGTTGTTTAGGGTTTGCTCTTATTGTTTAATAATAAAACGGCCCTTGAGCCTCATTGTAAGGCAGTTCAGAGGCATGTAGCCACCACATCTCTTCTTAGAGATAAGCTACCATCGCCCCAACTGGTTTATTTCCATTTATGTTTGTAAGCATATTTCAGTGTTTTACATTAATGAAGTGATGTATTATTTCTGCTGCATCTCTATGTTTATGGTTATCTTTGTAATTTGTTGTGTTCCTGTTTAAATCCGAATCAAGGGAGGAGTAGTGGGACTTTGCAAAACCAAGATGGAACAAATATTTTTTATTGCTCATGGGGATTAGGAAAATCATTCCAATCAAGTGGAGTATTTAGCATTATTTATGGGACTTCATTTATCAAGCAAAAGAAAGGTCAAAATTTTGGTAGTTATTAGAGATTCAAAAATCATAATTGACACAATGCAAGAAAATCAAGCAAGAAACAAAAATCATGGGGTGATCGGAAGTTATTCCATGATCCAATAAGAATTTGAGAATTTTGATGAGGTGCACTTGTTCTACATCTTAAGAAAACAAAATAGATGTGTATACATTCTAGCAAAAGAAGCTTGGTCACTTCATATGGAACCATGAGTTCCAAATTCCATAAGTTTTTTTTATGATATATATATATATATATATGAAAATTGATTTTTATCTGTAATATCCCTCCATTCGTGAATTATTATATATTTTTCATCTCTAGCATCGAGACACTTCAATTAATGACCTCCATCTATGTCATTGGATGCTCGATATCTTCTCTTATATCAAGACTTTCACATCATACAAGCTTCCTCATCTATTTATGACTAATAAACGTAGGATTACTACGATGGGTGTCATGTGTAGAGTCTTCTAGTTTTATCACACATATTTGATGCTTCAACCTACTATGTATACTCGTAATTCTCTTCGATGGATCTCAGGTTTTCTTCCCAGACTCTTGAGGAGATTAAATTTTATGAGTTGCATCCTTGGCATTCATTATCGCCCTGATACTCATTCTTCCTTTCTCTATATTTTATTTGACTCCCCATTTGATTTGGGGATTTCTTATCCATATCGGGGTAACTTGGGGTATTTTTTCCTCAAGGATAATTTGAATCCTTCCTAACAATTTGATTATTTAAGGGTTATGTTCTTTACAATTTATGCTCATTAGTCTCTCTCCAACAATAGCACTCTGGTCTTTAGTCCTTGGGGGCACCTCCATTTTATTTCTCCACGGTGGTTTTCTTGGACTTTTGGCCCTCCTCTTGTCTACAATTTTTGTCCCCTATACATAATACGGCGTTAACATATTTCTTCCCCAAATCTAATTTTTTGTGTAGGTTCTTCTCATATTTACCATGAAGACAAAAAGCATACAAATGTTATGGAGCAAATTTGACACCTTTAGGAGGTACAAAGATAGGTCTAGGGCCAGAAAAATAATCTCATCCTCCAATTAATGGCAATTTATGACGCCAACATAGTTGGACCGCAAATCCAAAACATTTCTCTAAAGAAAAATGTTGTAGGCATGGCCTTCTACATTCTACAACAAAAGAAATTCTCCAGGGGTTCTCAGGTGCTAGGTGGAGAAGGCATAGTAAATTATGAACATATCTAAGATGGATAGAACCAACATGAAGAGAAGTTGTATAAAGAAGATTAGTAGGGGATCAAGGGGATCAATATGGATCTAAAATTATCACTTCTCTTTATTTTCATGTTTTGCAAAGTAATTTCCCTCCAAGGTTTTTATGTAAGGTAGTATACTTGTAGTAGCTTCAAAAAAACCCCTAACTTTTGGTTCTTCTTTTGCATAATCAAGATAGAATATTATAGTTATGTGTTGCAAAGAAACATTATGTATTTTTGTACTCATTTGTAATTTTCTTATATAAACTAATATTAATATAAATATCATAATTAAAATAATATAGTTTCCAGACTTATCATAATTAATATACATTTATTGAATATATTTCTTCAATATTTTATGCATCTCTTTTCTCCTCTCTTCTATTTTACCTCCTTGACTTTGATTTTAAATCTCTAATATTAATAGGAATCAAGAGATCACTATTTTGATTGCATTTTTTTTACTTCTGTCAAAGTTCCTTGTCACGAAAAGGCACCATACTCTAGTTTCCACCTTTAAGAAATAGCATTTCGTCAATTTGATGTGGGAGAGATTTATCCAATAACATGATGTTTGAAATAATCCTAAAAGACTTTGTACGAGTTAAACTAATACTTCTCATGATGTTATTGCAATTATCTATGGGGATATTTACTTTGATTATTATACTTGTTATGTGGTAATGTATATTGTATTTTATTTGTAGTTGACTGTCTATTATGTTGGGTGTTGATCATAAATTTTTATTCCTCGGTAATGTTTTTTAGTCAAAAGATTTATTTATTTCTATGAAATAATAAAATACATTTTTTTATTTTTCTATCAGAATGGTTCTTTTAATGGTCTCATGTCCATGCATGAATTCTTATCCGCATCTATTACATCATAGCTTACTTATTTATGTTTTAATGGTGAGGTAATTATGAATGCTTGTATTGCAACAAAGTTTGTAAATTAACTTTGTCTTATTCTCTTAGCTCTTAGATCTTCCAACTTCCTACATATAGTTCAAGAGGTATTTTGACTTCCTTTTATGGTGTGTGTTTACATTTGCTTTTGATTGATAACTCAATATCTATCATAAATCCTTGCCTAGTCATCCTTCTTTTAGATTCTCTTCTAGTTCTAGCTTCTCGTCATTTTACTTTAAATATATTGGAGTCTAAGCTAGTTTACTTATATCCATATGCATTTCAGATCCTCCAAATGCAAGTTTGATTTGAGTCAGAGATTAATATTTATGGCCCATAGATTAAGATTTAGACCTTACAAAAAATATGGGAAAACAAAGATATATAAAATGATGAAATTTTCTCCAATTTCTGCTAATGACCTAAAACTAGTAAATGATCTTTATAGAGATAGGAGTGGTGGAAATGGTAGCATATTTTCCAACACAAAATATAGTATAAACAACAAAATTGGGGGGTAGAGCTCACATAAGTAGATATTACAATGGAAATATATCCATCGATACCTTAGTGATATGTTAACACAACCAAGTTAAAGCCAACAATCAAGGAAGGAGTATTGTTTTAACCACCAAAGGTAAACACATTGGTAGTTAGATTCAAAGATAGCAGAAGCAACCACATATGACCCTAATCCATTCTAAAATATCGATACCCATAATTGATGGAAACTAATTTAATTTGAAATCCCTCATCTCATCTAGAAAAAAACCCAGTAGTTACATCCATTTTCCTATATCTAGTTTAAGTTCTAGTGCCCAATTATCGTGCATATAGTATGCATATAAGCTTATAGAGGCACCAAGTAGAGATTATGAGAGAAATATATCCATCATTATTTTAGTGATGTTAACACAACCAAAGTTAAATCCAATAGTAAAGGAAGGAGCCATGTTTTAACCACCAAAGATAGACACATTGGTAGCTAGATTCAAAGATAAGAGAGGCAACCACACATGACCCTAATCCATTCTCAGAAGATCAATACCCATAATCAATGCGGGTCGAGCCAATTCGAAAGCCCTCATCTCATCTAGAAAAATATTTAATAGCTACATCCATTGCCTTATATCTAGTTAGAGTTCTAGTTCTTGATTATCCCACATACCAATAAGCATATAAGCCTATATAGGCACCAAGTAGAGATGATGAGGGAAATAGATCCATTAATATCTTGGTGATATGTTAACAAAACCAAAGTTAAAGTCAAAAAGTAAAGGAAGGAGTCATGTTTTAATAGACATGTTGGGAACTAGATTCAAAGATAGGAGAGGCAACCACACATAACCCTACTCCATTCTCAAAATATTGATACCCATAACCAATGGGGGCCAAGCAAATTTGAAAGCCCTCATCTCATCTAGGAAAAGATCTAGTAGCTACATACATTGTCCTAGATCTAGTTTAAGTTATGGTGCCTTGTTATTCTAGATATCAATAACCATCTAGTCCTATAGAGACACCATCTATTGAAGACCCAACACCATCAACATTTGAGTAAATTCTAGTGTAATTTCCAAATCCAATTACTACTACAACTAATATGGCATATATAAAAACCATCTCATTGGCCACTTTCATTTTTTTTAAACTAATTGTAAGATCACCTTATAACATATGGTCATTTTGAGCCAAAAACAAGCTCATTTAACATTTTCTATGAATGAAAACCTTTAACCAAAATAGACCCTCAACCTTCAAAGCTTTTGAACCCAAGCTTTCAATACTAGTTTCATCACAATCTTCTTAAATTGTCACAAGATGGATTTATCACCGCGTTGTTCACATAGTTAGAAAAACTATTATGAATTGTTTGACATGTAAAAGATTAGCCTCCATGGGCCTTAGTACGTGTTTAAATGACAAGTGGCATCCTAAATTTTCTTTTGAATTGTAGCCATTAGCTTAATTACAACCATATAGTTTCCACACACCATCCATACACTTTTAAACTTTAATAATGCAAGAGGTATTGCCACTATACAATTTTAAATTTTGGATAACGTTCATTTATTCTCTAAATTAATTACATGTTGGTAGCATTATTCTAGAATTAAAACTTTTTGATGATTAACTTACAAATCATTGTCTACTTTCTATTTGTTTCTTTCTTTGTGAGGTCCTTTACGAATCCTTTGTTATTCAAAAATGGTTCCCTTCGAATCCTTAAAGGGTGGTTTCATACATTTCTATCTCTAGGATTTATTACTTTCTTTTAGTAATTTTTCAAACATTCTCTTGTGAGGTTTGACTTTTCTTTATTTTTTTTTTGCATTTTATTTCAAACTTATAATTTTTGAGAAAAATAAAATTTTGTTTGAAATTTAATTTCAATACTATATAATAATAATAAATGATATTTTATTCCGTTGTTTATTATTATTATTAACACAACTATATTAATAAATGTGGTTGATATATACCATTTGTTAATTTAATATACTTTATATTATAAACTTAATATTATAAACCCTAACATTAAATTAAAAAAAAAAAGTTATAAATATTTTTTAGAATTTATATACTTAAATTTAATTTAAAATTCTATAATTTACATATTTTAAAATTAAAATAAATTATTTTATCTATTTTAAAGAAAACCAATATAAATTTTTATTTTATATTTATAAATAAAATTATAAATAATTGAAAAAAAAAATAAGAAACCCAAAAACTAAAATCAGAAAAAGCTAAACAAAAATATCTTTTAACTTCTAGTTTGAAATATCACACATAAATTAAAACCAAAAAATAGAAAAAGATCAGAAGAATAAAGTTTCATCCTATTAAAACATTTGCGTTTAATTATAAAAACACGTTTATTATAAGTCGTCTAAAACATTAATGAAATACTAAATCATACCTAATTATTTCAATCGTAATTTTATAAACAGAATTAAAAAACTCTTTCCAAAGTATATATCAGAGTTATGATCATATTTACCTTATGGAAATGAAACTTTTAACATTTTTAATGCTGGAGTAAAATAATCATGTTCGTTGTTGAGCTTGGGCTTTTCCATGTAAATTTGTGCAACCTATGAATATTCTATTTTAAAGATTCTTAAAATTAAATTTGAGGAAAGGAACAAAAGTCGTAAACTGCATAGCTGATAAGTGGACGATAAGGTAAAGTTGTCCAAACAACACTGAATATATTCCTTTACATGTTGAAGAGTCTTCCTCTAATGAAAAAATAATTTTTGGGTGGTGTTTTTTTCAAAAGGTCTATATTGCAGTAACAATTAAAATAATCCGAAAAATATTTATCTATATTATGGATCAAAAAGTCTCAATCTAACTAAAAAATCATTAGATGTTTCTTTTCATTTTAGATGATTTTAGTAGAAAATAAATAAGAAAAATTTCCTTTTCATTCAAACCAATCAACTACAATTTTAAACAGTGATGGTTAATGGTCAATTTGTCATAAAACACTATTTGATCTTCCAAAATAACCTTATTCCTTTCCTTCATAAGTTGTGGCTCTTCCCCTTTAATTCTTTTCATTTTCCTTTTGACATCTTCCATAGTGTGTTTGCATTCCATGGATTGATCGACCTCTATCATAATGTCTCATCAAAACCCTAGCTATGTTTCACAAATATGTTATTCTTTGATTTTAAATTAAATATGTTATTCCTTGATTTGAAATTGATAACCTGTTTAAATATTTTTCATGTCATTCGTTGGATGATGTATTAGATGAAGAATATTCTCTTGAAATCAAATCTTGTCCACTCATTTATTTAAAAGTTAAAATTCTTCAAGCCCAATTCCAATGTAGACCACACCTATGATGTAATTATTATCTATTTTAGTATATAAATGTCAAGAAAATCATAATCTAACGAATAAAGAGCTAGAAGAAAAACTAGTCAACAATTTATGCCTAAATACTTTGGAAAGTAAATTAAATATCAAATACATAAAAGAGGAAATGGATAAGCTCATAGAGTTAAATCATGATGTAACAAAAGAGCCCTAAACCTCATGAGTTTTGGTATAAAGAAACAATATGATGAGAACATGCTAACAATACTCAAGGATCTAAAACATAATCCACAAATTGAAACAACTTGGATCACAAAAGCAATGATGATGGGCAAAATAGTCAAACATAAAAATATGTTGATTCATGTTAAGGTAAGTTTTAATTACTAGAAATATGGCATAATCAATAAATTTTTGAGCTTAGAAGGGCGAGGAACATTTATAAGTGAAGACCTCATTCAAAATCACCAAGTTGAATTAGGGAGGGAAGTTCATGTTAATTTGGAAGCTTAATGACAAATTCCAATCATTGGACCAGATTCCTCATTTCAAGAGGACCAAAATTGACCTTTGAAGCACTTGATTTGGACAAGGGAAAGTGTATTTTTGAAGTGAAGCCCACATGTGCACAAATGGACAACGCGACACTAAAATGAAATTGGACGCCCTTGGAAGCCTATAAATACAAGTCAAGTGACAACCATTAGGACATCATCATCAAGAATCTTCTTCTTCTATCTTCTTTGGTTTGGTTTGAAAAGGTCTAAATGTGGTTCATAGATATTGGCTCGTAAAGGTCCAATATTGTAGATCTGAATCTCACATATGTGATCTAGG
Organism: Pinus tabuliformis; assembly: GCA_031772625.1. NCBI lineage: Eukaryota > Viridiplantae > Streptophyta > Pinopsida > Pinales > Pinaceae > Pinus > Pinus tabuliformis. The sequence goes on from CM062812.1 coordinate 608,628,198, forward strand.
GTTCAAATTTTCATCTACAGGGTTTCCATAAGGAATTTTTGGTTGCAACCGTAGGCACACAGGCTCATTCATGTGGTTGGATCGTTTCAATTGCACGTGCATACACTCTCTCCGTGTGATTGGAAACTAGGTTTCACTTTTACAGTGGACCATAGTTAACTAAGGATGGAAAGTTATCTCTGATCAATATTGTTTCTAGGCTCATATTTTTGAACATTGTTGGGTTGTCTTACTGGATAGATTTGTGATTGAAGATCTAAATAATTGTACTCTTTCTTGTTGAATATTTTATGACAATCTCATAAAAGAAGAATTGCAAAGGTCTTTCCTCCTTGTGGGATTTTCCCTTGGTCATTGACCAAATACTCTGTCTCTTGTCTCTTGGTTGTATTTCATTGTGAATTTGTATAATTGTTCTATCTACTATTTGGATGTTAATGGAAATTATTGAAGTAATTGTTGCAACATAAAACAATTATTAATGAGATATTAACTTGGAATTAGAGTTGAGGTGAAGACAAGCCCAAGAGACATAGAGCGAGAGCATCCATCCTCTAGAAGTTGAATTTTTGGTCTGGTAAAAAATGTTTACCTCATACTTCAAGGATAATGAAAAGTTAGATGATGCATATGGCTTTGCAGCTTGGAAGACTGGCATCAATGTCACCTTAGATGAGTATGATGTCATGGAATACATGGAAGGAAAGATTTCACCGTTACTAGAAAATGCATCCCAAGATGCCAAGTCCAAGTACAAGAAAGGGGAGATTAAAGCTAAGAATATTATCATTGATTCTTTAAGAGATCATTTACTTGCATATATTTCATCTTTGAAAACTTCCAAATAAATGTATGATAAGATTGTGGGCATGTATGAAGTGAACAATTTGAGTCACATTATGGATTTGAAAAATCAATTCAAATAATATAAGATGCGCAAAGGAGAGACTATACAATCATTCTTCATGAGAATGACTGAAATTGGGGATCAACTACAGACTTTTCAAGAAATCATACTTGACAGGGAATTAGTGATTATTTCCCTTAGTGTTATTCCTTCATCATGGGACATGTTCATTACTTCTATCATCAATATAGAAAGGATCCCTACTTTTGATGAGCTACTTGTTATGCAATTAAGAGGAAAGGTTGATGATATCAAGGGGAAGAATTCAAAGGCCAAATGAAGGAAAGCCCATTGACTTTGTTACTCAAGGGAAGAAGAAAGGAAAGAGAAATCCATCTAATGAAAGAATACCTCCTCAAGACAACCAAGATTCCAAGGACTCAACAAGACGAGATAGAGATGTTGAATGCTAAAATTATCATCAAAATGGTCACTATGCTCAAGATTTCCCTAAGAAGAGAAATGCTCCAAGAAGAAACTCTTCAAGGTCCTACAACAATAACCATGGCTACAACAACAATAAGTCATATTATAGAAGAGATGATAAAAGGGATGGAAGAAGGAATGATAGAAGAATAAGAGACTCTCTTGATGATAATGAAGAAGTATATTGTCCACAAAAGAGGTCAAAAAATTACAGGTATGAAAGTAATTCTATTGATCAATATGCATATATTATTAGTTCTTATATTTCTAATTCCTCTCCTATGGATGCTTGGGATAGTTGGTTTGTTGATAGTTGGGCCTCTCATCATTTCTCTAGGTACAAATAAGTTCTTTCTAATTTGGTGGAGAAGTCAAGTTTGAAGATTATTCTTAGAGATAAATCCACTCATCCCGTTAAAGGTTTTGGGTATGTTAAATTTCATTTGGACTCTGGGGAATCTAATTTGCTTCATGATGTGATGTATGTGTTGAGATTGAAGAATAATTTGGTATCTATATCTACTTTAGAAGGTAAAGGAATGAGCGTTGCCTTCATTAAGGGAAAAGTACTCACTTAGCCAATGGGATCCCCTATGAGAGATGCATTTACATTGGGATCTAGATTTGAAGAATCTATAGAGTCATTGGAAGACCTCTTCTAACATCGGTCCATAATACTAGTCATCAAAGTGAGCTATGGCACCATAGATTAGCTCATCTACACTATGAAGCTCTTCAGAAATTGAAGAAGTTGGTCTCAGGGATTCTTAATATTCAAGCTCAACAAGATGGAGTATGTCTGGGATGTGCTAGTGGAAACAAGACAAGGGGGCCATTCCCCTTTAGCAAGAATAAGACAAATGAGACCCTCCAACTCATTCATTTTGACATATGTGGTTCGATCCCCATACATTCTCTTGGTGGTCATCTCTACTACATTACCTTCATTAATGATTTCTCAAGGAAGACATGGATACATTACTTGAAGCATAAGTGATCTGATATGATCATATATTAAATACTGATGTAGAGTTGATTAGCCATTAGTGAATTGAATGAAAATCGAAAGCACAGAAAACGAGAAAGATTGCTGGAGCAGAACACTTTATGACAGTTGATAAACCATAAGAAAGATGCAAAATTGAAATGAAAATAGTGAAAACACAGATATACCAGACAGCGATATTGATTACAGAGTTCGTCCCTAATGGACTACGTCTCCGGGTCCGCTTTCAAGATGGGCGACCGTTTTATTAGGAATGAGAAAGAAGAAGTGGATTACACAGTGATTTAGTCAGACTGAACTTGCACACAAGCAATTCTGACCTCTGTCATCAGATAGCTCTCTGAACTAGCTTTCCAACGCCACTTACAGTTTCCAAATCCGACTCTCGATGCTCCCGAAATCCTGAAAACAAAACAGCCTATATCCCTCCAGAACCTGCACATGAAAACTGTAAACTCTCTTTTTCTGTCTTCAATGAATAATTCTGCCTTTATAGGCCTATACATGCATAAAAACCACCTTTATCCATCTTTGGAATGAATCAACTGACTTATGGGTTGATTTAGGGTTTGTTTGCCACCTTAGTGGACACCTTAGGGTTAATTCATGGTTTAGTATTAATTAAAATCAATTAAAACCATAAAAACCCAAATATAAACTTTATATTAGCCCGAAACTGTTATCTGGTAGCTAACCGGGCGGAGGGCACTGAGCGTTACATGTGAACAGTCATCAACCCTGTGGTTAGAGCATCGACAGTTTCAACTAACGATTCCTCCAACTGTGCTCACATGTAACTGCTATCCCGCGGTCTTCTCGCATGGAAGCTACCCCCGATGCAGTTAGGAGCCCGCGGTTTTGCTAACTGTAACCTCCAACTACCCGTTCACATGTTTTCCCACCGCGGTCAGACCCCGATGCAGTTAACCTGACGGTTAGGCCTATTTAAAGGTTTTTGGTAATGTTTTATAATGTTACAAGGCCGAGAAGTATTTAAACTTAGTTTTTTTTATTTGCAATATATTTTTAATACATAAATGAATGTATTATGGTCTGAGGGTAGTATAGGACTTTAATACATGGATATAATGTATTTTGAATGCAATAGTGGTAGGTTAGGGTTTTTGAAATGTGGTTTAGGCATCAGGAATAGCTTAGGGTTTTAAGCATATGCTAGGAAATGGATTTTGATGGTTTAGATGTGTAGAATAGGATTCTTAGGGTAACAAAGAATAATAGGATAGCTTAGGAGTTAGGGTTTAGGTCTATGCATAGGTTTTGAGCTTCGTTTAACTTTCAAGACCCATGTCGACTCTGCATAGCGACATCGGCAAAACTGAAGCCTTCACCGGACGATCGGCCCTGAAACATCCTTGTGGTCTCCGTGCGACATTCGTCAACACTACACAATGACAACCATCGCATCCTTGAAACTAACACTGGTGGTGACGACGACAAGGCTATGTCATCGACCAGGTATTTTAACTTGAACCCTTTTACACAATCAACTATATCAACCATAAATCCTACAAAGTGAACGACAAAACACATGTCGTCGACCAAACCCTCACAGAACTGTCGATAACATAAGTTGACAGCCAGGTACAACATCACATCAACTGAACGCCATGAAACCATAACATTCCCTGAACTTGATCATAACCAACACTGTCGATCTATCGAAGCTGAACTGAAGCGACGATGACACTGAACGACACCCATGAATACTGATGACGACACTTTGAATACATGTGCAATTGGATCGATGAATCCTCCTGGATCATTCCTCTCCACTTGAAAGATTTTGGACCACAATAGTTTGACTAAACATTTAGTCGATGAGGGTAGAACTCCCTCTCTTTCGATCTTGACCTGATGATGTACCAATGCATTCGATCAATCACATGCATGTGATGACCTTGATGATGCTGACTTTGATACTTTTTGATTAGGTGACTCGTTTCTTCCATCTGCAGTATGGGAAACTTGCGACAATGGGTAAACAACCTGTTATCAACATGGCAATTGGATTCTTTCCACGAAGAACCATGAGTTAGTGATTTAGAAATATCTTTGAAAACAATAGTTGTAGAACTTTGTTCAATACATTTGATGGGTATTAATAATCTACTTTCCAAAATAACTGAAATATTCAAAGACTCTTTTGATTTTGACTTCATCTTAATTACTTGACTTGATTTACTTTCCTGTTGACTTATTACTAAGTGAATTTTTTGCCCATAACTCATCCAGCTATGATGTAAAGATTGTTGCAACTTAGTTTGATTAAGAAAGTATCTAAGTAATTTTTGATTTACTTGAATCACTATGTCTATTAACTGATATTTCCATTGACTAACACTTTTAGTTAATGCATTAGTTTTCAAACCATGGTAAGGAAGCTTTAGATCTGCTTTCGAAAATGCTTTTTCATGAAAATTTATAGACTTCCTCGCCACTTGAAGAGAGGTTTCATTACTTCTAAAAGCATGAAATGATGATGCAATACTAAAGAAATGCGACACTGACTTTTCCCAATACTGACCTGCACCCCTGAAACTGAAAATAAGCGTACCATATGAAACAAGTCTCTGATTGGACTCACATGTACCATTCCTTGCAATACACTGTTGATGATGATAGTTTCTACAATTCAGTTGAAGGAATGAGTTGAGATTCATTCTGTCTTTAAGAAGATGTTCGTAGGACATTAAATGTATCTCATGTTACTTATCCCGTTCATGAATAAGATTCCTTGGAAAATAATTAACCACCTTAACCAATTTATCTATAAACTAAATCTCGCATCTCGAACAATCAACCTGATGTTGTTCCTTAATAACCATGAGTACATATTTACTTGAACTTATAAACTGCTTAACTTGATTTGAAACAATTAAATCCAAGTTTGATTTGACTTTGTGTGCCCTAACAATAAATTCAACCCCTTCTTTCTTTAGGTGATATTTATGTTCTCTTTTGTAAAAGACTGCATCTCTATCATAAAGATAAGGACTCCCTAAGACAACTCCACAAATGTCTACTGGGACCACATCTAATTCCACTTCATCGATGTACTTAGATGTAATTGCAAATTTTAACCGACACTGCTTTGTGACATGTATCTGAGTTGATTTATTAATCCAACCTAATGGGTATGGTCTTGGATGATTCTGTGTTTCCAATCCCAATTGATTAACTATATGTTCAAATATTAAATTTTCTTGCGATCCACTGTCAAAAATTGTTTCAATCTTTGTATGCTTAGCAATTATCCTTATGTGGAAGAGTTCAACTCGTTTATCCTCATGTGGAGTATTTATGTTTGAAGAAGATACATTAGATTTTGAACTTGAACCAGTATTAGAAGTTTTACTTGTCGTAACCATGGCGATTATTTTTTGTTCATCACCTGAATCTAAACCAAGGTCTTGCTGGACTGCTGCTATGGACTTCTTTTCATCCCTCACCTTAAGGAACTTTTTGGTCTTAAGTTCTGGATGAAGTTTCCAACACTTCGATTCATCATGACTAATTCTCTGGCAATGAGAACAAGTAGGTCTTTCCTTTTGAATGACCGCTGATTTCTTTCTCTTCGAAATGTTCCCCTTATTGTCTCTGAATTCTCTGTTTTCCATCTCTTTGGATGACAACTTGAATGGTCTGCCACCTAATTCAATATGTATGGCCTGAACACACACCTCGTCAAAATCATCAGGATTAAACATTAATAAAGTACGCTGCAAATATAAATGTAAATTGCCGATGTATTTTAACAAAGTTTCACATGTATCCAATGAAATACCAAGCGCCAAAGCTTTCTTCTTGGACTCCTGAACACTCTGCCCTTTACCTTGCCTCAGATGCTGCCAATTAATAACAACTTTTCTGCATGTATCCTAAAGGATAGAACTATTTCCTAATAGCTTTCAAAAACTTAGACCATGAAGAGATAACTTTTCCTGTTTGCTTTACATCTAACTGAGTTTTGCTTTCCCACTAGATTAAAGTTGTTCCCCCCATTCTAAGTGTAGCTAACTGAATTTTAGTTTTATCTTTAGAAATGTTCTGAATACGAAAATACACTTCTAACTACTTTATCCAATTATCTAACTTTTCAGGATTCATTTCACCATCATAAACAGGTAACTCAAATTTAACATCAAGTTTCAATAGAGATGATTTCTTACTTTTCTTATCCATTTCAGATGCTACACTGGAAGAGGAAGAAGAAGAAGAGGATGATGGAGATGATGGAGGTGAAGGAGGTTTATCATCCTTCCCTTTACCTTTGTCCTTCTTCGATGCCTTCGAAGAAGAAGCTGCATCTCTTGCCTTCTTGTCTTCGTACAATTCTCCCAACATTTGCTGCATAGTTAAGAACGCCTGCTGAAACTGTTCCTCACTCATCTTAGTCTCAATGTTTTCACCTGCATCAGGTCCTAACATGGTTGCTTTCTGAACAACTCGTCGCTTTCCAATCTCTGGATTGATCTACTCAAGGATTCCTTCACCTCGTTGTGACTTAGACCTGATTAACATTCAATGGAAACTCTACAAATGAAAACCTGTTCTGATACCAAATTATATGATCTGAAATGATCATATATTAAATACAGATGTAGAGTTGATTAGCCATTAGTGAATTGAATGAAAATTGAAAGCATGGAAAACGAGGAAGACTGCTGGAGGAGAACACTTTACGGCAGTTGATAAAACCTTAAGAAAGATGCAAAACTGAAAAGAAAATAGTGAAAACATAGATATACCAGACATCGATATTGATTACGAAGTTTGTCCCTGATGGATTACGTCTTCGGCTCCGCTTTCAAGATGGGCGACCGTTTTATTAGGAATGAGAAAGAATAAGTGTATTGCACAGTGATTTAGTCAGACTGAACTTGCACACAGGCAATTCTAACCTCTATCATCAGATAGCTCTCTGAACCAGCTTTCCAACATCGCTTACGGTTTCCAAATCTGACTCTCGATGCTCTCGAAATCCTGAAAACAAAACAGCCTATATCCCTCCAAAACCTGCACATGAAAACTGTAAACTCTCCTCTTCTGTCTTCAATGAAGAATTCTGCCTTTATAGGCCTGTACATGCATAAAAACCACCTCTGTCCATCTTTGGAATGAATCAGCTGACTTTTGGGTTGATTTAGGGTTTGTTTGCCACCTTAGTGGACACCTTAGGGTTAAGTCATGGTTTAGAATTAATTAAAATCAATTAAAACCATAAAAACCCAAATATAAACTTTATATTAGCCCGAAACTGTTAGCTGGCAGCTAACCGGGCAGAGGGCACTGACCGTTACATATGAACAGTCATCAACCCCGCAGTTAGAGTGCCGACGGTTCCGCTAACAGTTTCAACTAACGGTTCCTCCAACTGCGCTCACATGTAACTGCTATCCCGCGGTCTTCTCACATGGCAGCTACCCCCGATGCGGTTAGGAGCCCGCGACTTTGCTAACCGTAACCTCCAACTACCCGTTCACATGTTTTCCCACCGCAGTCAGACCCCGATGCGGTTAACCTGACGGTTAGGCCTATTTAAAGGTTTTTGGTAATGTTTTATAATGTTACAAGGCCGAGAAGTATTTAAACTTAGTTTTTTTTTTTTTTGCAATATATTTTTAATACATAAATGAATGTATTATGGTCCAAGGGTCTAATAGGACTTTAATACATGAATATAATGTATTTTGAATGCAATAGTGGTAGGTTAGGGTTTTTGAAATGTGGTTTAGGCATCAGGAATAGCTTAGGGTTTTAAGCATATGCTAGGAAATGGATTTTGATGGTTTAGATGTGTAGAATAGGATTCTTAGGGTAACAAAGAATAATAGGATAGCTCAGGAGTTAGGGTTTAGGTCTAGGCATAGGTTTTGAGCTTCGTTTAACTTTCAAGACCCATGTCAACTCTGCACAGTGACATCGATGAAATTGAAGCCTTCACCGGACGATTGACCATGAAACATCCTTGTGGTCTACGTGCGACATTCATCAACACTGCACGACGACAACCATCACATCTTTGAAACTGACACTGGTGGTGATGATGACAAGACTATGTCGTTGACCAGGTACTTTAACTTGAACCCTTTTACACAATCGACTATATCAACCATAAATCCTGCAAATTCGAATGACAAAACACATGTCATTGACCAAACCCTGGTGGAATTGTCGATAACATAAGTCGATAGCCAGGTACAACATCTGATCTAGGTCCAGGTGTGAAGAAGGACCCTTCCAAGACCTTTTAGTTTTGTGATGTGTTAAAATTATTTTTTAAAAGAACATTAACAAATACAGTTGCAGACTGTAAAGAAGAGGAACATAACAATCATTAGCACATGAAAACAAAAGCGTTGATAATGGAGTTTGTCCAGGAGGGACTATGTCTCTGGGCCCCGGTGTTAAGAAATGTGTAGGCCGCTGCATTATGTGTTGTCAATAAAGATGATGTACACAGAGATGATGTCTAGATCATACAAGGAAGAATACCCTCACGCAGGAGTGGCTCTAAGAGATGTTCCACAGCTAGAACTCTCAATCAAAAGACTCTTATCAGTATGATACAAACACAAGCATGGTGTGCATCCCATCGACATGGCACAAAAGGGATGTCAAAGCAAAACACATGCATGACGACAACAAGAGTATCCCAACAACATACAACAAGGGATCTCAAAGCACAACATAAAGAGTTATGACATAAAGTACATCACGTAGAAAGATTCCGTATCAAATCAAGGAATCATGAAGCACAACATAAAGAGTTATGACAGAAAGTACATCACATAGAAAGATTCCGTATCAAATCAAGTAAGGAATCATGACAACATAGAATAACAAGATCCTGCATCAATCATCAATCATGGACCTGTACAACATAATGCAGAAAGAAGAAGTACATGAACACATCATATACCTCACCACCAAGGGCCATCTGAATCAAAGGCTATCAAAGTGCTGAAGCTTGCTGAAACATCGATCTCACAGTATCGATTGCAAGAAGAAGATTGTTCGCACGTGAAGATGGACATCTGCACTGGCACTTGGAAAAGTGACTAAAAGAAGAAATGAGAGAAAGACAAATCTGAATACACCATCAGATTTGTGGCGTCATGTAGTGCTGAAACGATTTTCCAAAATCTGAATTCTGAGAATTTGAAAATTCGGAGCTCAAGGAATCTTTTAGATTCCCTCAGGATTCCTCAAAGATTCTATTTTAAGTATGAGCTGAAAATCCACTATTCAGATGTCAAATCTGATTTCACCATTAGGATCCCTGCCAAAAACATGAAAAACAAGTATAAACTTGACCATATTCTGACAAAGTGAAATTTTTATCTCCGTGGGAAAATTTCATTGCTTATGGTTCCGCTCCTTGTTTTCGCTGAAATTATGAATCCACATGCATTCTGGAAATCACTGGAAGATGCAGAACTCAGATTGAAAAATGGATAGCGCCATCATATTCGTGGCGATGAGAAGTATAAAATCCATATAAAATTTGTCAATTTCTGAGAAGTTGAAAATTCTGCCCTCCTACAAAATTCATAATCCCTAAGTTAAAAAATTATTAAACTGCCTCGATTTGTGTGCCAGCTCCAGTCTCGAATTTCAAGCAGCCCTTCTCCTCCTCTTATCAAATGGTAAAGAATGAGTTTAAATATTTAAGGCGTATTAAACCATAAAATGGTTATGGTTTATTTTTTACTAAACCCATTTTTAAAATAACCATATTCCAATTTCACAAAACGGTAAGCCATATAATACAATATATATATATATATTTTAAGTTTTTTTGGGGAGTGGGCCCGTACTCCACGGGACCGCACTCATCCCTTCCCAACTTACGGAAACCATGCTTTAATTTGGGTGTTGTACGTTGAGGTATGTGGGTGGCGGGACCACCACGTGGCTGCCTTTCCATACCCTCATATCTCCCGCGTTCAACGTTTTCAATCATAACCATTATACGATGGTTTCAAGCCATGCGGTGGTTACAAACTTTACTTTAGCAGTTGTCTATAACGCGACTTTTTGAAAGCCTTTCCGGCGGGTTTTTCCGGTCGAAATCCGGCAGGAATTTATTGGAATCGCAAGTTTGATAGCTAGTTTCTGCACAATGAAAGCGTCCCAAGGGTTTTTCAGGGTGTTGAATCCAAATATGCAGTTAAAAAACCATTTTAACTGCAACAAATCAAGATTTAACCTCAATTTCTTCCGCCGGATTCCGTCACCGGAATCTCCAAAAAGTCGCATTATAGACAACTCCCTAAACCTTGGCATACGTTGGTCTTAAGCCATGATAAGGTTTATGGCATATGTTTGGACCTTGTAATATCTCTTTACCATGTATGGCATATGGTTAAACCATAATGCGTTGGTTTATGGATTGTTTGTTAAACTAACCATATTTTTTATATAACCATAACATTATTTCCCATATGCGTTGGATGGTTGGGATATTTTTTTATATGGTTGCATATATTTTGGTTATTATATTTTTGATTTGGTAAAATATATGTTTTACTTATATAGTTAGTTTGAATAACTATATAAAATTGTAGTTATAACCAAAATATTTCTTGTTTTTTTGTGCAGGTTTAGGAGGTTAATGAAGGGCTGCTATGTGTCAGCCTTTGATGGGTTACCATGTGGGTCTTACGCGCTGACTGGGATGCCATGTGGTGCACTGTGGGCCCTATTTTTCCTTTGCCATAGCAATCTTTGAAGAGCTCTATCTTTTGCATACGAGCTCGGTTTGACGAACCGTTCACCCCTCTACGATCAGGACGACGAGATCTACGATCTGGTCTTGGGTTGAAGTCATTCCAATGACTTTGATTTTTGAGCCTCCATGAGTCCTCTTTGTCCTATGTTCTTGAAGATCCACCTGGATCAATCCTCCCCACTGAGGAGCTTTTGGTCCTCCAAAAGCATGAACAATAATCTGCATCTCTTTCTGTACCCTGTCTACATCACAAGTATCCCGAAAAGGTCTTGCTTCCATCTCCTTCACGTTTGTTCTTCGGAGCCTTAAGCGACGAACCAACACATGCTACCTCTGCAACTTGTAGTAAAATTTTTGCAAATGACATGCTTTGAATGTCATGACCAAACTAAAAACCCAAACGTCCCATACTTGCCATGAGTTTATAACACATCCTCGGTGGTCAAGTTTACAATAAGATGGACGTAATACTTCATATATGACAACAAGGCCAACATATCATTGTTGCTTCAAAAAGTGATGGAAAACACCTCATCACTGCAACACATGATTTACATACATAAGGCCAAACATTATTGTTTTAACAAGTGATGGAAACGTAACATCACTTTTAGAGTTTTAATATGCAACTCAAAATACGACTCAAAACATGACTAGACATCATTGTTGCTGACCCAATGATGGAAACATCATCACTTTTACACTTTAAAATGCAACAAATGATTTACAAAAGAATGCCCATGAAACGACAACATGTCTAAAAACCATTTTTCACTGATCAAGGTGAATGGGTCACCTCCTTGTGGCGATTTTGATTGTCGAACAATTGCTTCACCTGCTTCATGCACCGACTCTTTGTCATTAAGGCACTACTATGGATGGAGCTTCCAACAAATGGCTTTTTGATGGCCTTTTCTGTCACAATGATTGCAGTATGTTTTCTTCCTCCATATCTGCTTAACCTGTTTCTTTGCATGCTGTTGAGGGGGTCTTTCACGCCTCATGAATGTTGCCATTCTTTTCCAACACTTGGAAAAGGTATGGTTAGGTAAACCACAAAAAGTGCATGATTTTCGATGCCTTTGTCTTCGTTCATTATTAACAACATGATCATAATCAAAATGAACATTTGAAGATCGAAAATGATTATACCTCCCTTTGTTGTTTATGATGTCAGCATGGTGATGAGGGCTTGCCCTAGCTCTCTCCCTGCAATGGGAATTGTTGTGGGATGATGGGGATGCTTTCCCATCATTCTCTTTCCTCGACGAAGTCTCGGACAACTCTGACACCTTTGAGCACTCTCCTTTAGTGTACCTCGAGCCTACAATTCGAGGTTCATGCACAACCTCCAAAGGTTGAGTGATGCCTTGGTTATTAACACCAAGTTCTTTCTCCTCGTGCCTCATCTTTGTAAGGAGCCTCATGTTTGTCCCTATAATGCGGATCTTCAAATCTCCAACAGACATCATACTATGTGAGGGTGAAATCGAAAGGAAATCAACATCTTTTACCTTCTCTTTCGATTTGGAAAGAACGGATGAGGGCTGCTCATCATTTGTTGTTGGTGGATTGCATTCCCCAACTTTTTTCCTGACATACCCAAGTCCTGCCTGACGGGGTAATTCCTCTACTTTGATGGGGTTGACAATGCCTTGGCCATTAACGCTCAAGCCTTTTCCTTCATACCCCATTCTCTTCAATAGTTTGGAGCCAATTCCTGTGGTGTGATTTTCAAACACAGTGAAATCATCATCAAGAAACATACATGAAGATGGAGAACTACTTTTTACCTCGCATGAGTCACCCTGTAGCTTTTCCAAGGCCTCGTACTTTGCTTGTAGCTGTCGTAGCAAACTTTGTTTCTCCTCTTTCTCTTCATGTAGCCATATCTTCAATTCATCATTCTCTGTTTGATGATTATGCTTGTTTTGCTTCAGTTCTTCCATGGCCTCTTTTGTGGCTTGCAACTGACGCTGTAATCGCTCCTTTTCCTCTGTCTCTTTCTGTAGAGCCTTGTTGAGCTAATTTATTAACATAAATTAACACAAGTATTTAATTATCAATCCGGGTTTGTAAAACTTGGAGGCAAATCCACAGTATATGGACATCAGATATAATCAAGTTTAGAAGATAAAATTTGAAGATTTAAAGAAGTACATATTACAAATATAAACCTATTTTAACAATTTCTAATTCATTTATGTAATATATGAGGGAAGAGGCTCCTAACTTAGGAGAACTAGGTTGTCCTTCCTTACAATACTACTTTCATGAAGATAAATCTAAGAGCACTAATTAAGATTGGTTTATGATGCAGAAGATGTAAAAGAAGAGGCTCCTAACTAAGGAGGTCTAGATTGTTCTTCTTCACAATCCTATTATATCACAATCACCATTGCTTCAAACCAGAAATGGAGAAATAACTTCAAATAAGAAAATGGAGAATGAAATTCAGTTTTACTTCAAGATCAAATAGAAGGGGAATTTAACTTAAATTCCTGTGTGTCCCTTCATATGTAGATTAGAATTAAACCAATATTCATTCAACAATCATCACACATCTAAATACATTTGAAACAAGAACTAATCTATGAAAACTATGAAAATTGAACCAAGAAGTGCACTTAGCTTGGTGTGGGGGCCCTCCACCCTTGCCTTGCACACTTGAAGAAATCTCAGCTACAGCAACTTCAGTAAATCAACCAAGCATGAACAACAAATTGAAATGAAACAGGTTCTTCAAATTAGCTTCCAACTCCAAAGTGTCTCAGCATAAAATTATACAAAAGTTACATACATAAGCCATCAAAGTCTTGGCTTTAAATAGAGGTTTTGTGAAACAAACTGATCTATATTATCTCTAACACTCATATCTACTCATATCCACCTATCTAGGTCGAACTCATCCAATTCATCCCAAGAAATATGGTCAATCCCATAAAATCTCAAAACTACCCTATTTCTTAGGGATTTTCTGGTGACTAGTCATGTTTGACCAGCCTTGACCGGGCCTAATAAAGCTTGTTTTGACCGAACCAAGTGGAGTTAGCTCAGTCCTAGTTCCCAAGCTTTCCATTCATGCATCCAACTTGAGCTCAAGTGTCCTGCAAACATGTCATCTATATAGCTATTACGGGAATTTCTGATTCAGTCCAAAATTGCACTTGAAACTCAATTTTCATAAAAACTTCTAGAAATTGCAAAATTAAAATTATATACCTGACTCTACATAAAATACATAAAAATGAGATGGATGTGATGGAAAATGAATGGAAAATATAAAGATTAAGTAAGTTTCCTTAAGCAAAAATAGACCAAAACCGAGGGCCAACATCTCCCCCTTGCTGATCTTCAAGCATGTTCTCATGCTTGTTTCTTTCTTTTGACCTTTTAATTCTATATGTTGACTGGCCTACTGATGTACCTATGGTTCTGACCCTTGAAGATCAATCTTTCTCTTGAGCTACCTGTAAAAGGATATCTATGCCTTCATGTACTTCTTCTCTTTTCTTGTAGATGACATTCTTTACCTATCAGTGGAAAAATTATGGCTTGGGCTATGTATTCTGGAGTGATGGGAACAAGAATGTCTCCGATGTGTGATGAGGTTTCACCATCAACATACAAATTCAAAAACTTTACACTATTCCTCCTCTGATGATAAAATGCCAATATATCATTCTGGATGAGCAGCTTCAGAGAAGACAACAAATAAAACTTGAATTTTGCAATACATTCTGACACAGGATTCATGTCCCTCTCAAATTAGCAATATCAACAATTTTACTCAAAGGATCCAATATCCAGTTGCTCTTACATCTCACTAAAAGAAGCAAATTTTTTTATGTCTAGGCATTCACTTTCAATTTAGCCACTGGTTTACCCACGCAATCTGCAAAATAGGGGTCAAAAGAACCATAAAAATATCCCAAATAGAAATGAATTTGAGAAAATTGCTGGCATTGAGCCTAATTAGGCTCATTCTGAAGAAAACCCATGTTTTCGTTTTTCAAATTTCATTCTAGTTTGCTCAGAAAAAACAATGAAAAATAATGACTTCTTAGCAATTTCGAATTTTTTAGAAGATATGGTCCTTGATTCCTTATCTGTTACCTCCACTAGCAGTTGACTCGTTTCCTTCTATCTTTGACTGCACAGGTGTTTGCTGCTTCTTGAGAAATCAAAATCTTGGAGGAAATTGATTTTTTCCTTTACCAGCAATCCATCTCTAGCAATGAAATCAATTTTTCTTTGCCACAACATTTTATCCTAACACTGAAATCGATTTTTCTTTGCCTTTAATTTCTGTATTCTGTGTTTTTATTCATGGATATATCATGGCAAATGGCTTACCTGGTCTTTGAAAAAAATAAAATTATTCTCTTTTGAAAACTTCTTCAATCTTCCTCTGTTCTAGTTTTAAAAGGGAGTCCTCTGCACTTTTAAAAAATTGATCTGGAAGAATTTCACTGTGTGAGAGATCAACAAAAAAAATATTAGCACCGTTCCATTGCTCAGAAACTCGTGTTTCGATTCCTGTCTTTTGAAGCTCTGTTTTGAGAAAAATGTGCCCACCGTGTAAAAAAAAATGATATAAAAGTTGCGCTCATTGTGCTTAGAAAATGCTCACTGTGTATATAACAGAACTCTCATATTGCCCACTGTATATTAAAAGAAGATTTTTGTGTTTTCTTAATGTAATCTTAGAATATTGTTCTTCTGCTCTCTGTACAATTCACCATGCAAACCAGGATTCCATTAGCATAATTTTTCATTCACTGTTCTTTGTATAAATCTTCATGCAAGCCTAATCTTCAGCACTGTATATAACCGAAACCCTTTAGTTTTCAACGTTGTTTCAGTTATATAAACACCATAAAGAAACTCTTCTACTCACTGTTCAATGGTTCATATAAGCCCCTGTACTATTGATGTAATCAAATGCACGCAATGTAGATCCAAATGCTTAAACTCAAACTTAATACTCTGTTTTTTTTTTATAGTTCATTTTTTATGCATCAAACTAAGATTTGAATAATGATCAAACTGCCTGATCATATGTACAGGTGTAGTTGACTGTTTGTTTCACATAGGCTACGTGTATCAATCCTATTCAAAGTCCTTAGTTTATGCAATTAACACTTTATGAACAGACCCTTCATCGACAATGCATGAACATTTATCCTTAGTTCTATTAACTTCACTGTTTGTTTATTTGAACCTTGCATTTATAACCTTCTGAAGTCATGGCGATTTTTCGGCGTTTACCTGGCTACCTGTTGGACTCGTGGACTGTTTTAATGGTGCTCCACATTACCCATATCACCTCAAGCTCTGTTTCAATGCCTTAGCGTGCTGACTGGTGGCTTAAACAGATATATAAACGTTTAAATGACAGGCAGTTCTTGCAAAAAATTCGGTGATCATGATCCTGACTTTACCTCTGCGATCTTATTCAAAATAGAAGCAAATAAAATCTCATCTTACCTAAAATTTCCCACGAGATTCCGGGCAGCAATCTGGCGCTATCTCCGTTGATTTATCCTACTTATCTCTCCACAGACTCAGCTATTTTTATCCTTACCTCCTCTGTCAAAATGTTTAACGCTTTTCAATCCTCTTGCTATTATTCACCTGAGCTCTCAAGGGCGATGATGGTAGACAAATGCACTTAGTAAATGGCAGAATGGTTCTGAGAGGCGTAGAGGTTTTGTTCTCAAGTTTCTTGACCGTTTTCAAAAAAAAATTACCGTGCTCTAACTAAGTAAGCCGTAAGCACATCTTATTGGGTGATGCCTGCGTCTTATTAGGTGATACCTGCGTGTCGGTCTTTTGACCAGTTGCCACCTACCGTTGCATTATTATGCTCCAGGCTGCTTTCATCATTCAAATTCCCATTTAATTACAGGTTTGTCTTCATGCGGGTCGTGGCCATCCTTCTGTATGCCAACGTACCATCCTTTGGACTATTGATCGTATCAGCCACTGCCGTCGTTGCCATACAAGTTTATTACTCTCTACATTGGGTTTCTGTTGGTACTATTTCATTGCCATCCTTTTCTTCTAAAAATCCATCATTTGTCTATCATTTTCTCCCATAAACCCCTCACAGTCCATTGAAATTGATTAATGAAGCATTATAGTTGTTATTTTACATTAAATTTAATTTGTGAATTTTTATGTTAAAAATTAGAAATTTCAACAAAATTACGGGATGTCATGACTTCCTGTAATTGGTTTATGTTGTGACACGTGGCATGGCAGGAAAATCAAAACAAAGGATAAGGACGTGATCTAGGATGTACATACATGGTGGAGAATCTATTCAGCATCGAATCTAAAGATCCTAGATACATGGTCAATGCTGGTCAAACCCAACCTTTTTGATCATAAAAGCAGCAAAAAGCCAAAGTTACTTAAACTGATTTCGTTTTGTTTTGGAAATCAGTTAAGATTAGAAAAAAACAAAAATCGCCTTTTTGATTGTAAAAGCAGAAACATCTGCGTGATAATGTATGTACATTCGATTATAGACTGTTAGTGAACGGAGGATAAAAGACACGAGAGCAAAGGGGAGACGGGGATATCATATCGTATTGTTACCAAAACTCTGTTCTTGCATGTAATTGATTTCCAGACTTTAATCACAGGCAGCGTTTAATCATTACAGTGTTTTATGTGTTAATGGTTTCATCATCTGAAGTTTTTTAAGTGTGCCATCAACGCGTGGACGGGCCCTACGTGGGGACTAGTATACTTTCATTTCATTTTCATAGCATTTGGACTTTAGATCTGAATAGCGTTTGATGCCATTTCTTTGCTTGTGAATTAATTAATTCGATTAGAAGTTCTTGCGATTGCTATTTGATGATTCATGGTGATAGCTTGAGATTTCAATTGCTAAATTATTGAACAAGATCTTGTAAAAGATTTAATTGGGCACTGAATTTCAAATTATCTCTATGGACTCTGTTTTCATGAATCTGAGTTTTAGTATGCTTAAAAGAGTTTTTGGTTTTCATGAATGCTTAGTGTGTTAGCTGGAAAGAGTTTTTGTGAATGATATTCTTGTAAGAGAATTGGAAACTCAGACTAGTAACACGCTGTTTTTTTAGAACAGTTAATTAAATTAGATGATCTGAGTGTTCAAGGTGTGAAAGGAAACATATTTCAATCTCTTGTAAAGGAGTGTTGTAGCCTGTCACAATCGACACTTAGTTAGGTAGATGAGATCCTTTTAGGTCTATAGAATTTAGACACGTGCCTCTCAGTTTACCTAACTTGGTTGACATTAAATTTAGTCTAATCTAGACCCCTGGATTGGTCACTACATTTTGGCGTCGTTGCCGGGGAGGCGCAGCTAGAGGATTCTTAAAAAAACAAAAACATAGATTTAATTTTAATTCATTATTTTAGAAGTCATGTTTGCTTATGTCTAGATCTAGAGATAATAAAGGTAGATTCATAAAAACCCCCCATCCAAAAACTAACCTACCACTAGGAGCAGACCCTTTAGAAAAAAATTGAACACACAACACCAGCTGAGAAAGTCACCATACAAAAATTAGAGGATAAACAGAAATCAGGGCAAAGACTCACGCTCATTGAGAGACAAATTCTATTGGCACACGAATCACAGAAGAAACATCTCCCTGAATCCTCTATAAAAAGAGAAAGTAGTCAAATAACTCAACAATCTCTCCTTGAACCTACTGATTTTGAAAAATCTCAAGAAGGAGAAAGATCACTAGAACAACTTCTCTTTGGAACAAGTGACACTGAACAAGGAACTAAATCAACAAAAGAACCTATCAAAATGGCTAAGGAAGGAGGAGGATCAGCAAGAGGACCCAATCCTGAACAACAAGATCGAAGAGAGGAGGAAGAGTCAACCTTTAAATTTCCTATTCAAGAACTAGGAGAAAATCATGATGAAGAAATAAAAATGAAAAACATACCTCCATCTATGTTACCAAACTTTTATGGCACGGCTTCAGAAGACCCAGATTTATTCTTGTTTGAGTTTGACATAGTTTGTCGAACATATGGTTACACAGATGATGCCCATAGGCTTAGACTCTTCCCAACAACATTAAAAGCATCAGCATTAAGATGGTTCACGGGACTTGTGAATATGCAATAACTAATTGGGATGGCATGAGAAGAATATTCCTAAAGAAATGCCAAACTTATTGCAGATCGAAAGATTCTAAAGATGATATCTTTAGAATGAATGAGCAAGAGGATGAAAATTTAGAGGAGTATTTAGAACGATTTGTTTACAATTTGCAAAAATCAAAACATAGAACCATGTCTCTTGATCTGATTCGAACAATATTTTTGAAGGGCATTCGAGAGGAATATTTAGATGATCTTAATTTGATGGGAAAAGGTGATATTTCCACTTTACCTTTCGAAGAAATTGCTAATTTATGTGAAAAATATTCTAGGAGCAAAGCCAGAAATGGAAAAAGAGCTATATCATCCAAAGCCACAAAATCTTCTTCAGCAAGTGTCACAAGGGCTGAAATAGGAAACCTGTTAGAAGAATTCAAAACAGATCTATTAAGTACCTTAGGAACTCAAATTGACACTCTGAAAGCCAAGAAAAGACAAGAAGAGGAAGATCAAATAATTGCTGTCTTTTGTCCAAAATGCCAGAAGAAACATCCCTTGAAAGACTACCCATTAGAAAACATTCAAGTTTGTGCCTTTTGTACTGAAAATCATGATATATTTCATTGCTCTAAAGTCAAGATTTTGCATAATTGTAATGTGGCAGCTAACATAGATATGGAGAATGTGTATTTCATGGGCGCAAAGAGACCATGGCAACCACGACCTCCACCTCCAGCGCGTATGTTTCCAAACCAAAATTTGCAATTTCCTGCACAAGATGAGATGTATGTTCAGAATTCTTGGAATGTACCCATGCCATGGCAACACCAAAATTACCCACAACAACAATGGGGACCATCTCAGCAATACTCTCAACAATATCAACCATATCCTCAACCATACCAACCCTATTCTCAGCCATTTCAACAGTATCATCAGCCATATTCACAATATCCTCAAACATATCAACAATATCCTCAGCAGCAAGTTGTTTATCAACCCCAACACACTCAACAAGCATTGCCTGCTCCTCCACCAATAAATCCACCTCAATTACAACTTCCATCTAACCAACAACCTCCTAGACCCACTCAGATTCCTGCTCAACCTGTACCAAATCCAAATAATAGAGCAGAGAGACCAGCTTATAATGTAGATGAGGGACCATCATATCCCACATTGCCTTTACAAAATATCAATTTGAGGTCTGGTAAGGTACTTCATAAAGAACCTCCAATAGTTGAAAAACAAGAAGAAAACGAAGAAAATGAAAATGAAACTCCAACTCAAAAGAAACAAAATGATGACATCAAAAATAAACAAATACAACTGTTGCATCCACCACCTTTTCTAGAAAGATTGGTCCAAGCAAAACTTCCCATGTCTATACCACAGTTTGATGTTTTAGATGAGCTAAAGATTGTCTATATAAAAATTCCACTATTACAAGCCATAAAAGACATTCACATATATACTAAAGCAATCAAAGAATTATGCCTCAAGAAACCTACTAGGAAAAGAATTGATCCACAGACTATTCATGTTATTGGATATTTAGCTGGCCTTATGACAAACACCATTTCAATGGAAAAGTATGTTGATCCTGGTATTCCCAGAGTCACTACAATCATTAACAACATACATATTCCAAACACCTTAATTGACCTTGGGGCCGCAATAAATGTGATGACTCTTGAAACAATGAAAACACTGCAGCTCACAAACTTGCAGCACACAACAATTGTTCTAGAACTAGCTGATAGGTCTAAAGTGATTCCTGAAGGGATTTTGGAGGACATAATTGTTTCACTGGACTCTTGGGAGTATCCAGTGGACTTTTTAGTTCTTCAGCCAAAATCTAATTTAGGAGGACACCCTATCATCCTTGGTAGACCATGGTTAGCAACTGCTGATGCATTCATAGGATGTAGATCGGGTAATATGATTATTTCACGAGGAACTGAAAGAAAACAACTCACTCTCTACCCATCAGCACAATCACCAGCAGTGGCACATAATTTATGGCTTGATGATAAATACAATGATAAGGAAGAAGTTCAATCTGTTTTCAGCATTAATCAAATCTATGATTTTCAAGAACATAATAATTATGATTTGGTAGAATTGTTCCTTTCTCAACCTGATATTTTTGAAGAACTAAGAAATGACCAATACCATGCTGTAGATGAACTTTTGGCACAGAATTTTCAGGAAACATGCACCATTCAATCCTTGCAAACAACATTTCAAAACATTTTTCCCATTCAATCTATCACAAACACACAGAGCAAGACCATAGAGATTAGTCCAGGAAAAACTTTGAATATTAGCACTCACCTAGACTCATCTCAGGAGGAAAAATTGATCCAATTATTGAGAAAATACCAGAAAGCATTTGCTTGGGACTACACCGATATGCACGGAATTCACCCTGAAACATGCACTCACCATATTTACACGTATAGTAATATCAAACCAGTGAGGCAACCGCAGAGAAGAATGAATCCCATGCTTCAGGAGATTGTTAGAGATGAATTACAAAAACTATTGAAAGTCAATTTTATCTATCCTATCTCTGACAGTCAGTGGGTATCCCCATTGGTAGTAGTGCCCAAGAAAAATGTCAAGTGGCGGATTTGTGTTGATTACAGACAATTGAACAAAGCAACCTTCAAAGATTATTTCCCACTACCATTTATTGACCAAGTGCTAGACACATTAGCTGGAAAATCATCATTCTCTTTTCTTGATGGTTTTAGTGGCTATAACCAAGTCAGAATAGCCTTAGAGGACCAGGAAAAAACCACTTTTACTTATCCCTGGGGCACTTATGCCTATAATGTTTTACCATTTGGACTTTGCAATGCTCCAGCTACATTTCAGAGAGTTGTATTAGCTATTTTTGCTGATTTAGTTCATGACTGTGTTGAAGTTAACATGGATGATTTTTCAGTGTATGGTAATTCATTTGAGCATGCATTAGAGAATCTTGAAAAAGTTTTGAAGCGATGTATTGAAGCTAATCTGTCCCTGAGCAATGAAAAGTGTTTTATGATGTTAAATGAAGGGATAGTATTAGGTCACTATATTTCTTCTCAAGGCATTAAAGTTGATCCATCAAAAATCTAGATCATTGTCAATTTGCCAATTCCAAAGACTCAAAAAGAGGTAAGAAGTTTTCTTGGGTATGCAAGCTATTACAGAAGGTTTATTGAACATTTTAGTAAAATAGCTTTACCTCTGTTTAAGCTTCTAGCAAAAGATACACCTTTCAACTGGAATGAGAATTGTCAGCAAGCTTTTGAAACAATCAAAGAAAAGTTATCAACCACACCAATCTTAAAAGGACCTAACTGGACCCTACCATTTCACATCTTTACAGATGCATCTGATACTGCAGTAGGTGCCTCATTAGGCCAAAAAGAAGAGTCTTTCAATTATGCCATATATTTCATTAGTAAAAATCTAACACCTGCAGAATTAAACTACACAGTCACTGAAAAAGAAATGCTTGCAATCATACATGCTGCGAATAAATTCCGACATTATATAACTGGTTATGAGGTTTTTGTACATACTGACCATTCCGCCATTAAGTATTTAATGAATAAACCAATCACTAATGGCAGAGTTACCAGATGGTTGTTATTATTACAGGAATTTAATATTACAGTTTTAGATAGACGAGGTAAGGAGAATCAGATGGTAGATTTTCTTTCTAGACTGCAAAATTCAGGTGAGGTTGTTCCGGCTGAAGATTCCTTCCAGATGAAAATTTATTTGCAATTTCAATAGTGAATCCTTGGTATACTGACTTAGCCAACTATTTGTCCACAGGAAGAACACTTCCATATTTCACTCCAAAGGAAAAGAAGAGGTTGATCAAACAAAGTGCTAGATATTCATGGGTTAATGGAGATTTATTTTACACCGGTTATGATATGATTATTAGACGATGTGTAAGAAATGATGAAATAATTGATATTTTAAAATCTTGTCATGATGAACCGTGTGGTGGGCATTTTGCAGCCAAAAGAACAGCATTCAAGATTCTCAGTCTTGGATACTATTGGCCATCTATTTTTAAGGATTCCAAGAAGTATGTGAAAAGTTGTGATAGTTGTCAAAGAATGGGCAGACCAATAGCTACAGATGAAATGCCACTTCAGCCTCAAGTACATTTAGAGCCATTTGAAAAATGGGCTCTAGATTTTATAGGACCCATCAATCCAACTTCCAAAGGCAAAAAGTACATCCTAGTATGTACTGATTACGTGACAAAATGGGCTGAAGCAAAAGCACTAGTCCGGGCAACTGAACAAACAGTGGTAAACTTCCTTTTTGAAGAAATTTTTGTAAGGTATGGAGTACCAAGGGAGATCGTGACAGATCAAGGTACTCAGTTTACTTTAAAGCTAGTCAACGACATCACAGAAAAATATACAATCAAGCATAGGAAAAGTACACCTTACCATCCACAGGCCAATGGCCAGGTGGAATCAACAAATAAAACATTGGAAGGAATTATCACTAAGACAGTAGCAATGAATAGAAAGAATTGGGAAGAGAAGCTCAAAGATGCACTCTGGGCTTACAGAATCACGTGGAAAAACACTACCAGATTTATACCATATCAATTGGTGTATGGAAAAGAGGTAATGCTTCCTATTGAATTTCAAACACATACTAATAACATGGTTGCAGATTTAGGAATTGATCTCAATGAAGCTCAACAAGAGAGAATTCGGCAATTGAACCAGTTAGATGAAATTAGACAGCAAGCAAAGGAGACAACAATCCTAATGCAGAAACAAAGGAAGCAGTGGCATGATGCACACATTAAAAGGAAACAGTTCAAAGAAGGAGACTGGGCTTTACTCTTTGACTCTAAATTCAGAGATCATAAAGCCAAATTTACCACACATTGGATGGGCCCATATGAAATAGTTCAAGTCTATGAAAATGGATCAATATTAAGCTTACTACAATTGATGGAGAAGGCAACACCTTTATTGTCAACGGACATAGGTCGAAACTCTATCATAAGCCCATCAACAAGGAGGATTTTATTCAAACTGTATCTCAGCAAAGGGAGGTTGAGGTATTGCAGCCTTTAGCTATGATATCTCTACCTTAGTTAATTCCATTTCATTTGAAAAATAAATAAAACAATATACAAAAAAAAAAAAAAAAAAAAAAAAAACAAAACAAAACAAAATTAAAAAAAAAAAAACAAAACAAAACAAAGAAAAAAATAATAATAATAATGGTTTAGATGTGAAAACTAGACTCTGGCACACTCAAACCCAGAATTCTTACTAGAAAACCAATTCTTTGGCTGGTAAGAATTCCTTGTTCTACTTGTTTACTGTTTTTCATCACTTCAATAATGACTTGAGGACAAGTCAATGCTTTAGTGGGGGAGAAGAACCAGCATTTTTGTTTTCCTTATCTCATCTCCTCATTTTTAAATCTTCAAAGAATTTGTTTCAATATTTCAATAAAGGAGCTGTTTTTGTTTTTTATTAAAGGGACCTGTTCAGTGCAATATTCAGTGGGACCTGTTCAGAAGACTATGTCAACAATATCAATATTAGAGGGACCTGTTCAACCAATATTAGAGGGACCTGTTAAAGACTGCATTCAAGATACATCAGGCTACTTCAACAAAGTTTTCAAAGGTTGCTTATCATCAAGGCTACATCAACACCAAGGATCAAAGAAGCTGCACAAACATAGTTCTTCAGATTTCAGAGGGACCTATTATATTCAATTTCATTTCAAAGGGACCTATTTTGAATAGTGAAGATCATTCCTACCTGTGCATGCCAACTCAACTTTTGGTCAACCAACAAGTGTAATGTATTGTTGTAATTTTTATTTTTAACATTTAAAATTCTTAAATTATTTTAGTGTTAAATATGATGATTATGATTGCTTGTTATCAATTTCAAAAACCCCTATACCCATCACCCTTGTAACATTCCTAACTACTCACCTCATTATCACTCTGCTATCATTTCCTATCACACCTTAGCCTATTGCCATTTTCCTACACCACTCTTCAAACCTTGTCATCGATCCATCATTTTTCAATCGGCCAAGTGCCAACAAGTATGGATACTCAATGAAAAAGTTCATGCAATGGCAAGACATTTGTCACACCGTGTCATCAAATGATTCCATTCATTTTGAATGTTGGAGCTATAAAACAATTGTTTGACCCAAGTCGACTCATGAAACATATATCCGTTATCATCACTACATCATTCTTTATATGTATATGGTGTTCTCATGATTGTACCTATGCAAACCAGTACCACTCCTCTGTCTTTATGATGTGAATGCGCTTCCAACTCTGCATTATCATTATAGCGATTGGGTAAAGGTCGGTTGTTAAGTTTTCACTTTATAAAACTCTCAGTTCATACGTGTTCAAACTCTGAGTTTTCAAAGAGGGCCGAGATAGCAAGTGCTACAAAGGGAGAGAATAGCAGCCAGGCTTACCATGAGTTTTTACTTCCGCCCATAATCCGAGGACATTAACCAGGTCACCGCCCAAGCAATTGAAGAAGGAGACCCTGAGAATCGAGGGCGTTACCAAGTCAGTTCAGTGGAACGCAGGGAAAGAGGTAACACATTGAGAAACCCTTATTGAATTGTTAATCATAAACAAAAGGGTTAGAACAGAGATTTTTTTTTACAAGATGACCAATAGAGCAGAGCCTGAAACATTTGATAGTTCACAATATCATGATGACTGTGTCACGATTTTAAAGGAAAAACACTGGTTATCTTTTCTAGAGAAATTCAATGGAAACAATGAAGAAGTTACAAAGCAGTTTGCATTCTCCTTCAATGGAGAGAAAGCATTAATAGGAAACTTCTCTTTTAGAATTTCAGAAGACACCATAGCGCAAACATTGGGAATCAGTCCAGAAGGGGAAAAATATTTCAAAACAAAACAATTTAAGGAAAAATCATGGACTCAGTTTATGTCTAGGTCAAGGGTTTCCTCTGTCAACTGGAAAAAGGGTGTTCCTAGAAGCTGGCTAATTCACCCTTGGGATGAAATGGTATACATTATTCAGAAATTTGTTACATGTGAAGGGCGTTACAACATAGTATACCTATATCACATCAAACTCCTGTTGCACTTAAAAGGTCAATGCACCATCAGTCTGGCATATTTTCTCTTACAGAGTTTGACTAAAATGTTAAAAACCATTCAGAAACAAAAGGGTAATGAAGATAAGAGTTTGTATCATTTTGGGTTGATTAAAATTCTAATTGAATTTGAGTTGCGGAGGAGAGGAAAAACATGGAAAGAATTTTTGATTGCCAATCAAATTAAAATTGGAGAAGATGAACAGGAACAACAAGAACGCACTGAGTTTATGCTTGATATTGATGAGGAAATCCCTGAGCGTAAGTCAAGCAATGTTCCTCCACCCAGCAGTAATGTAAGGACAAGAAGGATGAGGCAAGAAACTTCCAAGAAAATTGAACAAGATAAAATCTTCACTACTTATACGAGAAGATCAAGGAGAATACAAAGGAATCAAACACAAGATGATGCACCAATGGAAATTGAAAGCAGTGCTCATTCACATCCAGAACAGGAAGCAGAAATGGAATTCGAGAGTAACAAGGAAGAAAGGAAGGAGCTAGCACCTACAAACAAGAAACAAAGACGGTTAGAAAAATAAATTGAAGAGATAAAAGAAGAATTGATGGAAGCAAACATGTTATAGAAAGTCATAAAGAAGAAAAATGAAATGTTGAGAGCTCAGAGCAAGAAGACTCAACAGAAAAATGAGAAACTGAAGGAGCAAATCAAAGAACTTAAGAATGAACAAACCGAAATGTGCAAATGGGCGACAAAATGGTACACTGAGAAAAAAACTCTCAAAGAAAAATATAAGAATATGAAACATGAGCTCCACGTTTAGAAGAATACCCAAGCTCAGAAGAATATAGATGCATTGCTACAAGCGGCAGAGGCACAAGCAGGAACAGAATATAAAGGGAGCACATCAGGATTAGCATGAGGACATGCTAAATCATTGAGCTTGGGGGAGATGTTGGTACTATTTCATTGCCATCCTTTTCTTCTAGAAATCCATCATTTGTCTATCATTTTCTCCCATAAACCCCTCACAGTCCATTGAAATTGATTAATGAAGCATTATAGTTGTTATTTTACATTAAATTTAATTTGTGAATTTTTATGTTAAAAATTAGAAATTTTCAACAAAATTACGGGATGTCATGACTTCTTGTAATTGGTTTATGTTGTGACACGTGGCATGGCAGGAAAATCAAAACAGAGGATAAGGACATGATCTATGATGTACATACATGGTGGAGAATCTATTCAGCATCGAATCTAAAGCTCTTGGATACATGGTCAATGCTGGTCAAACCCAGCTTTTTTGATCATAAAAGCAGAAAAAAGCCAAAGTTACTTAAACTTATTTCGTTTTGTTTTGGAAATCAGTGAAGATTAGAAAAAAAACAAAAATCGCCTTTTTGATTGTAAAAGCAGAAACATTTGTGTGATAATGTATGTACATTCGATTATAGATTGTTAGTGAACGGAGGATAAAATACACGAGAGCAAAGGGGAGACGGGGGTATCATATCGTATTGTTACCAAAACTCTGTTCTTGCATGTAATTGATTTCCAGACTTTAATCACAGGCAGCGTTTCATCATTACAGTGTTTTATGTGTTAACGGTTTCATCATCTGAAGTTTTTTAAGTGTGCCATCAACGTGTGGACGGGCCCTACGTGGGGACTGGTATACTTTCATTTCATTTTCATAGCATTTAGACTTCAGATTTGAATAGCGTTTGATGCCATTTCTTTGCTTGTGAATTAATTAATTCGATTAGAAGTTCTTGCGATTGCTATTTGATGATTCATGGTGATAGCTTGAGATTTCAATTGCTAAATTATTGAACAAGATCTTGTAAAAGATTTAATTGGGCACTGAATTTCAAAGTATCTCTATGGACTCTGTTTTCATGAATTTGAGTTTTAGTATGCTTAAAAGAGTTTTTGGTTTTCATGAATGCTTAGTGTGTTAGCTGGAAAGAGTTTTTGTGAATGATATTCTTGTAAGAGGATTGGGAACTCAGACTAGTAACACGCTGTTTTTTTAGAACAGTTAATTAAATTAGATGATCTGAGTGTTCAAGGTGTGAAAGGAAACATATTTCAATCTCTTGTAAAGGAGTGTTGTAGCCTGTCACAATCGACACTTAGTTAGGTAGATGAGATCCTTTTAGGTCTATAGACTTTAGACACGTGCCTCTAAGTTTACCTACCTTGGTTGACATTAAATTTAGTCTAATCTAGACCCCTGGATTGGTCACTACAGTTTCATCATAACCTTGTTTGCATTCTCGCCACTACCCATGACTTCATTACATATATAACATGAACCATGTATTTTGAAATCATATTGTTGCAATGGTTGCAAGCTCGTTGTAGTTATATCCCCCACCTTTATATTCTAATATCATTGCATAGTTTGCCACTTTTGCTATGCGCTCAAAGGTTTTATGCTTAATACATTTCCTTTTTGTATTCTTTTACAAAATGCGCATATATTTCCTTGTTTACACAAGATATCTTATAGTTTTAAAATGACCATCTAGGTCATGTTTAAAATTATCTCCATGTACTAATGTTTGATTCAGTTGTGCAGGTTCCATCTTGTTACATTTGCTTTAATCCCTTTTTGCTTTGAGGAAAAATACTTAAGAATATATACTTAGGGTTAGGGTTATGAAATGAATATGGAATGTAGGAAATAAATATAGGTAAATATAGAATGATATTTAAGGTTATGAAATGTTAGGGTTATGGAATGAATATGAAATATATGAATGGGATATAGAATATAAATATAGGATTAGGTCTAAGATAATGGGTATAGGATGAGGAAAATGTAATGAATATAAAGTAGCATTCAGATATTAACTCAATTTTAACAAAGTCTAAAAATTTCTACAAAAATTTGAATTTACAAGAGCAAAATTGTGCACTTACTATACTTGTACTTCCCTGATAGTATTGGATGAATGCTGCTGTTCTTTAACAATATTGGATGAAGTTGTCTTGTTCGAATATCGTAGATAGATAGAAACATAGAGCTTATTTATGCTTCATGTTCTACATTTTTCATTGATTCTGGTCCATTGATTGTTGATGTCGTTCGAGTCCCTCTGTAATTGATTCATAATAACTCAGGTCCCTTCTGTCATGTACATTTTGATGCAATATATACATGTTTTTACCAACATTTCAGGTCCCTCTGCAATTGATTTCAAAAATATTTCAGGTCCCAACTGCCAACAATACAAGTTCTGTCATCAATTCAGCTGCACAACTAAGTGTCTTTTTGTGAATCTTCCCCCCTTGCAGATGGGAAGACTTGTCCTCAAGTCTTGTTTATTTTGGAGGATGATTCCTGCAAACTCAGACTGAAGAAATGGTAAAAAAAATAGAGAATTCATATTGGCCAAACAAGTTGGTTTTCTGATATGAATTCGAGTTTGTATTGTGCCACTTTCATGGATTTTCACAACCAAACTCCTTTATTATTTTTGATCTTTTTCTATTATTTTTTATTTTTTCCTTTTCTAGATGGAGGTGGGGTGTAATGAAGTAGGGAAGTATGAAAAGCTTATGAAAATAGGTTATATTGAAGTCATGATTTAGTAATAAATGGATAGATAATAAGTCTGGACTTCAACATGCATGGTCGCAGAGCTTAACATACAATATGGATGATGGATGAAATCATGAACAATATGGCTTATGAAAGGCTTCTTTGGAGATTGATGTGACTTGACATGGTACTGAACTTGACTGCTTCTTCTGATGATTATCTTCATGTCTTTTTGCCTTGATCTCGATCATGTTGTAGGGTTTGTTGATGTTGGTGGTCAGCATCTAAGAGCAAGCTTCAAGAGTTTGAGTTTCATTGAATGAACTCAACATCAGGTGAATTTTCACTTTGCTTTGACTTGAACATTTGTATTCATATTCTGAAATATGAATTTGACTTCGAAAATTACTTCATCCATGGAATTCACTCCTTCATTCTTCCTATCACTTGCAAAAACATAGCACTTGCCTGCAATACAATATTAGATGATGGAGGAAGAGAGGTGTACAATTTCTCTTCTTCCAATATATATGTAAATCATTACAAGCATTGCTTAGAAAACAAGTCCAAATATGATAGACAAATATAATGCTTTTATTTACCCCTTGAGGAATGGTGGCCAACCTAGACCTCCTAGCGGTATTTTGTTTACAAAATATTTGTTTGATATACTATTAGAGTGATTCCAAAGCCAAGTTGGAGTGAATTCATATGGCTATCTCCAGTATAAACAAGTTTTCAAAATGGTTTAAAATGATATGGTAAAAATTATAAGAAGTGCCATGTTTGATAGAGCTGCTTGTTAATTTTTAACTAGACCAACAGTCACTGTTTGAAGTGTAACTTCTTCGATAAAGATTGGATCAATGTGATTCCACTTGGATATTAAAGTAGATTCATTTTTTCCTTTCCAATAGAAATAGGTTTTAAAAATTTTTAGGCTTGATATCACAAAATTGGTGATGAACAGACCTAGGAGGCAGAGTTTTACTATACTATTTTGAAGACATGCAGTCACTAAATGTGGCATAACATTTTCATTTCACCTTCAAATGGGATGATTCAAATTGTGTCTTAAACTGGACTTGAATATATATCTCCCATATAAACAGGTTTTGAAAAGAAAATTATTTGGTATTTCAAGTATGCCAATGAACAGTCAAGACCTAGAATTGTCACCATGCAGATTTTTTGACAAACAGTTAGTATTTCAAGAATAACTTTTTCATATGTTACCTAATTGAAGTGATTCAAATTGATTTGGAAACTAGATTCCAAGGGCTATCTTCTCTATGAAATTTAGATAAAAATGTTTCCATTAGACACCTCAAATATAGGCTGTACTAACTCTATCCTCAACATTTCACTTGAGACCTAGTTTTGATTTTGATCATTTTTTATTTGTGATATAATTTGAAAACTTCAAAATGGATTCCAAAACTAGATTTCAAGCGATATGTAAAAAAAAACCATGATTTCAGAATGATCATATATTGTTACCCAAAATAGTCTTGTTCTTACTGCATTTTGCCATGTAGTCCTTTCAAATGAATATTGAACAATGATTTGAAGAAATAATTTGAAACAAATTTATTATGGAAGTCTTATTGTGAACCCATTCTACTTGTTTATTTATTCTATTCTATCTTATTTTATTTTAGAAAAACAATTCATTCTCTCAAGTATAAGAGAATTTTCAGTGCATCCATTTTTGTAACAAGATCATAAGTAAACTCATATCCAAATTTGAAAAATATACTTTAATGAAATTTTGGACATGAAAATTTATTTGATCATAAAGATTTGATGAGAAAGAATGTTCAAGAATGGAGTAGCGTTGTGACCTATTCTTTAACATCATTTTTTAGATCTTGTCGTTGAAAATGGAATTTGTAGTTATTTTTTTATTTTATTTTTTTTGTTGTTGGGGGTTTTGTTTTGAGAATCTACTTTTAGGATATCTATTTCTAGGCATAAAGAAACATAACTAAGAGAAATGTATCTTAACTAAATTTTTAGTGTTTTTATTTATCTTCAATTTGACTATGCTAATAATTACCTCCCCGGAAACGGCGCCAAAATGTTGGACTAATTTATTAACATAAATTAACACAAGTATTTAATTATCAATCCGGGTTTGTAAAACTTGGAGGCAAATCCACCGTATATGGACATCAGATATAATCAAGTTTAGAAGATAAAATTTGAAGATTTAAAGAAGTACATATTACAAATATAAACCTATTTTAACAATTTCTAATTCATTTATGTAATATATGAGGGAAGAGGCTCCTAACTTAGGAGAACCAGGTTGTCTTTCCCTACAATACTACTTTCATGAAGATAAATCTAAGAGCACTAATTAACAATGGTTTATGATGCAGAAGATGTAAAAGAAGAGGCTCCTAACTAAGGAGGTCCAGATTGTCCTTCTTCACAATCCTACTATATCACAATCACCATTGCTTCAAACCAGAAATGTAGAAATAACTTTAAATAAGAAATGGAGAATGAAATTCAGTTTTAGTTCAAGATCAAATAGAAGGGGAATTTAACTTAAATTCTTGTGTGTCCCTTCATATGTAGATTAGAATTAAACCAATATTCATTCAGCAATCATCACACATCTAAATACATTTGAAACAAGAACTAATCTATGAAAACTATGAAAATTGAACCAAGAAGTGCAATTAGCTTGGTGTGGGAGCCCTCCACCCTTGCCTTGCACACTTGAAGAAATCTCAGATACAGCGACTTCAGTAAATCAACCAAGCATGAACAACAAATTGAAATGAAATAGGTTCTTCAAATTAGCTTCCAACTCCAAAGTGTCTCAGCATAAAATTATACAAAAGTTACATACATAAGCCATCAAAGTCTTGGCTTTAAATAGAGGTTTTGTGAAACAAACTGATCTATATTATCTCTAACACTCATATCTACTTATATCCACCTATCTAGTTCGAACTCATCCAATTCATCCCAAGAAATATGGTCAATCCCATAAAATCTCAAAATTGCCCTATTTTCTAGGGATTTTCTGGTAATTAGTCATGTTTGACCAGCCTTGACCGGGCCTAATAAAGCTTGTTTTGACCGAACCAAGTGGAGTTAGCTCAGTCCTAGTTCCCAAGCTTTCCATTCATGCATCCAACTCGAGCCCAAGTGTCCTGCAAACATGTCATCCATATAGCTATTATGAGAATTTCTGATTCAGTCCAAAATTGCACTTGAAACTCAATTTTCATAAAAACTTCTAGAAATTGCAAAATTAAAATTAAATACCTGAATATGCATAAAATACATAAAAATGAGATGGATATGATGGAAAATGGATGAAAAATATAAAGATTAAGTAAGTTTCTTTAAGCAAAAATAGACCAAAACTGAGGGCCAACAAGCCTCATACATGATTTCCACTCTCTTGGAAATGTTGACCATAGTCTCGTACATTGCTCTTTCATTCTCTGTCACTGCAGGTTCCATTGTTCACACTGCAATTCACATACACGTAAAGACTGCTTCGATACCACTTGATCTAGGTCCGGGTGTGAAGAAGGACCCTTCCAAGACCATTTATTTTCATGATGTGTTAAAATTGCTTTTTAAAAGAACATTAACAAATACAGATGCAGACTGTAAAGAAGAGGAACATAAAAGTCATCAACTCATGAAAACAAACGCCGTTGATAACGGAGTTTGTCCAAGAGGGACTATGTCTCCAGGCCCCAGTGTCAAGATGGTTTAGGCTGCTGCATTATGTGTTGTCAATAAAGATGATGTACACAGAGATGATGTCTCGATCATATAAGGAAGAATGCCCTCACGCAGGAGTGGTTCTAAGAGATGTTCCATAGCTAGAACTCTCAATCAAAATACTCCTATCAGTATGATACAAACACAAGCATGGTGTGCATCCCACCGACATGGCACAAAGGGAATGTCAAAGCAAAACACATGCATGACGACAACAAGAGTATCTCAACAACATACAACAAAGGATCTCAAAGCACAACATAAAGAGTTATGATAGAAAGCACATCACATAGAAAGATTCCGTATCAAATCAAGCAAGGAATCATGACAACATATAATAACAAGATCCTGCATCAATCATCAATCATGGACCTGTACAACATAATGCAGAAAGAAGAAGTACATGAACACATCATATACCTCACCACCAAGGGCCATCTGAATCAAATGCTGTCAAAGTGCTAAAGTTTGCTGAAACATCGATCTCATAGTATCGATTGCAAGAAGAAGATTGTTCGCACATGAAGATGGATGTCTGCACTAACACTTAGAAAAGTGACTAAAAGAAGAAATGAGAGAAAGATAAATCTAAATACACCATCAGATTTGTGGCGTCGCGTAGTGCTAAAACGACTATCCAAAATCTAAATTCTAAGAATTTGAAAATTTCGAGCTCAAGGAATCTTTTAGATTCCCTCAAGATTCCTCAAAGATTTTGTTTCAGGTATGAGCTGAAAATCCGCTTCTCAGATGTCAAATCTGATTTTACCATTAGGATTCTTGCCGAAAACCATGAAAAACAAGTATAAACTTGACCATATTCTGACAAAGTGAAATTTTTACCTCCGTGGGAAAATTTCATTGCTTATGGGGCCGCTCTTTGTTTTCGCTGAAATCATGGTTCCACCTGCATTCTGGAAATCACTGGAAGATGCAGAACTCAGATTGAAAAATGGATAGCGTCATCACGTTCATGATGACGAGAAGTGTAAAATCCATATAAAATTTGTCAATTTCTGAGAAGTTAAAATTTTGCCCTCTTACAAAATTCATGATCCCTACGTTAAAAAATTATTAAACTCCCTTGATTTGCATCCCAGCGCCAAGGTCAAAATTCGTTCAGTGCTTCTCTTCTGCTTGTCAAATGGTAAGGAATGAGTTTAAATATTTAAGGCGGATTAAACCATAAAATGGTTATGATTTATTTTTAACTAAACCCATTATTAAAATAACCATATTCCAATTTCACAAAACCTTATGCCATATACTACAATATATATATATTTTCAAGTTTTATTGGGGAGTGGGCCCGTCCTCCACGGGACCGCACTCATCCCATCCCAACTTACGGAAACCATGCTTTAATTTGGGTGTTGTACGCTGAGGTATGTGGGCGGTGGGACCACCACGTGGCTGCCCCCAACCATACCCTCGTATCTCCCGCGTTGACCGTTTTCAATCATAACCATTATACGATGCTTTCAAGCCATGCGTTGGTTGGCATGCGGTAGTTACAAACTTTACTTTAACCCTTGGCATACGTTGGCCTTAAGCCATGATAAGGTTTATGGCATATGTTTGGACCTTGTAATATCTCTTTACCATGTATGGCATATGGTTAAACCATAATGCGTTGGTTTATGGATTGTTTGTTAAACTAACCATATTTGTTATATGACCATAAAATTATTTCCCATTTGCGTTGGATGGTTGGGATATTTTTTTATATGGTTGGATATTTTTTGGTTATTATATTTTTGATTTGATAAAATATATGTTTTACTTATATAGTTAATTTGAATAACTATATAAAATTGTAGTTATAACCAAAATATTTTTTGTGCAGGTTTAGAAGGCTAATGAAGGGCTGTTATGTGTCAGTCTTTGATGGGCTGCCATGTGGGTCTCACGTGTTGACTGGGATGCCATGTGGCGCACTGTGGGCTCCATTTTTCCTCTGCCATAGCAATCTTTCAAGAGCTCTATCTTTTGCATATGAGCTTGGTTTGACGAACCGTTCACCCCTCTACGATCAGGACGATGAGATCTACGATCTGGTCTTGGGTTGAAGTCATTCCAATGACTTTGATTTTTGAGCCTCCATGAGTCATCTTTGTCCTGTGTTCCTAAGGATCCACCTGGATCAATCCTCCACACTGAGGAGCTTTTGGTCCTCCAAAAGCATGAACAATAATCTGCATCTCTTTCTGTACCCTGTCTACATCACAAGTGTCTCGAAAAGGTCTTGCTTCCATCTCCTTCACCTTTGTTCTTCGAAGCTTTAAGCGACGAACCAACCCCTGCTACCTCTGCAACTTGTAGTACAATTTTTGCAAATGACATGCTTTGAATGTCATGACTAA
This sequence comes from Pinus tabuliformis, assembly GCA_031772625.1. Classification (NCBI taxonomy): domain Eukaryota; kingdom Viridiplantae; phylum Streptophyta; class Pinopsida; order Pinales; family Pinaceae; genus Pinus; species Pinus tabuliformis. Next base: position 608,664,214 of record CM062812.1, read on the forward strand.
ACTAAAGACCCAAACGTCCCATACTTGCCATGAGTTTATAACACATCCTCGGTGGTCAAGTTTACAATAAGATGGACGTAATACTCCATATATGACAACAAGGCCACACATATCATTGTTGCTTCAAAAAGTGATGGAAAACACCTCATCACTGCAACACATGATTTACATACATAAGGCCAAACATTATTGTTTTAACAAGTGATGGAAACATAGCATCACTTTTAGAGTTTTAATATGCAACTCAAAATACGACTCAAAACATGACCAGACATCATTGTTGTTGACCCAGTGATGGAAACATCATCACTTTTACACTTTAAAATGCAACAAATGATTTACAAAAGAATACCCATGAAACGAAAACATGTCTAAAAACCATTTTTCACTGATCAAGGTGAATGGGCCGCCTCCTTGTGGCAATTTTGAATGTTGAACAATTGCTTCACCTGCTTCATGCACCAACTCTTTGTCTTTAAGGCACTGCTCTGGATGGAGCTTCCAACAAATGACTTTTTGATGGCCTTTTCTATCGCAATGACTGCAGTATGTTTTCTTCCTCCATATCTGCTTAACCTGTTTCTTTGCATGTTGTTGAGGGGGTCTTTGACGCCTCATGAATGTTGTCATTCTTTTCCAACACTTGGAAAAGGTATGGTTAGGTAAACCACAAAAAGTGCATGTTTTTCGATGCCTTTGTCTTCGTTCATTATTAACAACATGATCATAATCAAAATGAACATTTGAAGATCGAAAATGATTATACCTTGCTTTGTTGTTTCTGATGTCAGCATGGCGATGAGAGCTTGCCCTAGCTCTCTCCCTGCAATGGGAACTGCCCTAGGATGATGGGGATGCTTTCCCATCATTCTCTTTCCTTGACGAAGTCTCAGACAACTCTGACACCTTTGAGCTCTCTCCTTTAGTGTACCTTGAGTCTGCAATTCGAGGTTCATGCACAACCTCCAAAGGTTGAGTGACGCCTTGATTACCAACACCAAGTTCTTTCTCCTTGTGCCTCGTCTTTGTAAGGAGCCTCATGTTTGTCCCTGTAATGGGAATCTCCAAATCTCCAATAGACATCATACTATGTGAGGGTGAAATCGAAAGGAAATCAACATCTTTTACCTTCTCTTTCGATTTGGAAAGAATGGATGAGAGCTGCTCATCATTTGTTGTTGGTGGATCGCATTCCCCAACTTCTTTCTTGACATACCCAAGTCATGCCTGACGGGGTATTTCCTTTACTTTGATGGGGTTGACAATGCCTTGGCCATTAACGCCCAAGCCTTTTCCTTCATACCCCATTCTCTTCAACAGTTTGGAGCCAATTCTTGTGGTGTGATTTTCAAACACAGCGAAATCATCATCAGGAAACATACATGAAGATGAAGAACTACTTTTTACCTCGCATGAGTCACGCTGCAGCTTTTCCAAGGCCTCGTCCTTTGCTTGCAGCGGTCGTAGCAAACTTTGTTTCTCCTCTTTCTTTTCATGTAGCCGTATCTTCAATTCATCATTCTTTGTTTGAAGATTATGCTTGTTTTGCTTCAGTTCTTCCATGGCCCCTTCTGTGGCTTGCAACTGATGCTGTAATCGCTCATTTTCCTCTGTCTCTTTCTGTAGAGCCTCATACATGATTTCCACTCTCTTGGAAATGTTGACCATGGTCTTGTACATTGCTCTTTCATTCTCTGTCGCTGCAGGTTCCATTGTTCACACTGCAATTCACATACACGTAAAGACTGCTTCGATACCATTTGATCTAGGTCGGGGTGTGAATAAGGACCCTTCCAAGACCTTTTACTTTCGTGATGTGTTAAAATTGCTTTTTAAAAGAACATTAACAAATATAGCTGCAGAATGTAAAGAAGAGGAACATAACAATCATCAGCACATGAAAACAAAAGCCGTTGATAACGGAGTTCGTCCAGGAGGGACTATGTCTCCAGGGCCCGGTGTCAAGATGGTGTAGGCCGCTGCATTATGTGTTGTCAATAAAGATGATGTACACAGAGATGATGTCTTGATCATACAAGGAAGAATGCCCTCACGCAGGAGTGGCTCTAAGAGATGTTCCACAGCTAGAACTCTCAATCAAAATACTCCTATCAGTATGATACAAACACAAGCATGGTGTGCATCCCACCGACATGGCACAAAAGGGATGTCAAAGCAAAACACATGCATGATGACAATAAGAGTATCCTAACAACATACAACAAGGGATCTCAAAGCACAACATAAAGAGTTATGACAGAAATTACATCACATAGAAAGATTCCGTATCAAATCAAGCAAGGAATCATGACAACATATAATAACAAGATCCTGCATCAATCATCAATCATGGACCTGTACACCATAATGCAGAAAGAAGAAGTACATGAACACATCATATACCTCATCACCAAGGGCCATCTGAATCAAATGCTGTCAAAGTGCTGAAGCTTGCTGAAACATCGATCTCACAGTATCGATCGCAAGAAGAAGATTGTTCGCACATGAAGATGGACATCTACACTGGCACTTAGAAAAGAGACTAAAAGAATAAATGAGAGAAAAACAAATTTGAATACACCATCAGATTTGTGGCGTCGCGTAGTACTGAAACGACTGTCCAAAATCCGAATTCTGAGAATTTGATAATTCGGAGCTCAAAGAATCTTTTAGATTCCCTCGGAATTCCTCAAAGATTCTTTTTCAGGTATGAGCTGAAAATCCGATGCTCAGATGTCAAATCTGATTTCACCATTAGGATCCCTGCAGAAAACTATGAAAAACAAGTATAAACTTGACCATATTCTGACAAATTGAAATTTTTACCTCTGTGGAAAAATTTCATTGCTCATGGTTCCGCTCCTTGTTTTCGCTGAAATCATGGTTCGATGTGCATTCTGGAAATCACTGGAAGATGCAGAACTCAGATTGAAAAATGGATAGCGCCATTGTGTTTGTGGCGACGAAAAATGTAAAATCCATATAAAATTTGTCAATTTCTGAGAAGTTGAAAATTTTGCCCTTTTGCAAAATTCATAGTTCCTGCGTTAAAAAATTATTAAACTACCTCGATTTACGTCCCAGCGCCAGTCTCGAAATTCGTGCAGTGCTTCTCCACCTGTTGTCAAATGGTAAGGAATGAATTTAAATATTTAACGCAGATTAAACCATAAGATGGTTATGATTTATTTTTTATTAAACCTATTTTTAAAATAACCATATTCCAATTTCACAAAACCGTATGCCATATAATACAATATATATATATTCGGCCTGGAGTATGCCGTAAAACTGCTTCTGCTTGGCTAAGAGCTCGTCTTCCTCGGACGTAAGGAAACAGGTTAACGGCCCAAGACCCAGAGGCATCTGGCAGGAGTGAGAGCCTGCTCCCGATTACGGACCACCAGCAGGGTTATGCCAGGTGGCGTGGTTTTCCTATTTAACAGTGATGAGTCAAACCCAGCATTCGCGGATAGCAGCGAGAGATCGCTGTCCTCACTGTTGGTTTGACCCCTGAGTTGATAGGTTTTACCACCTTCGGAAAAAAAAAATACTTTATATATATATATTTTTTTTTTAAGTTTTATTGGGGAGTGGGCCCGTACTCCACGGGACCGCACTCATCCCGTCCCAACTTATGGAAACTATGCTTTAATTTGGGTGTTGTACGTTGAGGTATGTGGGCGGCGGGACCACCACGTGGCTACCTTTCCATACCCTCGTATCTCCCGCGTTCACCGTTTTCAATCATAACCATTATACGATGGTTTCAAGCCATTCGGTGGTTACAAACTTTACTTTAACCTTGGCATACGTTGGTCTTAAGCCATGATAAGGTTTATGGCATATGTTTGGACCTTGTAATATCTCTTTACCATGTATGGCATATGGTTAAACCATAATGCGTTGGTTTATGGATTGTTTGTTAAACTAACCATATTTGTTATATAACCATAACATTATTTCCCATGTGCGTTGGATGGTTGGGATATTTTTTAATATGGTTGCATATATTTTGGTTATTATATTTTTGATTTGGTAAAATATATGTTTTACTTATATAGTTAATTTGAATAATTGTATAAAATTGTAGTTATAACCAAAATATTTCTTGTTTTCTTGTGCAGGGTTAGGAGGCTAATGAAGGGCTGCTATGTGTCAGCGTTTGATGCGATGCCATGTGGGTCCCATGTGCTCACTGGGATGCCATGTGGTGCACTGTGGGCCCCATTTTTCCTCTGCCATAGCAATCTTTGAAGAGCTCTATCTTTTGCATACGAGCTCGGTTTGATGAACCGTTCACCCCTCTACGATCAGGACGATGAGATCTACGATCTCGTCCTGGGTCGAAGTCATTCCGATGACTTTGATTTTTGAACCTCCATGAGTCCTCTTTGTCTTGTGTTCCTGAAGATCCACCTGGATCAACATCACATCAACTGAATGCCATGAAACCATAACATTACCTGAACCTGATCATAACCAACACTGTCGATCTGTCAAAGCTGAACTGAAGTGACGACGACACTGAACGACACCTGTGAATACTGATGACGACACTTTGAACACGTGTAATTGGATCGACGAATCCTCCTGGATCAATAAGGATGAGACCTTTGATTTGTTCAAAAGTTTCAAGTCTTTGGTCAAAAATAAAATAGGGAATAAAGTGAAGATCTTCAGGTCTGAAGGTTCGTCCATGCCGAATCCAAGAAATACATTGTTGATGATCCATGGTGCCTATGGACCCCTTGGATACTCCTCCAAGTGACCCCCTGCTAGGAAGAGGCTGTTTTCGCTTTGTGACACATCACAGGATGTTGAGAAAATCATTCTCATCAGAAGGTCATTTAGAGAAAGCAAGAATCCATGCAGGTACCAAGGATATGTTGTAGCTATGAGCAATTTGATTCAAGCTAAGACTCACACCTTTGAATAATCCATGAAAGAACAAGCTTGAAAGGATGTTATGGCCGAAGACTATGAATCAATTATGAAGAATGATGTATGGGATGTTGTGCCGAGACCAAATGGGAAACCTGTCATAAATTGAAAATGGTTATTCAAGATCAAATGAATTTGATGGAAGTGTTGAGAAATATAAGGCAAGGTTCATGGCCCGAGGATTCTCCCAGAAAGAGGGAGAAGATTACAATGATATATTTGTTCCCATAGCTTGATACACATCCATTCGTCTGATAGTTTCTCTTGTTGCAAGTCAAGGATGGAACCTTCATCAAATGGACATAAAGACAACATTCCTTCATGGCATGCTATAAGAAGAAGTGTATGTCGAGAAGCCATAGAGATTTGAAGTAGAGGACCAAAAGACACACGTTTGTAGGTTGAAGAAGGTATTGTATGGATTGAAGCAAGCCTCGAGAGCGTGTATCCTTGCATAGATGGTTACTTGATGAAGCTTGGATTCACAAGAAGCAGCGCCATCCCTAACCTCTACTTTAAAGTGGCCCAAGGTATGCCATTTATTTTGGTATTATATGTTGATGACTTATTCATTCTTAAATGTAAGAGGGAGTTGGATATTGAATTCAAGATGAAAGATCTTGGTTTGATGCACTATTTCTTGGGATTAGAAGTATGAAAAAAATTGGGCAATTTTTTCCTTTCAAAAGGAAAATATGTTGTGAAATTGTTGGAGAGATATGGCATGGTAGAATTCATGTCCTTGCCTACACCTATGGACATGAATTTCAAGAAGCTATGCGGATAGGCTATCGAACCAATACTAGAAAACCCTTCTAAGTATAGACCACTGGTTGGTGCTCTGATGTTTCTTGTGAACACTCGCCTTGGCATATGCTTCAAAGTCAACACTTTGAGCCAGATTATGATCAATCCTCACCACGTACATTGGGTCGTTTCCAAGCATGTACTGAGATATCTACATGGGACTACAAACACTGACTAAGAAATGTTGTTGGATATGTTAGACTACATGGATATATAGATGCAGATTGGGCTGGCAGTGTTGTCGATGGGAAGAGTACTTCTAGATGTTATTTTAATCTGGGATATGCTCTGATATCGTGGATGAGAAGGAAGCAGAAGTTTGTAGCCCTATGGAGATGAATTTCAAGAAGCTATGCAGAGAGGCTGTCGAACCAATACTAGAAAATTGTTCTAAGTATAGACAACTAGTTGGTGTTCTTATGTTTCTCGTGAACACTCGCCTTGGCATATGCTTCATAGTCAACACTTTGAGCCAGTTTATGATCGAGCCTCGCCACGTACATTGGGTCTTTTCCAAGCAGGTATTGAGATATCTACATGGGACTGCAAACATTTACTAAGATATGTTGTTGGATATGATAGACTACATGGATATATAGATGCAAATTGGGCTGGCAGCGTTGTCGACGAGAAGTGTACTTCTAGATGTTATTTTAGTCTGGGATCTGCTACGATATCATGGATGAGTAGGAAGCAGAAGTTTGTAGCTATTAACATGGCTGAGGTTAATTACACTGCGGCCAACCTAACGAGTTGTGAAGCAATTTGGTAAAGGAAGCTCTTTGGAGAGATATTTCAAAAGGTCATGGACACAATAGTTATCTATTGTGCAACAAGAGTGGGATTTGTTTGTTAGAGAATATTGTGTTCCATGATAATTCTAAGTATATTGAGATAAAATATCATTACATCCAAGACATGGTGCAGAGAGGAGCCTTGAGACTCCTTCACATTTTGATAGAAGAGAAAATAGTCGATATCCTGACCAAGGCTTTGTCGAAAGGGGATTTCTTGGTCTTTAGGGAGAAGCTTGGACTGGTTAAGATGACCCTTTCAGATAAGGGTTGTGATGATCAAGAACATTGAGCAGTTCTCTTCCCCCTTGGTTGATCCCCTAGGGTGATGAATGGATCTAATGAGTTCCTGGGGATGAGGTACCTCTGACGGATAGGGTGTAGAGACCTGAGATCTCCCATAGTCGGATTATGCCCCAGTTAGTGTCTTGCCCACTCTATGGGATAACCTCCCCTTATGTCTAATGGGATGAGGGACTCAAGATAGAGTGTGATCCCTACCCCTTGTAGTAGGTGGATCTCTCCCAAGTAGGTGGACGTAAGTGTTTTAACATCTGACTATTTAGGGTTAAGATGGATGATCAAGGAAAATAGGGTAGAGTGTTATTGTTACCTCCGGTAAGTTGATATCACATATTGTTAAGGACTTTAGGTTAGAGTGTGATCCCTACGATTTGGGGTAGGTTTGATCTTGCCCATTGTCTTTAGTTTTGGGTGGTGGCTATGGCTCCTCGTTGATGATGATGATGATGATATCAGGTGGTAGTTGATTCTCCCTAATGGTGACGAGTCAGGGTGGTAGATGGATATCCCCTGCATCAATTCTTCTTCTTTATATTCAAGAATGTTCAACATGAGATGAGCATAAACAATCAAAGATGAGAAGGGATGCACATGACATGAAGCCAAGATACTTATGATGATCACATTATGTAGTTGGAATTTCTCCCTAGCTGAGATGGAGTGTTAATTTGGCAGATCAGTGAAAAATTCTAATCATTGCACTGGATTCCTCATGTGAGGACCAAATTTGACCTTTGAAGCACTTGATTTTGACAAGGGAAAGTGTATTTTTGAAGTGAAGCCCACATGTAAACAAATGGACAGATCGACCGTAAAATGAAATTGGACACCCATGGAAGCCTATAAATACAAGTCAAGTGACCCTCATTAGGACATCATCACCAAGAATCTTCTTCTTCTATATTCTTTCATTTGGTTTGCACAGGTTTGAAGGTGGCTCACAGATATTGGTTCATACATGTCTGGAATTGTAGGGTCTAAAGCTTGCATGTGTGATTTAAGGTTTTAATTTGCTGTTGCATGGTTTCCACAGGGAATTTTTAGTTGCAACTACAGGCACACAAGCTCATCCATGCAGTTGGATTGTTTCAACCACACACACATACACTCTCTTTGTGCAGCTGGAAACTAGGGTTTCATTTTTACAGTTGACGTAGTTGACTGCAGGCTAAAAAATTATCCTTGATCAATATTGTTTCTGGGCTCATATTTCTAAACATTGTTGGGTTGTCTTGCTGGATATATTTGTGATTGACAAAAATAATAATTAGAAATCAAAATTTTAATATAAGGGATAGAGATAGAAAAATATAAATAAGAATTTAGGGTCCTTTGAATCCTTTCTTGAAATTTTCATGGCTTTCCATCGAGCAAAGTGCCTATGCTGAGTTGGATATCAAGTGAAACTGGTATTATATTTTAGGTTTAAGTTTAGGGACATGAAGAATCTAAAGTCCCTAACATAGAAGGATTTGTATTGTGGTCAACTAGAACAAGAAAAGCTCCTGCAAAGGGATTGGAGGCATAGCTTGTTACATAAAAATGAGAATTTCTCCTCACATTTAGATTCATAAGAGTGACCCTTTCAATCAATACATATGACTAAAAAATCCATATATTAATGCTTAGAATATTATATAGAAATACATTATTTTACACCTATTAATTCTAATAGAATATTAGAATATTATGAAGAAATCAAATTAAGAAATCACCCCTACAAAATATTTAAAATTTAAGAAATGGAGGTTGTATCCTCCTACTAGGCAACTATATTGCTAGATTTGCAATTATTCAAACTATTTCCTTAAGAAATATTTCCAACCCTAATCCTACATGGCTAGAGGATGACATTATTTTAACCAATAGATATAAAAGAAACACTAAAGACTTGACTAAAAAATTATTTGGTATTGAGCTAATCAAGCTTTGTAGTTCTTAATATTTAATATTTGCAATTGTTTAATTAGATCGTTGAAATATAATTGGATGACTTATATTAATGATTTGGGTAGCGGTGTCATGGATTATGTGATATTAGATATCCCCATATACAACCAAATAGTAAATTTTGACCTTTTAAATGACGATGGGCCTAATTCTAAACCTCAAACCCCAACTCTAAGTTTTGTCATGCACAAAAGCCCCATTGAAGATAATTTTGATAATCAAAGGCACTCACTTTTTGACAAAATTAAATTTGATTTGTTCTTAAAGGATTTAAATAGTGAATCAAATATCCTATCATATAAGAACAATATTGAAGACATCTATCGCAATTTAATGACAACCTCTTTACTTCCATTCACAAATTATCTATCGAGGTGGTATTTAAAAGAAAAATAAAACTAGCCCCCCAAGGGACCTCACTTACAAAGCTTGTGAAAAGGTAAAGTAAATGTGAGTACAAGGTCCCATGTTCAAATCCCCTGAATTGTCTAACACATGGCCACATGATAGGGGAAACATAAACCCACCTAGGGGCTATAGTGGTAGTTGTTAGAATCAACCCCATGTCACGTTAGACTTCCCTAGTTGTCGATTCCTATAGAAAAATAAAAAATAGAACTGCCAACCCTTAGTATGATAATGCATGTAAAATTGGTAGAGAAGCCATTAGGGATGCTTTTGATGTGTCCTTAAAATCCAATAAGATAAATAGATATTAAAAACCCAATTAAAAGGAAAAAAGAATACCATATAAATAGGAAGCAACATAAGATTTTTCACCTATCTAAGCATATCCTAAGAAATTATCGAGAGAAATTATGACTTGTAAAACTAAATAAAATATTATGATCCCCTTAAGAGACTAGAATCCATACATAAAAGATATGTGGTATACATAGGGGGCTAATATGAGCTACATAGGGAGGTACTCAATGAGAATAATAATAGATATGTGTTCATGTATGTTAGGGTCCAACCCTAACCCCTTTATTTATGTAATAGGGTCGAGTCATAGTTATAGTTAGTTAAAGAGTCAATAAAGCCCGTATTAATAATTGTAAGTGGTTGACCCGCATTTAAGAAAGGGACCACAGTTAGTTGCAAATGGGCCATGGTATTAGATAGATGGTATTGAGAGAACCATGGTAATGACCCATGGTATTGTATGTATGAATCCTATATAAAGGATAGAGACTCCCCATTGTGGAAGGTAGTGTCTTATTTTGTAATTGAGCTTTGCTCTGCTGGAGGTTGCCCCCTTGAAGAGGCAAGTGAACATTGCTTTCATCTCTGAATAATAAAATACTTGTTGTTTTTCTCATTTTGTTCTGTGTTCTGGGTTGTATTTCTCATATTTGGTATTCTGGAATCTTCTTGCAAGTCAAGAGCATAACAAGTGGTATTAGAGCGCTTTCCAGGGCCGGTGGCACCTCCATTTTTTGCAGATTTTTTTTTTGGCTAGAGATGTGTTTCAGCGTCTTTAAACCACGGGATTTGTCGTTGAGCGCATAAACTTGCGTATATGGGGAGGCATGCATGGAGGAAATACAAGAGGTGGTCACGCTTGTTGGACTCCCTTGTCATCCCTGTGGGTACCCCTTCAAGTAGTAGCGCATTAGACATAATTGCACACAGACTACCTTCCACGTACCCTCTAGGTATATCGGAAGCCCCCTAGGCTCACCTAAAACCTCGCCTTAGCTAAACCATCGGCCTTCTTCCTACTACAGTACACCGAGAATAGCACTCGGGGATTACTCGCCTGTACGATAGTCGGGTAGTACGACAAAGGGTACGATTGATCCTCCTTATTTAGTGCCCTAAAAGATTGGGTCAAGTATTATTGTTGGACCCTTATGTATATTGCGATCTGTAGCACCTGACACTCCTTTGAGACCATAGTTCCCTCGACTCTCTAAAGATCATCAATTGTCTTATTTTCTAGATCAGATCTAGTAGTTGGGGTTCTGTTGCCGTAGCAACAATTAGATCCACCAGTTGAGGTTCTACTACCACAGTACCTAGCAGTTGGGTTCTGTCACCGCCGCAGTCCAACTCACATTCAACAGTTGGGGGTTTCGCAGGTAGATCTAACCATTTGTGCAGTGAGGCTTGTGGCTCCTATAGCCTGGGGCGATTCTCGCAGGACATCAAGCAGGATCAAGTTTTCTGGAATTTGGCCACTGCAGTATTGATAAGCGGGGAGTAAAACTCCATTCGGAGTTAAAAAAAAAAAGAAAAAAAGAAAAAAAAAACTTATAAGAGACTTAGCCTATAATAATCAGGACGACGAGCTGATCACAGTGGTACCATTCACTTGTCAGCTTCAATTTTCGGGCAGTCCCAAATTTTTTCAAAGTGACGACAAGTGACCAAGATCTGTGTATGGTAGAAACCAGAGCTCAAGTTGTGGCCAATGAGAAGATTGAGCGCCTCGAACACAAGATGGATACATTCCAGAGCCTAATAGACCAGATGCAGAAAATCATGGACCAGTTAAAACCGAGTGCATCGAGGTTGCATCAGGAGGCAAATGGTAGTGATGACGACCTGGAAGGAGAATCTAGCCATCATATTCACTTCCATGGAAATCACCAACATTCCCACCCTTGGCCACCCAAGCTGGACATGTATAAATTTGATGGCTCTAATCCGACAGTATGGGTAGCACAAATGGAACAATATTTCATTCTGAATGATATCCGGGATGATACAACTAAACTACGTGTGGGAGCCCTTTACTTGGACCAAGAGAGATGGAAATGGTGGCATTGGCATCAGAAATGCTATCCCGGGAACATAACCTAGTAGGTGTTCACAAAATATCTTTGTAACTGCTTTGACAAAGAATCTAATTTTTTGGGTCATCTTACTAAGCTCCGACAGACAGGCACAGTAAAAGAATACATTGCAGCCTTTGAGACATTGGCCTTCCGCACAGACGGTCTAGGAGATGAATTCTACTTGGAATGTTTTATAAGTGGCCTCAAAGAAGCCATCCAAGCACATGTCCAGATGCACCACCCTCCTACATGGATCGATGCTTGCAACAAGGCTATCGAAGTGGAACGTGCTTTAGCTGCCCAGTATCCTCGTCTAAATTTCATAGCCAAGGGAAGCCCCATCCAAGCTCAGGGCCCTACCCAAACACTTAAGGTTCAAAAGGTGTCTCTAGTAGAAATGGCTAAAAGAAGAAAACAAGGATTGTGTTACTACTGCGATGACAAATACTCTCCCAGGTATAAATGCAAGGAACCCAAATTCTTTCAAATTGATGTTACTGATCGCAGCTCACCTAAGGAGCTTCCACCCTTTAGACGAGAACATGATCATAACATCACTTTGGTCCCAGAGGCACAACCGCCGAATGTGCATCCATATCGATATCCTTTCGCCCAAAAGAATGAAATTGAAAAAATCATCAAGGAACTCCTTAAAGCCGGTGTCATTCGTCCTAGCATCAGTCCTTATTCGTCACCAGTGGTCGTGGTGCTCAAGAAATATGGGGAATGGCTCATGTGTCCAGACTTCAGGGCCCTCAACAAGCTCACGGTCAAAGACAAATTCCCTATCCCGGCTATTGATGACATGCTGGATGAACTACATGGTGCTCAATTATTTACTAAGCTAGATCTTCGCCTGGCTATCACCAAATATGCATGAAATAAGTAGACATTCCCAAGATTGCTTTCGAACTCATGAAGCCATTATGAATTCTTGGTCATGCCATTTGGTCTCTGTAATGCCCCATCCACTTTTCAAAGCCTCATGAATCACCTGCTGAAACCATATCTCCGAAAATTTGTCCTCGTTTTCTTTGATGACATTCTCATCTATAGTATCACCTGGGAAAATCATCTTTAGCATGTAGACCTGCTCTTGCAGCTGCTCCGGAATCATAAATTATTTGTCAAATTGTCCAAGTGCTCTTTTGGCATGGAAGAAGTCACAGCCACATTGTGGGTTGTCAAGGTGTCCGGGTGGATCCCAAAAAGATACCGGCAATGCAAGATTGGACCCAACCAAAAACCTTGAAGAGTTTGAGGGGATTCTTGGGTCTCGCTGGCTATTATCGCAAATTTGTCCATAATTATGGCCGCATTGCTAGACCCCTCACTAATCTTCTTAAGAAAAATTCATTCCTCTACACTGATGCAGCACAATAATCGTTTATGGCTCTTAAATAGGCCATGTGTTCCACTCCGGTATTGGCACTGCCAGACTTCACTAAATCGTTTGTGATTGAATGTGATGCTTCAGGTACTGGTATTGGTGTTGTCTTAATGCAGGAAGGCCGACACTTGGCTTTCACCAGCCAACAAATAAGTGGGAAACATTTGGGACAATCTACCTATGAGAAGGAGATGATGGCCATCTTACATTCAGTTGATACCTGGTGACCATACTTATTCGGGTGATGTTTCCAAATCTGCACAAACCATCAAAGCCTCAAATATTTTTTGGAGCAACATCTATCCTCGCCCCAGCAAAATAAATGGCTAGCCAAAATGCTGGGATATGATTATGAGATAATTTACAAGAAAGGGCGTGACAATGTAGTAGAGGATGCTTTATCACGCCAATTCGAGGGTGAGAGCACCCTTCTATCAATCTCTCTTCCCATACTAGATTACATTGAAGAAGCCCGCAAGGAATGGTTTTCACATCCCTCTCTCTCCCAACTCATTAATAACTTGAGAGCATATCCTCATTCCTCAGTTGGCTACTCTTGGAAGGATGAAATTATTCGCTACAAGGATAGAGTAGTTATATCACCGACATCCACCCTCAAAACACGCATTTTGGCAGAGTTGCACTCATCTCCCACTGCAGGTCATACAGGCTTTCAGAAGAATTATGCTCGCACTCATCGTTCCTTCTTTTGGACAGGCATGAAAACTGACATTCTTACTTTTGTAGATGAATGTGATGTGTGTCAACGCCACAAAGGAGAAAAAGTCAAGTAACCAGGCACCTTACAACCATTGCCCATCCCTGCTTCAATATGGATGGATGTTTCTATGGATTTCATTACTGGTCTTCTGAAGTCAGGCAACAAGTTAGTCATCATGGTGGTTGTGGACAGACTTTCTAAATATGCTCATTTTTGCGCTCTACCCCAAAAATTTACCCCCACTTTGGTGGCTCAAGATTTCATGGACCAGATCTTCAAACTACATGACATGCCCACTTCCATTGTATCTAATCTTTACCTGAATTTCACCAGTAAATTTTGGCAAGAAATTTTCAAGCTACAAGGCACCCAACTCCAACTAAGTACTTTTTATCATACCCAAACTGATGTTCAAACTGAAGCAGTCAACAAATGTTTGGAGACATACCTAAGGTGCTTCACTTCAGAAAAGCAACATCAATGGGTACAGTGGCTACCTCTAGCTGAATGGTGGCATAATACTACCTATCATGCAGCCACCAAGATGACTCCATATGAAGCAATGTATGGTCAACTCCCACCTTCACCTACTTCTTATATCCCTGGATGCTCGAAGGTGCAAGCAGTGGATCGAATCCTGCAGAACCGTGCAACCATGCTAGCCCGTCTCAAAGATAATATCCATCAAGCTTAGAATCACATGAAGCAATAGGGAGACCAACATAGTTCAGAGCGCAAATTTCAAGAAGGGGATAAGGTATTCCTGTGGCTGCAACCATATAAGAAAACATCGCTCAAAGCAAAGGGCTACCAAAAATTAGCTCCAAAATTCTATGGACCTTATCAAATACTTCAACGCATTGGAGCAGTCGCCTACAAGCTAGACCAACTTCAAAAATCCATCCAGTCTTCCATGTATCATGCCTCAAGAAAGTAGTGGGGAACAATTGCAGAATTCAAACCAGTCTACCTGAATTGGATGAAGAAGGTTCACTTTGGCTCCAACCTGAATAGGTCCTCGATACATGAGAATGACATCTGCATGGCCGCATGATCAAGGAAGTCCTCATCAAGTGGAAAGACACCTCTCTAAAAGATGTGACCTGGGAACCAACCACTATTCTTCAGCAGTTTCCACAGCTTCAGCCTTGAGGACAAGGCTTCTTTTTATGGGGGAGGGCATGTTAGGGTCCAACCCTAACCCCTTTATTTATGTAATAGGTTCGAGTCATAGTTATAGTTAGTTAAAGAGTCAATAAAGCCCATATTAATAATTGTAAGTGGTTGACCCACATTTAAGAAAGGGACCATAGTTATTTGCAAACGGGCCATGGTATTAGATAGATGGTATTGAGAGAACCATGTTAATGACCCATGGTATTGTATGTATGAATCCTATATAAAGGACAGAGACTCCCCATTGTGGAAGGTAGTGTCTTATTTTGTAATCGAGCTTTGCTCTGCTGGAGGTTGCCCCCTTAAAGAGGCAAGTGAACATTGCTTTCATCTCTGAATAATAAAATACTTGTTGTTTTTCTCATTTTGTTCTGTGTTCTAGGTTGTATTTGCGCATATTTGGTATTTTGGAATCTTCTCGCAGGTGAAGAGCATAACAATGTATGGTTATGTATGGAGGTCAATTCTAGTAAATAAGACTTGTCTAATATTGTGAACACATATAATGTAAGAAGGTTTAATAGAAGGTTCCACCTTCTAGAATGTTCTTAAGAGGTAGATAGAGTTATAAATAAAAGTATAAGTAATGTAATAGAACATGGTGAAGAATATTATTGTACCAAGCAAGTATTGCTTGAAGAGTGCATTTCTTCCATAGGGAATAATATATGGTGTTAACATACCTCAGGGGTTTTGTCTATTATTCTCATATGTTCAATCTTGTGAATGTTTTGATTTATATGTTAATGATTTATTTTATGTCTTATTTTCATATCTATTGAAACACAAAACAAGTGGTATGAGATCCCTTTCCTTGGCGAAAGTGATTTTTTTAGGGAAAAAATGAAGGCTATGACATTTAAATGACTTCCAATAAAATTCTAGGTTGAATTTGCAAAAACAAGTTATAAGTTTGACTTCCTCATGGAAAATCACTCAAATTCAAAAAAAAAAAAACCTCTGAATTGAAAATTGGGAGGTCAAGGTATCGATGATTTAAAATCAACTATTTCAAGGGTTTTTTCCTAACAACCACATAAACTATAAAGCTCATAAGTTTCAAAAGAGGCCTTAGATTTCCACCAGACCAACGTCATTGGAAAGAGGATTTTTAATTGTTTGAATTGATATGTGATATGTTATACTCTCAATCAATTTTGAGTAGGATATATCCATTGTAAGTTTCACCTTCTAACCCTCATGGACATGGATGTGCTAAGGTCATTAAAAAACATTCTTTAGGATTAACTTCAAAGACCCCAAGAGATGCAAGCAATGGTAGATAAATGGTAGGGGACCTTAATTCATTGGCCTATATGCATTATCATCAAGGAAGCTTATATTGAAGGATGATATTCCTAATACGATCTCAAGAATGCTTATATTGCTTGACATTTGGTAGTTTTCATTTTGGGGATTACAACTACCTTTCTCTTCTATTTAATAGCTCTACTTTTCCTTATGTAGAGCATACCATAGAGGGACATCTATAGTTGGTCCAGGATATGAGATTTCGGCTTGCTTATTCCCTAATTGCAGTTTCCAATGTCAATGACTTCTCCAAGATGGATGGATCTATATGTTTATATGCACATGATCAGGGTCAACAACTAGTTAAGATCAACATTGATACAAGAGGAAATGCACTCTATAAATCCAAATCTAAAACCAAATTGGGCGACACGTTAGAAAAGAAAGGGGTGGCATGCCCTATCAAACATATTAGCCATATCAAGTTTGATTCTCTTTCCTTGAAGAATTGTTGGAATAATGATTCAATTGTAGTATTCTATATTTAACTATTGTTGTTTTGTTATATCTCTAATGTTTATTTTGAGAGAGAAATTATGGTTGGGAGATTTTTGGAAATTTTGTTGAGAGTTTATGGGAAAGCTCTCAAACATGTATAAATTTTGGTATTATTAACAAAATTGATTTGAGTTGGTGATAATATTGATAGATTTGTTGTGTTGCTCCATTATTGCTTGTGTATTAACGATTCTTCATTTGGTATCAATGTGAGTGTTAAAGATTTTATCTCACACTACTAACACTACCACAACTATGCTATCTAGCCATTTTACTTGGATGCTTAACCTGAAGAATCAATATGCAATTGAGCATATATGAATAGAAAGAAACCAAGGCACACTAAAATGACAAAATCTCATTTTGTCAAAATCCAAGTAAACAAAATCATTATTTGTCTAGTCATAGTTTGTGTATGCTTCTTCTCTTTCTCCTTGACTCTGATACACTAATCTCATGATTTGAGAGTCATTTCTAAGGAGAAGTAAGGTGCAACTAGTGACATAGATGACCCTCACAACATCCTATGTTGGTTGAAATTTAATTGTAGGGTATTAGATCGTTAGCACCCTTATTTTTGGTGAACATTACTTCCCTCACATTTGTTAGCATTGAACGTGGTTTTTTCCCTACATTGGTATTGTTGTCACCTACTACACCTTTTTGCAATTGTGTCAAATGATGTCCAAAAAAGGGAGTCAATGTGCGAAGAGGCCAAAGAGAAGGGAAATATAAGAGGTCGAAATTACGAGGAGAAAGATAAAATCAAAATCCTAAGTCTCGAAGCCAAAAGGAAAGTTGAAATCCAAAGGGAAACCGAAATTTCGGAGGCCGAAATCTAAAGAGGAATGCCGAAATTTCGGACCTAATCACATCGTAACACTTTTAAATTCCTTTACGAAAAATTTTCGATGAGAGGGGCTTCAATATTATATGGCACCCATTCATGGAAAACCAAAGGGACCAAGGGCGTAGAACTGAGTGGAGAACCTAAGTGCTAAGATGGAATTTTGGAGGATGGTGGCATCATAACTTTTCTTTAATTCTTAATTGAAAAGCTTCCTATGCGACGAGCTCTAATATCATGCAAAAACTAGTCGCGAAGGCTCAAAAGAACTGAGGGCATAAAGTAGGCAGAGAGTCTAAGTGTGAAGAAGGGATATCAGAGGTTGAAGGCATCAAAACTCTTTTTAATTCTTTTTTGAAAAAATTCTAATGAAGAGGGGCTCTAATACAGACTGGAACTTGGTCACGAAAATACAATGGAAACAAGTGAAAAACCAGGGACCCTAGGGACCCTTGCTCTCTCCTCAAAACTGGACATATGGCAGCAAATAGTTGGTTCTAAGAAGCTAACAGGGCATATTAGGTCAGCATGATGTGGCTGGACAAGGACATGTGGTAGGCGATTTTAGCATTTTGGAGGGCCTAAAGGGAAAAATATGCGTGACATGTGTCACCACTCAAGAGGCGCCACGTGGAGATTATGACGCCATCATGAAATCATGTCAAAGATTTGTATTTCAGGGGTGAGAGAAATTGAAACTCATCTATATTAACTTTTGAAAATGTTTCAGTGAAGAGGGCTTCAATATTATATGGCACCCGATCATGGAAACTCCATAGAACCAAGGGCGCAGAGATGGGGCCGAGCACCAAGAGTTATGAGCTCATTGAAAGTGGGAATTTTTGTAACTCGAATTTTAATTCTTAATTTGAAATCTTTTGATTAAGAGGGCTTCCGACGCAGATTGGCACATGGTCCTGAGAGATCTAGAGAACCCAGAACCAAGGGAATATTTAATACCTAAGTGTTATGGGATATATCGGGGATGTGAATATTGTAACTTCTGTGTAAATTCTAATTTTGAAAAGTTTCGATGGTGAAGGGGGCTACAATATGTGGTGGTGCTTGGTCATGACCATCCAAAGAACCAAGGGTGAAGCATGAATTACAAAGGGAGATAGGCCCCTAACAAGGTCCCATGGGATAAATAGAAAGAGGGCCAATGGAAGAGGAGCTTGAAGGCATCATAAATTTATGTTTTCAGAATGTTATTTCAATGAAGTTACGAGGATATAAGGCTCTGAAATTGCAGATCCTATGCATTAAGCCTTTGGTCACAAGAAGTGATCCGATGGTTGATAAGTGATAAAGGAGCTTAAGTAAGAGGATCCAAGGGTGTTTAGAGTCCTATGTTTTCGTAATGATATTTTATAAGAGTTACGATATGTATTAAGTTCCGATAGTATAGCCTAGAGTGTATGCAGGTGGAGGGGTCGACAGCTATGTCACAAGACATTTGATGAGCACCAGTATTGCAGCAAGAATGTTGCAACTCCTAGGCTACCAACTTTACTTTATCAACCTAGGGTTCATACAAACTTGAAGGTGACAGTGCTATATACATGAGTAAATGTGATCAGTCCACTCTTTGTCACTGCTAAGTTGGCGATAAACCACTATGGTTTTTCAAACCAGACTTCTATTGATTCAGAAGAAGCTTGATTACCAATGAGGAGAAGGGAAATTTTCACTAAAGGAAATCTTGTCTATTGTAGTAAGGAAAAGAATGAAATCAAATGCTTAAACACACCATCCATCTAACTAGCTACTAAGAGGCTTTGCTTCAAAATAATGCTAATTTAACACATGTGAAATCCTACTGTTCTAGGCATGCAAATTGAAACATCAAAAATTCTACTGTTGTGCATGTAAATGAACAAAATAACTATTTTTCCTTTTTGTCATTTTTTGTGTGAAAATGTGAATGCTAACATCTTTTGGTGATGTGGCAGGTGGATTAGGGATGATGTTGAATGGTCACAAGGCTTGGGAGGAAAGTAGGGATCTTTTCCTATCTTCCTAGGGGATTTTTCCACAATTCGGCCTCAAAATAGGCCACTACAGGTCAACCTACAGGATGTCCTAATGCGTCCTACAGGATGTCATAATGCTCCTACAGGATCCCATGTATTCCTATAGGATACAGCCAAGAGCAAGAGGAGTGATTTGGAAGGTGATGTAAGGCTTAGGGAAGGTGAATGGTGGGTGAAATGAGGCAAGGGAGTGCCTAGGACTCCTTCAGAGCTCAAAACAGAGTTGTGAGATGGTTGGATTTGCTCAACAAGCTTGGAGGAGTATTCTTGTGGAATGATGAATTTGGTGAGGGATTTAGTGAAAGAAAGTGATAAATATGGATGGATGAGGTTAGGATGGGGTTGTTGATCATGAAATCTCTTTGTACTATTGAAACTCTTGCACTGCATCAATCATTGACATTTATCCATAAACCATGTAAACAAGAAGCTTTTCAATTAACTAAGGAAAACATAATTTCATGAGCTAGCTACCTATTTCATGCATGGGAAAACTTGCAGAATAATGTGAAACCTTGATGAGATCTAATGTAAGACTGAAGATAGCAAAAATGGAAATTAAATCATATCCTTGAAAACTAGTAAAATGTTGGCCTAAGTAACAGAAAACCCTAAATTCCATGAGAAATCAGAATTCTGTCTTTTTGGGGCTGCATAGGAGTTCTTTCCTCAAACCATGATCCCTGAAGGGAGGAGTGAGGCCAAATCCACCTACTAACAACTTTTTGATATTCCTTTATATTCCTAAGCTAATGCTGAAGCAATGCACAAATGGAAGCAAACTAATCAAATCCACAACTACTTGTAATGAAATAATGTTGAAGACAATTCAACCATTAATCTATGAAATCAACTAAGCATACAAATACAAGAAGAGGAGCACTTTTTGATAGGGTTGGGACATAACCCAAGAGTTTCAGCCCTCTTAGTCAACTCAGTACTGGATCAAGGAAATGCTCAGTCTCATTATCAAATCTGAAAATTACATAACAATGTCTTCCAAAAGTCTTGAACTTGAAAATGCCTAGTGTTTTTACATCAAAAATTCAAATCCTAATGAGGCTCTATGCCTTCTTATTTATACAATTGAAGTCTTCAATGACTTCCTTAAATAAAGGGAGGCTCGACTCCCAAACTCAAGATGAACTGGCTCTTTAACTGTCACTGGCTTGATTGCCTTTTGATCTTCATGACTTGGCTGCTTGTAACTCCAAGCTAGTGTGATTTGATGGAGGAATGTTCGGATGAGTGAGGAGTAAATGAGGAGGATATATCTCCTACAATCTCTCCTCCTTGTCTCATTCGAGTTTCAGCCCTTAATTAGCCAAAATTTCCATGATTTTCTCTCAAAACCTCGCAATCAATGCATATTAGTCCACTAGGCATAATATATCACTTTTACTCATCTCATTAAGCAAAATATAATCAAAATATGTAAGAAACTATGAGAAGATCTGACATGAATAAGATAAGAGGTGTATTAAGGTCCATATAGTTACCCAATGATGAGGCTCGTCAACATCTTCAACACTACCACACCTAATCATGGCCAATTCCAAAAGGGGAGATTAAACAATTAGGGTGAGAAAGCGACAGGCATATTGGCTGATAACCACGAAGCAACATCGTGGCAGAGAAGTGGCCTAATTAGAGGCGATCACAGGAATTGGCATGAATATTTTTTTTTTGTAGCCATAATTCAATTTTCCCATGTTTTGTTATTTTGTAATTTCTGTGTTTTAAAGAATGAATCAATCTGTTATGTAATCATTTTTTGAATATGTGCACGCGAGACAACTAGTCGATCAAACAGTTGTAACATTAGAATATGTTTTGTAACTATTGATTCAAAGCTGTCCCTCTTCCCATAAATAGGGGGAACAAACTCATTTGACTGGTTCCCAAATCCTATTCCAAGAGGTCAAAAATTTGTCTTTGCATATATTCTGAGTTCTATATACAGAAAGAGGTTCCAACTCTTGCTTCAATGGCTTGTTCATGAGGTGTTAATGCTTATACAAATGTCAATTTCGTTGGACCTATAATATGGACTCCATTTTCAAAGATTAATTAAGAAAATATGGTGATTCCAAGTGGAATAATGTGTAGTATGTGTTCCCCTCTGTTTTTCATTTCATGTTTGTTTATCTTCATTTGAGATTGTGTAAATAAGTTGCTGTTTTCACTCTCAAATTATGGATTTACTTATGATATAGCGTAGAAACGGTACCTGTGCAATTACAGATTTACTAGTGTTATATCGTAGCCAACAATACCTGTTAGATCACAGATTTACCAATGTTATTTCATAACAGAATACACCCATGAGAATATAAGATAGAAACCTTAAAATACGCTCCACAATTTCTGCAATTTCATCTCCTTATTCTTTCATAGTTCTGTTAGGATTCGTTGCTTAGAATTTTGTGTTATCCAGCCCTCTAAATTGAATTGCTTCCTTCCTTTCTCTCTCTCCATTTTACTATAACAAAAAATATTAAGCTGCATTTTATTCTGTGTCGGCCACCATATCGGGACATTTATCCTTGGGATGAGCAATATTTACCTACATATACATATGTGTATGTCTAAGTCTACCTTGATGAAGGGTGATTGAACTAAGTTCCGAATCAATTATTTTATATTAACTCCAATTATATAAAATACAGAGTGCAACACAAATCTCAACAAATCCTCAAAGCAATCCTCTAAGATGTCTTAGGCACTGACCCTTTCCTCAACCCAGGGGTTGTCTCTAGGAGCTACAACATCTTCTGGCATCATTGTCGGGGAACAAATAAGAACATTTTTCCCTGGGTACGAAAATTTTTACATTCCCTTTGTTAGGTGAGAAAGGGAGGTGTGGGTTGAAGATCTCTCACCTTGGAGACTCCACTATTTGAATATTATTTTGAGCACCCTGGATTTCCGGAGATCTCATACTTGCTTTGATACAAGCTAGTAGAGAAATCCTCTTGTATTAAACCCCGAGAAAATAATATCCCAGAGGATTTGGAAAGAGCAGATCCCTATTAATCTAGATTCCACGAGATCGTTTCCAGAAATATCATCAACTAGGTCTCAAAACGTTGTGATAAACTACCTTGATTCTGCCTCCAAAGTCTTGGAATATCCTGAAGAACATTGTGCATTATTTGGCTCATTTCCTTCTAGAGTAAAAAATGAAGAAACTTCTATCAGTTCACTCTCTTTCTCATTTCATTCCTCCCTTAAAACTGAAGAAGTCAAAGACATCCTTATAAATAATCCCACACAGAGTATGAATAGATTCCCAACCCAGATCTAGTCAGCTGCGACTCAGATACCCCCTTAAAAAGGACCTGTAATAAATATTCTACCACCTCCCTTGCTCAATATGGTTGTCCCAGGATTTCTCCTGAACAAACATTCCCCACTGTAATTTCCACAACCCTTGAATGGTTTGCCACAAGACTATCTCAATCTCTTGCCAAGATTCACAGGGAAGATGACATTTCAACACAGAGGCATGTAGAAACTTTCTGTACATTTGGAGAAGACCTCAATGTAGAACACCTAGATGTGGTGTTAATATTTTTTTTCTGGTCTCTTAATGAGGAAGCCAGGAAATGGTTTAAATCCCTAACAAATTCTTCAATCACTACTTGGGAGAAGATGGATAATTATTTCATGCAAAAATGGGGGGAGAAAAGGGACCGTGGGTATATCCTCACTGAACTCAATTATATGAAGAAAAAACATAATGAATATGTGTCATAATTCATAAAAATGTTTAACAAATTGTACAATAGTCTCCCTGTTGAAATTAAACTTCCACGGGCTACTGCTAAAGTAGTTTTTGTTGGGGTCTTTAAACTAGAATTTGGTTTCACTCTAAGAGGAAGGAAGTCTCTCTCCTTATACCGGATTCAAATAGATGCTTTAGAAGTTGAAGAAAATTTCACCTCTACTAGGAAGTGGAGAGGGGAAGTTGATCATGGAGATAGAATAAGGGGAAAAGAGGAAGCTAGTTCCTCAAACCAGAGAAAGGAAACTCAAGAGCAGAAACTTGAGGAAATGAACAAGCTGATAAGAAACCTGTTGAACAAGATTGTGAAAATGGAGTTAGAAAACAAAAACCCTCCTCGACAAAGCCAACCAGCTCCTAACCAAAGTTTCAATCCTCAATATAGGAGACCTCCTTTGCAACTCTTGGAAAGGGAGATAAGGGAGAAACAAGATCACTTTCAACCTCCATTGTATTTTGAAGATGACTCAGAAGAAAATGCCAAAGAAACAATATGTTAGAAAAATATTATATATGACGGAGAAATGCAAGACATATAATATGCGGAAAAACACAAACACATAAAACTAGAGAGACACATATATACGTGGTTCACCCAGTTTGGGCTACGTCCACCCCGAATAGCCAGTCATTCCTTTCTATTATCCAGCAAAATGAAGAGACACAACCTGCAGTAGATCCGCTGTAATATCCTCTGTTTTCTCTCACAGTCTCACCTCTCTGTTTCTCGCTCAAAGAATACACATCTATTACATAGACTCAATACAAAATGCCCTCATACAAAGAGAGGGGTTGCCTTCTAGGGCAAAAAACCCTAAACTAAACATAAATTCTACCGTCAGATCATCTGCCTAATGAACGACCCAGATTGACTAGAAATTACTATACTTTTACAAGGCAATTTTACATCTGTTTTTAGCTTTGGGGGTGTTGCCCCTGAAACCCCCGCCGGGGGACCGCCGGCCCCAGGACCCCCCAGCCAGGGGGGATAAGTCCCCCCCGCACCCCCCCGTGTGGAGGGGTGTACAATCTTCCTGGGGTATACATCCGGCTGAAACAAAGACCTCTAAATAATCATGCTCCACACCCAACACAATAAAAGTGCAAGAAAATTAGTTTTCTTCTCTTTTAGAGGGATAAAATGAAATAGAGGTCACTGAAGTATAAGGGGATGATTGGGAGGCCCCGCTGCATGATTGTGAGATCGAAAACTATTGTAGATTGTTTGTTGACTTCAAGCAATCCCAAATACACAGGAAATATGATCTTAGATATTCTAGGAAAATATCTAGAATGCACGATCAAAATCAGGAGTCCTCTCCCACCAATCCTCCCAAATCAACAGAGAAAGGAAAGAAGCCACTAGACCAAGCCTCACTAAAAAATAAAGACCCTTCAGATTCCATTCTCCACAAGCTCGAAGTTTCTAAAATAGAATAGTTTCCATTACAATCCAAATCATTCCGTGATAAAGAAAAAGGCTATGATGACGTGGTCACAATTGATGGGAATCCCCCTGCATTTAGTCTTCAAAAAGAGTTGGATAAGGTCAAAATATTTGTTCCCTTAACCGAATTGTTGAAACATCCAAATTACAAAGTTCAAGTATCTTTGTTCATGTGTCCTCCCACCATGGCCCCTGAGTAAGACAACTTGAACCTCCAAGAAAAAAGACCCATGGTTGTATTTGGACCTCATGTTGAGGAACAAGACCCTTCTAATCCCCCATTCTATGTCACTCCGTGATTCATGAACTTCTCTTACATAACTGCATGCTTGATTCAAGAGCTTCTCATAATATGATGCCATTGTTTTTTATGGAGCAATTGGGGATGAAAATAACATGACCATATAAATATTTTTATTCTTTTGACTCCAAGAGAGTAAAATGTCTAGGATTGATTAAATACCTGGTGGTCAATTTGGCTTAGATCCCTATGAAGAGTGTTGTAATGGATATTGTAGTGGTTGATGTCCTTGCGAGGTTTGGTATGCTCTTGTCTGGATCATGGGGATCGAAAATTGGAGGATCCATAAAAATGGATTTAACATATGCTACCATTCATGTTTTTGGTGGATAAGAGTGTCGATTATATAGAGAAGCAAGAATGGTGAAGACAATTACAAGGACCGACTGTTCGAATAATGCCCCTGTGCATGGTAAAGAGAAATATTTTTCTTGTTACAGGAAGATGATCAAATCATGGATGAGACACAGGTGAAATGTTCTGTCCGACTAGACCAATAATCACTGGAGTGTGAAAAAGTATGGAAGTTATACTTTGATGTTGCTTATTTGAGGGAAGGAAATGGGGCAAGTGTGTTGTTGGTATCCCTAGAAGGAATCTTGATCCCTCTCTCTTTCAAGTTGGAGTTTGAAGCCACAAATAATGTTGTTGAATATGAAGCTTTGCTACTAGGTCTGCAAGCTACTAGAAATATCAACATTGTGTGCTTGGCAATATTTGGGGGTTCAGAGTTGGTGATGAAACAAATCCGAAGTCAATGCCAAACCAAACATCCAAGATTAAAGGCCTACCGAAATGAGGTATGAGATCTGATTGAGAAATTTTTCTTAGCTTTTAACATCCATTTTTTTCCCAGAGATGGAAATCAAATGGTTGATTCCTTAGCTGTAGCTACAAGTAACTGGAAGCCTCCTCAAAACCCCTTGCTTAGATACGAAATTGAAGTCAGATACAGGCTTTCAATACTAAACAATATTAAGTATTGGCAGGTGTTTGAAGATGAGGAACATATCAAATGCTTCATGGAGGTCGTTGGAGAATTCTCAAGCTCAGAGATTGATTAAGAGGAAGATAAAGTGATAGATGAACAACAGGCCAAGTTGGAAGAAATCATTGTAGGGCACAATATTTTACAATTGAAATGTAATACTATCCCCAAAGGTTTAGTTCTCTTGGAATATTATTTAATTCAAATGATATGGCTTCCAAGCCATTCAGAGCAAGAATTTGAAGAATAGGTGGAAGATCGCAATATTGGTTCAGATCAAGGTCCCCAGATAATTAAGTTGTCTAAAGGAGTTCCTAAGGAACATAAAAAAAGGTACCTAGATATTTTAAAGCAGTATATGGATGTGTTTTCTTGGTCTTATGATGATTTAAAAACGTTTGATACTAATATCATCCAACATAAAATTCCTTTGAAGAGTGGGGTGAAACCATACAAATAGAAGCTTAGACAGATTAACCCTATCTCACTTTCATCAATTGAGAAAGAGGTGAGGAATTTTCTCCAAGCTAAAATTATTGTACCTCTGAGGTATTCAGATTGGGTGGAAAATCTAGTTGCTATCAGGAAGAAGAATGGGGAAATAAGGTTGTATATTGACTATAGGAATTTGAATGAGGCCTCATTAAAGGATTATTATCCTCTCCCTAAAATGGACTACATTTTGCAAAAGGTGGTGGGCTCTGCTCGTATGTTTATGATGGATGGTTTTTCTAGATATAATCAAGTAGTTGTGCATCCTGAGGATCAAAAGAAAATTTCTTTCACCACACCTTGGGGAACGTTTATGTATGCTAGAATGCCCTTTAACCTCATTAATGCAGGATCCACTTTTCAGAGAGCAATGGATATAGTGTTTGTGGGAGAAAAAGATAATTTTGTGGTAATTTACCTAGATGACATCACTGTTTTTTCAAAAATAGATGAGGAGCATATTGAACATCTACAACTCACTTTTGAGAAATGCAGAAAATATGGTCTGTCTTTAAATCCTAAGAAGTCTTAGTTTTCTCTAAGTTAGGCAAAGTTTCTAGGACACATTGTGGAAAAAGAGGGGGTGAAGATAGATCCCAAGAGGGTGGAAGCCATCAACAACATCCCATTACCAAGAAATAAGAAATAAATCCAAACTTTCTTGGGCAGAATCAATTTTTTAAGGAGGTTCATACCCAATTATGTTGAGATAATTAAAGAAATTATAGAGATGTTGAAGAAGGATAGGGAGGTAAAATGGATTGAAGAAGCTTGGGAGTCATTCTCCAGGATCAAAAGGGCCTTTGCAGAAGCTCCTGTATTAGTCAACCTTGACTATCTAAAACCATTTTTCATTTTCTCTTTTTCTTCTCCTCATATAGTGGTTGTTGTCTTATTGCAGAAAAATAATGAAGGACATGAGCAACCAATAGCATTTTTCAACCAGGTGCTATGGGATGCTGAGTTAGAGTATAACATTCTCTGAATATATGTCCTCCAATTAAGAATAAAAACTTATGTTCCTACAATTGATGTGAAAGACATTCTAGTACAAGGGGACAGTGAGGGAAAAAGAGGTAAATGGATTGCTAAAATCCAAGAATACGACCTGGAGATCAAACCCATGAAGTTGATCAAGGGGCAGGGATTAGATAAAATCTTGTCTAAATCAAACTTCCAAGCCTTGGGTATAAATTTGTTGACAGAGGAAGGAGAAAGCCGAAGAGAAGAGGAGAAAAATAAGGTCAAGACTGCAACACAAAAAATCCAAATGAAGTACCTTGTGTCTCACTAGTATAAACATATAATCCACTATTTACTTTTTCTGAGTTGTCCAATCAATTTTGATAAAGTTAAATACAGAGCTTTGAGGCTACAAGCCCAAAAGTTTGTCATTTCAAATGGCCAACTGTATTGGAAAGACCCAGTGGGGATTTTGCTTTTATGCCTGGTTGAAGAAGAGATCCATAAAGTGATGGATGAGTTCCATAATTGTGTGTGGGGGGGGGGGGGGGGGGATTATAGTTGGAGAGCTACAACCCATAAAATTCTCAAAGAAGTTTTCTATTGGCCCAAGTTGTTTGGTGAGGTACATGCATATGTTCAGACCTGTGAGAAGTGCCAAATGTTTGCTAAAAAGCATAAATTAACATCTTTTCATTTAATCCTTGTTTTTGTTAAAGAACCTTTCAGATAGTGGGGGTTAGAATTCATTGGGGAAATACACCCACCCTCTAATGATCAACACAAATGAATTCTTACAAATACCGATTACTTCACTAAGTGGGTGGAAGCAGTCCCAACTAGAAATGAAACCAATGTTGTGGTTATCAAATTCATGGAGGAGAATATCCTTGTCAAGTTTGGTTGCCCAAGGAATATTATCACTGATAATTCTCAAGTTTTTAAATCCTCCAAGTTTCTGAGCTTCTTCCAGAAGTATAACATCATTGTGGGTCACTCCACTAGCTACTATCCATAGGGAAATGGATTGGTTGAATCATCAAATAAAACCTTGGTAAGGATTCTTAAGAAGACAATATTAGAAAATCAAAAAAATTGGGACTCACAACTAAAGTTTGTTTTATGGGCCAATAGATTTACTACCAAGAGGTCAACTAGGAAATCTCCTTTTGAATTAGTGTATGGGAAAGATGCAATTTTCCCTATACAACTAGCAATGCCAGTGGCCAAAATTCTATAGGATGTTGATGAAGAGCCAAATTCTCTAACCAGGAGGATCAATCAGCTAGTAGAACTTCAAGAAACCAGGGGGGAGGTGACTCAGAATCTGATTCAATATCAGGAAAAGATGAAGGCTTTATTTGATAGAAAGGAAAAAGACAAAACCTTACATCTAAGGTGTTAGTGTCAGTCTTTCCAGCCTTCCTCCAGTGATCAAATATGCTCTTACAAAATGGTCTCAGAGTGTCAAGGTCAAATTTTGTCATTTCAGTGAGTCTTCAAGTAAAATTTGGTCACTAGGCATTAGGTCTAGGGTTTGATTTCACTCCTTTCAAAGTTGCCCAAATGTCAGTCTATGTCACTATTCAGCTGATTCTATCATCATTCAGAGGGTTGTTATCATCATGTCAGGTTCCATTGGGTCATTTTACACCTTGTTCATGCTTCAGTTGCGCCTAGGCAAGGTTCATTTCCCTCTCCTAGGGTTTTGAAGCTAATTTCTCTTGGATGGTCAAATCATTAGCAAAACTTGTATCTGGATGTTCATACACCTTCCCCTATCCTTAAAGTACCTTATCAAACACTTCCCATCACTGAGATCCCCCAAATTCCTCATTTTCGCACAAACCCTAGTTTCTTGCTATAACCTGGCAATTTTCTAGGTTGGGCCCGTGTTTTGCCCTTTTGGACCCCTTCCCCTCACTCAATCTCTAATATTCCAATTTCCCCTGCTTCCTAACATACCTCCCTACTTCAAAAAAATTTCTCAAGAATTTAGAAGCCCCTTATCCCCTTCATTTCGCTTCATTTCGACAAATCCCTTGTTTCACACATCGGGGTAGGTTTTACTCAAATAATGTTTCTGAGCAATCAAAGACGAATTTGGGAAAACTGAGAGAATTTTTTTTCCAAAATAGTCCATGGAAGAAAAACCTCCTTAACTTTTTACACAGGTGTCATGGTTTTAGAGAAATGTAAAAATACAATCGCCTCGGGAGAATTGATGCACCTCTGAAGTGACCTTGGGAAAATCAAGTTTTCTCCTAGCTAGGTTGGCCAAATAACTTTCTTGATGAGTCAAAGGATACCTAGACAAACATATCTTTCCAATGAGCTATCATGAGCTCAATTTGGAGTTGAGGAAGGCATTCAAAAGTTGACTGCAACAGCACTCTGCCTTGAGGCAGCCTCATTTGGCACATTTTGACCAGTCTTGGGAGATTTGATTTTTGAAAAGGAAAATGAACTCCAAATTGAAAAATTCCAATTGATTTGGAAATTAGACTCAAATACCTTTCCAATGAGCTATCCTGCACCCGATTTTGACATCGGGAAGGCTTCCTAAAGTCTCCTACAAAAAGGTGCTACGCATAGAGAAGGCGCGCTACGCATTGGGGGCACGCTACGCATTGGGCTTCATCAGCCTGTGTAAAATTACATGCGCGCTACGCATTGGGTAAGCGCGTGATGCATACAAACTCAGAGCCAAATTTTTTTGCTCCTTCATCCAGATTCATTCCAAATTTCCTCCAACTGCTTGCAAGTAGGTTCTTTATGTTTGCTCAGTGAATTTTAGACATGATTATGGTGTTTTGAAAGTGGAGAAACAAGTGTGAAATGTAAAACCCTATGTTTATTTC
The DNA here is from genome assembly GCA_031772625.1 of Pinus tabuliformis. Taxonomy (NCBI): domain Eukaryota; kingdom Viridiplantae; phylum Streptophyta; class Pinopsida; order Pinales; family Pinaceae; genus Pinus; species Pinus tabuliformis. The sequence goes on from CM062812.1 coordinate 608,694,610, forward strand.
CAAATTCACTTCTTAGGGTTTGAAACAAATATTAGGGACTGTGTGGGTTAATATATGCCTATGTCATCTATTTTCAGTGGTGTCCATGCTCATTATTAACCTTAGCCTCACACTCTCTTTTTGCCATTACATCCCTGCTGTCATTGTTATGGCCATTGTCATTTCCACCTCTTTTCTACACACTTGTCAAATCCCTTCATAATCAAAGCAATGACTGTTTTTCATGCAAACTCATTTGACAAAACTATTCTCATTGTGGCTTTCCTATGATACTTTGATACACATGTGACACATTTGGAAATTGTGCCAAACTCTCATTCTTCATCTCATTGAAAGCCAAACAGACTTTGAAACACCATGAAGGCGGATAGACAGTGACTTTACAACTGAAACTGCATGCACCAGAAGGACACTAAAACGTCGAAAAAGGGAGGATAGACTCCGAATTTTGGCTGAGGCTTCGGTAGCTGGGCATGATACATGATGGAGGGTCTTCACTCCAAATTTGAGCAAATTCGGAGAAATTTTTGTCATTTTGAAATTTTTGGCTTGCAAAACAGGTTTTTCAGCCCAACGCGTAGCGCGTCGACGCGCACGCTTATGATTGGGACACTTGTTGGAGGAAAACTTTAGATTTTTGGATTTTTCATGGTAATTTATGCATGCTCCAGTATGGCCAAGACATTTCATCAAGTTCTGGATGATCAAAAGGGCCAAAAACACCATGAAAATCACCTTTCTGCCACCTTTTGCACCAGCAGGAAGTACTTGTGGGAGAATGAATTTTTGGAGGGGAAAATGAGCTCCAAATTGGGAAATTCCACTTGGGCTGGATAGCAGACATCCAGGGCTTTCTAACAAGCTATCATGAGCTTTATTTCGATGCCGGAAAGTGCCCCAAAAATAGGATGAAAGGCATGCTACGCATAGAGCTCAGGCGCGCTACACATAGAGGTTTTTGGTCAAATTTTCATCTTCTAGCTCAGAAATTCGGCCCATTTTCACTAGTTTCACCTTCTGATGTAACATTTGACTTATCTTGATGTAGTTTTATGTATATTATGTAACTTTGGCACTTATTTACCTATTCTAGATGATTCATTCACAAAATAGCAAAAATTTAATGTAATGAATCAGTTTCCCTTCTTTTAGAGGCAGGTTGTTGGGATGCCTAGTTTTCAGCTCTATGTTTGGAATTAGTTCAAACTGCTCCTGGAAGGAGGAGCTCGACCCCTAGAGGAAAGGGAAGAGGTTGGCTTGCCTATATTATGTAATTTCTAAGTCATTTTCATGGTTGGACTCTTGGGAAAAGTTTTGGCACACTATTGTACATATCTTCTGCATTTTGGCTAAGGAAAGATCAGAAGTTTTGCAACACCTGTTGGGATTCTTGTGGTTTTCAGTTTTGATGGTGTGTTCTCTCAGTTATTTGTAATTTCTTTAATGTTTTAATGTATGCCATTCCCTTCTTTTGCTTCTGAAACTAAATGAATGAGTAAGTGAGGTAGAATCCATTGATTTCAGTGCTCTGCCTTTAAATTTGTTTAGTTTTATATGTTTTCACCAGTCTGAAGAGGATCCCTGTTTCCCATTGCCCTTTCCAGCTCCTTGTCATTCTGATCCATCCATACATATGATCAAAAAGCATCAAAGCTACTACCTACCTTGCCCCAACTTGAATTCTGCAAAGATCTGGTCTCATCCCCGAGCCCAAATTTGTTTTTTCCCTTTTCTCCAACAAAACCCCAAAATTTTTTAAATCAAACCTACCTATCCATTTACTAGCCTAAAATCAATATCCATTATAAGTCATCTCAGCTACTTTGAAGACCTTTTGCAGAGATAGACCCGGAGAGAGCCCTCTCCTGTCCTCGTAGGGCTAGCTACGAGGCTGAGCTTGGTTTGATGTGGCCTTGAGTCTCGCCTTCCCTCAGCCTAAGGCAGATTCCAGCGCTAACATAGTGGCGACCATACTGGGGAAGAAAATGGTTTGTTTGTTAATGTCATTTGTTTTATAAGCTACAGACGGAGCCTGAAGTTATGCCAGGTAGCCTTCGAAACGCTTTTGCTTTGCATTAGCGGAAGTAGATAAACGCTGCTTCAGTCAATCTCCGGTCTAGCTTGTAATCGTGACATCTAACTTGTTAATTGCCCCAGTACATGTATCAAGTTCAGATCTGATTGTTGATGGTGGACAATGATCAGACACTGGCAACGCTGAAATCATTCACCTGGCAACTCTAAATTAGTTTCGAGATTAGATCCAAAGGCTCCACTGGAGGATGATCCCGACCAGCAAAAACATAAAAGGACAACATGGACAGATCAGGTATTCAAGTTGGAATTTCATCCAAGACATTTTGTTCTTTGTCATAAACTATTTCTTCTCTTTTCTCGAGAATGTAAAGAAGGCTTTGCAAAGTATACTATGCTTGAGAAAAGATCTCAGGCTTGCAGTTGATTCTTTCTCTTTGAGGATTGTAAATACCAAAGATTTGCATACCTTTGAGCTTGATCAAGATCCTTTTTCCGAATTTTGTGATGACCATCTTCAAATTGATGAAACTCAAGAGACCAAGACTGATTCTATACCTGCTGTACATACCCCTACACCTTGTAAAATTCCAGATCAGTATAAACCTCTTGTTTTACCTTCTGTTCTCCATGCTTTCCCCAAAAACTATGATCTATACTTGCCGAGGTTCGATGGTGAAAGTAAGAATGTCAACGCTGAGCAACATGTGCAGAATTTTGAGTCTTTTCTAGATCTTTTTGAAGTTGATGCAGAAGATGTCAGTATAAGGCTTTTTGCTCTTTCTTTGCAAGGCAAAGTCAAGAGTTGGTACAAAACCCTGCCTGATGCGAGCATCTCAGATTTTTGGCAGTTCGTCAAAGTTTTTCTCGATAGGTGGATGATCGGGCAGAACCTTTTTTTGATTGTAGAAGAGTATAACCAGCTGAAAAGACTACCAGGGGAGACAATACAATAGTTTTCAGCTAGATTTAACCAAGTTTATTATTCAATGCCAGTTGAGATAAGCCCTACTCCTAGATCTGCGCTCTTGCACTATCCGGGTGCCTTTGATCCGGAAATGGAGTTTCAGCTAAGAGAAAGGAATATTGCAACACTTCACGAGATGCAGAAAAGTGCAGTAAATGTAGAGGCTCACTTGCTGATCCGACGGGCAAGGTTGAAAGAAGAAGAGATGAAAAACATAGATCCGGCCGAATCTCTAGAGGTGAAGCTTGACGTTTTGGTAAGTGTAGTAGAAGAGATGATGCAAAGGATCACCCCAAGGAATGATTATGATGTTCAAGCCCATGGCTTGTTGATTGAAGAAGAACGAATGGCCGCTCCAAAACATTTTTTTTCTTATCCTAGTTGTCATAGATCTGATAATGATTGTTTTGTAGATCACCTTGACAAAGAAAGAACTGTTGATATGACCTGCATGCTTGATGATATGTTTTATACCGATGATTTGCCTCAGTTTGATCAGTATGATGATGATTATGTTCTCCAAACAAAAGCTAATCTTGCAATCAAACAAGCAGCTCGTTTGTGGGAGGAAGAAGTTCATTTTCAGCAGCTCGAATACAATGTTCAGCCATCACATATCAACTATGACAGTGACGAGGAAAGTGCCGCAAATTTTGAAGTAAGTGAAGGATCTTTGCCTTTTCGTTTTGATTCATGTCAGTTCATCAGAGACAACTTCCATGCAATCAGAAATCAGCTGTCAACAAGTCTTGATTTAGACCATCTTGAAGGAAATAAAAACCTTGTTCAAGACTTCTCATATTCAGCTTTGCAGCCCCCGAATGCCATTGTTTGTCAAGTTGCAGATGAATACATGGAAGCTAGCACATATGATCAAAGGATACAAGAAAGTTCCCTACCTTTCTGTTTTGAATCATTTCAGCTTTTGAAGGGAAATTTGCATAGTACATCTTCAGTGAAGAATGAGCGGCATGTAGGCAATCATGTACTCACATTGGAACCAATAGAAAATGGTTTGCAGCAGTCTTTTCAAGTTTTTCATGATCCAATAGCTAATGTGTTGGATGATGTTTGCAGTCCAAATCCTTCTCCATTGACTACATGTGAGCTTGAAACGTGTGCTGATATGACTTTGAGTCGGCAGCCGGTTTCTTTGTCATTTTTAGCAGGAGTCTCGTCACAAAGCTCAAAACAAAGTTTGCATTCATGGTATGAGGGGAAGAGAAGTAATCCATTGGATGAGCTAAGTCCCAGTGTGCATGAACTTCAAGATCCTTATGCAGTTTTTTTGGAGGCGGATAGAGAATCCATACCATTCAACGGATCTGTTTCTAAGTTGTCATGGGAGTTTCCTTTCAATAGTTCTCTCTGGTTGTTCATAAGCAAGCACTTGTAGAGAATACAAACAACAGTCGGAATTCTTACTTGGTTGCATTGGTTGTTTCATTTCACTTGATCAGGTGATGAATGAAACTGTTAGAGTAGGTTTTGATGAATAAGCTCCACTTTGAGCATCATTTTTAGTTTGTCGGTTGTGTTTAAGTATCACGTCAATTTTTAGTTGAGTCATGAGTCATTTGTGAATCAATTTTCAGTCTTGTTGTTAAATTAGTTTGTCTCGGTTTTCAGTCATGCATTTTAGCTTGAGTTTTGACTCCATTGCCCAATGGATGAAGGCACTGTCTAGCTCTTCCAGAGATCTGTCGTTCTTGGCACCTCCAAGGAGCTACCATCCCCATTGGAGCCAATGTTAGTGTCAGTATTTCCAACCTTCCTCCAGTGATCAAATATGCTCTTACAAAGTGGTCTCAGAGTGTCAAGGTCAAATTTTGTCATTTCAGTGAGTCTTCAAGTAAAATTTGGTCACCAGGCATTAGGTCTAGGGTTTGATTTCAATCCTTTCAAAGTTGCCCAAATGTCAGTCTATGTCACTATTCAGCTGAGTCTATCATCATTCAGAGGGTTTTTATCATCATGTTAGGTTCCATTGGGTCATTTTACACCTTGTTCATGCTTCAATTGCGCCTAGGCAAGGTTCATTTCCCTCTCCTAGGGTTTTGAAGCTAATTTCTCTTGGATGGTCAAATCATTAGCAAAACTTGTATCCGGATGTTCATACACCTTCCCCTATCCTTAAATTACCTTATCAAACACTTCCCATCATTGAGATCCCCCAAATTCCTCATTTTTGCACAAACCCTAGTTTCTTGCTACAACCTGGCAATTTTCTAGGTTGGGCCTGTGTTTTTCCCTTTTGGACCCCTTCCCCTCACTCAATCTTTGAGATTCCACTTTCCCCTGCTTCCTAACATCCCTCCCTACTTCCAAAAATTTTCTCAAGAATTTAGAAGCCCCTTATCCCCTTCATTTCGCTTCATTTCGACAAATCCCTTGTTTCACACATCAGGGTAGGTTTTACTCAAATGATGTTTCTAAGCAATCAAAGATGAATTTGGGAAAAATGAGAGATTTTTTTGTCCAAAACACGCCAAGGAAGAAAAACCTCCTTCACTTTTTACACAGGTGTCATGGTTTTAGAGAAATGTCAAAAATACAATCGCCTCGGGAGAATTGATGCACCTCTGAAGTGACCTTGGGAAAATCAAGTTTTATCCTAGCTTGGTTGTCCAAATAACTTTATTGATGAGTCAAAGGATAAATAGACAAAAATATATTTCCAATGAGCTATCATGAGCTCAATTTGGAGTTGAGGAAGGCATTCAAAAGTTGACTGCAACAGCACTCTGCCTTGAGGAAGCCTCATTTGGCACATTTTGACCAGTCTTGGGAGATTGGAATTTTGACAAGGCAAATGAACTCCAAATTAAAAAATTCAAATTTATTTGGAAAGTAGACTCAAATACCTTTCCAACGAGCTATCTTGTGCCTGATTTCGACATCGGGAAGGCTTCCTAAAGTCTCCTACAAAAAGGTGCTATGCACAGAGAAGGCGTGCTACGCATTGGGCTTCATCAGCCTGTGTAAAATTACATGCGTGCTACGCATTGGGAGCACGCTACGCATTGGGTAAGCGTGTGACGCATACAAACTCAGAGCCAAAATTTTTTGCTCCTTCTTCCAAATTCATGCCAAATTGCCTCCAATTGCTTGCAAGTAGGTTCTTTATGTTTGCTCAGTGAATTTTAGACATGATTATGGTGTTTTGAAAGTGGAGAAACAAGTGTGAAATGTAAAACCCTATGTTTATTTCCAAATTCACTTCTTAGGGTTTGAAACAAATATTAGGGATTGTGTGGGTTAATATATGCCTATGTCCTCTATTTTGAGTTGTGTCCATGCTCATTGTTAACCTTAACCTCACACTCTCTTTTTGCTATTACATCCCTGCTGTCATTGTTATGGCCATTGTCATTTCCACCTCTTTTCTACACACTTGTCAAATCCCTTCATAATCAAATCAATGACTGTTTTTTCATGCAAACTCATTTGACAAAACTATTCTCATTGTGGCTTTCCTATGATACTTTGATACACATGTGACACATTTGGAAATTGCACCAAACTCTCATTCTTCGTCTCATTGAAAGCCAAACAGACTTTGAAACACCATGAAGGCGGATAGACAGTGACTTTACAACTAAAACTGCATGCACCAGAAGGACACTAAAACAGGCTTCGGTGGCTGGGCATGATACATGATGGAGGGTCTTCACTCTGAATTTGAGCAAATTCGGAGAAATTTTTGTCATTTTGAAATTTTTGGCTTGCAAAACAGGTTTTTCAGCCCAACGCATAGCGCGTCGACGCGCGCGCTTATGATTGGGACACTTGTTGGAGGAAAACTTTATATGATTCATTCACAAAATAGCAAAAATTTAATGTAATGAATCAGTTTCCCTTCTTTTAGAGGCAGGTTGTTGGGATGCCTAGTTTTCAGCTCTATGTTTGGAATTAGTTCAAACTGCTCCTAGAAGGAGGAGCTCGACCCCTAGAGGCAAGGGAAGAGGTTGGCTTGCCTATATTATGTAATTTCTAAGTCATTTTCATGGTTGGACTCTTGGGAAAAGTTTTGGCACACTATTGTACATATCTTCTACATTTTGGCTAAGGAAAGATCAAAAGTTTTGCAGCACCTGTTGGGATTCTTGTGGTTTTCAGTTTTGATGGTGTGTTCTCTCAGTTATTTGTAAGTTCTTTATTGTTTTAATGTATGCCATTCCCTTCTTTTGCTTCTGAAACTAAATGAATGAGTAAGTGAGGTAGAATCCATTGATTTCAGTGCTCTGCCTTTAAATTTGTTTAGTTTTATATGTTTTCACCAGTCTGGAGAGGATCCTTGTTTCCCCTTGCCCTTTTCAGCTCCTTGTCATTCTGATCCATCCATACATATGATCAAAAAGCATCAAAGCTACTACCTACCTTGCCCCAACTTGAATTCTGCAAAGATCTGGTCTCATCCCCGAGCCCAAATTTGTTTTTTCCCTTTTCTCCAACAAAACCCCAAAAAATTTTAAATCAAACCTACCTATCCATTTACTAGCCTAAAATCAATATCCATTATAAGTCATCTCAGCTCCTTTGAAGACCTTTTGCTGAGATAGACCCAGAGAGAGCCCTCTCTTGTCCTCGTAGGGCTAGCTACGAGGCTGAGCTTGGTTTGATGTGGCCTTGAGTCTCGCCTTCCCTCAGCCTAAGGCAGATTCCAGCGCTAACATAAGGGATTTGGTGCTTAGGTGGAATGTTAGATGAGAAGATAAAGGAAAACATGGAAAATTTGATCCCTTATGGTTTGGACCTTTCAAAATTGTTGAGGCAAAGGGGAACAATATTTTTTGTTGGAAAACATGGATGGTGAAGTGCTTGAGTTTCCTATGAATGGGTAGTTTCTCAAGCTTTACTTCCAGCACTAAAGAGGTCCATTTTCTTTCACTGTACATACTGGTGAGCCATTGTATATACCAGTAATTCTTTGAGTTCTTAATGTTTATATTATTTTTTCTTTTCATATATTTGAATAAAATGACTCCATGCCTAATGGATATAAGACACTAATATGTAGGTTCTCAATGCATTGCTTGCAATATATTATCCCCAGTTGAGCCGATGTTGTCACCTACTACACCTTTTTTGCAATTGTGTCAAATGATGGCCAAAAAGGGGAGTCGAAGTGCAAAAAGGCCAAAGAGGAGGGAAAATATAAGAGGTCGAAATCATGAGGAGGAAGCTAAAATCAAAAGCCTAAGTCTTGAAGGCAAAAGGAAAGCCAAAATCCAAAGGGAGGCCAAAATCTAAAGAAGAGTTTTGAAATTTGGGCTTGATCACATCAGAACCCTTTTAAATTCCTTTTCGAAAAAGTTCCGATGAGAGGGGATTTGATATTATATGGCACCTAGTCATGGAAAACCAAAGGGACCAAGGGAGTAAAACTGGGCGGAGCACCTAAGTGCTAAGATGGAATTTCAGAGGATCGTGGCATCAGAACTTTACTTTAATTCTTAATTGAAAAGCTTTCTATGAGAGGAGCTCCGATATCACGAGGCAGCTGATCACAAAGAATTAAAAGAACCGAGGGTGTAGAGTGGGCAGAGCACCTAAGTGCCAAGAAGGGATATGGGAGGTTGAAGGCATCAGAATTGTTTTTAATTATTTTTTGAAAAAATTCTGATGAAGAGGGGCTCCAATACAAATTGGCACTTAGTCATGGAAATACAAAGGAAACTAGCACAAAACCAAGGACCCTAGGGACACTTTCTGTCTCCTCAAAACTAGACACATCACAACAGATAGTTGGTTTCGAGAAGCTGACATGGGAGATTACGCCAGCATGACATGGCTAGAAAAGGACACGTGGAAGGTGATTTTAGAATTTTGGAGGGCCTAAAGGGACAAATCTGGGTGACATGTTTCACAACTCAGGAGGTGCCACACGGAGATTATGACGTTAACATGACATCATTCCAAAGAGTTGTATTTCAGAGGTGAGAGAAATCATAACTCTTTTATAATTAGCTTTTAAAAATGTTTTGATGAAGAGGGCTTCGATATTATATGGCGCCCGACCATGGGAACTCCATAGAAACAAGGGCACAGAGCTAAATCAAGCACCAAGAGCTATGAGCTCATCAGAAGTGGGAGTTTTCGTAACTCCAGTGTTAATTCTTAATTTGAAAACTTCCGACGAAGAGGGATTCTGATGCAGACTAGAACATGGTTGTGATAGATTCACAAAACCCAAATCCAAAGGAATATTTAGCACCTAAGTGCTATGGGACATATCGGGGATGCGAATATTGCAACTCCCGTGTAAATTCTAATTTAGAAAAGTTCTGATGGTGAAGGGGCTCCAATATTTGGTGGTGCTTGGTCATGAACATCTAAAGAACCAAGGGTGAAGCACGAATTACAAAGGGAGATAGGCCCTTGACAGGGTCCCATGGGATAAATAGGAAGAGGGCCAATAGAAGAGGAGCTTGAAGGCATCAAAACATTATGTTTTTGGAATGTTATTCCAAATGAAGTTACGAGGATAGAAGGATCTAATATTGCAGAGCCTATGCATTAAGCCATTGGCAACAGGCAGTGGTCCCATGGTTGGTAAGCGATAAAGGAGCTTAAGTAAGAGGAGTTAAGGGTAATCATAGTCTTATGTTTTTGTAATGATCTTTTATAAGAGTTATGAGATTTATTGGGTTCCTATAGTATAGACTAGAGTGTATGCAGGTGGAGGGGTCGGCAGTTATGTCACAAGGCATCTTCAACACCACCACACTTGATCATGGCCAACTCCAAGAAGGGAGATTACACAGTTAGGGTGAGAAAGCGACATGTATATTGGCCGGTTGCTATGAAGGAACATCATGGCAAAGACATGGCCTAATTAGAGGCGATCACAGGAATTGGCATGGATATTTTTTGCTATAGCCATCATTCAGTTTTCCCATGTTTTGTTATTTTGTAATTTCTGCATTTTAAAGAAGGAATCAATATATTATGTAATCATTTGAATATGTGCACACCGAGATAGCTAGTCGATCAACCAGCTGTAACATTAGAACATATTTTGTAATTGTGGATTCAAAGCTCCCCCTCCACCCATAAATAGGGGGAAGAAACTCATTTGACTGGTTCCTAAATCCTGTTCCCATAAGTCTGAAATCTGTCTTTGCAAATATTTTGAGTTCTGTAGACAGAAAGAGCTTCCAACTCTTGGTTCAATGGCTTGTTCATGAGGTGCTAATTCTTATACAAATTTCAATTGCGTTGGACCTATGATATGGACTCCATTTTCAAAGATTAATGAAGCAGATCCGGAGATTCCAAGCAGAGTAATTTGTAGTATGGGTTCCCCTCTATTTTTCATTTATGCATGTTTATCTTCCTCTGAGATTGTGTAAAGAAGTTGTTGGTTTCACTCTCAAATTATGGATTTATTTATGTTATAGGGTAGCGACGGTACCTGTGCAATTACATATTTAATAGTGTTATATTGTAGCCAACAATACTAGTGAGATAACAAATTTACCAATGTTATTTCATGACATAATGTACCCATGAGAATATAGAGCTAGAAACCTTAAAATGCGCTCCACAATTTCTGCACTTTCATCTCCTTATTCTTCCATAGTTTTGTTGGGATTCATTGCTTAGGATTCTGTGTTATCCAACCCTCTGCATTGAATTCCTTCCTTACTTTCTCTCTCTCCATTTTTACTATAACAAAAAATATTAAGCTACATTTTACTATGTGTCGACCACCATATCGGGAGATTTATCCTTGGGATGAGTGATATCTACCTACATATACATATGTGTATGTCTAATTCTACCTCGGTGAAGGGTGAGTTAAACCAAGTGTTGAACCAATCTAATTCCAATTATATTAAATACGTAGTGCAACACAAATCTCAAAAATCCTCAAAGCATTCCTTTAAGATGTCTTAGGCATTAACCCTTTCCTCAACCTAGGGGCTGTCTCTAGGAGCTACAACAGGTGCATTTTGTACTTTCAACACAAAGCCTATATACCTGTATTCTAATCTAGAAGATAAACTACGTGTTGACATGCCTACATGTGGTGCAAGTTGTGGTGCAGATTCAACAACATAGAGTAGAGCCTTTCTTGTGTAAATTTTGAAGACTTTGTGCAGACTTTGAGAAGAAAGTCTTGGCTGTAAGTGGATAATTTGTCAACATTTTTGAAATCCCATAGTTATATTTTTTTTTATACTTGTTCTTATCTTTTCATTTTTACTGTCTTTCTTCCTAATTTTCAAGGGATATGTTCCTCCAAAGCTCCTTCTCCTTTGATGTTTTTTGAGGAAACCTCAATGTATGATTCTTTAATTGCTTGATTTGGGCATCCTTGAAGTTTGCCATGTCTTTCCATCCAAAAGGGATTTCACCTTCCTCTTCACTTTAAAATATCAATGGTGTTGGGGATTCCTTTAATTCTTTGGGAGGAAAAACCCTTGGATTCTGAACCTCCTCTGAAGAAATTTGGACTAAAATGGCTCTCCTTTCTTGAGAGATTCATATAGTTCATGTAGAATATTGTGCTAGGAATCCATATGATGTTTCATATCTTCCCATCCCAAAATCTCATATATATTTGTGCCTTGGATATTCTTGTTCCTCGTTGAAGAAGATGGCTCGTTGTCTTGCTTTGAAGATTGTCCCCTAGGTTAGCCTCCTTAAGTTATCTTACAAAATGTAAGTCATGACTTGGACAAAACTTGTTCTCTAGATTGACCTACTTGTGTTGTCTTAGTGAATGAAAAAGGTTTTAAGTAGGACAAAACATTGTACATTACTACCATGTTTGTGGTGGATGTTATTTCTAGTTGATCGATGTTTTAATTTCTTGCAATTTTTAGCATCTATATTTATGAGAAAGTTGATAGACTTGAATGGAAGTTGTATTTGGTCCAGTTGGTAAAGATACTTCCAACTATTTATTTCGATCATTACATCTTCTGGTATCCCTTTTTCCAGATCAAATTTCACACATATTTGAGGACATGGGACACAATTTCTTTTGGTTTAGTCATAGCAATGTACTTTCCTAACAAATTCCAAATGCATTGCAGGGCTTCATCATTCCAACACTGAAGGGGAAAATGTGGGAGCAATAGCCACATAGTAATTGTCAAGGGTGTGCCATTTTCTGGATTAAAATCCGTAGTCCATTTATTTAGATATGTACCCCTTTCTCCAAGGAAATAAGGGCCTATTTTAAATATCAATTCTTTGTCTTCTTTCACCTCAAAAAGGAAGAGATAATTAAACCTCTATCACATAGGAAGCTTTGAATTTAAATGTGATTTCCAATATTTTTGGATCCATTGAGCGATTGTTTTGGGGGATGGCTAAATACCCATAAATTTCCTCATTAAATCTAGCTCAAAAAATGCCATGGCCTTCTTTTTGGAAACAAAAGCTTGCAACTTCACCTCAAGATTTTCTTCCAAACGTTTTGAAAAAATGGGAAGGTTGATTGCTTAAACTATGGATTGAGTCTTGGATTATTGGTAAGAATGTCGTAGTGTTCTCATCTAGAAGGGGTTGTGACAGAACTGCTTCATTTAGTTTCCTCATTTGGAAGGGGTTGTGACAAAACTTCTTCATTTAGAGGGGATTGTGGCCCCATTTGCCTCGCCTCTCCAAATTCACTATCAACTAATATGCTAGGGTTTGTTGCAATATGTCTCCGCTTCCACTTAGACTCTAAGTTACTTTCTCATTAATTGTTGATAACCAATTATTTATATTGATAAATTATCAAATAATATCTTAAAATTAAAATCGGTAGAGAAGAATAGAAAACTAAAATAATGAAGACTTTTTAATTTTTCTTTTTAAGAATAAATGATCAAAAAAATATTTTAATCTTAAAATTTAGATAAAAAATAAAAAATTATAACCATGCAAACTAATAACTCAAAAATAAATTAACCTTCCAACTTTATAATAAAAAGGTATATACTTCCTTTCCTTTTCCCTTTTAAATTATCACATTTGACACAATATAGGAGTTTCGACTCCGGATAGTAGCAAAAACATATATTTAAAGTAGTCTAGTTCAATACCTACCAAATCTTTATCCAAACTCATCTTTAGAGTAAAAGGCTAATAGAGTATGTGTTTAGATTGGTAAATCATAATTTAATTATTTTATTTTAGGAGAGTATGTGTTTAGATTGTGTTAGATTGTTAAATCATAATTTAATTATTTTATTTTAGTAGAGTATGTGTTTAGATTGTGTTAGATTGGTAAATCATAATTTAATTATTTTATTTTAGTATAAAGATTTTCATAGTTAAAAATATGATGATGAAATTTTTTGGAATATTATATGATTTTATTAAAATATTAAATTTTTTTTGGGTAAACACTACACTTATTTTTAAGGACAAAAAGTTCAGATTAATGTTAGAAGAGTGCCATAGTAAGAATAAATAAGAAAATAGACATAAATAAAAAATTAATAATTTGTTATTAATAGATATTTATTACTGATTATTAAAAAAAATAATTAAGGATTAAGGTTAAAATAAGCGATAAAATATTAAATGAAATGAAGGATTAAATTACCATGTTATAACTAAAGTAGCAATATACCTCCAGATTGTCCATTCCGTTCTATCAGATAAAAAAATCCATTTCGGAGAACGATTTAAAATGTTAAGGGGCCCCATTGCACCAGCAAAACATTTTTCTACGATATTGCACCAGCAGGGAATCAAACCCAGGTCTGTACTGTGGCAGGGTACTATTCTACCACTAGACCACTGGTGGAAATATGAGTTTATGTTTTTCATTCTTTTACTGATTACTGAAAAGACATTAAAATTCTCTACTTCCTCCAAGTAAATGAATTTCCTATGCACTTCCATATGGAAGACAACATTTGGAATCTGAATCACTTTTAAAAATTTCTTTCTCCAAGTTTCAAACTAATAATTTTATAATTATTTTTTATCGATTTAATTTGAATTTGAATTAAGATATATTCATGTAAATTATTTTTCTAATTTATTTATTAACATTTTCCAACTTATTTTATTAACTTGCTTAAATATCCATCTCCAATCTTGAATTGTAAGAATGCTTGGCTTTACTTATGACAAAAGTTTGTGAAAATCATATCTGGAATGATAGAATGTCTAATCCTGATAGAATGTCTAACCTTTTCCCTTTATCAGTTATTAATTGCAATTATGGAAGTCCATTTCAAAATTTAAGATCTTATGGGAATTATGATTTATGACTACCAAGTAAGGTTGTAAAAAATCGGTGTTATTATGAGAGAGAGTTATGCTATGCATTGCATAATAGTGAATTATTGATTATGTGTGAGAGCACAAGTAATGTTATAAATGCGTAGGTATGAAATTAAGATTAAAATTGAGGTGTGATGGCGAGCATAAGCTTCCAATCATCATTGTTCACTTTTATTTGTCTCATACTTTTGTGTTCTAGGTTTCCACACGTCATTTTGTGTTCTAGGTTTCCACACGTCATTTTGTGTTCTAGGTTTCCACACTTCATGTTATGGGAGCAGATTTTGATGGTTTGTGGATTGGTTATTGTGTTGTGAGAGTGGAAAATAAAGCAGGGACTGTGTATTTTTCAGGTTGTCGAAGATCTTGTTTGGCATGAAAGCCCCATCGGTATGTAAGACTTCAAACACCATGTCTTCACTCTTCTTCATGACCTCCTCGATAGAGCCTTCGCTCTTGCTCACGACCTTCTCAACAAAGCCCATGTAAATATTTTAGACACCCTTGTTTGGTATGAAATCCTCACCAATCTGCAAGATTTCACACACCATGTCATCACTCTTCCTCACGACCTCCCCAATGGAGCCTCTGTTGATATTTTGAAACCTTTGTTTAGTATGAAACACTCACCAGTCTACAGGATTTCAAATGCCATGCCTTTGCTAGTCCCCATGGCCTCCCCAATGGCACCTCTGTTGATGCTAACAGTGAGAAAGAAAGTAATGTGTTTGAAAAAATTAATCAATCAACTGGAGAAGGAAACAAGGACAGTTCTCTCCAAAATTTCCTAATTTTTGTCCAACCTTTTTCTGGTAAATCCCTCTGCTTCTTGGTCAATGCAATTAATGTTGTATCCATGTTTGAAGACAAAGTTAAAGCGTGGACAGGAATTCAAGAGGGTTCTTTCAGGCTCCTTTACAAAGGAAGGCAACTACAGATGGATCAGAAACTCGGAGATTATGGTATTGTGAAGGATGTCTCCATATCTCTTGTTGCGTACCTAAATGGTGGTGCTAGGGGTGGTAGGACATCTTTGACTTCAAAATTGTTCTCCTTCAAGGATGCTCTCAAATCTAGTTCTATCTCTCAACAAGACCAGGCAACGCCCAGATCGTACTAGGTGAACAAAGTTGAGGATGTTCCATCTACAGAAATTTTGCACCCAACTCTAGAGGATTACCTTCAATTCTACTCTGAGAACAACCTCATTTGTCACTTCAATGGTTTATGGCCACATTCATTGGACCTTTATAAGTGGATTCATGAGACTTGGCCTTCAAATGCAAGGTTACCCTCTGTTCCAAGGGTTTCTTTATAGTGTTGTTTGCCGAATCGGAGGATTATCGGAAGGACCTAATTGGTGGATCTTAATTTTGGGGTGCAACTAGTCTATTCATTACCTGCCAATTTTTGGATTTCGATCCCTCTACAACATTTATCACCAAACTTCCAGTATGGGTTCATCTTCCAATTTTGCTTGCCCATCTATGGAATTTCTCAGTATTTGAGGGCATTGGTAATGCCTTAAGTCATTATTTTACCACAAATACCTCCCGAGGATAGTATGGATTATACACATATGAAAGAATCTCTCTAGAAATTGACATAAGTAAAGGGTTGTCGGATAAAATAATATTAAAAACTGGTGATTACCATTGGACCCAGTCCCTGGATTATGAGAATATAGTGTTTTGGTGCCAGGTTTGTCTTCAAACTAGGCATCTACATAATTCTTGCCCTAGGTCAACCTCCACCAAGAAGCGACACAACAAAATGTCAAAATCAAAAGTTATAAACCTTATTACCATTCCCCTGTGGAGGTGAAATTTCTTCTCAGTTCTCCTTTTGATCAAGAGGATTAGGGTGCCAATGATGATATGCTTTCGAGAGATCATGATGAAACTGTCACTACGCATCAGCCCTATGAGAACTCAGTTGGGATCCTAGTGCACCCCTGTGGAGGGTGAGCTTTCTTCTCCCTCTGATAAAGAGGATTAGGGCGCCGATGATGATATGCTTTCGGGAGATCAAGATCAAACTTTCACTGTGCATCAGCCTTATGAGGACTTAGCTGGGATCCCAGTGCACCCTGTAAAGAGGGAATTAGTTACTAAATATGTCTCTTCAGCTATGTTTGAGCGTGTTCATGAATCTACTTCTTCTGACTCTGACAAGGAAACACCCCAACTCTCAACAACAACCTGCAAATTACCTTGGTTGATTTTCCTCTTATAGGCTGGACCAAGGTTGCAAGAGAGAAAGGAAAAAAGAGTTGTTCTAGAGACAATGCCCAAGTCAGGTGATGTTCTCTAGTATATTTATTCCATGTAGTCTCCTCTTTAAGTCTATGTCAACATCCTTAGATGAACAATTGCTATCTCTATATAATCAATGTAAAACTTTTATATTAATAGAAATCTTTTTAAACTAGTTTAAATAAATAAATATATATAACTATATATATATATATATATATATATATATATATATATATAAATATAAATATATATATATACAGCTTGAACATTATTATTATTTGTATAATCGTTTCTAAATGTTCTTGTATGCAGTCTTCTCATAATATTAATTTCTAAATAAAAATGAATAAAATTGTTTTTCAGCCATTGCTTGATTTCATTGTTGTTTTGGAAACTTTCCCAACACAGAACAATCATGTTGTTATTTTGCATCCATGTTATATTCAATATGCCTCTACCTCATTTTATTTAGATGTGCAACTTTCAACCATCATAATTCAAGCTCCATAATATTATTATTCCATAACTTTATCATATAAGCCTAGAGTGGGCCTTTAATACTCGACATTATATTAGATTAATCTATAAGTTATACCATGTGGTAAGTATAATTCCCATTAGATCATGATAGGGCATGATTTTGTTGTATATAGAGTAAATTGGTTGTATATAAAAAAATAGATATGTAGAGATGGATGTCAAGGAATTTTCAAGTATCGAGAAAATTATATTGATTACATCACGAGAAAGATTTTTTTTTTTTATAATATATGTTTTTTTATTTCAATTTTATTAAGATAAAATACAAAATCAAATTATTATTTTATTATTTAAAATATTAAAAATCTAAATAAAAACACTATAGATTCATTATAAGCTTGGATTTGGCTGAGGTAAGATGATTCTATTGTAATTTTAAAGATAATTATAAGTTAATAAAAACAACCAATGAATAATTCATAAATTTGAATAATTCATAAATTTGTTATTTTTTCATGAAATAAGTTTAAATTGTAGATGTGTCTAGTAATAGTAAAGTCTAATTAAACATATTTAGGCTAATGTAATCAACATTAAATATTTATTTTTAATTTCCATCTTATATTGTTTAATTACTTAGCTTAGTGAAAGAAATAAAGAGCGCATGATTACAACATATTTTATGTTTGTTATAGAAATGCTAAAAGGCAAATACCTAAAACTTAATTTGTAATGTTCAACATGATATTCAACAAGAGCTACACGCTCAAGGAGGTGAAGAGTTCCCAAAAATTTTGGGCTACCGTGTGAACTAAACAATATTAAAGCACATTATAAATATTTTTTGTATTAACAAAAGATATGGGACAACTCCATATCTACAATAGAGAAGACAAGACCAAGTATCATCTTGTGCTCAGGGAAGCTTGAGATTGTCTATCATTTTGATCATATTGCTCTAAATATTGTGAATTGTGGAGAGATTAAGACCTCCAAATTGTAATTGATTGGTCAAATTGATGTATCATTGAATAAAGGGTTATTTTTTTATCAATTTCCTTCTATTTCCATTTATTCACATGTTAATTCTATCATATAATTTTTAGTTATGTAGCATTTCCATATTGTGATTGGTTAAGTAATATACCTCTATAGTTGTTGTACTCTAGTAGTACCAATCCAATACTATGACATGTTAGCAAATGTTAAACTTGTTTGGTGCAAATTAAGGTTTGGATCTGGTTGACAATTTGCAAAAGTATCATAACTAATTCTCACTTGAGAGTTGGGATCTATGAGATCAATCCTTGTGTGACTGTGGTAGTAAGGAGACAGTTGAGAGGTTCATTCAGCTTGTGTCTATTGAGAAACATGTAGAGGAAGCAATGTTGAAAGAAATACCTATAAATGGTAGTGTGGTTAAGGATTACAACAAAACTCCTAAGGAAAACACCCAGAAGAACTAATGTAGGAGCATAATTTACAAGTCAAATCATTTTTTACCTTCTTAGGTCAAAACCTCATTTACTAAGGGAGTTGGTTCCCTACTTTATATTCCAAGGGAAGTCAGGTTCTCTAAGTTATTTGATTTTTTAATATTTGATATAGTCTAGAAGGAATGAATTGTTAGGAATTTAAACAGGTGTTATTTGGTTCCCATGTAAAAGTGGAATTTAGATATAATTGAGATTTTTTTAGAGCATATAGAAAATTGACTTGGTTTATTACATTGATTGAATGAGAATTATTTTTGTAAAGAGTCTCATATGTAATTAAATATAATAATATAAGAATTATATAGGGATTAGAGAGTTTAATGAATTAATAAAATATATATGCTATGAAGGGAACTGCACTACTATGCAAAGTCATTATTTTCCCTTTTTGTCTTTGAATCAGTATATGGATTATTAGCTTTGTCCAATCTTATCTGTGTGTATGATGTGTTCTTAGTATATAATTGAGTTATTATGGTCACAAAGTTTAATTGTGGGGTAGGCATAACTGAGCAAGTGCAAGATTCATTAGTTAGTGTATTCGAATTACGTATAGCTCGCTTTGACTATATCCAAATCAAGCACTAAATAAACTCACCCGATGTGGGACCTTCAACCAACCAACCTGTAATCAATGGAGGCACGAATAGGGTAATTTTCTAGCAGCTGCAACACCCTCCAAAACTTTGGCCTACACTCAAATTTTGGAGCCTAATGTGGATCTTATGATTGATCATTCCTTAGTCACTTATTGGTCAATTGATGATTTCAAACCCCCTTCTCAGATATCAAGTGTCGTTCACGCTTTTATCTTTATATAGAAAGTGTCGTCTTCGGGCATGGGAGTTATCGCTTGTCATGCAAAGGGGAGTTTTGGTTTGCATCAAGGGGAAATCTTTGTGAAAATGAGTTGTTCTCATCATATAGACATGTTTCACACTCACTCACCATTACACAAGTGTCGTCATTATCCTCACAAAGTCCATCGATGGGGTCGCACTTGTCGTAAGTTTCCACAAAGGTTGTTGCATTAAGTGAAGTATGCTTTCATATGTTCTGGATGATCTACATTGTATCACCAAGTATCAAAGTGTGTGGTCATAGTCAATTTCTATCATTGTTCACATTGGTTCCATTGATCCCATGCTTAGCCAAATTCTGGATGATTCCTGGCAATCTAGCCTCTTCCAACCTTCCTAAATTGTGCACTTCGCATCTACAACCCTCAATATTTTTCCTTGCCTATTGGAACTGTGTAATGTGCAGAAAGCCCAACCTAGCTTGGCCTCCAAAACTATGAAAATACTTCCTCTAGTGTTCTTCCATCAGTGAGAGCTCACTTCCTTCAGAAACTACGTAGTTCTGTCTCTCAGGCCTCTCAGTTGCCCAGTCCCCCTCGCCTCCTGAAACTACACAATTTATCCTCCCAAGGCCCCATCCCATAGCATCCACTACCTACTTCAAATACATAATTTTGTCCCTTAGTGGGCATTGCGCAAGTTTTTCCTCTAGTGGACATTGCACAATTTTTTCCCTCGGTGAGGATTGTGCCACAATTTCCCTCAATCTGGCCTGAGCTGCACATTCTCAGTAATCAATCTCTGCCCTTGGCTGCTTGAGCTACGTAATTGCATAGTCACTGGGCCTTCTCCCCTGACCTATCACTTAGTCTTGACCCAGTTCGTGAATCCAAGTGCTCTACCTTAGGCTAGGGGTTTATCAGACTGATGTCGTCTTGTCATGAGTGGATTGCAGATACATGAATTCTACCATGCTATGGAAAGATGATGAAGAAGGATATGAAGAAGGAGGACATGTCAGATGATGCTTAAGGGGATGAGGATAAAATATAATCATCATATCAGAAGACCAAGGAACCCTAAGGTATCATAGAAGATCGGAGTTCAGGACCGCATGAAGACTCTATCTAATTCATAACCCTTTGGAGGGTAGGTACGAAGAACAAAGCACATATTTCATGAAGTTTAAATGCACATATTAGTGTAGTATGAAGGAAAACTTATCATTGTCATATCATTATGTCTTCAATGATATGTATGGTCGCAAACACTGAAAGTCATTCCATGTGTTTCCGCTAAATGTTTCGCTCCCTTTCGCAAGATAGGCAAGATGTATTTTTGCATGATGATTGTCACACTTTATGCATAAGCTCATTCTGGTGGTTCCAAGGGCTCATCTTTGTGTTTATGAGTTTCCCTAACCATGTAAAAACCTTTCGCACTCATTCATAATTTTTTTAGTGTTGTCGCACAAGTGTCGTTACGATAGTCATCAAGTCTATCTTAGGTGTTGCACTTGTCATAGTTGGTCATGAAGTGGTCACACACAAGCGAAAGTGTTGTTCATGTGTCATGGGTGATCAATGTTGTTGAGTCATCAAGTATTTTAAGTGTTAGGACATAGTTGAAGCTTCATCACTTCACCTATCGATCTCACTAGTCCAACACTTGGCCTTTTCTGAAGAAGCTCCCTGACCCCTCAACTCAGCTTCACCCAAACTTCTTGGACTACACATTGCGTAGTTCAAGACAACAAGATGTGACCTTCCCTTGGATCTCTGCAATGCGCAGTTCCTATCCCCCAGGACTGCTACTTGCACAATTCCTGAGCCCAAGACCTAACCTTTCCTTCCATAATTGCGCAATCTTTTTAGTCAACATTCCCTTATATGATCTAGAAATGAGATTTAAGATAATTAATAAGGTATTACAAACTTATGTGCATGGATTATTCTATTTCATTATATGCAATGGATCGATAATATTGCGAAATGCACAGAAAATGAAGCAGTAACAAAACATAATAGATAACACATGACATAACAAATTTAATAAGGAGTTCACCCAATACTCCTGGGCTACATCTCCGGGTCCAGCCCTAAGTTTTGGCCTCTCTATTATGTCTTCAAGCAGAGTTTTGTTTACAATAGTGAGCTCAATTTGAGCTTCGCACTCAACAGAGTACAACAATAAGAGTTTACTTGAACCTCTCAAGTTCTCTATGAGTACACAGACTCCCCTAATGCTCTCTGTCCCAACTCTGTCTCGGCATTTGCTTGAATATTGCTCTCTGCCCATTATGCTCTCTGTCTGTGGCTTTTAAAGCCAACTACGTTGCCTGTTCATTTCACATCCTCGGCTCTCAGTCTCCCCAGCCTCTGAACGCTTAGAATCCCCCTGCCAGCATTTCTCAATCATTGTTTAACATATGGAGGGGAGGTGGCCACCTATCCATAACGCTAGAGTGCCTGGGTCTCTAAAATTCTTAAGACAACCGTGCTCTGTTAAAACACAAGGAAATGTATTTGAAATGGAGAAATCCACCAAAAACTCATATATCGGACTTTAAAAGTCCTTAAATATGTTTCATTTCTCTATCGGGTCCGTTCATAGATCAGTAATCACATATCGGAAGGGCTCCGCCTCTGTGTATTTCGTTTAATACGAAACTACACTAAAATGTTGTAAATCCCTGCATTCCGGACTTGAAATATTGTTTAATATCGTTGATAAACCCTTTCAGGTCCGCAACATTGCATCGATGCTTTTCCCTTTGGTTTTTCGTTTGTTCGGAAATGTGATTTACAAAGGAAAACATAGTTTTCCGATTCGATGCGTCGATGTGATATATCGCAATCGCTCATCGCAATAACCCTTGGGCCATTATAAAGCGCTCTTGTAATCCCTCGATAACGATTCACCAATCTAATATAGGTCGTCGATCTGCGCGCTTGATCGACGGTCCCGATTCATTCCGCCAATCGCTATCACAATATGTGTATACAAAGTGTCGATATCCCGCCTATGGTCTCCGTCGATCAGATCTAGGCCGTTGATCGGCCAGATCTGACGACTCTGATTTAATATTGTATTAAAGTGCCGATAGCCCTGTTTACTATGTTTTCACGGGTTTTGGGCCTCCCGATAGTGTTTTTCTCCATTCTAAAGGTTTTCTCCGCCATGCTAAAAGCATCCCTTTTGCAATATTTTTGATCCTTTAAAGGATTTTCACATGATTTTCAAGTTTATGAAGATATAGAGAGTGTTTCTTGGATCCATTTGGATCACGCCTTCCCACTGAAAAGGCTTTTGGACCACCAAAAGTTGGTTTTCAAGCATCTATCAAGTGAGGATACAACTGCCTCACTTGTCCAATTTCTATCCATTTTGCATTGTTGGGTTTTGAACCTTTGAGTCCAATCCTTAGGTACTCAACATCTCCTCTGTGCGTTGTCCTCACCTTCCTGTCCAGAACTGTATCTTCCTGCAGCTCATTGAGGTATTCAAGCAACAGATCATCAATGGAAGGCAATTGACTTTGCTCTTCAGGATCTTCAATTAATGAAGGTTCAAACCGTCTTAGATTTTTCTGCATTTACTACTGAATAGATGTGCATGTATGCTGGTAGATCAAGGTGGAAAGCATTCTCACCAATTTTCTGAAGTACCTTAAAAGGCCCATACCTTATTGGCTTCAGCTTCTTTCCTTCACCTTGCATTCTATCCTTGCTGATATACAGCCAGATTTGATCGCCAACTTGGAAGATGTGTTCCACTCGGTGTTTATCATGCCTTGCCTTATACTTGGCTTGGCTCTTTTCTAGCTGTTCCTGCACTGCCTGGTGAATCTCTTAGATCTGTTCAATGGATTTGGTTGCTTTATCCACATCACTGTGTCCAGCAATCGCTATATCTTTTTCAAAGACAAAATCCAAGGGAGACCTTGGTATAAAACTAAAATAGGTCACAAAAGGAGATCTCTGTGTAGAAGAATGTTTAGCACAGTTGTAAGCATGTTGCACATAACACAAATGTTCATCCCAAAGCTTAGGATGCTTATTGCAATAACCCCTGAGCAACTAGATCACTGTCTGGTTGACTACCTCTATTTGGCCCTCTGTCTGTGGATGAAAGGTTGTACTTTTCTTCAGTCTGGTGCCCATTAACTCCCACAGACTTGACCAAAACTTTCCAACAAATCGGGAGCCTCGATCAGAAACTATGGAAGTGGGTAACCCAAAATGTACCCAGACATGCTGAAAGAACAATTTCGCTATTTGTTCAGTTGTAATCTGCTTATTACAAGGTATTAGAATACACATTTTGCTAAACCTGTCCACAATAACATATAAATAGTCATGTCCCTTTCTAGATTTTGGCAATCCCCCGACAAAGTCCATAGAGACACTTTCCCAAGGGTGGGAAGGAACTGGTAGTGGAGTGTACAAGCCTAGTTTTCTATTGCTGGGCTTGCTTTTAGCACACATGGTACACCCTCTTACATATCTAGAAATTGTTTCATGCATTTTTGGCCAATAGCAGTATCTTTGTAGTTGTGCAATTGTTTTGCTTACACCAAAATGACATGATATCAGAGAAGTATGTGCTTCCCTAATTATATTAATTCTCTCTGTTTGTGGAATGCATAGCTTTCCCAAATGATACAAGAGTTGGTCCTTAATATAGTAATCCACTTCTTCTACCTTTTTTCCATTACTTAAAGCTGCATATACATCTTTAAAGTCTATATCTTGAGCATATTGTTCAATGTAGCTTTCATGCATTATTGAATTATGCTTAAGTATAGTAGATGCATTTATGATTGGTCTGGACAACATATCTGCAACTTTATTGTGTATGCCCTTTTTATATCTGATGACTAAATGAAACTGTTGTAGGAAACCCATCCACCTATAGTGTCTTGATTGTTGCAACTTAGTTTGTGAGTGCAAGTACTGAAGTGGCTGATGATCAGTATGTATTACTGTTTCTTTTCCCATTAAGTAATGATTCCACTTCTTCACACTCTAAACTAATGCATATAATTCTTTATCATATGTAGGATATTTAACTACTACAGAATTAAAAGTCTCAGAATGGTAGCATATGGGTTTACCATGTTGCATCAACACTGCTCCCATGGTATAATCACTGGCATCAGTTTCAATCTCAAATGTTTGTTGAATATTTGGCAATGCTAGTACTGGTGCTATACTAATTTTTTCTTTCAAGGCGTCGAAGGCTTTCTGCTGTTTGCCTCCCCACTAAAACACCTTATTCAATCCTATCAAAGCATGTAAGGGAGATGCAATTAAGGAAAAGTTAGCAATAAACTTTCTCCAATATTGTGTTGCCCCTAGGAAGCTTCTAACTTCTGTAGCAGACTTGGGTTTAGGCCAGTTTACAATGACTGCAAACTTAGAGGGATCTATCTTCAATTCACCACCCCTACAATATGACCCAAATAATTCAAAGATGTTTTACCAAGTTCACATTTTGATAATTTAACATAGAGATTTTCCTTTATCAAAACTTCTAGAGTCTACTTCACATGCTTTAAATGTTCTTCCCATGTTTTACTGAATACAAGAATGTCATCTAAATATACAATTACAAAAACATCAATAAAAGGCCTGAGTACATCAATCATTACTCTCATGAAAGTGGCAGGAGCATTAATTAAGCCAAAAGGCATAACGAGCCATTCATACAGCCCTTGCTTTGTTTTGAAAGTAGTCTTCCATGCAT
Source organism: Pinus tabuliformis (assembly GCA_031772625.1). Taxonomy (NCBI): domain Eukaryota; kingdom Viridiplantae; phylum Streptophyta; class Pinopsida; order Pinales; family Pinaceae; genus Pinus; species Pinus tabuliformis. The sequence continues at coordinate 608,719,634 of CM062812.1, forward strand.
CTTGCTCCACTACTTTGACCTAATGGTAACCACTACGTAGGTCCAACTTGGAAAAGTAAACAGCTTCTTTCAGCTGATCGAATAGATCATCTATGCAAGGAAGGGGATAACGATTCTTGATAGTTATCTTGTTCAGTGCTCGGTAATCAATGCACATCCTCCACGAACCATCCTTCTTTCTCACCAACACAATTAGAGATCTGCATGGTGATGTGCTTGGTCTTATGAACCCTTTCTCAAGCAGCTCCTGTACCCGCTTCTTGATTTCTGCATTCTCTAAAGCGGATAACCTGTACATTCCGATGTTAGGCAATGGAGCATCTTGCTACAATTTAATATCATGTACAATTTCCCTTTTTGGTGGCAGACCTTTAGGTTCTTGAAATAATATATCATATTCTCAAACAACCTTTTCTAAATCAGCTTGTTGTTTAGCATCACAACCTTCAAATATATTGGTTTTTTCAGGTTTCTTTTCCCTTACAACCATTAGTAAAAATTTCTTGCATGAATTTACAATCCTTTTCATCTGCCCTAAGTTTATGAGAGTATAATTATTTTTGAGTTTATGAGCTCTTACAATATATTTGATTCCATCTTTAACGAGTTGATACTTGTTTTCAGCTCTATAGATATGGCTTTTCTATCATACAAGTAAGGACTTCCTAAAACAATCCCACATATATCCAGGGGAACAATATCTAACTCAACCTCATCAACAAATGCTGACCCAAAAAAAACCTAAGTTTACATTGTCTAGTCACTTGTAGTTTTGCTCTATCACATACCCAACCTAATGGATATGGCTTCTTGTGAGGTGTGTTTAGCAGTCCCAATTTCTTTACAATTGCTTTAGAAATTAAGTTTACTTGTGAGCCACTATCAAACAAAGTATCAATATTCTGATGCTTGGAAATAACTCTAGTATGAAAAAGCTCATGTCTTCTTCTCTCATTTTCTTCACTATCAATAGTTTGTGTAGAATTACTAGTAGATGTTTTAGAATTTTTACCTTGTATACCTGTGGCTGTGATGGTTGTCTCATCACCTGAGTCTGACCCCAAATATTTTTGAACAGTAGCAACAACTTTCTTCTTCTTGCCATCAAACTTCTTGGGTTTCAGCTCCATATGCAAAGACCAGCAATGTTCATCATCATGTCCATCCTTCTTGCAGTGAGTGCATGAAGGTTTGGCCTTTTCTACAACATTGGCCTTCCTCTCTTTCCATTTCTGCTTCCTCTTTTCCTTGTTCTTGCTTGCAGCGGGTTTTGATGATCCCCCAATCTCTGGGACCACATTCTTGCCTCTAGCCTCTAGATGGGTAGCTTGAACAAATACCTCATCTATGCTAGTAGGGTTAAACATGAGAATGGTGTGTCTCAAATAACTATGTAGACCACATATATACTTCAGCAAAGTTTCAGGTGAGTCTAAAGAAATGCCTAGAATCAAAACTCTTTTTCTAAATTCTTCAGTGTAACTTTGTACACTTTGCCCTTTCAATTAGCGAAGAGTTTTCCAACTCATCATAGCTTGCTGCATATAAGCTAGTGGATAGAATTGTTTTTTAATTGCAGAAATAAATTCACTCCAAACAGAAAGAATTTTACCATGCTTCTTCAAGTTAGCTTGTGTTCTGCCTTTCCACCATACCAAGGCAGTTCCTCCAAGGCGTAGGCCGGCCAGCTGAATCTTACTTCTGTCTGAATCAATGCTCTGCACCCTGCAATACACATCAATCTACCTAATCCAATTATCCAGCTTCTCTGCATTTAACTCTCCATCATATATTGGAAAATCAAATTTAACATCTAATTTAATCAAAGATGCTTTCTTCTTTTTATTTTCAGGACTATCAAGAGGTGTGGGAAGCTTTTCTTCTTTCCCTTTGCCTTTAGAATGGTCATTTAGGAGAGATTCTTCTGCTCCTTTATCATGCTGAGAAGTTGAAGAATCTTCACTTTGACCTTTCTTAAATTCTCTATACATTTCCTCTACCATGGCTCTCATAGTCATGAAACTGTCTATGAATTAAGAGTCTGATTCCAAGGGAATCTCTTCTGACATTTTCCTCCTAGTATAGACTCTACCAATTTCTGGGTTAGATTCAACCAATTCTCCTTCTCCTAATTTAAGCTTTGATCTAGTTATCATTCACAAATAGTCCAGCACAAGCTTGTCTAACCTTAGAAACCTAAAGCTCTGATGCCACTTGATCTGGAAATGAGATCTAAGATAATTAATAAGGTATTACAGACTTATGTGCATGGATTAGTCTATGTCATTATATGCAATGAATCGATAAGATTGCGAAATGCACAGACAATGAAGCAGTAACAAAACATAATAGATAACACATGAACACCAAATTTAATAAGGAGTTCACCCAATACTCCTGGGCTACATCTTTGGGTCCAGCCCTCAGTTGTGGCCTCTTTATTATGTCTTCAAGCAAAGTTTTGTTTACAACAGTGAGCTCAATTTGAGCTTCACACTCAACAGAGTACAACAATAAGAGTTTACTTGAACCTCTCAAGTTCTCTATGAGTACACAGACTCCCCTAATGCTCTCTATCCAAACTTTGTCTCGACATTTGCCTGAATACTAATCTCTGCCCATTATGCTCTCTGTCTGTGGCTTTTAAAGCCAACTGCGCTGCCTATTCATTTCACATCCTCGGCTCTTAGTCTCCCCAGCCTCTAAACACTCAAAATCCCCCTATCACTGTTTCTCAATCATTGTTTAACGTATGGAGGGGAGGTGGCCACCCATCCATAATTCCAGAGTGCCTAGGTCTCTGAAATTCTTAAGACAACTGCGCTCTGTTAAAACACAAGGAAATGTATTTGAAATGGAGAAATCCACCAAAAACTCATATATCGGACTTTTAAAGTCCTTAAATATGTTTCATTTCTCTTTCAGGTCCGTTCATAGATCGGCAATCGCATATCGGAAGGGCTCTGCCTCTATGAATTTCGTTTAATACGAAACTACACTAAAATGTTGTAAATCCCCGCATTCCGGACTTGAAATATTGTTTAATATCGTTGATACCCTTTCGGGTCAGCAAAATCGCATCGACACTTTTCCCTTTGGTTTTTTGTTTGTTCGCAGAAATGTGATTTACAAAGGAAAACATAGGTTTTCATACTTCAACTTATATGCAATCCCACCTATTAGATTATCGGGTCCGTAATATCACTGCCCTGATGGGTATCGACCCCGCCCCACTTCAAAGTTCTGATGCGATGCGGCGATGCGATATATCATAATCGCTCATCAAAATAACCCTCGGGCCATTATAAAGCACCCTTGTAATCCCTCAATAGTGATTCACCAATCTAATATGGTCTGTTGATCTGTGCGCTTGATCGATGGTCCCGATTCATTCCGCCAATCGCTGTCGCAATATGTGTATACAAAGCGCCGATATCCCGCCTATGGTATCTGCCGATAGTGATTCACTGATTGGATCTGGGCCGTTGATCGGCCAGATCCAAAGGCTCTGATTTAATATTGTATTGAAGTGTCCATAGCCCTATTTACTCTGTTTTCACGGGTTTTGGGCCTCTTGATAGTGTTTTTCTCCATTCTGAAGGTTTTCTCTGCCATGCTAAAAGCATCCATTTTGCGATATTTTCGATCCTTTAAAGGATTTTGGCATGATTTTTGAGTTTATGAAGATATAGAGAGTGTTTCTTGGATCCATTTGGATCATTATAGAACTACACAGAGGCTACCTTCAGTAGTCTTACCCTCATGCTAACCCAATGTCTCCAAGAACTTCACAAAAGTTTGTCATCCTTCTTCTCCAGAACTGCACAAAAATATTCCACATTGACCCTTCCTTCGGCCAGACTCATTATCTCTCAAAAATACACAGAGACTATCCCTTAGCCCAACCTGGACTGTGCATTGTGTAGTTCTAGTCTTCAAGCATCAACCCTGGCTGTTGGGATCACATATTGATCCTCGACTTGCGACTCAATTTTGGCTCAATATTTGAAGTTGAATGCACCATCTTATGCTAGGAGGTTTTCAGGCTGATGTCGTCTTATCATGCGTGAATTGTAGATACAAGAACCTAGCGGGATGACGAAGAATGAGATGAAGGTGGAAGACATGAAAAGGACATTCTTGTAGTTGAGCATGCAAGATGATCCATCAAAGCAAAGCTTGGGGCATCGACTCATGACCACAACCCAAGACATGAGATTATTGAATTTCCTGTCAACAAGCCATGAGGAGGTGGAAGGAAAGAGTATACTCAAGAAGACATCATTCACAATAGCAGTAGTGGCCTGACACTGCCACAACCTCCAAGCAGTTTACATCAGCAGTGCCACGTCATGTATTTTCATGAGCTATCATATGACACATCATCATTGTGGACCATGTATATTATATTCAAATGTATTGTAAAGTGGAAGTCAAAAGGACACACATGAATATGGAGATTCATGTAAGTTTAAAATTCATAGGAATTTGAATAGCCATGAGGTTAGTCAAAGAGTAACAAAAGGGAAGCATCACCCCTTGTTTATATATACCTCCTCATTTATGAGCAAGGGACTTTTTCACCTTGGCTCCTCTTGCATGGCATTAGAGATATAAATTAGTTCTTTGAGGAGCAAGGAGTGGCTCCAATGTCCCACTAATGGGGTTAGTGATGTACATTGTAAAAATGTGTCTTGAAACTTTTTCTTAATAACATAAGCCTTTAAGGCCACCACATTCTTCATGCATGGACTATTAAGACTATTCTGTGGAAATTTGTATTTCATGTTTGCTTTCACATGTACTAAGATAGTTGAGCTATTTCATTTATTTTAGTGCTTATCTTGTTGAGAATGTGTTGTAATGGATGTTATCCTTGTCCCATCCTTATGGACTATTCCACGAGATACTAGACAGATCCTTCCTTGATGTTGGTTGCAATGATCATTGCATCCATTGTGGACTGTTCTGCTGGATGTTAGATTGAGCTTTCTAGTTCATGTGTGTCTCTTCCTAGGTGGTACTATTACCTCTCACTTAGAGGCTCACTTTTCTCCCCCCTTTGCAATAGAAGAACCTTGACACAGTTGCAATTTCACACTCACCAGACACACCTCCATTGCTTTTCGAAGACACCATTGCATCACTCTCTTGTGCTAATAACTAGATCCAAGGAAAATATTTAAGGTTGTGGGAACTGGGCCTTTATACTGGATGGGACTCCTACACCAAATGGTGTGAGGTATAATTGCGACTTCATATTGGGGAGATCCCCTTTGGTTGAAAAATTTCAAGTAGCATCAACAAAATGGCGCTAGAAGGAGGGCCTTAAGACAGGATATGCCCGTTGAGTCTGGTTTGAATCTCTTATTTAAAATGGCTCTTCCCCAAATCATAATCCCGTCATGTTTTTCTAAAGAACTTAATTGTACCACCCCTGCGTAAGTTATTCATAACCTATTCGAATTTAAGTTTGATGGTGAAGGTGAATCAACTTTTTGTGAACATTTGTTTCAAGTTGTTCTTCTTTGTTTTTCTAACGAAATACGTTGCAAAGATGTTATGGATAGATTAATCACCCTCACATTTGAAGGTCGTGTTAATCGATGGTGTCATACATTACCCACTACTTCTATCCATTCATTCGACCATCTTGCCAAGAAGCTTCATAAATCCTTCGATAAGTATAACTATCAAGATATTTGTGGAAGAATTAATCTTCTAAGAATGAAGCCTAATGAATCAGTTGAGGATTTTTCTGATCAATTCCTTCACCTTCATAAAAAAATATGAACTAGGATTTATTGAAACAAGGGTTTGAGTGATTGGTTCTTGTCTCTTCATATGGTGAACCTAAACCTCCTGATTGTTTTGATTCCCCAACTCTTGCAAATCCTAAGGCACCTCAGATTTTAGAGGAGGAGCTTATTACCCCTTTTGTTCTTTTTTCTCCTCACTTTTTAGTGCCGATGTGGGCGCCTCCTTGCAGTGGTTTTCAAATTGGGAAATCTGTGAATCAAATCTCCAGTCAATGTTCTCATTTTTCTTCCACTTTTCATGATTTAGATTCAATGGAGGAAAGTCTAGAATGGCTCATGAAGCCTATGGCAATGATTGAAACCTCCATTTCGTAAGATGTTTTCGTCATTCACAACTCTAGTCTCAAAGATAATCCATATTTATGGTATCCTCAATCATTTTCATATCGCGACTCTCTGTACCATGACCTGCTTGATTAATATGCTCCACCAGTTGGTTCTTAACATTCTCTTAATTCTCAAGTTGTTGGATCAAATTGTGATAAAGTACAAAGCAATCACATTATGCAGGTAGATGAGTAGAAAGGTGAAGACGCTTTCAATACTTACTCTCTTTTTCAGAATGTTCCATGTCAAGACATTTCATTTCCATTCTTGAATGATTCTCAATCTACTAATCTCAATAGCGAATCCAACGCAATGAATTATTTCAATCAACCCACATCCTTGGGCAGTGATCATTCCAATGATGATAACTCTATTTTCGTATGTCACGACGAATGCCCAAGCACATCATATGATCTTTCAGTTTCTCGTGAAGATTTTAATTTAGATCTAAAATTTGCTTCGGTCAAAGAAGATATTCATATCCAAACTTCCTCTTCACCTCACTATCCCTCACTCCCTACCATTTGAAATACATATACTTGCGATGGAGATACCTCATGCTCTTCAGTTTCTTCATCCGATGAGTTATCCCCTCGATTGACACAAGGTGGTGAGGCTGTCCATGATGAAATTGAAAATAGTCAAATCATAGAGAACCCTTCCCACCCCTCATCATCTCTTCTCTTGCATGAGGACAACTCTTCAAATTAGCTTTCTCATGAGATCTCATTGATTCATTTATCTTTGAATTTGCGATCAGAAGAGTCTTCTGATTTGAGCAATCTAGTTGTTGAAGTTGAAAAATCCGGTAAAATCTATGACAAAGATGGCTTCTATCCGATGAGAAATGGTCTTACTGAAACCAGCAATATCAGCTATCCTCAAACCATGCATGATCTGGTTCAAGCTTCAAAATGTGATTCTACAATCCTGAGAAGTTTCGGGACCTGCCATGGATTCGAGGCACTTCAACTTCCATTCATGGTTATGTTAAGATCTCATGACTCTTGTAAACCCCTGAAACTAAGTCAGATCTAGTTTCTCTCGCACAATCCATCTCTCTGCATGGTTTCACTTGATGTAAATTTCCTTGTGAAAAAATGTTCGGTATTTTGGGTGTGACCTTTCAAATTTTCAAGATTTTACTTTTGACCAAATTCAAGAATCTGTTACAGTTCATTCATCTTTGTGCAAATCCCTCACATCAAACTCGGGTTGGGAATGTGCATCTCTCATAGATTCATGGAATTGTGAAGTTGATCATATCAAGGACTATCTTTTCCCAAAGGAATAATAATTACTGAATTTATCCCTAAATGGTTAGCTCCTAGATCTTCTTGTGAATTTGATGTTGCAAATATGTCCTCTCATCGTACTAGAAATCCTCTTGAGTGATAATAAATGCACAAGTTGTCTTACGAATCAAGTTCTTCTCCATTCACCATGTCCCAACTAGCCTCATGTATTTGTGCTACTAGCATCCTTTTTTAACTCTTTTGATGACTACGATGCTTGTACAATTTGTCACCAGTTGCAAGAAAATGGTATGTCATATTTGTCTCACAAGGAACTTGGTTCGATTGTTCAAAGCATTCATGAGACTGTTCAAATTGATTTTTCTTTGTTTATCACAAACTGGGAATATAATGCTTTAATCATCTCATCTGATCATTATTCTATCTTTGGTGACTATCATTCAACTTATCATTTTCCCATCAACACATCCAATGACAATTGTTTCACACCCCTTGATCTTCATTGTTCAACATCTCTCTATTCATATTTTTGTCAAGCAGGCAAGGCACTTCAACCTTCGCTAATGGTTATGGAAGGTCCTCACTGTCTTGGCATGACTGCTGAGAATGATCATATCTATTTTCCCTTATAATATTCCCATCGTGATCCCACTCCTCTAATTGAAAATTCACCTTTTCCAAGATTTCGGGGTTTTCAAGAGGGCCATTATGAATTTTACGATCCAATCACTGAATGGATGGAACAATCTTACCGGCAAGATCTGTAGCAAACAAAAAGTTTCAATCTTTCCTCGTGCTTTCTAAGGGGCTTGGTGTAGATGAAGACACATCCACAAGAAGCTTCCGAGGTTTGTTGAAAAATGGTATTCATCGAAAAGGTAAGCATGTGAATTGGATGAAAGTAGTGGGTGTGACACACCTTTCCGCCCACAGGAAAGAATTTTCTTTTCTTGTGCAAGTTTTTCAAGTTTTTATATCTTATGTTGCAGATCGCTATTTATCTATTTTAATTGTTCATATCTTTGTGTATGTAGATCAGGGATGCATATAGTTGCTTCACTGGAAATTCCATTATACATGACCCTGACCTTCTAGTTGTTAGGTTAGGAGTAGGATTAGCTTCATCCTAATTTTCCCTTTCTTACACTCATTTTGCACTTGTTTCCTCATTCTAGTGCTTCATCATGTTTGTTTTAGCCTTTTTGTTTTCTTGTCTTTTGGTTTTCTGTCCTTGTTGTGTGTTTTCTTTCTTTTCATCTTGTTTTATTTCTTGTTGAGTTTCTCCTTTCCTTTTCATCATGTGAATAAGTGTTGTTCTTGGACCTGTTTTGGCTTCTTAGTATGTGTGTGGCCAAACTATAAAGAATCTTGTGACACTTCAGCGTTCGGCTAGCCTTCTATATATATTCCTTGTGTTGGTTACATCTTTTGGCTGATGAAGTTTCGATGGAAAATATGATTCGTCAGTAAGGATATTTTTTGTCCAACTATGAACCCATGTCTAGTCCGGGAACCTCATGCCTATACTCGGTTTTTTTGATGGTGTTCTCAAGCTCATCCAATTAGTAGAAACAGAGAAGGGGAAAAATCTAAATGAACAAACCTAAATCAGAGGTCTCTATATGCTTCTATAAAAGAACAACCTCTTATGCTCTCAATAAGTCGGGATTCCTCTTCTGCCCCAAAATAAATAAGTGTCGATGCAAAATTCTATTTAAATAAATAAATAAAAGCGAAAGAAGAGAAAAGATTCTTGGGCAAAGAGGTGAAGCAGGTAACTCCACTAGGGTACTATCCAAGTTTGCTGGTAGTGGATCAATGTTTGTGTTCTTGCGTGACTCCTCCAGGGTATTGTCCAAGCCTGTTGGCAGTGGAGAAACACCAAAGACGAAAAATTATACTCTGAAAATCTTAAGCTCACGAGCTACACTACCCTTCACTATGCTTGTGATGTCTTCCCTTTAGTTAACTTCTTTTATGTTAGTGTGTTCGTTAATCATCAAACGGTTATCAAAACTAGAAGATCAACAAAATGCAAGTACACAAGATGTTGGCTCCAAGCCAGGGAAAAAACCTCTCCTCTTGAGAGGAAAAACCCTTCAATCTCTTCTTATAGATATTTGTTGACGAATACCAAGACCCTTGAAAACACTAGATACAAAATTACCTCCAGCACACTTGTCACTATCCCAATGTAGTCTTCGTTCTTCAAATGACAGGGTTCTTACTTCTCACTGTATTGTCACAGGTCTCCTTCTTTGGACTGTCACTGTCTAAGGAGATTCTCAGTCTCCTTCCTGCTTTACTGTCCAGGCACAGGTCTCGGTCTTCTTCATAGTTCTTGGTACTATTTAAGTCTCGACTTCCTTCTTTTCTAGTCACAGTCACAACCTCGACTTACTGTAGATTTCGTTCAACAATTGGAGTCACTTATATACTGTCCTATGACAATATATCTTCGTTGAGGTTACTTGCTATCGAAAAGATGTAACCCGAGAGTATATCCTGTACCCAATCCTCTACGTGTGGTGATACTTCTTCGTTTCAATTCTTCATTGTATTCATCAGAGATGTCCAAAGATGATGGTCATTTAGAGGTGAGATTATTCCTTATTTATAGTGACTATTTCTTGCACTGTGAGCCGACATGAGTGCTTGGAAATAGGCCGACATTCCCAGTAAGGAGATCATTGTCTTCTTCGTAGTCGAGCTGCCAGAGGGATAGTGACAATCGCTTAGGAGAGTAGACCTTGACTTTTATGACTTCTTTATAATATTTATGTCAAGACAACAAATCCTAAAGACATCAAGAAGAAGTCTTTGACCTATAAACACTTCTTGCTCATGAAACCCATGATGCAAGGAATAATAAATTTATTTGTTTCTTTTCTACATAAAATTATAATTACAAGTCATAATGAAAACTGAACCTAGTTACATTTTGTTTAATAGCTATATGGTTCAACAAAACCTCGGACTGGTGCCCAATCCTTTGCACATGTTCTTAAACTCCACGCCCACGGTTTTATGTTTTATATGACTTCGGTCCTAGGCTGAGGTTTAGCCTCCCTTTTGACGGCTCTCATCGGAATCCATTGTTATGGGCATATGCTTGTTCCCAGAACCTTGGGCCAGGGCTAAGCCCAAGCCCTCGAATCCTCTCCACCTACAGTCTTATGGGTGGTAAGGTGACTGGGGACCAAGGCTTAGCCCCAACCCCATCCACCAAACAAAAGATAATGAAACTTTAAATAGGATTGTGGTCCATATGATATCAAGAACCACCATTGGCGTTGTGGTAGAGTATTGCAATTTATTTTCTGAGGTCTCGTGTTCAACCCCCATGGAGGCTAGTTCAACCATAAAAAAAAATAAAATTATACAACCCTAGGGTGCTACGTGGTAGCCTGTGATTGGGCCACGAGGCACCCAATCATTGGGCCAACACAAACTCAACCAGAACCAATCAAAACCTACCAACTCAGACCAATTAGGTGAGGATACTTGGCATCCTGCTATTGGCCTATGAAATAGAATCAACTTACCTAGTCACCCTGCCTAGTCAGTGTACGGACTACCCAGTCAGCAGTCCTGCATCCAACCTACAGAATTTTTAGTTGTTTAGGAAAACGATCAGAACGCGATATCGGGAGCATACGATATCGGTTTTGAGTGATTCAAGTTGTGTTGGATTTAGAGCGACGAGATTTACATTTTGGCACCAATTTTGATGATTTTTTAACACTTTTTAATTTTGAGCACTTTACTGATCCCCTGGATCATTCCTCCCCACTAGAAGCGTTTCGACCTCCAAAAGATCATTTTCAGTTTAAAAAAGTGAAGGGTACGACTCCCTCCCCCTTCCAATCTCAATCCATTTATATTTTCTTGGATTTGTACCTTTGAGTCCCACGTGAAGGTACTCCACGTTCCCTCTTCTTGAAGTTCACTAGAAGCGTTTCGACCTCCAAAAGATCATTTTCAGTTTAAAAAAGTGGAGGGTACGACTCCCTCCCCCTTCCAATCTCAATCCATTTATATTTTCTTGGATTTGTACCTTTGAGTCCCACACGAAGGTACTCCACGTTCCCTCTTCTTGAAGTTCTTGTTTCTCTGTCAAGGATAGTATATTGTTGCAATTATTCAAGAAATTCAGGAGAGAAATTTTATATTGAAGGAATTTGAACATTCTCTCCCTGATCTTCAATCAAAGGAGGCTCATATAATCTAAAATTATCAAAAATAAAATCTGCATAAATTTGCATATATGAAGGCAAATCCAATCGGAAGGTATTATTACCAATTTTTTCTAAAATCTTAAAAGGTCCATATCTGATTGGTTTCAATTTTTTACCTTCTCCTTGAAGCCTCTCCTTGCTAATGTAAAGCCAAACTTCATCTCCAACCTGAAAATTGTGGTCAACACGATGCTTATCATGTCTTATCTTGTACTTGGCTTGACTCTTTTCCAACTGTTCTTGAACCATCTGATGCACCAATTGAACTTGTTCAATGAATCACTTGGCCTTATCTATGTCACTATGTCCATCAATAGAAACATATTTCCCAAAGATAAAATCTAAAGGATATTTTGGTAAGTATCCCAAGCATGCCTCAAATGGAGATGTTTGAGTCGATGAATGCTTGGCCCGGTTGTAAGCATGTTGAATGTAGTGTAAGTGTTCATCCCAAAGCTTAGGATGTTTGCTGCAATAACCATGAAGAAGATGTACTATTGTTATGTTAACCACTTTTTCCTGACCATCAGTTTGTGGATGGAATGTCGTGCTCTTCCTCAACTTGGTGTCCATGAGTCCCTTTAATATTGACCAGAAATTCCCAACAAATCGAGAATCTCAATTATAAATAATAGGTGTGGGAAACCCAAAAATGCACCCATACATTTTGAAAGAACATTTGTGCAGTCTATTCAGCTGTAACCTACTTCTTACAAGGCATCAAAATACACATTTTTCTGAAACGATACACTACAACATAAAGATAATCATGATTTTTCCTAGACATAGGTAGCCCTCCTACAAAGTCCATAAAAACACTTTCCCAACGAAATGAAGGAATTGGAAGTGGAGAATACAATCCTAACTTTCTATTGCTAGGCTTACTAGTAGCACACAAAGAACATCCTATTACATATTGTGACACACTTTCATTCATACGAGGCCAAGAACAATACCTATGTACTTGTGCCACCATCATGCCTACACCAAAATGGCCAACAATAAGAGAAGTATGTGCTTCCCTTATTATGTTGACTCTTTCACCCCGTGGAATGCATAGCTTGCTAAGATGATACAACAATTTATCAGGAACATGGTCACCTAATTCCTCTACTTGGTTTCCTTGACACAAAGTTGCATATACATCCTTAAAATCTTCATATGAAGCATATTATTCAACATATCTCTCATGCATGATAGAATTATGGTTAAGAATAAATGATGCACTAACAATTGGTCTAGATAACATATCAACAACTTTGTTATAAATACCTTTCTTACACCTTATCACCAAGTGGAATTGCTACAAGAAACCCATCCATATGAAATGCCTCGCTTGTTGTAGCTTGGTTTGTGATTGCAAGTATTGCAATGGTTGATGATCAATGTGAATGATAGTTTCCTTTCCCATCAAATAGTGTTTCCATTTTTTCACACTTTGCACCAAAGCATACAATTATTTTTCATATGTTGGATAGTTAACTACTGCACCATTAAAAGTTTCAGAATTGTAACAAATAGGCTTACCATGTTGCATCAAGATTGCTCCCATAGCATAGTCACTTGCATCGGTTTGTATCTCAAATGGATGCCTTAAATCAGGAAGTGCAAGAACTGGTGTTGTACTGATTCTCTCTTTAAATTCATCGAAGGCTTTCTGCTGCTTGCCTCCCCACTAAAATACTTGTTTCACACTTGTTAAGGCATGTAATGGAGCTGCAATTGATGAGAAGTTAGAAATGAACTTTCTCCAATATTGGGTTTCTCCTAAAAAGCTTCTAACCTTTGTTACATTATTGGGTTTTGGCCAATTCACAATGACTTTGACCTTTGAGGGATCTATCTTCAATTCACCCCCTCCAACAATATGAACCAAATATACTAACGAGGTTTTTCCAAATTCACATTCAGACATCTTTAAAAACAACTTTTCTTTCTTTAAGACATCTAAGACTTTCCTAACATGCTTGACATGATCTTCACGAGTCTTACTAAAAATCAGTATGTCATCTAAGTAGACTATCACAAAGTCATCAATAAAAGGTCTTAAGACATTATTCATAACTCCCATGAATGTTGTAGGAGAATTACAAAGCCCAAATGGCATAAATAACCATTCAAACAAACCTTGCTTTGTTTTGAAGGTTGTCTTCCATATGTATCCTTCAAAAAACCTAATCTGATGATAGCCACTTCTCAAGTCCAACTTAGTGAAATAAACAACATCTTTCAACTGATCAAGTAAATAATCAATTCTAGGAACAGGGTAATGATTATTTATCGTGATCTTGTTCAAGGCTCTAAAATCCACACACATGCACTATGTACCATATTTCTTTGGTACTAAAACAATTGGAAACCCGCATGGTGATGTGCTTGGTCTAATGAACCCTTTATCAAGCAACTCTTCGATTTGTTTCTTGATTTCTACATTCTCCATGACTGACATACTATACATTCCAATGCTTGGAAGAGGACAATCTTCCTGCAATTGGATCTCATGCTAGATTCGTCTTTTAGGAGGAAATCCTTAAGGTTCCTAAAACATCTTATCATAGGTATTAACAACCTCAATCAACTAAGATTTTAATCTTGCATCACAAACATGGAAGGATTCATTTTCAACATTCTCTTTGGGTTTGGTCAATCAAGAGTACAAAATTCTTACTAGCATTAACAAGCCTCTTCATTCGACCAACATTCACATGAGATAAGTTCGACTTCTTTCTATGTGCTCTAACAATATAATAAATCCCATTTTTAAACAAATGATATTTGTTCTCATGGAAATGAAAGATGGATCTCCTATCATATAAATATGGGCTTCCCAAAACAATACCACAAATGTCAAGTGGAATTACATCAAGCTCTACCTCATCTATAAAGTTTGTAGTGATGGCAAATTTCAGTTTACATCTTTTTGTCACATGCAATTTTTCATTGTCACATATCCAACCTAAAGGATAAGGTTTAGGATGAGGAATGGTTTCCAAGTTTAATTTCTTAACAATGTCTTCTGAAATAAGGTTTTCTTGTGATCCACTATCAAACAAAGTATCTATCTTGGTATGTTTTGAGATGACTCTAATGTGGAAAATATCTAATCTTTTTTTTCATGTTGAGTTTCATTGAGGTTACTAGAAGAACTAGTACTTGCAATAGAGTCCTTCCCTTTAAATCACATGGTTGTGATATTTGTTTCATCCCCAAAATCAGATCCTAAATCAGGTTGTGTAGTTGTAATAGTCTTTTGTTTCCCTTTGTTTTTAAAATTTTTGGGTCTCGTCTCAGGATGAAGTTTCCAACAGTGGTCTTCTTCATGGCCTTCTTTTGAACAATGTTTACATGTGAGTTTTTATCCCTCATTCTTGACTGAAGCATTCTTCTTCCCTTTGCCTTTGAATTTCCCCTTTTGTTTTTCTCCACTCTTGAATGGCTTCTTGCTGCCCCCTTGGGGAGCATTCTTCCCTCTTGCTTATAAATGAGTTTCCTGTACACAAACTTCATCTAGATTTGTAGGGTTAAACATGAAAATTGTGTGTCTCAAATAACTATGTAAACCTCCAATGTATTTTAGTTGAGTGTCTTAAGAGGATAAATATATACCCAAAATCAAATCTCTTTTCCTAAATTCTTGGGTATAGCTTTGCACACTTTGACCCTTAACTTGCCTAAAGTTTTTTCCAATCCATTATATATTTTAGCATGTATGATAATGGATAAAATTATCTTCTTCTTGCAACAACAAAATCATTCCAAGAGGATAAAATCTTACCACTTTTCTTTATGTCCTCTTGAGTTTTGGCCTCCCATCAAATGAGTGTTGCACTTTCCAACCTAAGATAAGAAGCAAGTTGAGTTTTGGTTGCATCATCCTTGATTCTTTGTATCTTGCAATTAATACACTTCAATCTGACGAACCCAATTATCTAATTTCTTAGCATTTACATCTCCATTGTACATACACAATTCAAACTTTATGTCAAGCTTTAACAAAGTATTTTTAACATGTCCCTTTGGAGAATGTGGAGGTGTTTTTGAAGGGATTGAGGTAGAAGAAAATGAAGGTGAGGATGGAGGTGAAGGTGGTGGCTTGTCACCATCCCCTCCATTCCCTTTTGGAGGTTTGTATCCATTTCCTCCATTTCCTTTTGGAAGTTTTGAGCTCTCTCCTTGCAGCCTTGAGTTCCTCTCCTCATAAAAAAATTTCATCATTTCGGACATTTCAAAGAAATATTTTTCTGAAAGTTCTCTCATATTCAGACATCCTTTCATGACCTTCTTCATGTGCCATGATTGGTGAAGCTTGAGGTATGCGTTGAACCCATTTGAGTTTTTGGCTCTACAAGCACTCCTCTTTTCAGCTTCAACCTTGTAAGCATCATAACACAATTGCAAACAAAATCAAACCTACAAAATAACCTTGAGCTCTGATACCAAACTGATCTATTTTACAAACTTGAAGGTGATAGAAAATATGCAAGTAAATTTTTATGTCTTTTAGGCAATGGATCACTTTGCAAAATCACATAAAATAATTGTTTTAAAACTCAATTTGTAGCATAAAAATAGAGACAAATATACCATATACAATAACACAAGACAACAAAATGATAAAGGAGTTCACCCCTCCTAGGTTACATCTCCTGGTCCAGCTTCCAATGTTGGGCCTCTTTTGTTAAGTGCTCAAATTTTTGTTTACATAGATTTATAGTTCTCAGAATGCAAAAATAATGTCTCCAATTGCTCCAGATAGTTAAAAACCCCAAGTTGGGCTCAATTTGGTCAAAATTTGAAGAAGTTATGCTCTAGAGAAGTTTTGCTACTAACTGCTCTACAAATTGGACTCCCTGCTAACTGTTATATGAATTTCGTCTTTTCTGGAGCCTCCAAGCTATATTTTCACCCAGCGCGAGTGAGATTCACACCGTTTCAGGTGCAAATTGTCGAACATTTTAAATGCCAAATGACCCCTATGGGCGAAAAAACAGGGCAACATGGGCCATACACCTAGGGGCTAGGGCTAACCCCCTGCCCCCACTAGCATAGGCCCCACGTCCTTGGCGTTGTTGGTTTTATGGTTCCATAGAACTTGGGGCTAGTCCCCAATCCTTCAGACCTGTTGTTAAATTCCGCATCCACGATTTTATGTTGTCATATGACTTCGGTCATGGGCTAAGATTTAGCCTCCCTGCTGACAACTCCCATCAGCGTCCGTTGTTGTGGGCATATTCTTGTTCCCAGAACTTTGGGCCAGGGCTAACCCTGAGCCCTCAGATCCTTTCTTCCTACAGTCTCGTGGGTGGTAACGTGACTGGGGGCCAGGGCTTAGGCCTGATCCCGTTTGCCAAACAAAGCATAATGAAACTTTAAATAGGACTATGGTCCATATGATATCAAGAACCACCATTGGCACTGCAGTAGAGCGTTGCACTGTCTTGCCTGAGGTCCTGTGTTTATCCCCCATGGAGGCCAGTTCATCCATAAGCAAAATTTTATATGACCCTAGGGTGCCACATGGCTGCCTGAGATTGGACCATGGGGCACCCAATCATTGGGCCAACATAAACTCAACCATATCCAATCAAAACCTACCAATTTAGACTGATCAGGTGAGGCCACTTGACATCCTTCCATTGACCTGCGAAGTACAATCAGCTTGCCTAGTCACCCTGCCCAATCTATAGTCGTGCATCCAATCTACAATTTTTTTTAGTTGTTTAGGAAAAAGATCAGAACACGATAGCGAGAGCATACAATATCGGTTTTGAGTGATTCAAGTTGTCTTGGATTTAGGGCGACGAGATCTAAGTTTTGGCATTGGTTTCAAGAAATGTTGAACACTTTAAATTTTGAGCACTTTACTAATCCCATGGATCATGGTTATTCAAGATCAAACATGGATTTGATGGAAGTGTTGAGAAATATAAGGCAAGGTCCATGGCCCGAGGATTGCCCCATAAAGAGGGAGAAGATTACAATGATATATTTTCTCCTATAGCTCGATACACCACCATTCGTTTGATAGTTTCCCTTATTGCAAGTGAAGGATGGACCCTTCATCATATGGATGTATAGACAACATTCCTTCGTGGAATGTTATAATAAGAAGTGTATGTTGAGCAAACACTGGGATTTGAAGTAGAGGAATAAAAGAGACACATTTGTAGGTTGAAGAAGGCATTGTATGGCTTGAAGCAAGCCCCAAGAGCATGGTATGCCCACATAGATGGTTACTTGATGAAGCTTGGATTCACAAGAAGCAGTGTCGACCCAAACCTATACATTAAAGTTGTCTAAGGTATGCAATTGATTTTGGTATTATATGTTGATGAATTATTCTTGATAGGTGCAAATCCTCTCATTCTTGAATGTAAGAGGGAGTTGGCTACTGAATTCAAGATGAAAGATCTTGGTTTGATGCATTATTTCCTAGGATTAGAAGTATGAAAAAGACTAGGTTATATTTTCCTTTCACAAGGAAAATATGTTGTGAAATTGTTAGAGAGATTTGGCATGGTAGAATGCAAGTCCTTGCTTACACCTATGGAGATGAATTTCAAGAAGTTATACAGAGAGGCTTCCGAACGGGTACTAGAAAACCCTTATGAGTATAAATAATTGTTTAGTTCTTTGATGTTTCTTGTGAACACTCGCCTTGAAATATGCTTCATAGTCAACACTTTGAGCCAGTTTAAGATTGAGCCTCACCACATACATTGGGTCGCTGCCTCACCACGTACATTGGGTCACTGCCAATCATGTATTGAGATATCTACATGGGACTGTAAACATTGACTGAGATATGTCATTGGAGATGTTATACTACATGGATATATAGATGTAGATTGGGCTGGCAGTGTTGTCGATGAGAATAGTACTTCTAGATGCTATTTAGTAGTAAGTAGAATTTTTTATCCCTTATCCTGGGTGAGGATGAGTACATTACAGCCAACCTAACGAGTTGTGAAGCAATTTGGTTAAGGAAACTCTTTGGAGAGACAATTCAGCAGGTCCTAGACACAATAGTTATCTATTGTGCAACAAGAGTGGCATTCGTTTGTCAAAGAATCATGTGTTCAATGATAAGTCCAAGCATATTGAGATCAAATATCATTACATCCAAGACATGGTGTAGAGAGGAGCCATGAGACTCCTTCACATTTAGACAGACGAGAAAATAATCGATATCCTAACCAAGGCTTTGCCGAAAGGGAAGTTCTTAGTCTTCAGAGAGAAGCTTGGACTGGTTGAGATAACCCTTTTGGATAAGGGTTTGAGCTGATCAAGAACACTAGGAAGTGCTCTTCCCCCTTGGTTGAGCTCCTAGGGTGAATAATGGAGCTAATGAGTTCTTGGGGATGAGGTACCTCTAACTGATAGGGTGTAGAGACATGAGATCTCGCCTAGTCAAAGTATGCCCTAATTAGTGCCTTACCCACTCTGTGCGATAACCTCCCCATCTAGGTAATGGGATAAGGGACTTAGGATAAAGTGTGATCCCTACCCCTTGTAGTAGGTGGATCTCGCCCAAGTTGGTGGATGAAAGTGTTTTACCATCTGACTCTTTAGGGTTAATATGGATGATAAGGGAAAATAAGGTAAAGAGTGATCCTTATCTCTAGTAAGCTGATCTCACCTATTTTCAAGGACATTGGGATAGAGTGTGATCCCTATGCTATGGGGTAGGTTTTATCTCACCCATCATCTTTAGTTTTGGCTGGATGTAGCTATGGTTCCCTGTTGATGATGATGATGATTCCAGGTGGTATCTAAGTCTTCCTAATGGTGATGAGTCAGGGTGGTAGTTGGATCTCCCCTACAATAATTCTTCTTCTTTATATTCTAGAATGTTCAGCATGAGATGATTAGAGACAAGCATAGATGAGCAGGGATGCACATGACATGAAGCCAATATACTTATGATGATCACATGATGTAGTTGGAATTTATCCCTATCTGAGAGGGAGTGTTAATTTGGAAGATCAATGACAAATTCCAATCATTGCACTAGATTCCTCATTTAGTGAGGACCAAATTTTACCTTTGAAGCACTTTATTTGGACAAGGGAAAATGTATTTTTGAAGTGAAGCCCACATGTGCACAAATGGACAGGTCGATCCTAAAATGAAATTGGACACCCCTGGAAACCTATAAATATAAGTCAAGTGACCCTCATTAGGACATCATCATCAATCATTTTCTTCTTCTATCTTATTTGGTTTGGTTCATACTGGATTGAAGGTGGATCACATATATTGGTTCGTACAGGTCTGAAATTGTAGGGTCTAAAGCTCACACGTGTGATCTAGGGTTTTAATTTGCATTTTTAGGCTTGCCACATGGAATTTTTAGTTGCACCCGCAAACACACAGGCTCATCTGTGCAGTTGGATCGTTTCAACAACACACACATACACTCTCTCTATGTGGATGGAAACTAGAGTTTCATTTTTATAGTTGACTGCAGGCTAGAAAGTTATCTTTGATCAATATTGTTTCTGGGTTCATATTTCTAAACATTGTTGCGTTGTCTTGCTGGATAGATTTGTGATTGAAGATCTAAATCATTGTACTCTCTCTTTCTAAACATTTTATTACAATCTAATAGAAGAAGAATCACAAAAGGTCCCCCCCTTGTGGGGTTTTCCCCTAGCCATTGACCAAATATTATGTCTCTTGTCTCTTGGTTGTCGTTCATTATGCATTTGTATAATTTTTTAATCTACTATTTCTCTACTATCATTAGTTAATTGAAGAATTGAAATTGTAATTTGGATGCTATTGGAAATTGTTGAAGTAATAATTGCAACATAGAACAATTCTTGATGAAATATTAATAGTTCAGAACTTAAAAGAAGCTAAGTAATAAAGGAAAAATATAATAATTAGCAATCAAAATGTTAATATAAGGGATAGATATAAAAAATATATAAATAAGGATTTAGGGTCCTTTGAATCCTCTCTTGAAATTGTCATGGCTTTCCATGGAGCAAAGGGCCTATGCCGAGTTGGATATCAAGTGAAATTGGTATTATATTTTAAGTTGAAATTTAGGAACATGAAAAATATAAAGTCCCTAACATAGAAGGATTTGTATTGTGGTAAGTTGGAACAAGAAAATCTCTTGTAACGGGATTTGAGGCATAAATTGTTACATACAAATGGGCATTTCTCCTCACATTTAGCTTCATAAGAATGACCCTTTCAATCAATACATATGATTAAAAAATCCATATATTAGTGCTAAGAATATTATATAGAAATATGTTATTTTACACCTATTAATTCTACCTTTTATGAAGAAATAAATCTAAGAAATTGTCCCTACAAAATATTAGAACAAGATATTTACAATTTAATAAATGGAGGTTGTATCCTCCTGCTAGGAAAATATAATGCTAGATTTGCAACTATTCAAACTATTTCCTTAAGCAATAATTCTAACCCTAATCCTACATGGCTAGAGGATGACTTTATTTTAACCAATAGATATAAAAGAAACTCTAAAGACTTGACCAAAAATTTATTTGGTATTGGGATAATCAAGCTTTGTAGTTCTCAATATTTAATAATTTGCAATTGTCTAATTAGGTCATTGAAATATAACTGGATGACTTATATTAATGATTTGGGTAGCAGTGTCATGGATTATGTGATATTAGATACCCCATATACAACCAAATTGTAAATTTCGACCTTTTAAATATCGATGGGACTAATTCTAGACCTCAAACCCCAACTCTAAGCTTTTTCATGCACAAAATCTCCATTGAAGAGAATTTTGATAATCAAAGGTAATCACTTTTTAACAAAATTAATTTTGATTTGTTCTTAAAGGAGTTAAATAGTGAATCAAATCTCTTATCATATATGAACAATATTGAAGACATCTATCATAATTTAATGAAACCTATTTACATCCATTCACAAATTATCTATCGAGGTGGTATTTAAAAGAAAAATAAAACTAGCCCCCTAGGGGACCTCACTTGGAAAGCCTGTGAAAAGGTAAAGTAAATGTGAGTACAAGGTCCCATGTTCAAATCCCCTGAATTGTCTAACTCTGTTGGGTGTGGAGCCTGATTATCTTCTATATTCAAAGGTTTCAGTCAGTTGTATACCCCAAGAAGACTGTACACCCCTCCACGTGGGGGGTGCGGGGGGGACTTGTCCCCCCCCGCAAGGGTCCGAGGGGGTAAATCCCCCTTGGCTGGGGGGTTCAGGGGCAACGCCCCCGAAGCTAAAAATAGATGTAAAATTGCCTTGTAAAAGTCTAGTAATTTCTAGTCAATCTGGGCCATTCATTAGGTGGATGATCTGATGGTAGAAGTTATGTTTAATTTAGGGTTTTTTGCCCTAGAAGGCAACCCATCACTATATATGAGGGAATTGTATTGCGTCTATGTAGATCTGTATTCTGAGTGAGGAAGAGAGAGGATATTGAGAGCGAAGAGGGTGTTACAGCGAATCTGTTGTAGGTTGTATCTCTTCAATTTTCTAGATAATATAATAAAAGAAGGATTGGCTATTTCTCTGTGGATGTAGCCCAAACTGGGTGAACCACATATATCTGTGTCTCTCTTGTTTTATGTGTTTTCTGTGTTTATATTTCTGCAATATTTTATGTGTTCCATTGCTCTGTAATATATATTTTTCTAACAAACTCATGGCCACATGATAGGGGAAGCATAGACCCAACTAGGGGTTATAATGGTAGTAGTCAGAATCAACCCCATGTCACATGAGTATTGTTGCAAAATGTGCAACAAGAAATGTTAAATTTAGAATGTGCTAAAAATAGAATGTCTGAAAATAGCATGTCTAAAAATAACAATTTGGCCTGTGAGGTCATTGGCCACATTGGGTGAGAGGTGAAACTACTAAAATTTGAAAGTTCTAAAAATAGCATTTCTGGGTCCCTTCCTATTTATAGCAGTCCCTAGTCTATCTATAGGAAGTAAAATTAATTTTGGTCTTACCAGCAGTTTGAAATATTAATTAATTAATTCTCCATGAGTTAATTAGTTAAGGAAAAGCAAACTTGAAGTCTTTGTGAGCATGCACATGAGTTTCCTCCACTGATTGAGGGAATAAGCATAAGTTCTATAATGAGAGAATCAATTGGCTTAGTTCTAACTAGTCAAGTCCAGTTAGATTATTTTAACAAGCTGTTAAAATAATAAAATATAGTTTGTTAATGCTTGCATGCATGTGACAACTATTATTTTAGATAACTGAGGATTCACTCATGGATAACTGTTGCATGTCAATTCTATCAGAGACCCAGTTGAGATCAGATGTGGGACAGTGTACTATCAGATGCTTAACTATTTCTAGTAAGTAGTTTTTGCATGGTTGAGGAACTAGTGTTCTCAAGGAATACGTAGTTGGACCATTGGTTGTTTTTGGTATGTTGGAATTAATAGCATATGTTTTTGTTATTATTTCCTGAGCAAACTACGTAAGGACCATAGGGAAAGCCTATATAAACAGGGCTTGGTTGGTTCATGAGACATATCTTCATATCTTCATAGTTCATTGAGAACTGGATAGCTTGAGAGCTGATTCTTTTTGTATTGTGAAGAGGATTTCCACTTGATTGATAATACATGGTTGGGGTTTTATGCTGGTGCTTTCCCCTGGATATATCTTGTGTTATGTGTGATTATTTCTCTTGATCAGTTATGCATGTTTCTACTTGATGTTGCTCGTGAATTCGATTATGCTTCCGCTTAATGTTTTGTAGAAGTAGAACAAGTATTATGCTTTAGGACATTGCATATATCGGTTTGCTCTACAGGTGAAATTTCTACATGGTATCAGAGCACAGGTGATCAAGCAAGAACAATATACTAGTAGGAGGAATTCGAAGTTTCTTATTCTTGATATAGATCTCACGTTCTTATCACATCTATTTCATCGATGGTGTTCTATGGCTTGAGGCTTGAGTATGCCCTTGATGGCAGCTCAAACTATATAGATTGGAAGGATCGCATGGAGGCAATTTTGGAAGATAATGGTCTTAAGGATTTCATTGATCAAGAAATTCCTAAGCCTACTGACAAGACTGAGCAAGTGGAATGGAGGAAGTGTGTGGCTAGAGCTAGGAGAATTCTCTTAGAGGGAGTGCGAGATCACATTGTCTCAAGCCTCCATGGGAAGGAGACTCCACATGCAATGTGGAAAACATTGAAAGATTTATATCAGAATAGCAATGATCAGAGGAAGCTGGCACTGAAGGACAAACTTCGAAAGATCAAGTGTGAAAGGGATGAGACGATCTCTATGTATCTGACCAAGCTCATCACATGCAGGGACGAGCTTGCAAGTGTAGGGTTCGTGACATCGGATGAGGATATGGTGAGTCTAGCACTCCTTGGCCTTCCTAAGAGCTGGCATAGCTACCAGGACTCGGTGAATGGAAGGGAGAAACTACCAAATTGGGAATGACTATGGTCGGATTTGATGCAAGAGGAGATCAGACGGAGCACCAGAGACAGTTCTTCATCCATGCATGATGAGGAGAACTGTGCCTTAGCGAGTAAGGCAAAGAAGGGGAAGGAGAAAGTTTCTCTTTCCGAATCCAGTTCTTCCAATGATGGGAAGAAAGTTGACAAATCGAAAGTGTGATGCTTTCGTTGTCATGAGGTGGGCCATTATGCTGCAAATTGTCCATGGAGGAAATCCAAGAAGGGATCCCGGGAAGGATCTGAAGGTGAGGCCCTTGCTTCACAGTTTGAGTTGGATTTCACACTCTTCGCATGCATGGTTTCATCCATGGTGGGAAGTCGTTGGTTTCTTGACAGTGGAGCTTCTTTCCACATGACCGACGACAAGATTTTGTTCAGTACTTTGGAGGAGAAAGATCTCCAGATACTCATAGCGATGGGTAATGATGAGAAGTATAGTGTCTCAGGTGTAGGCACGATTATTTTTCGGAGGGAGCATGGATATCGCCTTACCTTGACCGATGTTAAGTATGTACCAGGACTGAAGAGAAACTTGGTGTCGATCCCGATGCTGGAAGACAGAGGCTATGATGTAGTCTTCAGTAAGGGAAAGGTTTTCCTTAGACACATCATCACTAGACAGGTGAAGCAGATTGGTTCACGGGTCAAGAGCCTGTATGCTCTTGAGGTTCAAGATGCATGCAAAGCCTTAAGTAGTAAGGAAATTGATGGAGACTTAGTGGTTGAGAGGGAGGGTATATTACCTCTCAACATACAGAGCCAGAAGAAGTCTCAGACGATTGTGGAGGAGCCACGATTGGTGCAGCAGCTTCAGGAGGTTATGGAGCATCCACAATAGGGGAAGCTGAGAGGACATCAAGTAGAGACATCTACTCATGCAGAGACCTCCAATAGGGGGAAACTTCGAGCCAGGTGGGTTGAGGGATCATATGCAACCATACCTCTAGGTAGGAGGTGGGGCGATATAGAGTGATCATCCCAAGGAGGAGGGGCAGGATCCTTGAGGTACCCAACCTCTTGGATGAGACCTTGATACAGGAGCCCCGATGTGGAGTAGCAGGAACTGACTGATTGGGTAGAGACAGACGCAGATGGAGCGGCAGAGAGAGCTACAACGCAAGGAATCCCAGGACAGCGCATAGCTAGCAAGCTGCAGCAATGCGAGAGGCACAAGTGTTTTGCACAGTGCTAGGTGGCACAGAGAGGTGTGAAATGGTGCGAGATGCATGTAGATGTTGCAGTAGCACAGATGTCAAAGAGGGAGCACTTGTCAGCAACAGGTAGAGCTTCAGCATTAGAGTACGTTACTAGCCCAACAGAGTGGTCAGTTGGGAGTGTTTCTGTTCCAAGTGTTGTTGGAGCAAGTGGATCGGGTAGATGTGTTGCATGCAGAACACTCCAGAGTTACAGGATCGAGTTTGAGAGAAATCCTTTCTTGTTGAGAGGGAGTGTTGAAAAATGTGCAACAAGAAATGTTAAATTTAGAATGTGCTAAAAATAGAATGTCTAAAAATAGCATGTCTAAAAATAGCAGTTTGGCCAGTGAGGTCATTGGCCACATTGGGTGAGAGGTGAAACTGCTAAAAATAGAAAGTTCTAAAAATAGCATTTCTGGGTCCTTTCCTATTTATAGCAGTCCCTAGTCTATCTATAGGATGTAAAATTAATTTTGGTCTTACCAACAGTTTGGAATATTAATTAATTAATTCTCCATGAGTTAATTAGTTAAGGAAAAGCAAACTTGAAGTCTTTGTGAGCATGCACATGAGTTTCCTCCATTGATTGGGGGAATAAGCATGAGTTCTATAATGAGAGAATCAGTTGACTTAGTTCTAACTAGTCAAGTCTAGTTAGATTATTTTAACAAGTTGTTAAAATAATAAAATATAGTTTGTTAATGCTTGCATGCATGTGACAACTATTATTTTAGATAACTGAGGATTCACTCATGGATAACTGTTGCATGTCATTTCTGTCAGAGAGCCAGTTGAGATTAGATGTGGGACAGTGTACTATCAGATGCTTAGCTATTTCTAGTAAGTAGTTTTTGCATGGTTGAGGAACTAGTGTTCTCAAGGAATACATAGTTGGACCATTGGTTGTTTTTGGTATGTTGGAATTAATAGCATATGCTTTTGCTATTATTTCCTGAGCAAACTACGTAAGGACCATAGGGAAAGCCTATATAAATAGGGCTTGGTTGGTTCATGAGACAGATCTTCATATCTTCATAGTTCATTGAGAACTGGATAGCTTGAGAGCTGATTCTTTTTGTATTGTGAAGAGGATTTCCACTTGATTGATAATACATGGTTGGGGTTTTATGCTGGTGCTTTCCCCTGGATATATCTTGTGTTATGTGTGATTATTTCACTTGATTAGTTATGCATGTTTCTACTTGATGTTGCTCATGAATTCGATTATGCTTCCACTTAATGTTTTGTAGAAGTACAACAAGTATTATGCTTTAGGACATTGCATATATCAGTTTGTTCTACAAGTGAAATTTCTACAAGTATGAGACTGGTCTAGTTGTCGATTCCTATAGCAAAACGAAAAATAGAACTGCCAACCCTTGGTATGATAATGTGTGTAAAATTGATAAAGAAGCTATTAGGGATGCTTTTGATGTGTCCTTAAAATCTAATAAGATAAATAGATATTAAAAAGCCAATTAAAAGGAAAAAATATATCATATAAATAGGAAGCAACATAAACTTTTGCACCTATCTAAGCATATCCTAAGAAATTCTCGAGAAAAATTATGACTTGTAAAACCATATAAAATATTATGATCCCCTTAAGAGACTAGAATTCATACCTAAAAGATATGTAGTATACCTAGGGGACTAATATGAGGTACCTAGGGAGGTACTCAATGAGAATAATAATAAATATGTGTTTATATATGGTTATGTATGGAGGCCATTTCTAGTAAATAAGACTTGTGTAATAGTGTGAACACATATAATGTAAGAAGTTTTAGTAGAAGGCTCCACCTTCTAGAATGTTCTTAAGAGGTAGATAACATTGTAAATAAAATTATAAGTAATGTAATATAACATGGTGAAGAATATTATTGCACCAAGCAAGTATTGCTTGAAGAGTGCATTTATTCCATAAGGAATAATATATGGTGTTAACATACCTCAAGGGTTTTGTATATTATTCTCTTGTGTTCAATCTTGGGAACTATTTGATTTATAGAATAATGATTTATTTTATGTCTTATTTTCATATCTATTGAAACACAAAACAAGTGGTATGAGATCCATTTCCTTGGCCAAAGTGTGTTTTTAAGGGAAAAAATGAGGGCCATGACATTTACATGACTTCTAATAAAATTCTAGGTTGAATTTGCAGAAACAAGTTATAATTTTGAATTCCTCATGGAAAATCACTCAAATTCATAAAAAAAAAAAAAAAAAAAAAAAAAAAACATGTGAATTGAAAATTGGGAGGTCAAGGTATAGATGATTTAAAATAAACTATTTCAAGGGTTTTCCCTAACAACCACATATACTAGAGAGCTCATAAGTTTTGAAAGAGGGCTTCGATTTCCACCATACCAACATCATTGGAAAGATGATTTTTAATTGTTTGAATTGATATGTGATTTGTTATGCTTTCAATCAATATTGAGTAGGATACATCCATTGTAAGTTTCACCTTCTAACACTCATGGACATGGATGTGCTAAGGTCATTAAAAAAAATTCTTGAGGATTAACTTCAAAGACTCAAAGAGATGCATGCAATCGTAGATAAATGGAAGGGGACCTTAATTAGTTGACCTATATACATTAACATCAAGGAAGCTTATATTGAAGGATGGTATTCATAATACGATCTCAAGAATGCTTATATTGCTTGGCATTTGGATAGCTTTAATTTTTGGGATTACAACTACTTTTCTCTTCTATTTAATAGCTCTACTTTGCCTTATGTAGAAGATACCATGGAGGGACACCTATAGTTGGTCCAAGATATGAGATTTCAACTTTCTTATTCCCCAATTGTAGTTTCCAATGTCAATGACTTCTCCAAGATGGATGGATTTATATGTTTAGATGCACATGATCAGGGTTAACAACTAGTTAAGACCAACATTTATACAAGAGGAAACCCACTTTATAAAGCCAAATTGGGCCACACCCTTGAAAAGAAAGGAGTGGCATGCCCTATCAAACACATTAGCCATATCAAGTTTGGTTTTCTTTCCTTGAAGAATTGTTGGAATAATGATTCAATTATAGTATTCCACATTTAACTATTGGTGTTTTGTTATATCTCTAAAGTTTATTTTGAGAGTGTTGAAAATGCAACAAGATGATGGAGCTTAGTGAAAAGAAGTCGCCTTCACTAAGTGGTCCCACAGGCTGTTTTTGGCGCAAAGTCTCTTTTTAGACTATGTCTATTTTTAGACATATGGATCATGGTCTATGAGTTGCAGGATGCTATTTATGGATGATTGGTCATGTTGGTAAAAATAGATGGACTTCTATTTTTAGACATATGGGCGGAGTCTATTTTTAGACTCCCAAGTAAAAAATAGAACAGTCAAATATTATTAGCTCTTAATAATATTTGGACTATAAACATTATCTTATCCTCTTGCAGCACTTCAGTTCGAGCTATGGATGTGGCACATGCAACTGCCAGAAGGAAATACACTTTTCTTATGGGTTAGTTGAGCTATTGCATGATGGACTTCAGTTAGAACTCAAGTGATTGAGTTTGGTGGAGTTGATTGAGCAGTTGATGGAGTTGTGTTCAGTTTGACTTAGTTGAACTAGTTGTATTTAGTCTAACTAACAAATACACTAGTGATGAGTGGTGTGAATTAATTATTAATTAATTCACTAATTATTAACTCATAAATCAACTAAATAATACATCAGTTAACTCAGTGCATGGACAGTTCAGTGGAGACAAGTGTTAGAGGTGAGTGAAAGGGTGAGACTACTATCAATTGTGACTATAGTTGTGCATGAGATTTGCACATGCATTGATTGAGATTTCCCATGAGGATTGCGCAGTACAGGCCAAGGCAATTCCAACTTGGATTGCAGGTATTCTCAACTTGAATTGCGCAGTAGGGGTAGGCAAACAGCAGAGGAGACTTGAACCTGTGACTTGATTCAGATCTAAGCTAGTTTGTGTGTAGCATGTGGAGATAGTACTGAGTACTTGTGAGAAGTATTGTACTATGTGTTGTTACATGTTCTCTATCATCATAATATACAGATAGCGGAGGGTTTTTCAGCTGTATGCTTTCCCCCGTACATACCGTGTTGATATGTGTGATTGATGTTTCAATGTGCGCATGCGATTGTTTCTTAATTCTGCAAATTGATGATCAATAGTAGAGGAGGTTATGTATTATGCATGCATTCCGCAAATAGTGTATAATCAAGATAATCTCTGTGAATAAGTGTTATATTATTCAAAATTTCTACATGGTATCATAGCTATCTGATTTGTAGAAGAATTTCTACATGGTATCGGAGCAGTTGATCATCAGATCTATTATTCAGAAAGTGATTACATTTTATTTCTTTAGGCAGAGTCTGTAATCGGGCCAGGTAGCTTCTGGATTCATCCTTCTTTTGGAAGGTGAGATATCCGGTAAATGCCCATACAGTCAATCTCTGTACGAGAAATACTTTGTTCTCACGAATTTTAGATCAGAAGCAGTTGAGTTTTGAGCTAGTGGAATTCGAATTTGTAGCAGTGTTTTCTTGGTGTCAAAGTTGAAATGTCTTTCAACGGATTGCGATTGGAGTATGCCCTTGAAGGCAGCTCAAATTATATTGCATGGAAAGACAGGATGGAGGCGGTGTTAGATGACAATGGGTTGAAGGATTTCATAGATGCTAAAGTCCCAAAGCCTACTGATGCTGCTCACGTTGAGGCTTGGCAAAAGAAGACAGCGAAGTGTCGAAGGATTCTGTTGGAGGGTGTGAAGGATCACATTGTGTCTAGCCTGCATGGAAAGACTTCTCCATATTTGATGTGGAAAACATTGACAGAATTATTCCAAAGCAAGAGCGACCAGAGGAAGTTGGCGCTCAAGGATAAACTCAGAAACATTAAGTGTGAGAAAGGAGACAATATGCCAAAGTATCTCACGAAGTTCACCCAATGCCGGGATGAGCTGGGAAGTGTGGGGGTGACTGTCGATGATGAGGACTTGATGAGCTTGGCTCTCCTTGGTCTTCCGAAGAGTTGGCATTCCTATCAAGACTCTGTCAATGGTCGGGAGAAATTGCCAAGATGGGAGAGACTTTGGTCTGATCTTGTGCAAGAGGAGATCAGGCAGAATACCAAGGACGAATCTTCATCAAAGGCATCTGATGAAGAAAATTGCGCTTTGGCTGCCAAAGCAAAGAAGGGGAAGAACAAGAAATCTTCTCATTTCGGTGCGAAAGGCAAGAAGCATGACATGTCCAAGGTGAAGTGCTTTCACTGTCACCAGCACAGACATTATGCCACAAATTGTCCGCAGAAGAAGAAAAATAAGCAAGTTGTTGGATCTGCAGCGGGAGAGGCCTTAGCCTCGAAGTTTGAGCTGGATTTTTCACTGATCGCGTGCTTGGTATCAAGTGTGATGGGATCGGTATGGTTCTTGGACAGTGGTGCATCTTTTCACATGACAGGAGATCGAGATTTGTTGTCTGATCTGAATGAGAAAGATCTTGGAGTGCACATCGAGATGGGCGATGATGGTAGATACAGTGCGATCGGTATCGGTACCATTTCCTTTGAGATGGAGTCTGGTAAACCCTTCGTATTGAAGGAAGTGATGCATGTTCCAGGATTGAAGAAGAATCTTATCTCTCTGGCGATGTTAGAAGACAAGGGATATGATGTTGTCTTCAGCGAGGGAAAGGCTTTCCTGCGTAGTAAGACAACTGGAGAAACCCGAAAGATAGGGGTTCGAGTCAAGAACCTTTATCAATTGCATGTAGATGGTTGCGCAGCAATGGAATGCAAGGCAGAAGGAGTGGTGAGCCAGGATGATGGCGAGCTGTGGCACCGGAGATTGGGCCACCTTCACCATGGAGCCTTGAAGATACTGTAGCAGATTTCTACTGGGCTTCCTAAAGGCACTCTTGCACAATCAGATCAGTGCAAGGGGTGTACTTTGGGAAAATTTGTGAAAGCCACCTTTCACGAGAAGGATAGTCACGCCACGACGATCCTTGAGAGAATTCACACAGACGTGTGTGGACCTTTCTCAGTAGCTTCAACAGCAAAGCACAAGTACTATGTGATCTTTGTTGATGATTTCTCTTGAAAGTGCTGGATCTTCTTCATGTAGAAGAAGAGCGAGACATACTCAAAGTTCTTTGAGTTCAAAGAACTGGTCGAGAAGGAATCGGGGAAGAAGGTGAATGCTCTTAGGGGTGACAATGGTGGTGAATTCATCTCTAGCGAGTTCAAGGACTTCTGCAGTGCAAAAGGGATTCGAAGAGAGCTCATAGCTCCCCATAACCCACAGCAGAACGGGGTTGCTGAGCAGAAGAACAGAACGATCGTGGGTGCTGCATAGGCGATGTTGCATGATCAGGGCCTACCCCTTCACTTGTGGGTGGAGGCATGCAATACTGCAGTATATGTGCAGAACCGTTGTCCTCACAAGATACTTGGCATGAGTACACCCGCAGAGGCTTATTCTGGTAAGAGGCCTGATATTTCCCATTTGAGGATTTTTGGTTCTCCTGTTTACATGCATGTGACAAAGGATGCCAGGAAGAAGCTAGAGCTGACCGCAGAGGTTGGGATATTTTTGGGGTACACTGATACGCCCCATAACTATCGTGTGTATTTTCTAGACAGTCGTAAGACTGTTGTGCGACGAGATATAAAATTTCAGGAGGAGAAAGCCATGAAGTGCTCGCTTGAGAGGGAACCATACTTGCATGCAGATGAGGAGCTATTAGTTCCTAAGGATGAGCTTCAGGATGTGGATCAGCCACAAGATGAAGTTCATGGAGTGGAAGAGACCACTCATGCAGCGCCAACCATAAGAGGGCAAAAGCGCACTACAGAAGCTGTGCGACTGACTCGAGATGCAGAGAAGGTTGTAGGACCACCTACAGCACAGCGCAGACAGAGACAGTCATCTGATCGGTACACTGGATACATGGTTCTTGTGAGCAAATGTGTCGTGACTGGGCCATCCTCTTTCGAGGAAGTTGTGGAGGATCCCGCATGGGTAGATGCCATGGTGGAAGAGTATGATTCGATTGTCAGAAACAGTGCATGGGAGATTGTCCCAAGACTGGAGGGGAAATCAGTGGTGGGTTCGAGATGGATCTACAAAGTGAAGCAGGCAGCTGACGGGAGTGTGGAGAAGTACAAGGCAAGATTTGTTGCCCGAGGCTTCTCACAGATAGAGGGGATTGATTATGAGGAGACCTTTGCACCTGTCGCAAATTATTCTTCCATACGGACGATTCTTGCTCTCTCAGCGCAGATGGGGTGGCACATCCATCAGATGGATGTGAAGACTACGTTCCTCAACGGAGTCATTGAGGAGGAGGTGTACATAGAGCAGCCCGAAGGTTTCGAGATCTTCAGTAGTGAGTCGCATGTGTGCAAGCTCAAGAGAGCGTTGTATGGGTTGAAACAAGCACCTCGTGCTTGGTACACACGGATAGACAGTTATTTCACCGGACTTGGATTCTCCAAGAGTGAGGCGGATCGTAACCTATACCAGATTGTGGTGGAGGGTAAGTTGCTTATCATTGTACTTTATGTAGATGATTTGATTTTAATGAGAGATGAGCTGTTGATACTTTCATGCAAGGAGGATCTTGCTAGAGAGTTTGAGATGAAGGACTTGGGCCTCCTTCATTATTTCCTGGGATTGGAAATTTGGCAGCGCAGTGATGGACTATTTGTTTCTCAAGGTAAGTATGCACGGGAGATACTGGAGAAGTTCAACATGCATGGCTGCAAGCCTGTTGATACTCCTCTTCCTGGAGGTTGGAGGAAGGAGGATGCTACTTCAGCGGAGGTAGTGGATGCCACTGTTTATCGACAGTTGGTGGGGTCGCTTATGTATCTGGTCAATACACGACCCGATATATGCTATGCTGTTAACCAGCGTTCACAAGCTATGGTTAAGCCAACCAAGCTCTTCTGGAAGGCAGGCAAGCATGTATTGCGTTATCTCAGAGGCACATCGGGATATGGATTGTGGTATAGACAGGAGGATGAGGTGAAGCTATGTGGCTTCACGGATGCAGATTGGGCAGGGAGCCCAACGGAAAGAAAGAGCACATCTGGAGGGATCTTCAGTATTGGGTCGACAGTAGTTTCTTGGTACAGCAGGAAGCAGAGATCCATGGCACTCAGTTCAGTAGAGGCCGAGTATATGGCAACAAGTTTGGCTGCATGCGAGGCTATATGAATGAGGAAGATCCTGGTCAGGTTGTTCAGGTCACACTTGGAGCCTACTGTGATTTATTATGATAACCAGAGTTGCATTAAACTCTCAGCTAATCCAGTATTTCATGATAGATCCAAGCACATCAACATCACGTACCATCATATCAAAGATTGTGTGCAGCGGAGAAGCATGTTACTTTCATACATTCCCACGGAGGATCAGGATGCTGATATCTTGACGAAGGCGCTCACCAGGAGCAAATTCGAATACCACAGAGGCAGGATAGGGGTTGCAGATAATCCATATCTTTTTGAGAGGGAGTGTTGAAAATGCAACAAGATGATGGAGCTTAGTGAAAAGAAGTCACCTTCACTAAGTGGTCCCGCAGGCTATTTTTGGCGCAAAGTCTATTTTTAGACCATGTCTATTTTTAGACATATGGATCATGGTCTATGAGTTGCAAGATGCTATTTATGGATGATTGGTCATGTTGGTAAAAATAGATGGACTTCTATTTTTAGACATATGGGTGGAGTCTATTTTTAGACTGCCAAGTCAAAAATAGAACAGTCGAATATTATTATCTCTTAATAATATTTGGACTATAAACATTATCTTATCCTCTTGCAGCACTTCAGTTCGAGCTACAGATGTGGCACATGCAACTGCCAGAAGGAAATACACTTTTCTTATGGGTTAGTTGAGCTATTGCATGATGGACTTCAGTTAGAACTCAAGTGATTGAGTTTGGTGGAGTTGATTGAGCAGTTGATGGAGTTGTGTTCAGTTTGATTTAGTTGAACTAGTTATATTTAGTCTAACTAACAAATACACTAGTGATGAGTGGTGTGAATTAATTATTAACTCATAAATCAACTAAAGAATACATCAGTTAACTCAGTGCATGGACAGTTCAGTGGAGACAAGTGTTAGAGGTGAGTGAAAGGGTGAGACTACTATCAGTTGTGACTATAGTTGTGCATGAGATTTGCACATGCATTGATTGAGATTGCCCATGAGGATTGTGCAGTACAGGCCAAGGCAATTCGAACTTGGATTGCAGGTATTCTCAACTTGGATTGCGCAGTAGAGGCAGGCAAACAGCGGAGGAGATTTGAACCTGTGACTTGATTCAGATCTGAGCTAGTTTGTGTGTAGCATGTGGAGATAGTACTGAGTACTTGTGAGAAGTATTGTACTATGTGTTGTTACATGTTCTCTATCATCATAATATACAGATAGCGGACGGATTTTCAGCTGTATGCTTTCCCCAGTACATACTGTGTTGATATGTGTGATTGATGTTTCAATGTGTGCATGCGATTGTTTCTTAATTCTGCAAATTGATGATCAATAGTAGAGGAGGTTATGTATTATGCATGCATTCCGCAAATAGTGTATAATCAGGATAATCTTTGTGAATAAGTGTTATATTATTCAAAATTTCTACAGAGAGAGAAATTATGGTTGGGAGATTTTTGAAAATTTTGTTGAGAGATTGTGGGAAATATCTCAAACATGTATAAATTTTGATCTTATTAACAAAATTGATTTGAGTTGATGATAGTATTGATATATTTGTTGTGTTTCTCCATTATTGCTTGTGTATTAACGATTCTTAATTTGGTATCAAAGTGAGTGTTAAAGATTTTATCTCACACTACTACCACTACGACAACTATGTTATATAGCCATTCTACTTGAATGCTTAGCCTGAAGAATCAATATGCAATTGAGAAGATATGGATAGAAAGAACCAAGGCGTGCTAAAATGACCAAATCTCATTTTGTCAAAATCCAAGTAAACAAAATCATTATTTGTCTAGGCATAGTTTGTGTATTCTTCTTCTCTTTATCCTTGACTTTTATACACTAATCTCATGATTTGTGAGTCATTTCTAAGGAGAAGTAAGGTGCAACTAGTGACATAGATGACCCTCACATTGTCCTATGTTGGTTGAGATTTAATTGTAGGATATTAGATTGTGAGTGTCCTTGTTGTTGGTGAAAATTAATCCCATCACATTTGTTAGCATTGAGTGTGATTTTTTCCATGTATTGGTGCATTTTGTACTTTCAACGCAAAACCTATATACATGTATTCTAATCCAAAAGATAACCTATGTGTTGGCATACCTACATGTGGTGCAGATTGAGAAATGTAGAGTAGAGTCTTTCTTGTGTAAAAGTTGAAGAATTTGTGCAGACTTTGAGAAGAGAGTCTTGGTTGTAAGTGGATAATTTGACAATATTTTTGAAATCCCGTAGTTATAGTTTTTTATGTTTTTTTATTTTCTTTCCATTCTTATTGTCTTTCTTCCTAATTTTCAAGGGATATGTTCCTCCAAACCTCCCTCTCCTTTTTTGTTCTTTGAGGAAACCTCAATGTATGATTTTTTAATTGCTTGATTTGGGCATCCTTGAAGTTTTCCATGTATTTCCATCCAAGAGGGGTTTCACCTTCCCCTTCACTTTAAAAGATCAATGGTGTTGGGGATTCCTTTGATTATTTTGGAGGAAAACCCCTTGGATTTTAAACCTCCTCTGAAAAATTTTGGACTAAAATGGCTCTCCTTTCTTGAGAGATTCATATAGTTCATGTAGCATATTGTGCTAGGAATCCATATGATGTTACATCTCTTCCCATCCTAGAATCTCATATATATTTGTGCCTTGGCTATTCTTGTTCCTCGTTGAAGAAGATGGCTCCTTGTCTTGATTTGAATATTTTCCCCTAGATTGGCCTCCTTAAGCTATCTTACAAAATGTAAGTCATGGCTTGGAAAAGCTTGTTCCCTATATTGACCTACTTGTGTTGTCTTAGTGAATGCAAAAGGTTTTAAGTGGGACAAAGCATTGTACTACCATGTTTGTGGTGGGTGTTATCTTCCTTTGCACTTGAGTTCATTATTCCTCCTCGTTATTTCTAGTTGGTTGATGTTTTAATTTCTTGCAATTTTTAGCATCTATATTTATGAGAAAGTTTATAGACTTGAATGGAAGTTGTATTTGGTCCAGTTGTTGAAGATACTTCCAACTATCTATTTTGATCATTACATCCTCTACTATCCCTTTTTCTAGATCAACTTTCACACACATTCAAGGACATGAGACAAAATTTCTTTTGGTCTAGCCATAGCAATGTACTTTCCTAACAAATTCCAAATACATTGTAGGGCTTCATCATTCCAACATTGAAGAGGAAAATGTGGGAGAAATAGCCAAATAGGACTTGTCAAGGGTGTGCCATTTTCTGGATTAAAATCCATAGTCCATCTATTTAGATATGTACCCATTTCTCCAAGGAAATAAGGGCCTATTTTAAATATCAATTCTTTGTCTTCTTTCACCTTAAAAAGGAAGGGACAATTAAACCTCTATCACATAGGAAACATTGAATTTAAATGTGATTTCCAATATTTTTGGATCAATTGAGTGATTCTTTTTGGGGAGGGCCATATACCCAAAATTGTCTCATTAAACCTAGCTCAAAAAATGCCATGGCCTTCTTTTTGGAAACAAAAGCTTGCAACTTCACCTCAAGTTTTTTTTCCAAATGTTTTGAAAAAACGGTATGGTTGATTGCTAAAACTATGGATTGAGCCTTGGATTATTGGGAAGGAAGTCGTAGTTTCCTCATCGGGAAAGGGTTGTGACACAACTTCTCCATTTAGAGAGGATTGTGACCCCATTTGCTCCAAATTTATTAACAAGAAATAAGCTAGAGTTTGTTGTAATATATCTCCTAAATTTTTACTTACTCATTAATTGTTAGTATCCAATCATTTATATTGATAAAAAAACAAATAATATCTTTAAAATTAAAATCCATAGAGAAGAATACAAAACTAAAATAATGAAGACTTTTTATTTTTTCTTTTCAAAATAAATTATCAAATAATATTTCAATCTTAAAATTTAAAAACAATAAAATGAAAAGTTATAACCATGCAAACTGATCATACTCAGCAAAAAAAAAATAACATTTCAACTTTATAATAAAAGATTATATACTCCTTTTCTTTTCCCTTTTAAATTATCACCATTTGACACACTTATAGGAGTTTCAATTCGAGTACCAAAAGCATATATTGAAGTAGTCTAGTTCAATACCTACCAAATCTTTATCCAAACTCGTCTTATATTAAATAAATCTAATAGCAAATTTAGGAAGGCACATTGGGAATGAGAGTAAAAGGCTAATAAAGTTTGTGTTTAGATAGTGGTAGATTGGTAAAGCATAATTTAATTCTTTTATTTTAGTATGAAGATTTTCATAGTTAAGAATATGATGTTGAAAATTTTTGGAATATTGTGTGATTTTATTGAGGTGTTTAGCATTTTGGGTGGAAATTTCACCTATTTTCAGGGATAAAAAGCTTAGATTTATGTTAGAAGAGTGTTAGAACACGAATAAATAGAGGATAGAATATGATGGTTAGGGAAGGTAAAAGAGGTGTTAATATTGATAATTTAAAATTTATTAATAATTAATAATTTGTTATAAATAATTATTTATTGATAATTATTAATTATTAAAAAATTGGAGATAGGGAAGGGTTAAGGTTAAAATAAGAGATAAAATAATAAATGAAATGAATGATTAAATTACAGGGGTGACAAGAGGGGGCAGGGTTTTGTATAGCCTGGAAGGAAAATTTATTGCAAGGTATGCGTAGGGATTGGGATGCATGACCAAAATCAAGTTGACATGCATGACTTGTTGCAAGGTTTGCTTCTAACTAAGGCTGCACGAGTAACTAATATTATCATCCTTAGAGACTCGCTTATAGGAAGAAATTGATAATGCGTACACACAAGAAAATATTTTCTATTACAAAGAATAATTCAATTACATCACATATTTATTGTATTAATGAGATCTAACCATTTCTAAAATGAGGGATTGTAGTTGAGAAAATATCTCAATTGTCCAATCCACTCAACAAACCAATCTTACCCAATTTCTAAAGTAAGTGTTATTCCAAGTTCCCCCTTAATGCTTACATTATTACATAAGTCACAAATTACATATAAATCATATCAAGTCTAATATGGTCTTCATCAACAATTATGTTCATTCTGGGATCTTGCAGACATTGCTCTTTTTCACCACCACACGAGCTACCACTTGATCTTCATTTGAAGCATACCCGCCTCTGACCATCATTGAGAAGCTTTACAAAATTGACATTTCTTAACTACCTTGAAGAATAGATGAGATATTGAATATCTCTATGGACAAGTTTCCATCCTAGTAGTATGCACCAAAATACACACTTCCAGTTATATAGGTAACTTGTCTAAATACAGAGCTTATCCAATAGTCAATTATGCAACTGACCTTTCTTCATACACACATTAATAAATAATATAACTGATAGCTATTTTAGAAAAGCATGAGAGGCTCTGTATTAAATTCATTATTGTTGTCACAATCTGAGAAGTCCTAAAGGTTGGCCTCTTGCAAGTCTTCAATAGTAGCTATGTTGGCCGATTCCTTTAATTTTCCATTTAAAAGATCTCTGGCATGAGTTTTACAATTGAAGGTTGTATGTTCGTGTTTTCAACAGTAAAAACATTCCACTGAGTTCCTATTTTTATTAACTCTGCCCTTTGAGAATAATGCCATCTCATCATGTGAGTTGTCCTCTGTGTTACCTGATTTCATCCTCTTCTCTTTTGCTAAGAGTGCTGCAATCATTTCATCTAATGATCGAGAGGAAAATTGACTTAAGGTGAAAATAGCGTTATCATAATTCGATGGTAAGCTATTTAACAAAATAGTCTTAACATCTTCTTCTTCTATTTTTACCTCAATTTCCTCCAGCTGCCTTATGAGTGATTTTAGATCATTTATGTGTGTAGACAATGATACCCCATTATGCATTTTGAGTTTGAATAACTGCAATTGCAAATAGCCTATTTTACATTTGGTGCCTTTTCCCCAAATTTCTTGCTTTAAGTGTTCCCATGTTTGTGAAGGGAACTTTCCTAAGTCTATAACATGAAATTGTAAATCTAACAAAGATAATCCTATAATAGACATAGCTCTCTCTTTCCTTTCTTGCCATTCAGCGAATTGTTTTGGATCTTGGGATGCTAGTTCTAATATTTTTACTAAGCCCCATAAATTTTTATGCATCCAATTCATTTGGACTTTCACCTTCCAAGTAAAGAAGTTTGACCTATTGAATTTTTCAACAACTATTTTACTCTATATTTAAAATAAAAATAAACAATTGTAATTATATTATTATATAGCAAGCTTGCTTTCTGCACGACTGATATGTCAGATTTGGTAGCTGACTCCACTTCTCGGTAGTCTAATTTATTCAAATGTTATTCACGTCTTCTTTATGCTGAGAGCCGAGTGAATGGAATGAAAAAAAATATCACAATAACACAAACTCCACTAGCATACTTTAAAATATAATATAAATAATTTATATTACTTTAAAAATGCCTCAATGGCATCACCCTTCTCGTTCAAAGCTAATTTCAACTCATACGTGAAGAAGAGACGACCTTTGCAAATTAATTTAACTAAAGTATATGGCACACATCGCATCGATCTCACTGAAAAAAAATATATATGGAGGGATACAGAGAATTCCACACGATTGTTTCTTAGCAGTAGCAAAAGTTAAATTCTACCACTAGACCACTGGTGCAGGTATGGACTAGCAGGTTTGTTTTTCTTATAACTGAGAATACACTAAAATCCTTTGTTTTTTTAAACAAATGAATTTGCTTGTGCACTTCCATATGGAAGACAACATTTGGAAATTGAATCACTTTTACAACTTTCTTTCTCCAAGTTTAAAATCATTAATTTTATAATTAGTTTTTATCGATTTAATTTGAATTTGAATTATTAAATATTCGCGAGTAAACATTTTTTTATGTTTAAAAAATTATAAATTAAGATATATTTATGTAAATTACTTTTCCAACTTCTTTTATTAACTTACTTAAATATCCATCTCCAATCTTGAATGGTAAGAATACTTTTGGCTTCTCTTCATACAAAAGTTTGTGAAAATCATATCATAAAATGTTATATGATTTCATATTTTTCTTGTGTAAATCAGCAGTTGTATATTGAATCATAAAATTACATAGGATACAAAAGGTCTGTACGCATAGACAAATAAAGCAATTTCATCACGTTTGCTCAAAATGACTGTAAGCAACTGAACCTGCATCTTTGGAACCCGAGACTAACCACGCAGGGCTGCCTAACGAGGGATCCAAACAAGAAAAGCCAACCATCCAGGGTTGCTTGACAGTAGACACAAAAGAAAGAGGGCCTGGAGGACCTCAAAAACTGCGACAGAGAGATACAAGATGAGAGAGAACAAAGAAAACAAGAAGCCATTACAGCTTCAAAATCACATAGTCTTTACTAGTTGCACTTGGGCTAGCCATTGCAGTCTCGAAATCGGGCTACGGAATCCTTTGAGGGGTGGGGCATTTCACCTTGCTAGTGTCAGTTTCCTCCGCTGGGACGTCCACAGCAACATTGGTTCCCTGACAGATGGAGATCTTGAGGAGATTGATGAGCACTAAAATTGAACTCCATAGCATCTAACTTTGCTGAATTCTTTATAGAAACGAGGGAAATGGCCTGGTGCGCTTTCTTGATATCTTCTGCCTGCATGCTGAGCGCTTTGGCCAGCATGGTCTTCATACGCCACATTTCACTTTGGGTTCGAACGAATTGTGTGGCTCTGGTGGTTGCTGTGCCTGGATCCGATATCCAGTCCATTTCTGTCTCCAGAGCCTGAACGTCCATCTGTTCTTCTTCCTCTGTGACCGCAGCTTCAAGCTCTTTGATTTTCCATTTTTCTTTCTGAGAGGTCTAGGTCTCATAAGCCTCACGGCTTTTTTTAGGTCCCGGTTAGTAGATGCATTACGACTACCCTCACGAGCCATAGTGTTATTGCAGGTGTTGGCATGGGTGGAGGAGACAATGAACTTCCTAACAGCACTGAGATTGTTAAGAAACGAGCAAGGAGAATGCAATGTCTTGATTACCTGGTTGAATGCCTTAGTTATAGCTGAAGGTTGAATGTTCTGGATTGAGATCTCCCACTTCGCCTTCTGAGATATGTTGTTCCTGCCATAATAACTCCCATTTCGATTTCCCAGCTCCTTCTCATGATGCCGATCCAGAGCCATTACTCTGCCACGCTTGAGGCTGTTGGTTGAAAGCCAGGTGTCCTCACCTGCTTCTTGCTGACTGTGCCGATCATACTTTTTGTTGATTGTCCTCCCCGTCCAATAAACTTTGTCCTTGTGGATGATTTTCCACCCTTCCCCAGGTACTCCATGGGCCTGTCGCCCGTTGTACCTCCGTTTGGCGTTAAGTATATTGTTAATTCGCATAGGTTACTAATGAGCCGTATCCTGCAGCCCTTCTTCCACTCTTGATTCTCCTGTAAGATCTTGCCTCGAGATGAGAGTGCACTGATTCCGAAGCTCGTCTTCTGTGACGTCTTGCCAACAAGTGTCAGTGATCTCCATCAGATGATCGACCGCATGGTTGGCAAGGAAATCCACTAAGACATTTGCTTTCCGCCTAACTTCCTATGGAACAATGCTGCTGAGGGAGGAGAGATGTTTCGCAATGAGCACTGTAACCATGGCTAATCTCCAGTGCTTTGTAACTTTCTCCGGCCGAGTCCCATTTTGCATTCTCTTCGCCGCAGTGATGGCCAAGAGGGAATCTCCTTCCACTATAACAGAGCCTTTACCCAGCCGGATGAGGATTTGCAGCCCTTGTTCCAGGGCTGCGAATTCTGCTTCATTATTGGTGGCCTCCCCAAGCGCTCTGCAGAAAATGTGGAGGATTTCACCTTTGTCATTACGGATGACACCTCCAAGCCCTGCAGGGCCAGGGTTGCCCCTGGAGGCCCTGTCGAAATTTAATTTGTAGAACCCCGGGGTGGGGGGCAGCCAGGCCAAAGGAACGGGAGTAGGTCAAGGGTGGTCATCTTGAGCCTTATGACTTATCAGACCATTCATGCCAAACAACAGGATGCGGAGTCATTGGGAGTGAGCGTCTTGTCCTATTCCGCTTTGCAGATGGTAAGGGCAGTCTCTTTTAAACTATGCATAATGACTGTTTTGATGGTTTCAAGCTGCTTGATTTCTTTTTGAAAAAATCGTCTGTTCCTCTCTTTCCAAGTGTTCCAGACTATAAAACCGGGGTAGAGCCT
Organism: Pinus tabuliformis; assembly: GCA_031772625.1. Classification (NCBI taxonomy): domain Eukaryota; kingdom Viridiplantae; phylum Streptophyta; class Pinopsida; order Pinales; family Pinaceae; genus Pinus; species Pinus tabuliformis. The sequence goes on from CM062812.1 coordinate 608,762,370, forward strand.
CCAAAGGGCGTTAACCGTATTACAACTGGAATACTTTGTGTGCCAATTTGCAATGGAGTCTTGAATAGAATCTCTATGTCTGTCTGTTTGTTTGAATATTCCTTTCATCCATTCCCACAGATTATTGGTCCAGTCACAGTCATTAAGGAGATGGTTCATCGTTTCCTCATCCTTTTCACAGAGGGGGCATCTGGAAGGCCCAATAAAACCTCTTTTCACTAAATTCTCCCAGGTAAGGATTTTGCGATGCATGAGAAGCCAAAGAAAATTTTTTATCTTTGGCCAGAGAGAATTGTTCCTGACATTTGGGTACCAGGCTACTTTGTCTTCAAGGTTCTGGTGCTCGAGATACATTCTGGCCTCCTTGAGGTTGAAAGTTCCCTCGTCGAGTTTTCCCCACCTGAGTTGGTCCTCCTCTTGAGTGGACCGAATCATTCTCTTATTCAGATCAGAGTTTAAGGTGCTGAGGAGGTCTATCATGTCTTCCTCTAGGGGGAGAGGCTCTAGGTTCCATTTCCTCCAGTGCTGGTTCTCGTTGCTGCCAGACCAATATTGATGGACTTTTATCTTGCCCGTTGCCTAAAACCATCTCTGTAGGGCAAGATAATTTAGGTTTTCTAGTTTAGGTAGTTGTTTCCATGCATCCTCCCAGAATAAAGCATTGTTGCCATTTCGAATTTCCCAAAAGTAGTGGTCCTGAATGAGGTGGTTGTTAGCTCTGGCTAGATTCCAAATAGGGGAACCTTCAGGGGCATCTGTCATTTTGATCAGGTCCTCAGTTCTCCATGTTTCAGCATATTTGGCCTTCCATAATTTTGCCCAAGGTGTATGGGGTTCCTTGATCCAACGCCACCAAAGCTTGGCTCCATAAGCTTTGTTGATAGTGTCCGGGTCTTGCAGCCCTAAGCCCCCCAGGATTTTGGGTTTGCATAATTTAGTCCAGGCTACAAGTGCCCATTTATGTTTATCTGCTTTGCCCGACCAAAGAAAGGCTCTTTGAATATTCCTAATTTTATGTATAACCATTTTTGGAGCTGGGAGGATAGAAAGCATGTAGAGAGGAATGGCTTGCAGAACTGCCTTAGTCATTACAAGTCTTCCTGCAAAATTCAAAACTCTATTGGTCTAGTAATTTCCCCTGTCCTCTAGCTTGGAGAGCAAATTCTCCCAGTGGAGTTTTTGCCAAGGCTTGCCAGTGAGAGGAATGCCAAGATATTTAGATGGGAGGCTGCGTCTTTTGAAACCAAGGATGTTAGTGAGGTGCTTTTGGACCGCCAAGTGTGTATGGAAGAAAAAAACAGAGGATTTATCCAAGTTAAGATCCATACCAGAAGCTTGGCTGAACAGGTTCAAAATGGCTTTGAAACCTTGGGCTTCCTTAACAGTAGGGGTACCATGCAGCATGGTATCATCCACAAATTGCTGATGGGTAGTTGCAGGAGAGTGATTCAGGGGTTGCAGACCTTTGATGATATTCCTATCCTTAGCCGATTTAATGATGCGACTTAGTCCTTCCATTAAGATAACAAAAAGGAAAGGGGAGATAGGATCTCCCTGATGAATGCCTCTGGAAGGGAAGAAGGGGTCCAAAGGGGCTCCATTGACCAAAATAGAGAAGCTGGGAGATTTGACCATGGCCAAAATCCATCTGATCCAACACTGGGCAAAACCAAAAGCTTTCAAAATTGCTTCAAGATAATTCCAACTAACCTTATCATATGCTTTTGAGAGGTCCAGTTGAATGATCATTCCAGCCTTTTTCTGAGACTAAAGGGTGTGGATCATTTCCTGTGCCAATAAAACATTGTCCATGATTTGCCTGCCTTCCACATAACCCGACTGCTCTTCTGAGATGATCAAAGGGAGAATAGGCTTTAACCTGTTGGCCATGACTTTGGAGATGATCTTGTACAACACATTGCAGAGAGCTATAGGTCGAAATTTAGAAGGCGTGCAGGCAACCTCTTCCTTGGGGATGAGGGCAATAAAAGTGGAGTTTATGGATTTGAGTATGGAGGAGGATCTTCTAGAGTCCTCGACCACCGCCCATATGTCCTGCTTCACTATGTCCCAGCAAGCTTTGAAGAAGTCAATGGTGAATCCATCTGGTCCTGGGGCCTTGCCATTGGCCATGTCTTTGACTGCCTCTTCTACCTCCAGAAGGGTGACCAGGCAGTCTAAGGACCTATTATGTTCCTCTGTGATTAGCTTGGGAATAGAGGTAATGACTGTATTGATTGCCTCTTGTCTGTTGATGTTCGGTTCTGTGGCAATGAGACTGAAGTGGTTCTTGAGGATAGAGGCAATCTCCTGATGAGATTGAAAGGAGGTCCCCTGTTCATCCTTAAGCTTGGTTATTTTATTAGTGCCTCTGTAATCCATGGTTGAGCGATGGAAAAATTTGGTGTTTTTCTCCCCTTTGTTCAGCCATTGAATACGAGATTTTTGTCTCCATAAAGTTTCTTCCTGATTGCATCTCTCATTCCATTTTTGCAGGAGGTCACGCTCCGTGTTAATGGAGTTCTGAGATATGTCCCCCTTGATCCAGTTGTTATGTATTAGAGTCATCTGATTCTCCAGGGCTTGCTTGTCCTCAAAGATGTTGCCAAAGACCTCTTGGTTCCAAGTTCGTAGCTTTGCCCTTATGTGCCTCAATCTAGCTTGGAGCCAAAACATTTTGGTACCTCTAGTGTCCAAATGCTCGTTCCACCATAGTTGGATGTTGGTGGTGAAAGTCGGATGATTGAGCCAGAATTTTTCAAAGTGAAAGGGTCTGTTTTTTGGGGTTCCTAGAATGATTGCATGTAAAGAGATGGGCTAATGATCCGATCCTCCAGATGGAGTAATCTCAGATTTCACTGTGATTCCCTTAAGGAGAATGGTATCCAAGATCAGAAAGCAATCAAGCCTAGATGCGATAAGTCTGTCCCCTCCTCTCTTATTATTCCAAGTGAAAATGCCATTTTTTGGTTGGATGTCCACCAGGTTAGCCGTTCTTATGAAAGAAATGAAGGCCTCGACATCTCTGTTTAAGGTCCGAAGTCCACCCTTCTTTTCCCCCAGAGAGGTAATCATGTTGAAATCTCCTCCATAGATGGCCTTAGCATTAGAGTGCCTTTTTTGCATCTTGGATAGGTTGTCCAATAGCTGTAGCTTATCCTCTAGCCTTTGGGGGCTGTAGACATTAGTGAATAAGTATGTGCCAGCTTCTCCCAGGATCTGCATTTCAATGGAAATGAAAGATCTGGAGGCCTCGATGTTAAGGAGGAGTAGGGAGTGGGGGTTCTAGAAGATGGCTAAGCCCCCTTCCAGACCATTACCTTCTACCTCCAAGTGCTCCATTCTCTTTCCCAGTCTTCTGCCTATCCCTTCCAGCTTTAGCCTAGAGCATTTGGTTTCCTGCAGGAAAACAATGTCTGGATTTTCCTGTGTGACTTTCTTTTTCAATAATCTTTGTTTGGTTTGGCTGTTGAGCCCTCTTGCATTCCATGAGAGTATCTTCATAGTTAAACTATAATTATGAGGAGAGAGGGAAAGCCTCAAGGACCTTCATCTTGCCCGAGTTGATGAGCATTTGGCCGAGCTCATGGAGCACTTCATTGTTTGTTCTTCTGCCCCATTTCTTTCTATGTTTTGCATTAGAATAAGTTTGGTGTAGGTTTTGTGCCTTGATGCCCAGTCCTTTTGTTGCGCCTAGACCCCTTTTCTACCCTCTCAAGGCTGCATCCTGCCTTGATAGAAAGAGGAAGTTGACTCTGTCAATCTCTTCCTCTGGAATGTGCTCCACCCCTTTTTGTTTCCATTGCTCAACTATGGTGTTAAGGTCCATTCCTTCTTGTTCTAGAGTGTCATTTAGGTCCTGATCCTCTGTGCCCACTTCACTTAATGTCATTTCCTCATCCCCTTCCGCGTCTTTCCTCAATCCTGGATCTCGGAGAAAATCATCAATCGAGATTGGAGTTGGCATCTGGGTGTTCTGATTGTTCTTTTCTGGGATTTCCTACTCCGATGCTGGTGTTTGGGTATCCTCATCTACCCTAGTTTCCTCCCCAAGCACCTCAAAGGTGTTTATAGACCTTTTGTTGATGTTTCCTGCCATCAGTTGGTTTCTTCTGTTAGTCTGGTGTCTGCCTGTGGGTTGGACGAAACCATCCTAATTTTTGCTTGGGAGATCCTTAGGCTTCTCTACAAGCTTGTGCATGGGACATTCCCAAATCAGATGGCCATGTTCATGGCATTTTCTGCATTTGAAGGGTATTTGTTCGTAGTCTATGGCTTGGAAAAAGACTGCATCTCTATATTCCAACCATAAACCTTCATGGAGAGCACCTGAAATGTCCTTTTCAACACAGATTCTAGCGCAAGATGTGTACCTTTTTTGGAGGGTCACTTCTAACACTTGAAAGAAGGTGTGTAGTTTATTGCCGATTTGCTCCAAAGTCGTTGGTCTCCAGTAGTCAATAGGGAGGGAAAACATGCGGATCCAAACAGGAACATGCTTGAATGTTTCCTATTCTGGTGCGAAATTTGGTTTCTAGGGTCACATGTAGAGGCCTACCGAGGCATATAAGTAAGGGCCTCCATCAAAGATGCGGTCTCTATCTTCAAGGTTTGCAAAGACCACCGTAAAAAATCCTTTGGCCCCCAAGTGGAGTTTAACATCTCCTTTCGGCTTCCAAGTTTGCTTGATCCATTGGCATAAGGCTTTTTTTGTGGGCCAAAAGCCCATGAACTTGCATATCACTGCATGAATAGCCATATGATCCCTATAGGCTTGCAGTTCGGGGTCAGTGATGATAACCCTCAGGCTTTCTGTAGTTTTTGGCTTGCATCGCCCCTGGTCTCTTTGTTGTTTGTTTTCCACGGCCGATTCTTTTGGGTCTAGGCCTTTCAAGGGGGAGGTTTCAGTAGCCTCTGCTTCTTTGGTATTCTTTCCCGCTCCTTGAGTGGGATCTGGTTTGTCTTTTCCTTCCAGAATTTGTATGCCTTTTGTTTGGTGTGGAAACTAGGTTTCCTTTGTGTTGCCATCCATTTTTGTCTTCTTGCTGGGCTCATTCTTTCCTGTGATGTTTGAACCCGTGATCTGAACTCCATCCAAAGGACTTTTACCTTTGTCCATCATTATTTGTTTGTAGGAAGGGGCCCCATTGGCCCCTGCTTGCTTCATCCATTGGGCCAGGGCAAGCCCCCGTTGTCTTAGATCCGTGAACAGGGCACTGCCCCCTGCCAGAGTGGGTAACAGTGCACAGACTGCGATCCAAAACCCTTAGTTAGAGAGTTGCAGAGCCAAAAAACCTCTTCATTCCTATGATTTAATATTGGAATGTCTAATTATTTTTCCTTTATTACTTATTAATCACAATTATGGAAAGTCCACTTCGAAATTCAAGATCTTATGGGAATTATTATTCATGACTACTAAGCAATGTTGTCAAAAATTGGTGTTATTACGAGGGAGAGTTATGTTATGCATTGCATAATAGTGAATTATTGATTATGTGTGAGAGCACAAGTAATGTTATAAATGCATAGGTATGAAATTAAGATTAACATTGAGTTGTGATGGTAAGCAAACCATTATTGTTCACCTGCATTTTCCTGATACCTTTGTGTTATAAGTTTCCACATTTCATGTTATGTGAGTGGATTTTGATGGTCTGTAGATCAGTTACTGCGTTGCAAGAGTGGAAAAAGTAGGGACTACATATTTTTCAGGCTGCTGAAGATCTTGTTTGCCATGTAACCCTCACAGGTCTGCAAGACTTCAAACACCATGCCTTTGCTCTTCTTCACGACCTCCCCGAGGGAGCCTTCGCTATTCCTCACAACTTTCTCAATGGAGTCCATGTCGATATGTTCGACACCCATGTTTGGTATGAAACCCTCACTGGTCTGCAAGATTTAACACACTATGTCATCGCTCTTTCTCATGGCATCCCCAATGGAGCCTCTGTCAATATTTTTGAAACCTTGTTTAGCATGAAACACTCACCAGTATATAGGATTTCAAATTCCATGCCTTCTTTACTCTCCATAGACTCCCCAATGGTGCCTCTGTCGATGGCACAGGTGAGAAAGAAACCAACGGGTTTACCAAAATTAATCAATTAGCTGAAGAAGGAAACAAGGAAAGTCCTCTAAAAAAATTCCTAATTTTTGTCCAATCTTTGTGTGGTAAATCCCTTCGCTTCTTGGTCAACACAACTAATGGTGTATGCATGCTCAAAGACAAAGTTAAAGTGTGGAAATGAATTCAGGAGGGTTCTTTCAAGCTCATTTACGAAGGAAGGCAACTACAAATGGATCAGAAACCCAGAGATTATGGTAGTGTAAAGGATGCCTCCATGTCTCTTGTTGCGTGCCTAAATTGTAGTGCTAAGGGTGGTAGTGTGTCTTCAACTTCAAAATTTTTCTCCTTCAAGGATATTATCAAGTCTGGTTCTAGCTCTCAATAGGACCAAGCAACAGCTAGACTATACTAGGTGGACAAAGCTGAGGATGTTCCAACTGTAGAGATTTTGCACCCAACTTTGGAGGATTGCCTTCAACTCTACTCTGAGAACGACCTCATTTGTCACTTCATGGTTTATGGCCACATTCAGTGGACCTTTATAAGTGGATTCATAAGACTTGGACTTCGAAATTCAATGTTATCCTCTGTTCCAAGGGTTTCTTTATAGCATTTTTTGTCGAATAAGAGGATTATCGGAAGGCCCTAACTGGTGGATCTTGGTTTTGGAGTACAACTGGTCTGTTCATTACCCCTTGGTTTCCGGATTTCGACCCCTCTACAACATTTATCACCAAACTTCCAATATGGGTTCAACTTCCAAATTTGCTTGAATTTCCCAGTATTTGAGGGCATTGGTAATGCCTTAGGTTGTTATCTTGCCACAGATACCTCCCGAGGATAGTATGGCTTATACACATATGGAAGAATCCGTGTGGAAATTGACATTAATAAAGGGTTTTCAGATAAAATAAACTTAAAAATCGGTGATTACCATTAGACCCAATCCTTGGATTATGAGAATACAATGTTTTGGTGCCAGGCTTGTCTTTACCCTCAACATCTACATAATTGTTTCCCTAGGTCAACCTCCACTTAGAAGCAACATAACAAAATGTCAAAATCAAAAAGTTGGAAACCTTATGACCAATCCCCTATGGAGGGTGGGCCTTCTTCTCCTTCTGATCAAGAGGATGAGGGCATCGATGATGATATGCTTTTGCGAGATCAACATCAAACTATCACTGCACATTAGCCTTATGAGGACTTAGCTGGGATCCCAGTGTACCCTATAAACAAGGAATTGGTTACTAAATATGTCTCTTCGGGTATGCTTAATTGTGTTCATGAATCTGCTTCTTCTTACTATGACAAGGAAACACGAGCCTGCATATTACCTTGGTTGATTTGCCTCTTATAGGTTGGACCAAGGTTGCAAGAAAGAAAAGCAAAATGAGTTGTTTTGAAGACAATCCCCAAGTCGGGTGATGTTCTCTAGTCTATTTATTCCATGGAGTCTCCTCTTTGAATATGTGTCAACATCCTTAGATGGACAATTGCTATCATATATAATCAATGTAAAACTTTTATATTAATAAAAATATTTTTAAACTAGCTTTAAAAAACAAAAATTAAGATTAAAATTTATATGTTTTTTCCATTTTGTGTGAAACCTAAGCATTATTATTATTTTTAGCATTTATATGTGTTTTAATATGGAGTCACAATGAAATTCTTCTCATAATATTGATTTCTAAATAAAAATGAATAAAATTGTTTTTTAACCATTGTTTGATTTTATTGTTGGTTTGGAAACTTTCACAACACATAACAATCATGTTATTTTTTTGCATCCATGTTATATCCAAGATGCCTATAACTCATTTTATTTAGATGTGCAACCTTCAATAATCATAATTCAAGCTCCATAATTACGCCGATAGGTGTTTTCTTTGTAGGCTTGGGGTGAGCAAACACTATACATCCCAACCAATAGGAGGCGTCTATTTTCGTTTTTCCCTCCACTTAAAAAATGACATTTGTCTAAACACGAGGAGATGGTAGTGACATGTCTGAAGCATTGAAACCATACCATGTACAGTACTCGACCTCAATTACACAGGTTGATGACCTCTTTCTTCGCCTACGCGCGCTTTGGAGAATGCTGGCCCTTGGGGCAGAGTCTCAAACTGGAGTCTTCGGCGTGCAAGCTCGCCCTCAGAAACTTGGAGGCTTCAGCTTGCAAGCTCGCCCTTAGAAACCTTCCACCTCAAGTGTACAACACCGAATGGGACGCCATAGGGATGGGGATAGGGAGCTTGTAGGTGTGTGGATGCCCACCTCTAGCAAAATGACTGTCTGAGTCGTCTCTGTGCCTACTACCATCTCTCCACTGCCTCAGAAAACGTTGCCATGGATGCAACCAAGGCCAGTTGTATGTGGAGGACCTGCCCGATGTGGAGGTGGCTATTGAATCTTCAGAGCTTGGAACTTCTAAGTGAAGATTAACAGAGGATGGCCCAAGGGTGGATTTCCCCGCAACAGTTTGTGAAGTATTGGATTATCATCTATTGATAAAAGAGAGTGATTGTGCTTGCATTTGCATTCCAGTGCATTCAGGGAGTGTTGATCGCTGGACAAAGTTCCTAATCAAATTTCTCAAATCTAAAGAAAAGGAAACAAAAGGAATCACAGTCATGGCTTTAGATGCCCTGGAAAACTACTCCACTCAGAGTACCTAAGAATGGGCGTTCCTATTTCGAACAATAACTGGATCTATTGTCGTAACTGAAATATATGTCAGGGCCTCCTTAGTAGTGCCAAGGCTTGCAGAAGTATTTGTGAACATTGTACTAACGGGTTGGTTGAGAGTGGATGGCTTTTCTAGCTCTCTGGTTGCTAGAAGGGAAATCAGAGATTATCTTGTGGACAACACAAGGACCGGCTTTGCTGCCAATGCATTTCTAACCGAAGCAGTGGTCTTTGGTAGTGCCAATGGGACCAATGTTTTCCAATTGTTTGAGTTTATAGGTGAAGCATTGACTTTGAAGCGAGTGTGGTGGTGTAGAAGTAGTGTCAGGGATGCACCGAGATCCAACCCTGAAACCAATTTTCCAAGCTGGAGGAGTTATACAAGGCCTATAAAAGAAGTGCACCAGGTGATTCGGATTGGATCATTATATTATTTGTCATCCATCTTGATGCATTTGAAGTGGAAAAAGTGGAGGAATCAGCGCATGGGACCGTTTTATTAGCGGGACCCAGTTTGGAAAAACGGGGTCTGAAACCTTCCAGAGCGTTTTGAGGCTTCAAATGTTGTTTTTTAGGGGTAAATCATGTCAATTGGAGTTCATATGAAAAAGTTATGCCACTCAAAAGTTGACCTCCCTGTTTTCACACCTATAGTTTAGGAGGATCCACGTCAACCCCCATTATTCATGGAAAAGGGGCTAGCCACATGTTTCTGATGTTAAAGACTCTAGAAGAGTCTATTTTGTAACTCTAGTTAAGAGTTGATGTAGTCAAACTTAACCACTATAAGCTATCAGGTTGTCTTATAACCGGACCACTAGGAGGAAGAGGCATTCCATTCTTTCAAGAGTATTTTGTTCCATAGCATAGAAAAGATAGCTAGGAGAGATAGGAGGTAGATAACACAAAGAGGATTTGTGCACTGTAGCAGCCCACGGGCCACACGCATTACTTCTTTGTACCTGCAACCATATTTCTAGACAGACAAAGAGAGCGAAATGACCTCACCTTCCAACTGGGTTTTCTCCCAAAAGGGTTTCCGAGGGAGAATATCTTGTGTCTTGTGTGTGTGTGAGCTTATTTTATCATTCTCTACTTTTCTGTTTGATTTAATTTTACATGCATGCACTAATTACAGTAAAATCTACAGATCTAGAAATTAAATAAAACTGTAATAGTGTAGAATCTCAAATTTTTAATATAATATTATTAGATCTGTTGTGACGAACCGTCCAGTGGAATATCCATGGTATTTTATGGAACATTTTGTATAAGGAAGGTTTCTTTGGGTATTTTTTGGAGATTGCATGGATCTAGATCGGTGGGGTCAAAAATCATAAAACCCTAATCATGGGTGACGACTCTGTAAATGAACCTCGTGATCCTACAGAGATGAGGTTTTCGTGGCTCGAACAACAAGTCACAAATATAAACTACAATGTAAACCTCCTCATGGCAGCCCTAAGGAATAATGTGGGGATATTTGGAGAAGACGGGGGTTTGATTGTAGAGGAAAAATCATAACAAGGAATAGAATATTAGGGAGAAACGAAGAACCAGTTGAAGAAAGAGCCCGAAAAAGATCAATCACATTCCCCATTTAAAGTGGAAGAAAAAGTTGATATCAAGTCATACCACGACGAAATCAACGCTTTGAAGTTGAACCATTGGTTGCAAAAAATGAAAGTTTAATTCAATGTCCATTAGATTGAGGAAGGGAAAAAGATCTCATTTGCGCGACTGAAATTGGAGGGCCATGCACTGACTTGGTGGGAGATCCACATGGAAACCATGAGGTTGGAGGGAGAACCTCCAGTGAATAAGTGGGAGGATTTCAAAACCCTCATTAATTCATAGTTTTATCCCATTGGATACATGGAAGACTAGTGGATCCGATGGCATTACTTCAGGAAAAAGCCGAGCCAAAGTGTGCAGGAGTACACCACAAAATTCAGAAATATGGCTATAATGTTGGGTATCTCTCCAAAGAACCCAGATGTACTTCTCAATTATTTGGGGGGTTTGCACCACCATTTGCGTGAGAAAGTGATCCTGTTCAAGCCCAAAATGGTGGATGAGGGTTGTGTACAGGCATAGTACCTGGAGAACATAGGCCTGAAAAGATCACAATCAAGTGGATCGAAGGAAAAGTAGAAACATGAAGCTTCTAAGGAGGGGAAGAAGAATCAAAAAGGGGGAAAAGATAAAAAGATGACAACCACAACACATCAGTGAAAAGATCCTAGCAACCACTACAACCACTGCAACATTGATGGCCATACAGAGGAGAAGTGTTGGAAGTTGCATTTAGAGCTAAACCCGAAGAACAAGAAGAAAGATAATAAGAAGAAGAATCTCATGGCCACTAATTCGAGCAACCAAGTTGAAAGTAGCTTAGACGTGGATGAGAAGATCATTTGTACATTAGTGAAGAAGGAGGTGAATCTAAGTAGCCTTCAGCAATAGGAAGAGAAAGAAATTACCAAACTCTTCCATGTAAAGATACAGGTCAAGAAGACGAAGATTGATGCTCTATTTGACTCAGGATCATCCAAACCCATATCCACTGGGATGGGTACATAAGGATGCAAAGCTGAAGGTAACAAAATACTGCAAAATTAGATATGGTACCAGTGTTGATTTTATTGATGAAGTAGATTTGGATGTGGTTCCCCTTGATGTATGTGGTTTCATGTTTGGGAGTCCATACATGTACATGCGTAATGAAATATTCATGAGGACAACTAACCAATATTGGCTCATCAAGGATGGAAAATCATTCATCATCAACAGGCACAAAGGCAAGTCGAAAATTTCACTAGTAAGTGCCAACCAAGCCAAGAAATTGATCAATTCCAACAAGAAGTATGTTTTATTTTTTTAAGAAAAAATCAATTTGTAGAGGAGTCAATAAGAGGCAAGGCATCCCTAGAGGGGTGTACTAAGAAAAAAAAACAATTGGAGGAGTTGTTACAGGCATACAAGGATGTATTTCGAGAGCCTAAAGGGTTACCCCATAAGAGAGAAGTGGAGCACGGGATCCAACTATTGCCCAGACACCCGAGTTCCAAATATTGGGATGTGCGAGAAGTTTGTTATAGAAGCAAGTGAGGTGAAGAAATAGTTGTAGTAGCTGCTAGAACAGGGTGTCATTCAACCGAGTACACACCATGTGGGTCACCCATCATCATTATGCCAAAGAAGGATGGCACTTGGCGGATGTGTATAGATTACAGGGTGTTAAATAAAATCACACTCAAGAATAGATACCCCCTGCCTAGGATAGAAGATATGCTAGATTAGTTGCAACAAGAAAAGTATTTCACCAAGCTAGATTTGAAGTCTAGATATCACCAAGTTCGAGTCAAAGAAGAATATACATGGAAGACTGCCTTCGAAACCAGGAAAGGTTTGTATGAGTGGTTAGTTATACCATTTCGCCTATGTAATGCACCAACTACATTTATGAGATTAATGAATGATGTATTGCGCCCTTTTATAAATTCATTTGTTATAGTCTATTTGGCTGATTTACTGGTATATAGTGCTACTTTGGAGGAGCATATTTCACATTTGACATAGGTGCTATAAACATTGAGGAAGCATGAAATGCTAGAAAATCTCAAGAAGTGAGAGTTTGCGCAACAGCCCTTGGTGTATTTGGGTTATGTGATTGGTAGAGGAGAATTGAAGATAGATACTTCCAAGATGGAGGCCATCATGAAATGGCTAGTTCCTCCTAAGGTTAGGAGTTTCATTGGGGCATCACAGTACCTGAGGAAATTCATAGCCTCGTTTTCAGCGGTAGTGACACTGCTCCACGCCATAACAATGAGTGGCAAGAGTTTCCAGTGGGAAAAAGGTCAATAGAAGGATTTCGATGAGTTAAAGAAGAAGATCATTGAAGCACCAATTCTGGAATTACCAAACTTGCAGTAGCCCTTTGAAGTGGAGAAAGATGCGACTAGGTATGCTATGGGACTTTTCTTGATGCAAGGAGGAAGGCTCATTTTCTACTATTGTGAAGTATTTCATGGGGTAGTTCTTAACTACCCTACCTATGATAAGGAGCTCTATCCCATGGTGCAAGTTGTGAAGAAGTAGAAGCACTATCTGATGGGAAAGGAGACAATAATCCACATAGATTACCAGTTGTTACAGTACTTGCAGGTCCAGAATAAGCTACAGTCGACTAGGCACTACAAGTGGATGGTGTTTTTACAATAGTTTCATTTGGTGATCAAGTATAGGAAGGGCAACATGAACAAGTTGGTCAATATGCTTTCAAGGCAACCCACATCAACGATTATAGATTTGGGGAATCTTATGCACATGGAGCCATTCACCCATGATGCATACATAGAGGCATATTCAGAAGATGAGAACTTTAAGGAGTTGTATCAGTAGTTATAAAGTCAGAGTCATGTGCACGATGGCGACAACACTGTTGAATACCATCTCTAGGATGGGTTACTCTACATGCTGGATAAGTTATGTGTTCCTAAAGTTGAGTGTTTTCAGCTGATTAGAGAGGCTCACACCTCCAAGGTTGTAGGGCACTTTGGTGTAGGGAAGTTCGTGGCTAACTTGCATAGGTATGTGTATTGGCCCAAGATGCAAGAGAAAATAGCTAGGTTCATAAGAGGGTGCATGATTTGTTGTACTAGCAAGCCTAGCAACAGGAAACAAGGTTTGTATCATCCCTTACCTGTATCTACTCATCCTTGGCAAAGAATTTCCATGGAATTTGTGGGAGGTTTACTAACAACTAGGAAGGGACATGACTACCTGTTTGTGGTAGTTGACAGGTTCAACAAGATTTGTGTTCTGATGCTTTGTAAAAAGACCATCAATAGATAATAAGAGACAAAATTGTTCTTTGAACTGGTCTAGGTACACTTTGGGATACCAAGGAGCATCATTTCAGAAAGGGATACAAGATTTCTCAGTGCATTCTGGACTACATTGTGGGAGAAGATGGACACAATGTTGAATAGATCTACAACATTCCATCCACAAATAGATAGGTACATAGAAGTAGTCAACATGACTTTGGTGCAACTTCTGAGGGGTTACAACCAGAAGTATCCAAATACCTGGGATGAAAATTTGGTATATATACAACATTCTTATAACAGATCAGTCCACACTTCTACAAGAAAGTCCCAATTTGAGACTTTTTTTGGATACTTTCCACCTTCACCTTTGGATATTTCATATGGGCAGCAAGGAGGAGTGAAGAAGATCTTACAGGAGATGCTTTGAGGGTTGAAAATTTTATAAATAAGATCATGTATATCCATCTATAGGTACAGGAAACATGACATAAGTTGCAGGAGAAGTATAAGGACATGCATGATCAACACAAAACAAAGAAATCATTCAAGGTGGGAGACAGAGTATGGCTACAGTTGAACAAGGAGAGATTGCAGGGGCCTGGTAAGAAAATCAAGGCTCTAAGATATGGTCCCCTTGAGATACTGGAAAAGGTGGGTGATAATGCCTATTGACTCAATTTACCACCATATATGTGCATTTACTCAGTTGTGAATGTAGATAGTTTGAAACTATAGTATACCTAGGGGGATATTATCGGGTATAGAGGGAGGTACCCAAGGGAATAATGTAATAATGTGATGGGCCGTAGTTAATAAATAAAGTGGTTAACCCACATCATGTAAGGGACCACAAGTAGTTAGCAATAATGTGATAAGCCCATTGTATTAGAAGTATGGTATTGAGAGACCCATGGTAATCATCCATGGTATTGTATGTATTAATCCTATATAAAGAGGCTAGAGACTCCCCATTGAGATGTCAAGGATAATTGTATTGGAAAGCATATGACTTGTGGAGTGTTCTCCTTCCTTAAGGAGTGATTATATGGTGTTACCCTACCTTAAGGGTTTAGATATTAATAACAAGAATTTTATCTATTTCTATCTTGTTATTTCTGGGTATATTTTCTATTCTAGTATATTTACAGGTCAGATCTATTACAGAAACTCTATGAGCCTTCCATGCCAGACTAAGAAGAGGAACAGGTCCTACCTTCTGTGGAAGATTTGGCACCAGACACTCAGGAAAAGTTGATAGAAGATACAGTTTTGTAGATGAGGTCCAGAACTACAAGGCAAGGGTAACAAGACCTTTGGCATATTGGATTGAAGGGACAACTTCCAGGCAAAGCTAAATGGTACACCAGAGAGAATGTGGAGGAAAAATTTCCTCACCTCATTCAGTAAAAGCGTTTGGGGACCAAAAGCCTCCCAAAATGGGAAGGTGTGATCCAGATTAGATCATTATATTAATTTCCATCCATCTTGATGCATTTGGAGTGGAAAAAGTGGAGGAATAAGCTCACGGGACCATTTTTACTCGCAGGATTCAGTTTTTCAAAACGGGGTCCGAACCCTTCCGGGAGCGTTTTGAGGCTTCAAATGAATTTTTTTGGGGGTAAAATTTTTCCCTAATGGAGCATATTTTCGTGCTATTCTACACAAAGAGATCTTTCCAACGATGCAAGGATCACATCAATCAGAATCTGTATGCAAAAGTTATGCCACTCAGAAGTTGACCTTCTTGTTTTCACACCTATAGTGCAGGAGGATGCCGCTCCAACCCCCATTATTCATGGAAAATGGGCTAGCCACATGTTTGTGATGTAAAAGTCTCTAGGAGAGTCTATTTTGTAACGTAGTCAAACTTAACCACTAGTAGGCTATCAGGTTGTGTTATAACCGGG
The DNA here is from genome assembly GCA_031772625.1 of Pinus tabuliformis. Classification (NCBI taxonomy): domain Eukaryota; kingdom Viridiplantae; phylum Streptophyta; class Pinopsida; order Pinales; family Pinaceae; genus Pinus; species Pinus tabuliformis. Next base: position 608,777,876 of record CM062812.1, read on the forward strand.
CCACTAGGAGGAAGAGGCATTCCATTCTTTAGAGAACATTTTTCTCCATAGCAGAGAAAATATAGCCAGGAGATATAGGAGGTAGAGCACATAGAGAGGATCTATGCATTGTAGCAGCCCACAGGCCACAAACATTATTTCTTTGTACCTGAAGCCATATTTCCAGACAGAGAAAGAGAACGAAGCAACCTCACCTTACATTTTGGTTTTCTCCCAAAATGGTCTCCCAAAGAGCATATCTTGTGTCTTGTGTGTGTGTGTGAGCTTATTTTTTCATTCTCTATGTTTCTACTTGATTTAATTTTACATACATGCACTAATTACAGTAAAATATACAGATCTAGAAATTAAATAAAACTATAATAGTGTAGAATCTCATATTTTTAATATAATATTATCATATCTATTGTGATGAACTGTCAAGTGGAATATCCATGACAATTTATGGATCACTAGGAGAACAAGGAATTGTCGATTTTTCAATTCATTGTGGTGTCATCTACTGCAGACCAAGGATCAAAAATTTTGATCTTCATTTGAGCTTCTAGAAAATTGAGCCGAAGCATTCATCTCATAAATATACAATAAGATCCTTCTCTTGATAGACATCAAACAATTCGACCTCACTGTGTAATTTACTTTGTATGTAATTTTTCTGATAACCCAACAAGGAAAACATTGATTCAGTGTCCCAACAAAGGATCCAAGAAAGCCCAAACCAGTAAACGAAGGATCTAAGGATCCTGGTGAAGAATTCTACATTACCCAATCAATGGATTTACAAGGACTTGAACTTATTAGCACATCCCTTTGAATTAAAATCCATAGGCATGAAGCTTGAGAAGAGGATTTTTGTAGCAAGAGAAAGAAAATCGAGAAAAACTCAAACCCTAATATTGTGCATTCGTAGGCATACCGTGTGAGATCTGTTTGGATTTGGATCAAACTCGCTAGCTGACTTAGTGGGTTAACAAACATGCCACCATTCAAGCCCTTATCTCCACTATCATTGACTATCACCTTGTGTTCATGGATTTCTCAGCATATAACTCCAAAGACAACGATTTCAATGACCAGAGATTACATGGAAAATTGTATTCAATGCCCAAAAACTCAAACCCTAATATTGTGCATTCGCAGGCCTATTGTCTGATATCTGTTTGGATTTGGATCAAACTCGCCAAATGACATAGTGGGTTAACCAGCATGTCATTCAAGCCCTTATCTCCACTATCATTGACTCTCACATTGTGTTCATAGATTCCTTAGCACAAAACTCCAAATACTTTTTTCAATGACCAAAGATTACATGGAAAATTGTATTCAATGCCCATTGATTCTATTCCTGCTCATTGAGAATTTTTATTTATTTTCTATTCTTTGTTGTCTTGTGAAAAAACATACACGGGGATATTTAGTTTTCTTTTCCTCTGCCACGGGTCATGACTGTTTTTCTGCTCCACGCCACCGCGATTGTCATTAAATTAGAGATTGGTGACAGGGAGAACTAGCTTTGTTGTTATTCGATTTTGTGCACAAAACAAGAAAAGAGCTTCGTGGGTCGAAGTGAATAATGGAAAAAATCATTTCGATAGTGTTGATATTCGAAAAAATCAGAGAGTGGAAAATTAGAAGAGAGTAGTTTTATCAAAACGATGATCAATAACTTTAGCGCTTCAGGCTCTGGAGAACGTGTGGTGCAACCTAATTTAAATATGGGCCCATGCATTACTTACGTCCATCAACATGATGTAAACAATTTTTCCTTACTTCAGAACCTGGATCTCTCGAACAATTTCCTCGGTGGGCCTATTCCTCAAGAGTTGGCGAGGTGTAAATTGTTGCAGAGGTTGCTATTACAGAATAATTTCTTCACAGGGTCGTTTCCAGTTGGGCTTGGATCAAACCTTAATAATATAGGTGTAGTTAGATCTTTCTTCTAATCTTTTGAATGGATCGATCCATGGGGATGTCAGTAACCTTTCTTCATTGTCGGGCACTCTCAATCTTTCCTATAACAGGATTTCGGGCCCAATTCTTCGAACTCTCGGTAAGTTACCTCTAAATTTTAGTTTAGATTTGTAGAACAATAATATCAGTGGACCCATTTCATAAGATCGATCTCTTGCAAATTAAGGACCCACAACCTTGTGAATAGTGCAGGGCTTTGTGGATTCTCCTTAAAAAATCCTTGCAAAAATGCCAAACCAACACTTCCTAATCTCAGTTTTCCTTTACAAGGCCCTTCCTCAAGGATACCTACTAATCAAGGGGCAACCCCTGCAATAAGAAAAGGTCATAAATATGGTGTAATTGTTGCAATATCGTTAGGAAATGTTGTGGGCATTGCCATAATTGGCCTACTCTTTGTCTATTTATATTGGAAGGCTAGGATCTGCCAAGGCAAATGGTGCATATGTGGAGGAAAAGAGAAGTTGGCAGGAGGACGGATTCCTCAATGTTTATGTAACAAAGCAGAGACTTTTGAAACAACCTCAGAGAAGGGAGACCAGGGAGATCTCATTCCCATTGACAAAGGTTTCAACTTTGACTTAGATGAATTACTTAGAGCTTCTTCTTATGTCTTGGGAAAGGAAGAGTGGATTGGGAATTGTGTACAAAGTAGTACTTGGAAATGGGATTTCAGTGGCAATGAGGAGCGCTCAGAGATTTGAGGTTGAAGTTCAAGTCATTGGACGAATTCAACATCCCAATATAGTGAAACTTCAAGTATATTATTTTGTAGTTGATGAGAAATTGTTAATATTTGACTTCATTCCAAATGGAAGCTTGGTAGTTGCATTGCATGGTAAATTGATTCAATTTTAAGTTTCTTTGATTTTATGGTGGATTTTTTCTCTTCACCTTGGTTGCTCAAAATACACTATTTTCTCAGTATAATATTGATAGTTTTAAGGTTGTGGATTTTAATGAGAAGGAAAATCAAAAATTCTTTTTAGCATTGCTTATTAGATCTATTTGATTCATTGTTTTCTATCAATCCTAGGGTGTTGCTTGAAAAATGTTTTTTGGCCTACTTTGTTCGTAGTTATGAGGTAGGAAGTCGATAAGCTCTTTGAAGACCTTGAAAAGGACCTCAAAATATTAATTTTTTAGGATTTTTTTAAAATTTAAAAACCGATAACAATGAAAAATGATTAGGGATAATGTTTGAAATCCTCCCCAGATTTTAACTTTCTTCAAATATACTAAAGGTGCTTTGTTCCATATTTATGTCTATAGTCATTTCCTAGTACTCTCTGGCTCAGTGTTGTACTTGTGTTACCCATTTTGAATTTCAATGATGTAATTCATTAGAGATCCCTGACAAAGAAAATGACATGTAAATGAGTCTTTGAATATGAAGAAAACAAGACTTAAAAGCCTTTAGTATCTTGCTTTCGTTTTCCTCATCCTTTTTTTTTTTTTTGGTTTTTGTTTTTGTTTTTATTTTTTTTTGTTTTTTGTTTTGTTTGTTTGTTTGTTTGTTTTTTTTTTTTTTTTTTTTTTTGCATGTTTTTCTCTATTGTTGGTATCTGAGTAAGGTTGTTTTGTATTTTAGTTGTTGCAACAACATCATCTTGAGTGAGTCAAGCAAACTCTTGTGGTGTTATATTATGTCTAGTCTAACGCAATTTTGGAAAAAATGTTATTTGAAGGTGAAGGTATCAAGACCCTTGTGACAACCCGAGATTGTTCTATCATCCGCACAACAACTTCTACCAGACTTTATGAATTTCCATTGCTTGATGATGTCGATGCTCTGCCCCTTTTCTGCTTTTTGGCTTTTGGACAAAAATCAATTCCAAGTAATGTGGATGAGCAACTAGTCAAGCAGGTATGACTCTTACAGAACTGAAATGTTATTTATATGCAATGTATTACTGTACTAAGTTTGGTTCAATTTAATGATTGTGATACAATGTTCCCCAAATATCCCTAATTACAATCCACTATTAAAGTGGCATATGATATCAGGATATCATTATGGTTTCAAATAATTCCACGTTAATAATTATGATATTGTTAACAATGGTATCGGTAATCCATTAAAATAGATTCTAGCCGTATACTCAATTGTATATTAATATTCATAAACAATCAAATAGAAACCTGTGAATGAACTCTAAGCTTATCAGGAAAAATATTCATGCTTTCAACAACTTTTGTTTTTGGTATTTGATTGGTTTCCACCTATAGAATTTTCACTTAGTGTTGTTGATGTATGAATCACAGGTGCAAGCAGAATGTAAAGGCCTGCCACTTGCTCTGAAGGTGATCATAAGCTCTTTGCATGATCAGCCTCAACCGACCTTGGAGGATGCCACGAACAAGCTCTTAAATGGGGAATCAATATCAAATTATCACAAAGAAGGGCTTATTAGATGCTTGGAGACCAGTATTGATGCCCTGGATGAGGAAGCACGAGAGTGCTTCTTAGACTTGGGGTCATTTCTAGAGGATAGAAAAATCTCAATGGATGCATTTATTGAATACTTGGGTTTATGTGCGAAAGATGGAGTGGAAAGATGATTTTGTCGTCTTTTTAGAGCTTGCAAGAAGAAATATGTTTAATTTAACAAGCAATATCAGGTAAGTGCCTTCATTTCTAATTGTTGTGCCTTCATTTCTAATTGTTGTGTGCTCAAGCTCATCTGATCTTGGCTTCTTCAGTCTTATACATTGTGTTGTCTTGGTAATTGGATGTAGTAGGAGTCAAGCAATCAATTATGGAAGTGTCTCTGAGCTGTACTTTTCTCAACATGATGTAATGAGAGACTTGGCCCTATATTTAACATCCTGAGGCAACATAGTTCGTAGGAAGAGGTTTCCTATGCCTAGAAAGGAGGACAGTTTTCCAACAAAATGGAGCTGCTCAAGGATCAAGCATTTGATGCTCAAATTGTTTCCATTCACACAGTTGGGTGATTTTAACAACTTTGCTTGAAGCATACATATTTTTTCTAAACATTGGAGTCAAAAGAATGGTCACATGCGAACCTTATCCTACACCAAATAAGTTGTCACTCTATGATCTGCATGAAAAGATATGTAATGATATGTAGGTGTTGATCATTGATTCAAAAGTTCATAGAAAAGATATGTAATGATTTCATAGTGTGTGCAATAACCTATAATGTTATACTCTAACTTTGCATCTGTGGTTCACCTATGTAGGTGCAATGGAAGATGATTAATGGTGTGAGATAAATTTTGGTGAGTCAGAGACTTTGGTTTTACTCTTTTCTACACGTAAATCCTTACACCATTACCAAGGTTGTGGGAGACAATGTTTTTGAGCTTAGCATTCCCCCATTCCTTCATCTTCACCCTTTGTTCAATGTGGACCGCATTCGACCATACTTCCCACCATTGTTGGACACATCAGACATTACATAACAACTCACACCAATAGAGTTAAACCCAGATTGCATGGAACGAGCCACGACTGATCGGATTATGGACACACAGGTCAAGAACAGTCACCAGCAAAAGATCCAACTATATTGAGTTGTCAAAGATGGCCAACTCCTGCACCAAGGCAAGTGGCTCACCAGGGACCAGGTTCAACAAAAATTTCCTCACGTCATGGAGGCTCTGCACATAATGGGGACCATTTCTTCTTAAGGGGCAAGCAATGATCCAGGTGGATATTGGTGGCCACCCACCTGTCCCACCTAGTCCTCTAGTCAGTTTCATTTATTTCCTTGTTTATTTCAGCATTTATTATTTTTAGCAGTTTTTCGGGTCCTGAACTTCCAGAGCAGTTTTGATTCCCTAAACAATGTTTTTTTGAGGTCCGTTGCAAGATCGTTGCGAAAGGAAAGGGCTTGTGGAAAAATATTGTAGCACTTGGAGATACCTTTCCAACAAGGTATCATACGCGCCAAACAGAGGTAATATGACCAAGTTATGACCACGGAAAGTTGGCTGCCCAACTAACCCCAACGGGGCCCACAAACTCTTGGTGTTACATCTCCTGGGGTTAGGGTTTTCTCATGTTTTTCAATAATAAATAGGCCCTTGAACCTCATTCTAACACAAATTTTAGAGGCATGTAGTCACCACATCTCTTCTCAGAGATAAGCTACCATCGTCTAAACTAGTCTTATTTCCATTCTGTTTGTAAGCATATTTCAGTATTTGATATTAATGAAATGAAGTGTTATTTCTACTGCATCTCTGTATTTATGGTTATATATGTAATTTGTTGCGTTCCTATTTAAATTCGGATCGTATTATTAAGAAATTATTCTTACATCTTGCATTGGCACAAACTCTTACTAGTGTGTAGGCTCCTACCTGTTGGAGGCTACCACCTCCTCTAATTTCTCGAACTCCAACTGGAAGGAATCTACTACCCCCTAATCAAGTTTAACGACTACTACCAGAAGGAAGCTCCTACTCTCTCACTAAAGGCTCCAATCCTCAATACCTTTGTGGACTAGGTTTCAAAATATTTCACACTGGATCCACCTGACTCAAACATAACACAAAACCTGCAGGCCACATTTCATCCAATTTTCAGACTAGACCCACAACCAACAATATGCTTAATAAAAAAAAAATCAAGGTATTGTTGACGGTGTTGGACCCGCCAACATTCAGGGGATCACCCCGGTATGAAGTCCCAACTAGACCCCACACTATTTGGTGTGGGAGTCCCATCTAGTATGATGGCCTAGTTGCCATTATCTTAAGGATTTGCCTCAACTCTTGCTTGTCATCACAGGAGAGTGGTTCGCTCTGTCTTCGAGAAGTGAGGTTCGCGTGCCTGGTGAGTGTAAGTGTACTTATGTCAATGGTTCTTTCACTGTGAGAGGAAGAAGGTGAAGGTGAGTTCCAGGTTGAAAGGGATCAGTCCCAACTCAGCTAGGAACACACAAGACAAAAGGACATACACAACTTTCGGCGGAGCAATCCACTCGGATGTGGTAGTCACAACATGCAAGGTAAGATAACATGTATAGCACTCACAGAACAATCTGAACAAGTGCAATGGTTGTTACAACAAGGTACAGGTGAAAGGTTTGTTTGATGTTCAGTAGAGCAGTCAACACAGGCGGGACAACATTAACAACATATACAACACATTTCCATTAATCGATTATGCATTACAACAAATGAAACATTTCAGATGTAGAACACAGGTTAAAGCAACATGCATTACAAGTGTTAAAGATCAGTCTTACAACATATACAAGACATGTGTGAAAACATGCTGGCATGTTAACAAGCTTATGAATTAAGATAAAGTTCCAAGACACATCGTTACACCATACATCACTAACCCCGTCAGCGGGGCGTTGGAGCCACTACTTACTCCTCAAAGAAAATATTACAGACTCTCTTGGCTATGTGGGAGGATTTGAGGTGAAAATTCCTCTGCATGTACAAATGAGGGGGTATTTATAGCCGAGGGTGAAACTAACCCTTGTGGCTGTTCGACTACCCTCATGACCATTTAACTTCCATGACTCTTCAACTTGCATGACTCTTTGTTCAACAAGTGGGTCTCTTAGGCTTCCATGTTACATCACATTGATTGACAACAAGCCCATAATGGAGATGTGGGCGACATGAATCATGACATGACTCGACATGACTTGACATGACAATGCTGGTACATTCGTGCTGCTGTTGGAGTGCATGTCGAGCTATAATGTTGTTGGATGATGGATGTCTTCATGGTGTATCATAGCTTCACCTTCGCATGGTGAAGTGCGCGGAGTCTTCGATGGTCCTTGGTTCGCTTGATGAAGCTTTAGCATGTTGTTCCTTTCTTGCATGTTGGAAGTCTTGATAGGCTCATCTGTTCGCGAAGGTGCATGTTTGTCACGTTAGTCCACTTCACATGCTTCGCTCGTTCGTCCGTTGGTGAACTTGTCATTATGCATGTGCTTCCTTCGTTCATCCCGTTCATCGGCTTTCCATGTTCATTGGTGTACCTATACCTGCAGTCACTCATGACGAGACGACATCAAATCCAAAACATCCTAGTCTACCATGACAGATGATCATTCGAATGCAAGTGGCTGGGAGAGGCAGCAAGGCTATGATGCAGGATGATGGCTCTGGGAAACTGCTGATGAAAACAGCGCAAGAGTCACTGAGGGATGGAGACAGACAATCTGAGTTGACAGTGACTTTCTACAAGGTCTGGCTCGGCTGGGAGGTAAAATTGCGCAAATTTTGGGAGGAACAGTCCGAGCTACTGGAAGGCAAGGTAGGCATGCTCTGCGCATTTTTCATAACGAACAGGAAATGGGGCTGGACAACCAAATTTGCACAATTTTCCAGAGGAACTGGTTGGGTTGCATAAAGGGTTAGCAGGCAAGGATTGCGTAGTTTTTCTGGGTAACTTCTTGGGAGACTGGCAGCCAAAACTACGCAATTCCCAGAGGGAACTTCCAATTGGATGTTGGGGTCACTAGTAGTCAAAACTGCACAATTCCCAGAGGGAAATTCCAGTTTGCTGCTGGGGCCATTGGTAGCCAAAACTGCGCAATTCCCAGAGGGAACTCCCAGTTGGCTGCCTAGGAGACTGGCAGTAGAAACTGCACAATTCCCAGAGGGAACTTGCGGTCTGCTACTAGGGGTTGTTGGCAAGGAAAACTACACTGAGGTCGGAAGGCCGACTTGCTGATCATCTCTGTGCAATTTCTGAGCTAAGCTCACTGATGGGCAGCAGAAGGTCTGCTCATGAACACTGCGAAATTTTTGAGATGAATAGTTGGTCGACTGTCAGGATGACTGACTGGGAAAACTGCGCAATTTTCTAAGGGATATAGGTCGAGCATTTGGTGTCTGTCTAGCCTGTCTGTGCAATTTCGTTAGTCAGTTAAGCAGGTGAGGTTAGTGGCCTCTGCACAATTTTTAGGGTAGTCAGTCCCAGGTGACTGTCGGGTCCAACTATTTGGGTAACCAGCATGAGAGTTGATTGGATTGCTTGCAGGTAGCGCAGCTTGAAAATACTAGCTTGGTGCTTCTGCGATGTTCTGGTTGACAATCGATCAAGTCAATGGCAAGTGATGGTCCAACTGTCAAAGGGGAGTCAGGTCGTCAGAACCTTCAGCAAAAATGGCTAAGTGTGTGCACAATCGAAATATGCATAGGTGATCATACTAACACACACTCTCATGACTTGATGACGAAATGACCAAACCATCCAAACACACATGTTCAACAAGACTGACAGATAGTGTAAGCGACAATCGCGACACTCATGATTGACCGTTCATTGATCAAGACGACGCTTGAGCAACAGTGAATGTGACTCTGTGTGTGAGTGTGACAGATACTTTCATAGCGAACACAACAAGCACATACGAAGCGAAGACTTTGAGCATAACCAGAACATGGTCGCAAGCATGACTTAGACATTAGCATGCAGAGACTTGAATGCAATGAACAAGCAAAGCGGATGTAAAGACTCACTCGAGCTCACGGACTGAACCCGAGTGTGTGCAATCATCAAGTAAAAATCTTCCAGGGAGGCTCTAAAATTGTTGCAGGCCAAAATTTTGGAGGGTGGTTGTAGCCGCTACAACAGGTACCAATAACCTCTCTAAAATAAATCATTGACCATTCAAGCCAAATATCAACACTAATCAAATCAAACTCTTTTCTCATCAACCAAGTCAAATACCTTGCTCATCAAGTGCCAAATCTTACACTATACTCAAATCAATCATCAACATACTCATCCCTCGTTAACCAATCACTAACTCAGTGCAACCATAACTCAAAAAATGTCCTCAAATCATCTCATTTACTCATCAATACATCAGGCCATTCAAACCAAAAATCTCTCTGAATATACAAAAAGATCTTCCATTCAATATGTAACATCATTGTCTTTGCATAATACCAATAGAAGCAACAACTAGACACATCACATCATCATAAAATTCATAGCATTAACAACTATATAAGTCTTTGTCATACCATGCTCATGAACGAACAAGAAATCCTCTCTCAATTGTCATACATGCATAAATCACCCATAATACCACCATTTACTTAATGCATACTGATCTCAAACTCAACCAACTCAATAAGGTAGCCCCTGCAAAACTACCATGTTAATCATAATGTTTTGCATACAACACTTGTCACAAAGCTCTATCACATAGGTCTCTTATGATCTCTGCATATGTCATTGAAATCATTGTTAGCATATTAATTCATTGTGCTCAAGTACTAATCATCAAGCATACTAGTTCATCAAGAAAACAAGGATAGATCCATCGTGTAAGTTAATCACTGAAGCATATATGCATTATGTTCAAATCCTAACCAAAAAACATGTAGACAAATCAAGACTCTTTCACTGCAAAACCCTTCAATAATCAAGACAAGAAGCAACAAACTCAAGTAGCATAATCAATAGGAAATCCTGAAGACAAAATACTAACAGTAAAATTATTCACATCAGATCTATGAGCCTCTGTCATTTTCCCTGCATACAACCCCTGTCAATAAAAAACTATGTCAAAATCACACAAACTGTGATCCTTCTATCATAGAACTCATTAGGATTTCAACCATCTTGGAATACAAACTTATCTCTATGCAAAAACTCTATAACAACGTAATTCACACACTTCTATCATCGCAAGTACGCAATATCGTATTTGTACTTAAAGAAACTAACATACTCTGATATTTGCATATGCATTGTTAGAGACAATAATAATCTCTACATACACTATAAAAAATAACACAATGATCTCTCTGTCCAACAACATATCAAGCCTCTATTACTGCGTACAACATTTAGTCAGAAAACCTTTATGAAAATCACTCAAAGTCCCTGCAACCAGTTAGCAACTACATACACTAGTAGGAAAACATAATCTTTGTCACACATACAGTTAGATTTTGCAAAATTTGCTTGATTCTTATCACATATTCAAACCTCTGCTCTCTGCATTCTCATAATAATATTTGCAACAAAAAACATTATGATAAACCCTTCAAACCTTTATTAGATCATTATATCTTCAAGCAATAGGTCAAGCATTGAAGATATCATTCATATCTCCTTCAGATCTATCATTGAGGGATAGATCTGAACCCCCTCCATGCGCCTTGGTGCACACTTGTTCGAAACAAAACACAAGAAACACAAGAAACTGCACACATAACCGATCCATCGCCTTCTCTTTTATAACGTCTTTTCCCTTGTCAATACTTCAAGAAAATACAATATTTTTTTTTTATGGGAGACTTTGACAAGATCAAATAGATGTTGCTCAAACATCCAGACACAAAAACCTTGGGAAAATCCATGGTTTTGCTGGAAATTTTTAATTTTCAACACTTAGAGGAATTGCCACACCTCTCTCCTTTAGGAAGTGAGTTAGTAATGCTAGTCTTGCACATGAAACCTACATTTCCCTAGGAAGTAACACTCCTCCAACAAAGGAAACTTGTGTTACCATGTCTCCAAGCCCTGAAATGCATTCAAACCTCAATGAAAGCTCCTCCAACTTCTGGGATGTCTCCTCTAGTACCTATAGGATTTGTCAAAGCCTTGACAAGTCTTAGAAACATCACATCAACCTCAATAATAATTAGAAACCTTCTTCCAATAAATCACATGTGTCTCCTCAAGTATCTGCCCAGAAACTTCACTCACTGGCATCAACAAACCTAGTACATCTTCCCGCAACTGCTCTAGACCCTTTGAAACCTTTTGCACCTCCTTTATAATCATCAAGACACTTGAAACAACTTTACAATCATTAAGAAAACAACCTCCATCCATGACCTAGCTAGGCACATCAATTATGCATTCTTACCAACAGTGACATAACGTGTCAAAACCATAATGACATGATGTGACAAGAGTGGGACAAAACCATGATGACATACATAATGGTAAAGTTGACATCTAGGTTGACATAAGGACAACATATTAGTCATAATGCCAACAATTTGTATATTTTGATTTCAATGAAATAACAAGTCTATATATATATATATATATATATATATATATATATATATATATATATATATATATATATATATATATAGATATATATATATATATAGATATAGATATATATATATGGGAAAAAATAAAAATAAAAATAAAAATTGAAGCAAGATTTGCACCTATAGAGATTGGATTCCTTTCAACACTTGGTAAATCTAGAGTTAAAATAGATCTACACTGGTCCTTCATAATATTATTTACATTTATATAAATCTCACATCTCTACATATAGAAATATTCTTATTTTTAATTTTATTAAAACCTCATTATAGATATAGTTACATATATATGTGTGACATTTGACATTTTTATTATATATATAATTTAACTTAATTTTTAATATTATATATATATATATATATATATATATATATATATATATATATATATATATATAAAAGTTAGCAACAAAAAAAATTGTAAATATTGAATTTTTATATTCTTATTAATTAAATTTCAATATCAAGTTTTGATATATAATTATTAAAAAGGTTATAAATATAAATCATTATTAAAATTTATATGCTCAATAATTTATAACTATTATTTATATTTTATATATTTTCCATTTTTATATTTAAAAATAATTTTTATTTTAATTATATGTTTATTAATTAAATTTTTTAAGTTTTTGTTTATTTTGTGTTTATTAATTATATGATTTGAAATATCATGCTTAGGAATATGAATTATTATTATTTTAATTTATTTTAATGTGATATGCATACTATGATTTTTCCAAAAAATGATGTTTGTAATTTAATTAATAAAAATAAAATTACATTATAATAAATTAAATTGAATTGATTTATTATTTTTATTATTTTTGACTTTTTAATTAAGCCCAAATTATGTTTTATTATTATTACTTTTTGATTTAATGTTTCAGTGTTTCAAAAAGCACTTCACAAGACACTTCACAGTTTACCATGAGAGAAATGTTGTAATGTCCTTAATTGAGTGTAAACATTTAAATATCAGTTCATTATAAAAGAGATGTTAGAGTGTCCCATATTAAAACTGCATTTAAATGTTTAGACTCATTTATAAACACTGCCTCATAATAAATTATAAAATACCAACGCAATAATCTAATATAAATATTATGATAATTGAAAAAATATTTTAAAAACTATATTTTATATATTTATTTTGTATAACAACCATATACATAAAATCATACCTTATCATTATGTGATTGGCATTATACCTACCATGATATAACCCACAGATGAGTTTAAAATAATGTCTAGTATGCCCACTCTGGGTTTGTAGGATAAGTTTGCAAAGAAATAATATTATGGAACTTGAAGTAGGACTGTTAAACGTTGGCAAATCTAAACCGAATCACTTATAATCACCCTGATATGATTGATTTGCTTGGGCAACGAAACCAAACAGTAGCTGAACTATTGTGTATTTCAGTTTTGGGATCAATATTGTGAGAAGATTTGAACTTTCTTACTATACATAAACATATATGGATGATATGGGTGTTTCCATGTAAAAAGAGAAATAATGGTAATGTTTACATGACATGTAGAAATTGAAAAACCAAACTCAAAAAAACATATAAATTCTATAATCATGAGCTTCATACTTATAAATGCTTATAATTTTTTAAATATCACTTATAGTTTTTACTTGATAATGGATAATCTTTACCCATTATATATATATATATATATATTTTTTACCCAATTATATATATATATATATAAATATATAAATATAATTTTAAATTAAAATAATAATTTATTTTTTTTATTTTTTAATATTTTATAATAAATAAATAAATTTGGTAGTATTGCATTTTTATTATGTCTAATATATTATCTTGATGTGGGAAGGGATTGAACCAGTGACATAAATAAGTTTGTCTATGTTAAAATAAAATTTGTAAAATTTTAATTTAATTATCAACAATATACATCCTAAGAATACATCTATATATATAAAATAATAAAATTAATTAGAAAATGTAACAAGTATATTAATAAGGCCCACGGGGTTTTGGATTGATGGTGAATGGGTGCACTGTTAAGGCACTCCATGCGATAGGTCACCGGTTCAAATCCCCCGTGGGTACTTAGGTAGTCTTAACTAAGAAAAAAAAAAAAAACAAGTATATTAATAATATAAATTGGAAAACAATTGACATAAATAGATTTTAATCCATAATATTTAAAAATGGTGTATTATTTCAAGCAAGAATGTGGTTTTTTATTATTTAAAATATATTTTTGAATGCATAAATAGATTAAAAACCCTTCGGACGCTTGAATTCTATAGATTAAACAACTTAAACTCAAGTTTTTGAAAATATATGCCGGATTTTGATTAAAGTTAACAAAAAAAATAGTGAAAAAAATCATTTCTTCTATAAATTAGACTACCATTTAAAAACTAAGAAATTTACATCTAATTTTATTGATCTTTTAATAATTAATAAAATTTAAGTTAAATTAATTTTACACTAATTAGTTATAATCAAATTAATAATTTGAAATTTAGAAATTGGAATAAAAAACTATAATCCAATATTATGGAATGTATTAAACAAATCTCTCTTTCTCATATAATGACATTCATTATTGGCCTTCTTGCTGGTGTTTATGAAGACTAATGCCCCTTCAATCTTAACATTTGGAATGGACTTCCATAGTGATGATCACGATGAAAAAGTTACACATGAAAATAGACATAGACAGAACACTGTCATTCCAAATTGTGTTAATACTAAACCACATAATATTTTAGGACATCAATTTTAAGTGATTTACACAATTTTGCATCGAGAGAAGTTGAGTACTCTTATGGAGAGTGAGATTTTCTTATAAGTATGCAAGTATATAAGTCTGTATAAAAAACTAAAATGAATTGTAAAATGTTTATAAGTATTTTAATTTATTTTAAAATTGTGTTTAGGAATATGTTTTAATATTATTTGTGGGGTTTCAAATAAAAATATTTAGAACATAAATTATAGATATTATTTAAAATTAAGAGAGAATATTTGTAATTTATAATAGACAAATAAAAAACATAATATTATATCTTTATTAATTGAGAACAATGTTCACTTGCTTTTTTTAGGGGTAATTTTCAATTTAACTGAACTGTGATTGTAAAGTAACTTCATAATAAAATTTTTATATTGCTCTTACATTTTTATATAGTACTTTCTATTTTTTAAGAACATTTTAGGGAAGGAACTTTCTAGTGAGCCATTTTACATTTATTGGTTTCACACCACTATATAGGTCTTCTTTACTAGTGATGGCCTCTATAAATAAAAATACATAATCACATATCTAATAATTAGGGGGTTAAAGAGGTTAGGACCCTAACACTACTTTTTGCCTCTTCTAATGTTGCATTTCTTGGTTCTAGTCTTGGTCACTCAGTTTCCATTACATCATCAAGTGGGTGTATTATTTCTTACTCATTCAATCTCCCATAATTTGAGTTCATGGATTGAACCTAGTTTGATGCCCTTGAATGATCTCCCTTGCTCATGTTAATCAGCATGGTTCGAAGCATATTATGCTTCAATTCCAAGGCTAACATTTGGCAATTCTATCATATAAGTGTGCCCATAATTGCGGCAACCTAAGTAATTGCTTATTGCTCATTCTCATGAATTTTTGTAATGGTTGTTAAAATTGATGACGCATTGGCAATAATAACTTTTCCCGGATTTTTGAAAGCCCTCCTAATTTTCCGCGGTTCCTGATAATCCATTATAAGACAAGAAAGACAGCATTAACACACCTACAAAAACATTACAAAATGAGCAACAAACCATTATAGCTAGACCTAATCAAGAGAGTGGTACCAAAGAGAGGAAACATAAATCAAAAGCATTAAACCAAAGAAAATTAGAAGCATTCACTATAGGCCTGTAGAACAAACCTCCTCCTAATTTATAACATGAAAACCTTTGAAAAAAATGGAAATAATATTTCCCAATTCCAAGAAACCAAATATGAGCCTATGCCTTCCCAAAGCCATCAACTAATATCAAATATGCCACCTTTATATAACCAAGCAAGAAACCACTAGATTTGAAGTGTAATCAAACCAACATAACTTCCCAATGAAGAACCAAACTCAACAATTAAGTTCTCTCTAAACAGTACCTACCATAGAAACACTAGAAATTTGAAACAATAAATCAAGAAAGGAAACCCATACCAAAAAATCATACCTGGATATGGAGCCTATAAACCTATGCTTCTTTGTTAGCAATGGCATTTAGTATGTCTTAATCCCATTTTAACGAAGGAAATTCATAACTATGTAACTACATAACTAAGGGCATGTGACAAGGAGCCCCCCATCTCATCTCATAACTACTTTTGTGATATGATTTGACGACTACATGTTGAGCCATTGGACATTTTAGAACTTAGAAAAGTAGCTTAAACCTCATACTATGGAATGGGTTGATCGACCTAGTTTTTGTTGATGTTTAATAATCCCCTCTTTTAGGAATGTGACTTTATTGGAAAAATGATCCACAACTTGATTGTTCTATTTGAGTACATTAAAGAGAATGATGTTCGAAAAGTTAAGAACCTCCTTTTAACTACAATTTAACACTGGATGAAGAATATGATCAATAACATCATCATTTGAAATCATTTTGCCTATAAAAAGTTTTGAGTCTCCATCTAGGATCAAAGATTATGTATTAGCATTAATGGCTAACATTAACCCTTGCATTAATGCACAAGCTTCGCCTAAATTATTAGAAACAATACCAAAACCCAAAGCAAATATCATCATTATTATTTTTCCGAGACTTATAATAATCTTTCCCTTGACCATCCCTAACATTTGACAAGTCTAATAAAAACATTTAACCTGGCATGGATTGTTTAAATATTCTAAATTTAGATTAGTTTTAATTATATATTAATGTTCTTATAGAGTATTTTTATTTATTTTTAAAATGAGGGTGGGTGAGTCCCTCTAGAAGCGGTATTAACCCGAGATTCACAATTCACTTATATTTACAGAAGCATGATTTGTACAATATATATGCTGCGGAACAACATTGACCAACATATAAACTGCCGGAGCAGCAAAATACATGCAACGAGAGGTTTGAACCCGGGTTGGGAGGCGGCAAGCCATACGTCCCGAGCGCGGGGGTAAATGCCCAAGTGCATTCTTATCGAGTATACATAAAGTCAAATTATAGAATAGTGAGAAACTTTTTCCAATAAAGTAATTTAATATATTTATCTAAAAGATTTTTAAGCCGGTGGCTTTTTCCGGCAGCAGGATAATGAGAACGACATAGTTTTTGCCAAAATCGCAGAATATGGAGTGAGAGGGGAAATTTGTTTTACATTTTTGGACTGGTGGCAGATGGTACCCTGCCCGGAAACTGTCGACAATTTATTTTCAAGTTCTTTGTCAAAATCCCATTGTCGTGTAGTCCGGTTAGGATATCTGGTTTTCACCCAGGCGATCCGGGTTCAAATCCCGGCAACGGAATATGATGGACGTTTTACCTGTTCAAAATATATATGGGTTGCGAAAATAAGCGGGGATAATCTTTGCAGTTGGTTGTTACCTTTTTTTAGTTCTCTCGTTCTTTATCAAATAAACAGTCAAAATATATATGTCACGTTGAAATTAGCAAGTTATCTATCAATAATAAACGATCATTATTACATGGAAAAGTTTTCGAAGATTTAAGGGAGGAAATTCCTCTTGCATTAGCATGATTTTCTTTAAGTTGATTAATTGTTTACTATTTTCTTGAATCAGTGCTTTATTGTTTTCAGAGTCTTGTTTTTTGGCTTCTTTGTCTTGCATGGAGACAACCTTGAAATCCTTCGGTGAACCCCAAGACAAGACTTTGAAGAACTTGAGCCTCGTTGGTCTTCTTCCCTACACTGGAGATAGGCCTTGTGAAGAATTCCAGCGTGATGAACTAACATGCCCTTCATATATTTTCCATGCCATTCTTCTACAAGGGCAATGAGTCATGGATCATCTGAATCTATATCTTTTGGTAGGGTTTGCACTTCAACTTCTTCCAATAGGGAGCGAACCATTTCCAGTGGTAATGGATTTTGTTGGTACTCTTCTAGAAACTTTTGCACATGCTTTGGACGAATCAGTGAGGGCTTATGGATTTTTCTTCTTTGCAAGTTGTAGGCTGGATTGAATATTAGCTTACTTTGAAGACTCCTTTGGAGAGGAGAGAGTCTCAAACCTATTTCTAGATCTATGGATTTTGTCACGATTTGAGGCACCCCAAGGACTCAAATTTCTTCTTCTTTGGGAGATTTTTCCCAAATCATCTTGCTCTTTTTGAGAGATGTGTTTTTTGAGCGATTCCTTTGCATTCATCGAATAGTCCTTGATAAGATGCCTATATTCATGATAATGTTTGCATCTAAATGGGACATGTTCATAATCTAAAGGTTGCTTCCAAATACTATCTTGATAATAAATATCTATTGAAGTTGGAAGAGGCTGGGAGATATTCATATAAACACAGATTCAAGCATATGATGTATACCTCCCTCTCTTAGTAGCCTCTGAGACCTTGACAAAGATGCCAATGGCATTGCCTATGCCTTCAAGGGTTTCCTCCTCCCAATATTCCTTTGGAAGATAAAAGAGTTGAACCCACATCAGGGAAGCAAGTAAGCCTTCCTTCTTCAGATTATGCTAATCCTTCCAAAATCCCATGAAGAGCCCTACATTATTAAAAAAATATGACCCTCCTTCAAAAAACTTCGATCTATATTTCTTTTTACGTCAACATTTATACATATATATATATTAGGAATTTGACATTAAATATTTTCCATTTCATTTTATTAACATTATTCATAAATATATAGAGAGATCTTTTTTGACATGCATTGTAAAAAAAACATTACTTTTCTCTTGGCAAAAACTTTGAAAAACACTTATGAGTGCTCTTATAAGTTATTATAACATGGTTGTTGACATAATACTACCATACTATATTGGTAGAAATTTTTATTTGCATAATCATTTTCCATCTATAATTTTCATCATGAAATTTTTAAAAATTTCAAATATGATGGCCATTGATCAAGTTCATGATCAATTGTCAAGAATGCCAATAATGAATGTTGTTATGTGATAGAGTTGTGAGACATATTGCATTGTAGTGATTACTTGTTTATGTGCTGGATAAGAATCAAAATGCCTCTGGAAACAATCACATACTCCATGCTATCTTGGTTTATCAATTTTATTTGTAAGTGGCAGGAATCTATAGGTAGCTACAAGAACATGGATTACTTCATATCAATTTGTAAAATCATTTCTCTTACCTAGAAGAGGTACAATGTTAAAAATTATCTCTCCCATATCAAAGTAGTTTGTATTATAAATAGGTATTTGTATTATGTTAATATGAAATTAGGATTCATACATATGTATAAATCAAACCAAAGTAGTGTTGTATATTGAAAGAAAAATAATAGTTATAAATCTAATAAATCCTATACTATGGACATTATACATCTCATTAAGTGAATCAATAAAAATGTATAAAATGATTGAACAATAAAAAAAAAATCATGAATACAAATTAGATAATAATGCAAACATTTAATAAAAGTAACAAATGATTGTGGATGTGCCTTAATGGATAAGACATATAATCTCCAACAAGGGGTTTGTGGGTTTAAGTCATATTAAGTGTTCAACTCACAATCATACTATAGAAAAATGGAATCTATATTCATAAAATACCAATGGAGGGAAAAATAGAGAACTCACAATGTTATTTTTATGCTAGTGGAAACAATAATAATAATAGAGAATTAATTATAAATGTTGTTTGTATTTTAGATAATACTAATAAATCATATAAATTTCAATGGGTTGTGGTTTAGTGGTTAAGACAAAATGACACCATGTTAATGCTTCATGTTTAAACCCCAATAGGCATATAACCCTAGATATAATTGACTAAGTTTGATAGAATTCATATGCAAAATTATTTCAAATTATAAATTGTATAAACGCTTTAGTTGTGGCCAAATATTATTCTTGCAATCCTTGCAATCCACCCCCCTCTTTATAATAAGATAATATCATCATGTTGAAGCAATTGATACAAAGTTTTAAGCTCAAACATAAATGTCTAGAGTATGATTTGGTGCTCTAAGGCAAATAGAATGAGTAAGAATTGGTACATCAAGGAAGGTGAAATGAGTGGTATTTGGTGTGCTTAAGAAAAAAGGATGCTTTACTGGTATGAACAATCAAATGCAAGAAATAAATATTGTGTTGTCATACTATTTGGTATTCTAAGGGTGTGTTTTTTCTTCTTCTTTTTTCTATGCGGTTCATGATCCTTGAAGATTAGTGATCACCACGTCCATGGAGTATTTTTACTAGGTAGATCAACCTGAAAGGATCGCTTCCTGTCGACTCAAGCACGGAGTCTGACCCCAATATGTCGAAATAATTGAACATGTGACCTCTCAATAGAAAATGTGCTTTAAAAACTAAACCTTGATTAATTGAGGTAAATTTAGGGCCTTCTAAGAATGTGTTCTTATTTCAACTCTATAGTTTTTCAAAAAAACTTCATATTAGTAATTGCATTTATCAATAATCATGTTATTCTCACAAACTATAATCCATACAATAAATACTTAAAACATTCATTGATGAGCCTAGAATTATAGAAAGTATATCTTACATGTGCTTGAAGCATCCATTGATGAGCCCTAGAATTATAGAAAGTATATTTTACATGGGCTTATAACACACTATCCATTTCATATGAACAATATACATATACTTCCTCTTTGAAATAGGTTACTTAAATGTTATAACCTAATAAAAGGGATGCATATATGTTTCCCTCTTATTCCAAAGAGTCATGGTTACCTTTCCTCTTCACTTTAAGTTTTATTTAAATTCTTTTAGATGTCTCTATTTACCCTAAATTTGATTTAAATATCTTTAGATGTATTTATCTACCAATTTTATAGTTAAATCCATTATATTACACTAACTTTATATTTTTAAATGTGTATATATAATAATTTATATGTTTAATTTTGAGTTTAAAATCCAGTATATCATACCATTTTTATCTTTTTGAAGGTGTATATATAATCAATTTCTATGTTTAATTTTGAGTTTTAATATTTTCCAAGATAATCTTACTTTAATAATGATTTTTTTTAATAAATACTAAAATTTGAAAAATGATTATAATCTCTTACTTTAATTAAAAAAACAAATTCATTATAGATTTATAAAGTAATTGTAATAATTGATTATTAAAAAAAACAATGAAATAAAAATTACCTAAAAAATTAACTATGGAATGCCTTAACAAGTTATAGAGTTTTGTTTCTTTTACCTGTAAGAAGCATAATGAATAGGTTGATAATATCGATTAATAAGATGGAAGAAATATAATTTTTATTTTTAAATATTTATGCATAAAAAAACAGTACTTGAGACCTTGTAAGAAGATTCATTTTTAATTTTCTTTTAATGTAATTTTATTTTTATTCATTGATGAACAATCTCCTCTTTACATTAATAGTTTTGTAATAGAGACTTAAAAATATAAGTTATATATAAAAGATGGATTTGGTAAATATATAAAAGATAATTTTATTTTTATTTTAATTTTTATTAATTTTTTTTAATATGATTTTTATTTATATTTAAAAAAAACAAAATTATATATGATATTTTTGATGGCTTAATATTGTGTTTTGGTCAAAAGATTGATACGTTGATAAGTACATCAAAATTTTTACTATGGAAGGATAAATCATTGATGTGATAACTAATCAATTATACAAAAATTGACAAGAGATACTTGCATTTGATTATTTTATTCGTTAACTATTATCGCCATGCAAAAATGAAGATGACAAAAACACAGTAACAACCACCAACTATGAGATAGAAACATAAGCAGAGATGGGCTTATTCATCTAGGATAATCACCGGGGGATTTGGGGAGGAGTTTGCACTGATCATATTGATTGGTTGAGCATTTATAACCACTTCACCATCTAGAGCAGCATTGAAGTCAATGTCTAGAGTCTGAGACAATACAGTGTTCTATTTTTCTCAATCTAACCATAAGTTCATCCATGTCATAGCATATGTCCCCGAGAATCCGCTTCAAATCCTCTTGACCCACAAAGAGTCTCCATCTGCCTATTTGTATATATAGAATGCATGAAACATAACTTCCTCTTCTGAAGTTTACCAGTCTTGCACCCATTTGGTGTTGCCACTGCAAACATAAAAATATGAGAAATACATATAGTCTCTCAACTCTTTAGCTTCCAGGGTGTGGATTTCATTTCGGACCTCCAAGGGAACTACATTAAAAAAAGTTTGCAATAGACTCCCATCCGAAGAGTCCTTGGTGTCTCGAAGAGGATGCCCTAGGTGCACCTCCCCTACGATTGAGTAATCATTGAGAGGGGGCCATGAAAGACCAGTACCTACGAGAAAATAGAGCCTGGGTAAATTGGGACAATCAGGCAAAGTGACTTGGACTACAGAGGGGACAAGATTACCCAATTAGGACCCAAAGGATTGAGTGAAAATTATCATGAGGCTTACACTTATGAATGGGAAAGCCAACATATATATCATCGAGAAAAATACAGAGGAAGGAGCCTTGACCTAATGGAACGTTAGACCCTATATAGATAAGAACCCAAGAGTACTTGACATAAGCCTTCTGGGAAACTCGAGAGAGAACAAAGTCACAAACAAATTGAAAAAGAGCCATTGTACCATACGCTTGTGACCAGAACCGAGCAATTGAATGAGATTCCATAAGGCTCAAGGGATTAAAGGTTAGTTGTGGGAAAAACAACAACGAGCTCAAACGAAGTCCCAGATGAGGTATTATGAAGGAAGCACACAAAGTACACTATCATTATTGTTGTAACCGTTACCCTTGACCACGAGACACCTTAGGAGAGTACAATAAAACACGAACCTACTACAAGACTTCAAATAGCCTTAACAATGCAATTTCAAGACAGACGACACCAAAATCAGTGAATAACATTGATACAAAACCTGGCGTAGACCTAGAATAACATATGACAATGACCAACAAAAGGATTTAGGTTAACCTAAAGACTCCAGGGAAGAACCAAAAACCAAAATTGAAATACCTCTCTAAGGATATACGATATCAGCTAAGTGAGTAATGTTGAGCGGAAGGCGAGGAACTAGAGTAAGCCCTATATACAAGACAAAAGAGGTTCACCACCTTAAGGTCACCTAAAGAGTTCTCCACCCTACTTCTTGAGACAAACTATTATATACCACAACCGACGAAATGCAACATTTAATAAGACACGAGCCCAAGTTGAATCAATACGCCCACCAAGCGCCACGTATGATATTTCTCCCACGAAGCTATCATCCCAAGAATCCGCAAGATGGTGAGGTCATAAATGGGCCTTGATCGTGATTTTAGGGTGATGCCCTACCATATTCATTCCCACATATGAGCTGACAACATTACCTGCTCCAAATAACCAGTTCGTTTTTTGGTAATCCTTCCAAAACACACATTCCTCATCCCTCGCCCTTGCGAATTTAATGTGCAAATGCCTCCGCCATACAGATGCTCTACATAAACTAATATGTAGCCAAGTGTGATGTGAGACTTTCCAAGTGGAAGCCAAGGCACGACCACCAAATCCTGCCTCCAACTTGGCCAAACAAATCGTTTGCATGTCAATCATGAGTGACAAAATCACCAATTCACGAGAAAACAAAAAATCAATGACCTACGATCAACAAAAACACCCCATTGAAGATATTAACATTATTATTAAATTCAAGATAAAATTAACAAAAACCTACCTTATTTATCTAAATATTCTATCACTAAATAAAATATCTTCCACTATTATTGGTTCAAAAAATCTAATTTTATACCATTCAATTTTTCCACTACAAATTAAGCCTTCACCAATTTTTTTATTATAGTAAATCAATAAAAAACATACCCATCCTTCACCATTGATATCTTATCGTATTAAAATTCTCATCATGATGATACGAGCTATTTTCACTCTTTAATTAAGTATAGGAATTCATATTTCCACATTAATATGTAGGATAAGAACAATTGAAACATAGATAATAAAAATGGCTACTATCAACATTGTCTCGCTAAATTAATTATTGGTTATAATGTTATTGGTGTCCATTTTGTCTGAGGACTTTGTTATGATGTTGCTTTGTCCTTATTGTTTGAAGATTTTCCATTTATCTAGTTATCTGCAGTGTTCGGTGGTATAGGTTTCATGGCATACGATTTTATAATGTCTTTTTGATGATTACTTTATGAATTTTTTTTGGGTTTGAAAAATACATATTCTTGAAGTGATGAATATTTGGAATTACGGAGGAAAAAAATACATTTATTTAAATTTTTTGGTTTACCGGTTTGAAATTTGATCTTTTAATATTTTTATCTTAATAAATTTTTCATGGCATTATTTTTAATTTCAATATTTTTTTGGTCTATATGATAGTTTATATTAAAACAGAGATTAGGGATCTAGCCTAAAATCGTTACATTTTTTCAGAGATATTAATATTCTTTGTGAGTTCAAGACTGAGTATAATAGGTTCAATCCAAACCTTCAAGTGGGTACTCTATGAGACAAAAAAATTATACACTTTTAAACTAAAAAAATTTCAAAATATCCCCAAGATCTAAATACATTTACATTCCATTTCTTACTACTTGTCAATATGTCTTTCGTTGACCTCTCATTTTCCTTGGTGAGATGTTTTTTTCATTTTTCCCAAATAGGATCTAACAAATGTTTTCTATTAACTTCAAGGGGTCGTATATGTTGTCTTTGTCACCCCTGGAAGGTTCTTCCCCATCTATATGATTTGAACATGGGTCTCCTTTGTCTTTGACTCTGGTGAATCCGCTTTGATATGCTTCTTCGTGACTTTTTTTTCTTCCTTCTTTTGAGTCATGTTCCTTGTCAAGATCTTCCCCAATTCCCTCAATGGCTCCTTCAGTTTCCTTCAGGTGATGTCCGACACATTTTTTAAGCTCATTGAAGGGCTTCCCACTGTTGAGAAATCAATTTGACTATAAATTAGGATAGATTTCTCTTCTTTGATAGTTGCTTGTGAATGTTGTTGGCTTCTTATTAATGTTTATTATGTTCTCTTCATTAAACAATTACCAAATGTACAAAACATGAAGATCACAAAAAACAAGAAACACAAGATTTAGGCTCCAAGCCAAGGTGGAAACCCCAAGAGGGGGGATACCCAGAGGAAAAAACAAAAAACAAAAAACAAAAACAAAAACCTCTTCTTATAGAATCAGGTCAAAGTGAGATATCCAAGACCCGTGACCATAAAAAGACTTCAACCCTCAAGATGCCAAGCCCAACCCTCCTTCCACATAGAAAATCCATCAACAACAAGAGACAAACAACATGTACAACACCAGGAACAAATTTTCAACAAGAGATGTGTTAAGGAAAAACTTCCACAAATCCGAGCTTAAGAGAATCTCTTCTTTACTTGTCAATTTCAGACTTCGGCCCTCCTTTCTTTTGTGATATTTCATAACAACTCATGCAAAATGCTTGTCTCCAAATCAGCTCAATTCTCCCTTTATTTATATTGTCAAGAGGGGTTCAAATAGACATGTCTTTTGGGGCAGGTATGACTTGATAGGGAAGGCTGACTTGGCATCTAGAGGCAATTTTTACCCAAATTACATATTTGAAAATCCTTTTTCCAGACTACAAATATGCCTTTGACTTTGACTAGTACAAATAATAATGAGCATGAAGAACCTGATTAAATAAAATAATAATTTGACTTGAGAATGAAACCCATGCTTGAAAAATAAAATTCATTTTTCTTCTTTTTGCTTTTACATAAAATATACAATGACATAAGTGCAAAGATAATTATGAAGACCAAACCTAGTTACATTTTCCAACACCCAATGCTTCCTACGCTGATGGAATATTGCCTTCTTCATGCGATGGAATAGAGTTTTGGTTGTTCCCATCTAGCTCCTCTCCTTCTCGTTTTTCTAGCTCTCGGATCTCCCTAGCCTCTTGTTCAAGATTTACCATTTCTTCCTCGGGTACTTCTTTTCTATTGTCATTATTTGCAACTTCTTTTTCATTTTCCTCTTGTGCTTGCAGAATGTCAAAAGGATTTGATGCGGTTGAAGCTGCATTCTTACCTTAATTTGATTGAATTTTACTTTCTACTGCTTTTCCTTTGTTTCCCCCCTTCCTCTATGTTTGTCATTGTTCTTCTTATGTTTCTCTCACCCTTGCATAGTTGAGCCTTCTTGCAATCTCTTGTGAAATGGCCATATTCATGGCATATCTAGCATTTGAAAGGAAACTATTCATAGTACAAAACTTGACGATGGCTCCACCTGCCCTGTGTGAGGTTGATCTCCGTAGTTAGGCCCTTCTCCAAATCTACTTCCACACAAATATTTGCATAGGAAAACTAAGATCCCTTGGGTTCAACTCTATCCAAATATTTCCCTAGACAATTCCCAATTGCTCTTAGACAATCATCACTCCAACACAATAGAGGGAGTCTAGGAGGCTTTACCCAAACATGCACTGCATTTGGAATATCATCATCCGGGTCAAAGTCCAACAACCATTTATTCAGGTACATTCCCCGAGCCTCAAAGAAATACGTGGCGTTTCTTAATATTGCATCTTTATCTTCTTTGTATTTGAACAAGAAAGCAAAGAAATCGTTCCCACATGCAAACAAGTTAATTCCCTTTCATCAGTGGCTTCCACATTTTTTCTAGCCATTGATCCATATATATGGGGGATAACCACAATCCAATGAATTTCCCTCCTAAGGGCTGATCAAAAAATGCCAAAGTTCATCGAAACCCTAGAGGAAGTGCCACAAAGGGAATGGTTTCTAACTTTTTGACAAATCTGGTCTGCGCTTCTTTTGTTCAAGATTTATGGGAGAGTGATGCTACAAGGGCCTGCAACTCTGATACCAGAAGATATGGATTCAGATGATCCATGACTGACTGCCCTTATAGAAGAATGACATGGAAAGATATGAAAGACATGTTAGTTCATCACGCTCAAATTCTTCACAAGGCCTATCTCCAATGTAAGGAAGAAGACCAATGGGGCTCAAGTTCTTCAAAGTCTCGTCTTGGGGTTCACATGAAGGATTTCAAAGTTGTCTCCACGCGATAGAAAGAAGCCAAAAAGCAAGGCTCTGAGAACAATAAGACATTGATTCAAGGAGATGGTAAACAATTAATCAACATAGGGGAAATCATGTTAATGTTAGAGGAATTTCCTCCTCTAAATTCTGGAATCTTCAAATAATTTTCTATGTAACAATGATTGTCATAGTTAATTTATGATTGTTTATTATTGATAAATAACTTGCTAATTTTAACAAAACTTGAAATCCAAAACTATATATAACTTTTTCTCTTTACTATATTAAAAAATATATATAATATATTCCTATTTGAAAAATATATGAATAAAATAAAAGAGAACTTTTCAAAACTATATATAACTTTTTTCCTTTACTATATTAAAAAATATATATGTAATGTATTCTTATTTGAAAAATATATGAATAAAACAAAAGAGAACTTTAAAATTTGGAATGCGCTAGAAGGAGGGTTTGAACCTCCGACCTTATATATAAATATATGAATAAAATAAAAGAGAACTTTTCAAAACTATATATAACTTTTTTCCTTTACTATATTAAAAAATATATATGTAATGTATTCTTATTTGAAAAATATATGAATAAAACAAAAGAGAACTTTAAATTTTGGCATGCGCTAGAAGGAGGGCTTGAACCTCCGACCTTGTGGTTAACAGCCACACGCTCTAACCAACTGAGCTATTCCAGCAACGATTTTCACACTTTTTATTTATTTGTAAACTTCACTTTGAAATGAATATTTTAAACTTCATGCATTTGAATTTCTGAAAAAGAGAATGACGAATCGCTTCGAAAAACACACGAAAACTATTTTAACCTTCCGTTGCCGGGATTTGAACCCGGGTCGCCTGGGTGAAAACCAAGTATCCTAACCGGACTAGACGACAACGGAATTTTTATGTTAAACTTTAGAAGAAATTGCCAACTGTTTAGTAGCAAATTTCCTCACTCACTCCATATTCTGCGATTTTGGCAAAAACTATGTCGTTCTCATTATTCTGCTGCGAGAAAAAGCCACTGGCTTAAAAATCTTTTAGATAAATATATTAAATTACTTTATTGAAAAAAAGTTTCTCACTATTCTGTAATGGAATTTATGTATGCTTGATAAGAACATTAATATATGATTAAAATAAATCTAAATTTAAAATATTTAAACAGTTCCATTTTTATTATAACCAGTATTAATTTCAAAAAAATTAAATTATAATATATATATATATATATATATATATATATATATATATATTAAAAAGTAAATTTATTTGGGTAAAAATCACATTATCAAAGTTTGTTGATACGTTTCGAATTATCTAGTGTGGTTTATCACTAGGATAAGATGAAGAACTAGATCTTGGCATCAAGTTAAATGTTCTTATTAGATTTGTCAAATGTTAGGGCGGCCAAATAAAAAGTTATTATAAGTCTCGGAAAAATAATAATAATGATGTTTGCTTTGGGTTTTGGTATTGTTTTTAATAATTTAGGGGAAGCTTATGCATTAATGCAAGGGTTAATGTAGCCTTTAATGCTAATACATAATAATTGATCGTAGATGGAGACTCAAAACTTTTTATAGGCAAAATGATTTCAAATGATGTTGTTATTGATCATTTTTCTTTTTCAGAAGGAAAAGTTGTATGTATTATATTAAGATGATATAAAGATCGTGGATACATAGGGCGAGATGCCGCATGCAAGATGAAGTATTGATCCAGATATACAATGGAGGCAAAGCCTCAGCCAGGAACCAAAGCATTTTGAACAAAACCAAAATATGACAATCGTGAGAATTAGAAGCATATATAACCGACCAAAACTGCTGAACCAAAGGTGCAAGCAGAGGAAGATAGTGCCCCGAAGAAGTTCGATAGCACTAATAGAACTGCCCAGGATGAGGCAGAGAAAATTCAAAAACAAACAGATATATTTATAGAAAAGGCTGTATGAGAAATATAGCAGAAAAGGACGCCAATAGAGCCCATCCTAGGACGGAACAGGCAAAGACCCCCGAATAATAGGAAGAATGGAGAAAAGTGGAAGGGGGCAGTCCTGAAAGATGCGCCGGCATCGCCACTTCCAGATATTCCAACAAGTTGTAATGAAAAGAGCCTGCCAGATTGGGCATTGAGTGCCCCACCAGGAGAAAGCATCCTGTACAAAAGAAAACAGCTTGTGAGGAAAACCGAAGATGCAGGAGAGTTCATACCAGAGAGCTGTGGATGCTGAGCACTGAAAGAACATGTGGAAGTTCGATTCCAAAGCCACTTGACAAAGATGACATCTACCGGGCCCAGACCATCATTTCTTTTGTAGAACATCCCAGGAGAGATTCTTGTTGGAGAAGAGGAGCCAAGAAAAGAGAATGGATTTGAGAGGGCAGGGGGCTTTCCAGAGAATGATAGGAAAGACAGAAGGAAGAGAAGGTAAGGCAGCAGAAAAAACAGAGTAAATGTTCCGGACAGTGATGGGGTGAATAGAGTTGCTGGTGGACCAGATTAGTTCATCCTTGGTGCCAATTTGGAGAACCCCGTGATGAGTGAATCTGGATATGAAGGAGAGCCATAATTGACGGAGGGGGGGGGGAGGTCAAGTTGAAGGTCAGATTTCCAGATTGGCTCAAGAGAGGACCAAGAGTGAATGAGATGGTTCCAGGTAAAGAGGCCCCTAGAGTGAAAAAAGGAGAGTAAAGGCGGAGGGATCATAGACTCAAGGTTGTGTAGGGTAGGATCGATACCAATGAAGACAGCCGAGCCAGTAGAAAGAGTCCATTTTAAGTTGGAAAGGAAGAAGGGTAGGATCTTTTTGAAGCTATGCCAGATAGGGGAACCACTCCTGATTCCGAGAGAGGACCTTCTGTGCCAGAACGCCAGATTCCTTCCTTTCAGGTACTTTTTGTTGATCAAGGTACTCCACGGGTTGTTCCCAAAAATGCCCCTGTGCAGAGATTTGCAGATGAGCGCTTCTCCAAATAGATACATATTTAGAAGTCCCCAGCCGCCCTTTTCTTTAGGACGAGTAATGGTGTCCAGCCTGACAAGGTGTAGCTTTGAGTGGAAGGATCGTCCACCCCACAGAAAATTTGAAGCTATGGATTTCATTTTCTTGATAACAGAAGCAGGTAGGAAAAAAAGGTGGCACCAATATACCGCAAGTTGGGAGAGAACTGCTCGGACCAAAATATAACGACCAGCAAGGGACAGAAAGCGAAATTCCCATGATGAGATCTTGCTATAGAAGCGGTCAACTAACCAGGCCCAGTCCTGGCATCTATATCTTGTGGGTTTTAATCGGAACCCCAGATAAGAGAAACCTTGCTTTATCTGACGAAGATTGATCTGAAAACGTTCAGCGATCCAGAGAGCCAAAGCCGGGTTTGAGTCATTGTGGTATATAACAGATTTGCCACAGTTGATCTTGAGTCCAGTAGCGCCTTGAAACCTCTTAAAAAGCATATAGAGGCAGATCCAAGAAGATTTACACAGAATATCAAAAATTAAGATGTCATCGACGAAGAGGTTGTGGGAGAGGAGGACTTCTCTGCAGATTTTAACAGGCTTACATCTACCGTCCGCTACAGCAAGGTTGATGTGTGCGCTAAGACAGTTCATCACCAAAATAAAAAGGAGGGGAGAGAGAGGGCATCCCTGACGGAGCCCTCTCTCTGCTTGAAAGAAAGAGGATGGGATCCCATTTATAATCACTGAGAAGTGGGCAGATTCGACGCATGACATGATCCAGCTGACAGCCAAGGGCCTCAATCCAATTTTGGCAAGGAGAATTCTGAGGAAGCTCCAGTCGACGCAATCAAAAGCCTTTTTAAGATCAATTTTAAGTGCTGCAGCGTCGATGTTCTTCGAGTATATGGAGTAGAGGCATTCCTGTGCCATGGCGACTGCATCCATAATGAGTCTGTCCTTTAGAAAAGCATGTTGATCCTTTGTAATGAAGGAGTTGAGAACTTTCTTCAGTCTTTCAGCAATAATTTTAGTAATGATCTTGTATAGCGAGTTGCACAAACCAATCGGCCTGTAGTCACCAAAGGATGTGGACTTTGTTTGTTTCGGGATCAATGCAATGAATGTGGCCGAGAGAGCAGTATTAATACTTCCGGAGAGGCGAGAGGCATCGACCATACCCAGCAGACCGATTTTAAATAGATCGTAAAAGTGGGAGAAAAATTCCACCGGCAGACCATCAGGACCGGGGCTCTTTTCTTTTTTAAAACCCCTGATGGTTTCAGATAGCTCCTCCTCCGTAACCGGTTTGAAGAAGTCGTCGTTGGCAGCATCGTCGAACATGATCGGCAGAGGGTCCACAGCCCATAGCGAGTCAGATATATCACTGTGTTGCCTCTGGTATTGCTCCTTGAAGAATCTAGTTGCTTCTGCTGAAATTTCCTGGTGGGAGAAGATACATTCTCCGTCATCCTTCTGTATTTTCCATATGGCGTTTTTTGATCTACGGCCATTAGCATAATTATGGAAAAATCTGGTATTCCTGTCCCCCTCCCTGAGCCAAGTAGCGCGACTTTTTAACCTCCAAGTAGCTTCCTCTTTTAATAGAAGTTGTCTTTTCTTTCTTTCGAGGGTACAGATGAGGGAGGCCATATCTAGAGACCTGCCATTTTGCTGGATGGATGATGCAAGCCGGCTTAGTTGAAGGTTGATGTCGAGCAGGTCCTGTGAGTCTCTGCGCTTTTTTTCAATCTGCCATACTTTTGTTTTATCCTTGAGCAGCTGAATTTTGTCGCGAAAGGTGAGAAGAAATGCATCGGCGGCCTAATTGATATCCTTCCAGCTGGATTTTATGAATTCATTGAAAGATGCGTCCAGTAAATGAATAGAATTGAATTTGAAGGAATAACCCATTCGTCGATCAGAAAGACCCCAGTCGAGGAGGATAGGCTTGTGGTCAGATGAGAAGGCCCCTCCTGTATTTGCGGACGGCATTCCCCATTGCCGGATTAGACTGGAGTGTAGAAGAAAGCGATCAATTCTCTTTCCAATGTAGGCAGAGCCTAGCCGGCCATTTTCCCATGTAGGAGACAAATTTTCTGGGATGATATCGACTAGGTCCCGTTTTAAAAACTCAGATCTCATCCTGTCTGCCAATCTGTCAACAGGTCGACATTGACCCCAGCATTCATCCGATGAGAGAGTGAGATTTAAGTCACCTGCAATGAGCAAGGAATTAATGTCTAAAATGTGTGAATTAAACAAAGAATCCCAAAATGAGATTTTGTGACTGTAAGGCGCATATATATTCAACATATTGAGAGTGTTTGGACGTCCTTTGATTGAAGCCGTGATGAGAATGCCGGCCGAACACTTGAAAGCTTTTGCTTTGATCATGTGTGGATCCCACAATGTGACCAGGCCCCTTGATTGCCCATCTGCATTGGTGGCAGCCATATGCCATTGTGGAAACATTTTCCTGAAAAAAGCCAAAGACACCGAACTGGGATGCATAGTTTCCTGGATAAAGATAATGTGGGCCCGAGCAGAAAGAAGAGTATCCCTTAGAGCCAAAAATTTTGGGCCAGCTCCAAGGCCCCTGATTGTAGGAAATGAGGAAGGTCATTTAGAAGGCTGACCAGCCAACTTTGCTCTAAGGGGCTGTGGAGAGGAAGACTCGAAAATAGGAACATCTATCAGCGGGAGGTTTGTGATTCCCAAATCGGTGGCAATGGAACGGCCTCTGAAGTGCCGGCTCCCCCCTCTTTGTTTCTTCCTGACAGTGATGTTCTTTGCAGAGTTAGGGCTGATGGAGGGGAAGGACGGCTTGTGAATGGTTAGGGGTTCCAGGATCGAGGGGTGGCAATTTAGAAGCTGTTCAATATCACTGTCACATTTGTTGATCGGGGAATCCGATGGAGAGTTGTTTGGGGTTGGGGTCGTCTGAACTTCTTTCCCTTTGTGAGGGGCGGAAGGCGATCTAATAGGAGAAGGCGAGGAGGAGGATATGAGAATAGGGTGTGAGCCCACAAGAAAGTCAGATGCATTCATGGCCGGAGGGGGAGGAACCGCTTCTTCTTCAAACTGAGCAGGGACGGGAGGGCTATGGAAGAGAGACCTGTTCTTGGGGGGAGGGGACGAAGGAGCTGTTTCTTTGTAGGCCGCCAAACCAGGGGAGCTTTTAAAACCTGCAAAATTGGGAGACTCAGGCCTGAATTGTGAGTCATCCTGTGAGCTCCGAAACTCTGTGGATTTGAATGAGAAATTTTCCTCCCGGGGGGTGGCCTTTTCAGATCGGGAGTCAGAATCCTCTTTCGGCATCTTTTTCGAAGAGATGGAGTGAAACCTGTGGCGGCGGAATCTGCAATCTCTAACGAGATGTCCCGTTCGATGACAGGAGGAACAACGGAACGGGATGCCCCAGAAGTCGAGCCTTTGACATATCGCTGAGCCTTCCCATAAAATTTCTATTTGGTCAGGATAACCGCCCTTTTTTTTTTCCCCTGGGAAAATCCGTAAAACTTCCATTAATTATGAAAAGAATTACATATGTATCAGTTTTACATAATCTATGATCACTGTAGGATCTGTACATATTCCAAAATTTACATCTAACTTTCTCTGTAATCATCTAATACATTCCATCGATTGTCTATAAATGTGTTGTTGCATTTTCAGCAACTATCAAAAAACAAAATCTATGAGGATTTGCTGTGATGACTGTGCAAAATCAGTGATCTGTGGATGCTGTTGTCCTTATTGCTGTATATTATGCGAGATGTGGACCCACTGTTGGGTAGCCCTGATCTATATAGGGCCGATGGTAGAACTTTTGTTGTTGTTGTCCCAAAACTTCCGTGATCTCCCAGATGCCACGATCCATCAGCGCGGCCTCCTTGGACAATTTGTCAGCGTCCATATTATGCTCCCTGTAAATGTGAGTAACAGAGATATGTGAGAAAGCTTCTTTAAATCGATGCACTTCATCCATGATAGCTCTGAGTGTGTGCATGTGGCAATTTCTGATTTCATTGAACCAGTTAATAACAATCTGTGAGTCCCCAAATATGTTGATGCTTGTGTAATTCAGGATAACCGCCCTTGTATGGTCTTTCAACAAGAATCCAAGCGATTCTTTTGTCCTTTTCGCCTCTGACCCAAGGGTTGACATAAATAAACTTACCAATGGCGCCACCGATAGTGGCAAGAATCTCCGGCGTCCATAGATGAAGAGGGAGGTTGGGAAGTTTTACCCAAATCATGCTGTGAGAGGGGGTGTTTTTTAGGGGGTCAAACCCCAGATACCATTTTGACAGAGCAAGGAAGCTTCTGCCCAAGACCCACGGTTTGTTCAAGATCAGCTCCAAATCGGCCTCCTTTTGAAAATGAAAAGAGAGCCAGTCCTTCATGAGACGTGAGATGATCAGGGTGTATCCGATGATGGGGGACCAAGATTTTGTGACCCAACTCCGCATCTGTGCGTCTTCCAACTCCGGGAAATACCATTTCCCCACCAGCGCATACTTTTGGAGACTTTCGATGCGATCAACGAGGGAGGGACCAGATATAGAGACCGCCTTTGGGGGAGTGACCGTCTTGACAGGGGATTTTTGCTTGCGGCGCCCCTTGTGATGATAATGGGAGGCATTGTTCCCAAGGAGGGGAGGGTCCCGCAGCCCCGGAGGCAAAAAGTCTGACAGCGTGTTGAGCCACCTTGAATCCTGACTAGCTTTATTCCGAGCTGACTCAGCCTCTATGGCCGCGGCAAAAAGTGCTTTCGTGGCAGGGGAGTCACTATCCTCTGCCATCTTGGTCAGAGGAGGAGTCCCGAACAATCAGAAGAGAAATCCAAAAAAGGATCCCCCGTACCTTGGAAGATCCCTAGGAGAGAAGCCTTTAGAGAATATAACCTGGATAATAAACGATCAGCGAGACAAGGACAGATAGAAAGGACAGGATGAGGATGATCACCTGAAACTCTGATAGGTATTGAGGACAATCTCTGACGAGAGAAGACTCTAGAAATGCATGATGGGGAGAAAAGAGACGGTTTACTGCCGCCAAAAAGTCACGTATGGCAAAAAAGGAGGAGGGATCATTAATGGGACAATTAAGAAGATTGCAGGGGAATGCAGGATGATGAGCTAGGCAGCGACGAAAAAAGATTTGAATTAGGATTCCGGGAAGGATGACCGGAAAAAACTGATGTCCCCTGGGAGAAGCGAAGGCAGAAACAGCAGGCTAGATCGCTTCTGGACGACTGTTACAGTCGAAACAACAACAATAACACTGGAAGACAAACCACCATTTCCCAATTCGAAAACGGATGTCCTTACACGGACTGAAAATGTAGAAAGAAGCTCTAATTTTGTCGATGAGAGCACAAAGCATTTTTTCCTTATAGAGGAAAACAGAGGACAAGGAGATAAACCCTGCAATCACATAGAACTGTAGAGAGACTAAAAATGGGAGAGACTGCAGAAAGTGAAACCTCTAAAAGTCGTAGCCCATCTCTGCCAGGGAGAGACACGTAGAATTATAGCTATATTGAGAAAACCCAGAGGACCCTAAGAGCATTGAGATATCATAAAGAAGCCAGAAATGGACTATACAGACTAGATCTTTAAAAACAAAAACTCTCCCGGAAGCAGAGGATCTCGGAGATATTATGATCCATCTGAGTGTTGTATCCTCAATAAAGCACAAATGTTAACATCATTAGACAAGATAGAAACAGAAAATTATAGGAGAGACCAAAAAACATACCTGGAGCCGCGCAACGCCAGGAGCAGGAAGCCGAGACCATGCATGGAGGAGCAGAGACACCTCAACGAGCAGAGGGAGCAGAGAGATGAGCCTCCAACCCACAGGATTGGAGGAGGAAACCCGTAGAGGAAGTTAGGAGCTCGATTTATAGGAGAGAGTGTCAAGTTCCATGCAGGGGAGAGAAGCCTCCCGGACGACGCTTGTAATACCGGCAGAGAAAGGCACCAATGGGCAAACAAAGGGTGGCAGAGCCAGAGCTCATGCAGAGCGTCGAGTAAGGGGGCTAAAAAAGACGCTCGGTGTATAGGCAGTGAGCTATTGGCGGATAATTCATCTGGACAGATGCGATTGGGCAATGGCTGCCATGGTTCAGCGAATGGCTACTCCCCTCCTGGCGCGCGCGCTCCCGCTCTCCCGCTCTCCCGCTCATACAGAATATGTTGTTATTGATCATATTCTTCATTCAGTGTTAAATTGCAGTTAAAAGGAGGTTCTCAACTTTTCTAGCATCATTCTCTTTGATGTATTCAAATAGAACAATGAAGTTATGGATCATTTTGCCAATAAAGTAACCTTCTTAAAAGAGGGGATTATTAAACATCAACAAAAACTAGATTGATCTACCCATTCCATAGTATGAGGTTTAAGCCATTTTTCTAAGTTCTAAAATGTCCAATGGCTCAACATGTAGTCATCAAATCATATCACAAAAATAGTTATGAGATGAGATGGGGGGCTCATTGTCACATCCCCTTAGTTATGTATTTGCATAGTTATGAATTTGGGAGTGGAATATTCCTTCGTTAAAATGGGATTAAGACATACCAAATGTCATTGCTAACAAAGAAGCATAGGTTTACAGGCCTGATAACCATGTATGATTTTTTGTTGTGGGTTTCCTTAATTTATCTCCCTCTCCTCCATTTATAAAACTTTTCATTGATTATCTCCCTCTCATCAAAGGTTTTTCCTTCATATTCTTTGGTGAGTTTCTTGACTAAGTTGAATGTGAGGTCTTTCCTAGTCTTTATTTTTTAGTGCTCATAATTGGTGGAGAAATCGTTTTCTCTTAACCCCTTCATTTAGAAAATCTCTATTTCTTTTGCTAATTTTCAGGTGCGAGCTCAACTCGTTAAAATAATTTATTTTGTTGATTTCTAATTTTTAAATTATTTATGTTTGAACTAAAAATATCAAAGTTTTATTCAATCTATATAGATACATACAATCTACATGTGGATCATATAGGAATTAAAAAGCAACATAAAATACAAAAAAATGTAAAGAACATGATAATTCAACTTATCCACTATCCAAGTTCTCAAATACCTCACCAATTTTTTTATTTTTTTTCATCTATGTTAGTTTTCGTAATTTGATTATGAAATTGCAATCTTAATTTGGATCGACTAATATGTGATGAGTATTTTGTTTTAATTTTTTTTTGTAGTGTCTCTTCTTAATAGCACAATATTTTTTGTCTCTAATTTTTTAATATATAATTTTTCTTCTATCTTATTTTAGCGAAAATTCTTTTTAGAAATTATAAAGGAATTTGTAAACTAAACATTATAAAAAAATTTGTAAACTAGACTAATATTTTTCATGATGGTCCTAGACCATTTTGGTAGGATATTTATTTCTCCTAAATAGAGAACTCTATTGTATATGTGAAAATTTTCCCTCCACCTAAGTTTCATTTGTTTTTGTTTGAGTTATGTGATAATTCGAAGATAAGTGATTATTTACTTTTGAATTTGTTTTTTATTTTGTAAAATATTTTATTTTTCCGTATTAATTTTAGAAGGATTTCCTTTATACTTCAAATGGTCATCTTATTAGTTTACATTTTTGGATTCATCTTATTAGTTTACATTTTTGGATTCATTCCATTTGGTGTTACAACTTTTCAAATATTCTATTGTTTAAATGACTTGCTTTGATTTCTTTGTTTTCACATTTTACCAGGACTTTTAAAAGAATGGGTTTAACTTTTAAGATTCAATATTTTATAATTAGTAAATGATATTCAAAATTTTTACTTGAGATTCCAAACACTTTTGAGAGACTACAATCAAATGCAAGATATTTTATATTAAATGCAATTTACATATAAATTTTGTAAAAATTAGTAAATGATATTCAAAATTTTCACTTGGGATTCCAAACACTTTTGAGAGACTACAATCAAATGCAAGATATTTTATATTAAATGCAATTTACATATAAATTTTGTAAAAACTTGAATTAAACTTTGAAAGATTCCTTATCCTACATTTTAAATTTATATTTGAATGACAATTTTATTTGCAAATTATATAATAAATCTAACTTAACCATGCATCTATTAAGCATTGAGACAGAAAATATTTATGTACAAACTTCTAATTACATAAAAAGATAAAAGAAGAAGAAGATAGATTTATTTTAATTTATTTCTTTTTCCATCAACTTATATATATAAAGAGTTTGACATTAAATATTTTCCATATCATTTTATTAACATTATTCATAAATATACAAAGATCTTTTTTGACATGCATTATCAAAAAACAATACTTTTTTCATGGAAAAAACTTTGAAAAACACTTATGAGTGTTCGCATAATTTATTATAACATGGTTGTTGACATAATACTACCATACTGTATTGGTAGAAATTTTTATTTGCATAATC
The DNA here is from genome assembly GCA_031772625.1 of Pinus tabuliformis. Lineage (NCBI taxonomy): Eukaryota > Viridiplantae > Streptophyta > Pinopsida > Pinales > Pinaceae > Pinus > Pinus tabuliformis. The sequence continues at coordinate 608,816,549 of CM062812.1, forward strand.
ATTTTTCGTCTATAGTTTTCACCATGAAATTTTTAAAAATTTAAAATATAATGGTAATTGATCAAGTTCATGATCAATGGTCAAGAATTCCAATAATGAATGTCGTTATGTGATAGAGATGTGAGACATATTGCATTGTAGTGATTACTTGTTTATGTGTTGGATAAGAATCAAAATGCCTCTGGCAAACAATCACATATTTCATGCTCTCTTGGTTTATCAATTTTATTTGTAAGTGGTAGGAATCTATAGGTAACTACAAGCACATGGATTACTTCATATCAATTTGTAAAACCATCTCTTTTACATGGAAGAGGTGCAATGTTAAATTTTTTATCTCCCGTGTTAAAGTAAAGTAGGTTGTATTATATGTAGGTATTTGTATTATGTTAATATGAAAATAGGATTCATACATATGTATATATCAAACCAAAGTGGTGTTGTTTATTGAAAGTAAAATAATAGTTATAAATCTAATAAATCCTATATTATGGCCATTATACATCTCATTAGATGAATAAAAACAAATGTATAAAATATTGAACAATAAAAATAAAATCATGAATACAAATTAGATAAGAATGCAAACATTCAATAAAAGGAATGCATGATTGTGGATGTGCCTTAATGGATAAGAAATATAATCTCCAACAAGGGGTTTGTGGGTTTAAGTCATATTAAGTGTTCAACTCACAATCATACTATAGAAAAATGGAATCTATATTCATAAAATACTATTGGAGGGAAAAATAGAGAACTCACAATGTTATTTTTATGCTAGTGGAAATAATAATAATAATGGAGAATTATTTACAAATGTTGTTTGTATTTTAGATTTCAATAATACTAATAAATTATATAAAGTTCAATGGGCCGTGGTTTAGTGGTTAAGACAAAATGACACCATGTTAATGCCTCGTGTTTAAACGCCAATAGGCATATAACCCTAGATATAATTGATTAAGTTTGACAAAATTCATATGAAAAATTATTTCAAATTATAAATTGTATAAACGCTTTAGTCGTGGCCAAATATTATTCTTACAATCCTTGCAATCCCCCCCCTCCCCTCTTTATAATAAGATAATATCATTATGTTGAAGCAATCGATACAAAGTTTTAAGCTCAAACATAAATGTCTAGAGTATGATTTGGTGCTCTAAGGCAGATAGAATGAGTAAGAATTGGTTCATCAAGGAAGGTGAAATGAGTGGTATTTGGTGTGCTTAAGAAAAAACAATCAAATGCAAGAAATAAAAAGTGTTGTCATACTATTTGGTATTCTAAGGGTGTGTTTTTTTCTTCTTATTTTGTCAATGTGGTTCACAATCCTTGAAGATTAGTGATCACCACATCCATGGAGTATTTGTACTAGGTAGATCAACCTGAAAGGATCACTTCCTGTCAGCTCAACCTAGCCCCAATACTGTCGAGAGAATTGAACCTGTACCTCTCAATAGCAAATGTTCTTTAACAACTGGAACCTGATTAATTGAGGTAAGCCTAAGAACTTCTAAGGGTGTGTTCTTATTTCAACTCTATAATTTTTCAAAAAGCGTATTGTTAATAATTATATTTATCAATGATAATGTTATTCTCACAAACTATAATCCATAAAATGAATATTTAAAGGATTCATTAATGAGTCTTATGGAAAGTATATCTTACATGTGGTGGTAACACACTATCCACTTCATATGAGCAATATACAGATACTTCCATATACTTCCTCATTTAACATGATAAAAGGGATGCATATATGTTTCCCTCGTATTCCAAGGAGTCATTATCACTATTCCTCTTCACTTTAAGTTTCATTTAAATTCCTTTAAATGTATCTATTTACTTTAAATTTCATTTAAATGTCTTTAGATGTATCTATCTACCAATCTTATAGTTAAATCCATTATATCACATAATCTTTATATTTTTAAATGGGTATATAAAACCAAATTTATATATTTAATTTTGAATTTTAAATCCAGTATATCATACCATCTTTATCTTTTTGAATGTGTATATATAATCAATTTATATGTGTAATTTTGAGTTTTAATATTTTCCAGGATAATCTTACTTCAATGATGATTTTAATTTTTTTAATAAATACCAAAATTTGAAAAATAATTATAATCTCTTACTTTAATAAAAAACAAATTCATTATAAATTTATAAAGTAATTGTAATAATTGATTATTAAAAAAACAACGAAATAAAAATTACATAAACAAATTAACTATGGCATGCCTTAACAAGTTATAGCATAATGAATAGGTTAAGAATATCGTTTAATAAGATGGAAGAAATATAATTTTTAATTTTAGATATTTATGCATAAAATAGGGGAGAAAAAAAAAAAAAAAGTAGTATTTGAGACTTTGTTAGAAGATTCATTTTTAATTTTTTTTTAAACTTTGTTAGAAGATTCATTTTTAATTTCTTTCTGGTGAATTTTTTTTTGTCTTATATTTATTGATGAACCATCTTCTCTTGAGATTAATAGTTTTGTAATAGAGACTAAAAATACAAGTTTCAAATAACTTTGGTATATGATGATATATATAAAAGATATTTGTATTATTATTATTTTTTTGTAATATTTGATTATAATTTATATTTATATTTAAAAAACCAAAATTATATATGATATTTTTGATAGTCTAATATTGTCTTAGTCAAAAAACCGATATGTTGATAAGTACATAACAAAAGCCTACCACTGAAGGGTGAATCATTGACGTGGTAAGTAACCAATCATACAAAAACCAACAAGAGATACTTATATTTGATCATTTTATTTGTTAACCACTATCGCCATGCAAAAATGAGGTTGACAAAAACACGGTAACAACCACCAACTATGAGACCATGAGATAGAAACATAAGCAGAGATGGGCGTATTCATCCAGGATAATCACCGGGTGATTTGGAGAGGAGTCTACATTGACCATATTGATTGGTTGAGCATTTATAACTACTTCACCATCTAGAGGAGCATTGAAGTCAGTGTCTAGAGTCTCAGACAATATAGCGTTCTATTTTGCTCAATCTAACCATAAGTTCATCCATGTCATAGCATATGTCCTTGAGAATCTGCTTGAAATCCTCTTGACCCACAAAGAGATTATAATTATCAACCTGCTTATCTCAGAGCATCATGTGAAGAAGAGTCTCCATCTACCTATTTGTATATATAGAATGCATGAAATATAACCTCATCTTCCGAAGTTTACTAGAGTCTGGCACCCATTTGGTGTTGCCATGGCAAAACTCAGAATCTAAGAAATAAATACAGTCTTTGAACTCTTTAGCTTCCAAGGTGCGGATTTCATTTCGGACCTCCAAGGGAACTACATCAAAAAAAGTTTGCAACAAACTCCCATCTGAAGAGTCTTTGGTGTCTCGAAGAGGATGCCCTAGGTGCACCTCCCCTGCAATTGAGTAATCATTGATAGGGGGCCATGAAAGGCCAATACATGCAAGAAAATAGAGCCCGAGCAAATTGGTACAACCATGAAAAGTGACTTGGACTACAAAGTGGACAAGATTACCCAATTAGGACCCAAAGGACTGAGTGAAAATTATCATGAGGCTTACACTTATGAATGAGAAAGCCAAGATATATATCATCGAGAAAAATATAGAGGAAGGAGCCTTGACCCAATGAAACGTTAGACCCTTTATAGATAAGAACCCGAGAGTACTTGACATAAGCCTTTTGGGAATATCGAAAGAGAATAAAGTCACAAGCAAATTGAAAAAGACCCACTGTACCAAAATCCCGTGACCAGAACTGAGCAATTGAATGAGATTCCATAGGGCTCAAGGGATTTAAGGTCACCTGTGGGAAAAATAACAACGAGCTCAAACGAAGGCCCAAACAAGGTATTATGAAGGAAGCACACGAAGTACGTCATCACTCTTGTTGTAACACGTTACCCCTGACCATGAGACACCTTAGGAGAGTACAATAAAATAGGGGCCTACTACAAGACTTCAAATAGCCTAAACAATGAAATTGCAAGACAGACGACACCAAAATCAATGAATAACATTGATACAGAACATGATGTAGACCTCAAATAACATATGACAATGACCAACAAAAGGATTTAGGCTAACTTAAAGACTCCAGGGAAGAACCAGAAACCAAAATTGAAATACCTCTCTAAGGACATACGATATCAACTAAGTGAGTAATGTTGAGTGGAAGGCAAGGAACTAAACCAAGCCCTGTATGCAAGACAAAAGAGGTTCGCCACCTTAAGGTCACCTAAAGAGTTCTCCACCCTACTTCATGAGACAAACTATTATATACCACAACCGATGAAATGAAACATTTAACAGATGCGCGCCCAAGTTGAATCAATATGCCCACCAAGTGCCAAGTGTGATATTTCTCCCACGAAGCTATCATCCCAAGAATTCGTAGAATGGTGAGGTCATAAATGGGCCTCGATCGTTTGTCAGGGTGATGCCCTACCATATCCATTCCCACATATGAGCTCACAACCTTACTTACTCCGAATAACCATTTCATTTTTCAGTAATCCTCACAAAACACACATTCCTCGTTGCTCATCCTCGCAAATTTAATGTGCAAATGCCTGCGCCATACAGAGGCTCTATATAAATCGATATGTAGCCACGGGTGATGTGAGACTTGCCAAGTGGAGGCCAAAGAACAACAACCAAAGTCTACCTCCAAATTGACCAAACAAATCGTTTGCATGTCAATCATGAGTGGCAAAATCACTAGTTCGTCAGAAAATAGAAAGTCGATAACCTGCCCTTAAAGATATTAACATTATTATTAAATTCAAGATAAAATTAACAAAAACATACATTATTTATCTAAATATTCTATCACTATCACTAAATGAATATATTTTCCACTATTATTGGTCCAAAAGATCTAATTATATACCATTCAAATTTTCCACTACAAATTAATAGGAATCAAAGCCTTCACCAAATCAATAAAAAAATATACCCACCCTTCACCATTGATATCTTATCGTATTAAAATTCTCATCATGATGATACGAGCTATTTTCACTCTTTAATTAAGTATAGGAATTCATATTTCCACATTAATATGTAGGATAGGAAGAATTGAAACATAGATAATAAGAATGGCTACTATCAACATTATCTCACTAAATTAATTATGGGTTATATTGTTATTGGTTTCCATTTTGTGTGTGAGGACTTTGTTATGATGTTACTTTGTCCTTATTGTTTGAAGATTTTCCATTTATCTAGTTATCTGCAGTGTTCGGTGGTATAGGTTTCGTGGCATACGATTTTATAATGTCTTTTTGATGATTACTTTATGATTTTTTTTTGGTTTGAAAAATACATATTCTTGAAGTGGAGACTAATGTTGCCATATCAATATTTGGAATTATGCATGAAAACAATACATTTATTTAAATTTTTTGGTTTATCGGTTTGAAATTTGATCTTTTAATATTTTTATCTTAATTTTTTATGTTATCATTTTTAATTTCAATATTTTTTTGGTCTATATGATAGTTTATATTAAAAAGGAGATTAGGTATCTAACCTAAAATCGTTACATTTTTTCAGAGATATTAATATTCCTTGTGAGTTCAACACTGAGTATATTGGTTCAATCCAAACCCTCACGTGGGTACTTCAAGAGACAAAAAATTTATACACTTTCAAACTAATTTTTTTCAAAATATCTTCAAGATCTAAATACATTTAAATTCCATTTCTTACTACTTGTCAATATGTCTTTCACTGACCTCTCATTTTCCTTGGTGAGATGTTTTTGTCATTTTTCCCAAATAGGAGCCATCAAATGTTTTCTATTAACTTCAAGGGGTCGTATATGTTGTCTTTGTCGCCCCTGGAAGGTTCTTTCCCATTTATATGATTTGAACATGGGTCTCCTTTGTCTTTGAATCTGGTGAATCCGCTTTGATATGCTTCTTCGTGACTTTTTCTTTTCTTCCTTCTTTTGAGTCATGTTCCTTGTCAAGATCTTTCCCGATTCCCTTGATGGCTCCTTCAGTTTCCTTAGGGTGATGTCCGACATGTTTTTTAAGCTCATTGAAGGGCTTCCCACTGTTGAGAAATCAATTTGACTATAAATTAGGATAGATTTCTCTTCTTTGATAATTGCTTGTGAATGTTGTTGGCTTCTTATTAATGTTTATTATGTTCTCTTCATTAAATAATTACCAAATGTACAAAATATGAAGATCACAAGAAACAAGGAACACAAGATATAGGCTCCAAGCCAAGGTGAAAACCCCTCAAGGGGGAAAACCCAGAAAAAATTCTCTTCTTATAGAATCAGATCAAAGTGAGATATCCAAGACCCATGACCATAAAAAGACTCCAACCCTCAAGATGCCAAGTCAAGCCCTCCTTCCACATAGAAAATCCATCAACAACAAGAGACAAACAAGAGATGTGCCAAGGAAAAACTTCCACAAACCTGAGCTTAAGAGAAACTCTTCTTTACTTGTTAATTTCTGACTTTGGCCCTCCTTCCTTATGTGATATTTCAGATCAACTCATGCAAAATGCTTGTCTCCAAATGAGCTCAGTTCACCCTCTATTTATATTGTCCAAAGGGGTTTGAATATACATGTCTTTTAGGGCAAGGATGACTTGATAGCGAAGGCCGACTTGGCATCTATAGGCAATTTTTACCCAAATTACATATTTGAAAATCCTTTTTCTAGACTACAAATATGCCTTTGACTTTGATCAATACAAATAATAATGAGCATGAAGGACATGATTAAATAAAATAATAATATGACTTGAGAATGAAATCCATGCTTGAAAAATAAAATTCATTTTTCTTCTTTTTGTTTTTACATAAAATATACAATGACATAAGTGCAAAGATAATTATGAAGACCAAACCTAGTTACATTTTCCAACACCCATTGCTTCCTATGCTGATGGAATGTTGCCTTCTTCATGCGATGGAATAGAATTTTGATTGTTCCCATCTATCTCCTCTTCTTCCTTCTTCTCCTTTTTCTGGCTCTTAGATCTCCCTAGCCTCTTGTTCAGCGTTTACCATTTCTTCCTCGGGTGCTTCTTTTCTATTGTCATTATTTGCAACTTGTTTTTCATTTTCCTCTCATGATTGCAAAATCTCAAAAGGATTTGATGAGGTTTAAGCTGCATTCTTACCTTGATTTGATTGAGTTTTACTTTCTACTGCTTTTCCTTTGTTCCCCCCCGCCTCTCTATGTTTGCCATTATTCCTCTTATGTTTCTATTGTTCCCTCACCCTTGCATGGTTGAGCCTTCTTGCAATCTCTTGTGAAATGGCCATATTCATGGCATATCTAGCATTTGAAAGGAAGCTATTCATAGTACAAAACTTGACGATGGCTCCAATTGCCTTGTGTGAGGTTGATCATCGTAGTTAGGCCCCTCTCTAAATCTACTTCCACACAAATATTTGCACAAGCAAACTGAGAACCCTTGGGGTTCAACTATGTCCAAATATTTCCCTAGACCATTTCCAATTGCTCTTAGACAATCATCACTCCAACACAATAAAGGGAGTTTAGGAGGCTTTACCCAGACATGCACTGCATTTGGAATATCATCATCCGGGTCAAAGTCCAAGAACCATTTATTCAGGTACATTCCTCGAGTCCCAAAGAAATACATGACGTTTCTGAATATTACATCTTTATCTTCTTTGTATTTGAACATGAAAGCAAAGAAATCGTTCCCACATGTAAACAAGTCAGTTTCCTTTCATCAATGGCTTCCACGTTTTTTCTAGCCATTGATCCATATATATGGGGGATAACCACAATCCAATGAATTTCCTTACTAAGGGCCAATAAAAAAAAGCCAAAGAATTTCATCGAAACCTTAGAGGAAGTGCCACAAAGGGAATGGTTTCCACCTTATTGACAAATATGGTATGCGCTTCTTTTGTTCAAGATTTCATGGAGAGTGATGCTACAAGGGCCTAAAACGCTGATACCAAAAGATATGGATTCAGATGTTCCACGACTGACTGCCCTTATTGAAGAATGACATGGAAAAGAAATGAAAGACATGTTAGTTCACCATGCTCGAATTCTTCACAAGGCCTATCTCCAGTGTAAGGACGAAGACCAATGGGGCTCAAGTTCTTCAAAGTCTTATCTTGGGGTTCACACGAAGTATTTCAAGGTTGTCTCCACGCGAGAGAAGGAAGCCAAAAGATAAGGCTCTAAGAGCAATAAGACATTGACTCAAGGAGATGGTAAACAATTAGTCAACTTAGGGGAAATCATGTTAATGTTAGAGGAATTTCCTCCCTTAAATTCTTGAATTTTCAAAGAATTTTATATGTAACAATGAATGTCATAGTTAGTTTATGATTATTTATTATTGATCAGTAACTTACTAATTTCAATTAAACTTAATATGAGAATTTCTGAATTTTGAATTTTTTTGAAATCCAAGCTATATATAACTTTTTATTTCTAATGAATAAAGTAATTTACTATATTAAAAATATATATATATATATATATATATATATATATATATATATATATATATTTATAAAATATATTCTTATTTCAAAAATATATGAATAAAATAAAGGAGAACTTTAAAAGTAGAACAATCTACATGCGCTAGGAGAAGGGCTTGAACCTCCGACCTTGTGGTTAACAGCCACACGCTCTAACCAACTGAGCTATTCCAGCCACGATTTCAACAACTTTTATTTATATTTTTTTGTAGTGTTTACTGGATAATGAATATTTTAAAACATCATGCAGCATTCATTTGAATTTCTAAAAAAGAGTAACAAATCTCTACGAAAGACACGAAATTAATTATCACCTTCCGTTGCCGGGATTTGAACCCGGGTCGCGTGGGTGAAAACCAGCTATCCTAACAGGACTAGACGACAACAAAAATATGCTATAAAATTTTAAAATGAATTCTCCTCTCTCACTCCATTTTTTTTTCAGAGGAAAAAAACCAGTATAGATTTATATTAAGAAAATATAAAAGGTCTTCAGTACATAAAACAGATGAAAGAGCTATAAGAAAAAGCCCCCCACTATTTGCTGAGTAACAATAGACAGATAGTCCAAATCAACCAGTGACTGAAACAGGAAAAACATAAGACAGATGAATGAGCTATAAGATAAAGCCCCCCACTATTTGCATAATAACAAAAGACAGATAGTCCAATCAACCAGTGACTGAACCAGGAAAAACCCATGAAACACATCTATATAGCCCGCTTGTCCAATATTGCCACAGATAACAAAACTGGAAGAAACAACCCGCATAATGTAGAAGGATCCGACAGCTTCTCCTTTTAATGGAGATCCAAAAAGACAAAACCATCGATGTCAGAAGATAAGCAGCCGCAGAGTCATGTATCATGAACATTTGGCGAGAGGACGTTTTGGTGAGAAGATTCATGGAAAGCCAGGATCTTCTGAAGAACAGCATGTAGGGGTTCCCTTGAACCTTGGAAGATATGTGCATTTCGCCAGATCCACAAAAACCAACAGGATATAATAAACAACGACCTCCAGGATGAGGATTGCCTACTCCACCATATAAAAGCATCCTGAGACTCTGCCAAATCGAAAATATTCTGCGGTTTTGGCAAAAACTATGTCGTTCTCATTATCGTGCTGCAGGAAAAGCTACTGGCTTAAAAATCTTTTAGATAAATATATTAAATTACTTTATTCAAAAAACAGTTTATCAATATTCTATCATTTGAATTTATGTATGCTTGATAAGAACATCAATATATAATTAAAATAAATCAAAATTTAAAATATTTAAATAGTCCTATTTTTATTGGCCTAAAGATGTAATTGTTAAAATTAAGGAAGACAACTTACAATCTAAAATTTAGTAGTTCTGAGGTGAGCAAGTTGTACTTGGGACTCCCTAAAGTGGAGAAAGCTATGCTAATTCATTATTGAAATCAGAATATATAAGTTTATGTCATAATAGGGAGATTTAGAACTGACATCTAGAAAATAGGAACTAATCTTAATCTAGGACACACATTCAACAATAAAACAAACTTTCTCCAATACTACCTATTCTCCATTAATTTCAACACTCCCTCTTAATGGAGATAGGGTTCACATGGTTGTCTTTAATTTCCTCATTGTTGTCCTCCATCAGCAAAGGAATGTGCCACTCCTCATAGCCTTTGTCTATGTTTCCTTAATCAACATGCTCATGAAATATAACATCTCTACTCGCAAACACCTTGTGAGTAGATGGATTAAACAGTTTGTATGCTTTAAACTCAGAACAATACCCTACAAATATGCATTTAATGACATTCGCATTCAGTTTCTTCCTATCCTCTTTAGGAACATGAGCAAAAGATTTTGAACTAAAAACTCTTAAATGACTAACTGTGGGTTTAAAACCATATAAAGCCTCGAATGGAGTCTTAAGGTCAAGGCTCTTCATTGGACTCCTATTCTTTAAATAGACTAGAGTATTAATGGCTTCTGCCCAAAAACCATTAGATAGGTTTTTACCTTTCAACATGCTACATGCACACTCCACCAGAGTTTTGTTCTTCCTCTCTACAACCTCGTTTTGTTGTGGAATGTGGGGTACTGTAAACTGTTGAATTATCCCATGGTCCCTGCAATATTCAACGAAGTTTCCCAGCTTGTATTCTCCCCCTTGATATGACCGGAGAATTTTGATGACCTTTCCTGTCTATTTTTCAATCATACTACAAAACTCTTTAAAATATTCAAATGCATGACTCTTCTTTTTTAGAAAATACACTCAAGTATATCTTGTGCAATCATCAACAAATAATAAAAATAATATTCTCCTCCTAATGATCTTGTCTACATTGGTCCACATATGTCAGTGTGCACAAGTTCGAGGATATCTCTCTTTCTTCTATTTAAACTTGAGGGAAATTCATCCATGTGCATCTTCCCAAGTGCACATCCTTCACAATCAACATGTGCATTTTTTAAAACAGGGAGTCCATTGACCATACCTTGTTTTTGTAGCAGCAATAAGTCAAGAAGATTGATATGTCTGAATCTTTGATGCCACAAATTCATTGTTGTCAAAGTTGTTGAAGTTAATGTTTGATGTGATGCGCTCGTAACATTCAACTTGTATAGACTTCCAACTCATATTCCTATTGCAATTGGCTTCAAATGATCCAGCAAATCTTTAATAACACAGTAAGATTTAAAGAACACTACCTTAAGATTATGGTCAGTAATCATAGAGACAAAGATCAGATTCTTTATAATTCCTAGTACATACATCACATTATGAATACGCCTGATATTACCATCAAGCAATATCACAGGTATATTTTTGTACCCTTTAATCTGGTATCCTCTGTCATCACCAAGGTAGATATTAACACCATTGCTAGTCTCTTTAAAATTTTCAAACCAACGTCTATTACATGTCATGTGAGTGGAAGCTCTGGGATCCACAAACCAAGTTTATGCTTCATCATTCTCAGCGAAGAAAGCAAAATCAAATACAAACAGTATGAGGTTCTGATTATGATCTTCTTAAGAAAAGTGCCCTGCATGTTTCTTATGTCTATGTCGAGTTTCATCAAGCTTCTTCTTATGGAAATTCCTAGCAATGTGACTAGATTTACCGTAGTAAAAACACTTAATCCCTGAATCATTTATGGTCGAAGACATACCTTGAGGTGGCTTTCTCTATGGTGTACCTTCACCTTTCTGTCCTGTGCTTGCTTTCCCTCTGAAAGGATTTTTCTTCACCATTAATGTGAGATCTGAATTCTAGGGTTTTAGAGTCATCCACCTCTCTTCCTCTTGCATCAAGATCCCTGTCAATTCTTCAAAATTGGGGGCTTTCTCCCTCGCATTCAGGCCTGTAATAAACATCTGATAATCATCAGTCATACCATTCATGGTAACCGTGACAAGATCAATGTTCGACATTGTCTCCCCTATATCGGCCAACTTATTTCTCAGCTCCTTGATCCAAGAGATGAATGCAATGACTGATTCATTCTCCTCCATTTTAATGGAGAGAATCTTGCTCTTCAGGAACAATAAGCGATTTGTATTCTTTATCTCATACAAATCCTTGAGAGTTGCCCAAATATCATTTGTTGATTTACACTCTCTGATGTGAGGGATAATGCAGTCTTTCACTGACAATTTCAACAACACTTTTGCTTTGTTCTCCCTCTTCTCCCAATCCTGAATTGTTGCAGCTGTTCCACCTCCGGCTACAGTCGGCTTCAATTCATCCCCATTTGCAATCACCCAAGAACTTTGCCCCTCAAGTAGTGTCGACAAATTGAATTTCTAGTTTGAATGATTCGACCCATCGAGCTTGTTGCTCTCATTCAAGTATGCCTCTGCGATATGATTATTCATCGTGACATATCGATCTATGGATCTGCCTCAAGATCCTCAACCTTCAACAATCAATGATTTCAATAAAAAAACGTGGGTGATCTTACAACGATCTTTCCCAACAAAACATCAAAACAGTGTCTAGAGCGATTTGGACACGCATGCAAGAATACACATAAACAAAATTTCCAATAATATTGTTTTCTTCAAAATCGACTCGAAAACAACTTTCGCGGGCAACATGGACATTTAAATATTTGCATCCTAACAACACCCACAATGTTAATCATGTAGCACATAAAAAATGCAGCAACGACAATGACTGCTTATGTAGCAAGGGATGTAACTTTACTTTCTAGTTCCTCTTTCTTTGTGCCCACGAGCCTATCAATAGCCTCTCCACACATACGTTTAAACCGAATCTCAATATAAATACCTCTCAGTGAATCTCAATGAATCTCCCACAGGACGTGCCACTTTGGTGTATCATTTTTTCATAGCAGTGATCTCCACGATGGCACGCATCCACTACTGATCACAATAGAGTTGCAACATGACTCCCGCACCAAGATGTTATCTCAATTGATCGACGCACCATGTTAAAAACATAGGAATTACAATGACTCCATAGCAGTGATCCATGCAGCGACTCCACAACAACTCGACCACGATCTGGCGATGCTCACACACCGGCGATCCACCACACTTCCACACACAACAATCCACCAACAGGTCGAACGCTGCTTCTGTAGCCATGCCTCCTCGGCCTCCCGTGTGAAGGCACCACCGATAACCTTACCATTAACGTTGTGCCTCTTCAAATCAACATCATGCATCCTCCGATCAATGTCGTGCCTCCTCAGATCAATGCAGCCACTGCAACCACGGATCCATATCGACCTTCGTTTCCTCCGCAGACAAAACAACTCAACCTTGACCTCCTGTGTGAAGGCACCACACCTGTGCAAAACTCCCTCTGCCTAGCCTCTGCTGTCACAGAGTCACAGAACCTTTGTTGCCACATAACCTTCGCTACCCAACCTTTCGGATTTCTAACCAGCGTGAATTTCGGGGTGGGAAACCGTGCCGACACCTTGCGCTGAAGAGAATCGATCTAAGTAGTGGGTTATCAACACATATGCTGGGGTAACGGTCACACTGCTCTCTTCTTTAACCACTTTTGACCAGCGTGTTTTTTGGAACAATGTAAGCGTTGATCTGGGTTCTACCACAAAGAAAAGGAAATCTATCACCAGTCACCACAACTCTACACTTTAGCTCATCTCTGCCACCAACGCAACTCAATTCTCTAGCCACTAAGGTCATTGGCTCTCATACCATGTTAAAAAATTAAAAAAATTAAGGAAGACAACTTATAATATGAAACTTAGCAGCTCTCAGGTGAGAAAGTTGCACTTAGAGACCACCGAAAGCAGAGAATGCTCTGCCAATTCATTATTGAAATCAGAGTATATAACTTTACATCATAATAGGGAGATTTAGAACTGACACCTATAAAATAGGAACTAATTCTAATTTAAGACACGTGTTCCTATTCTCCATTAAGTTCAACAGTTATGTATAATGAGTATTAGTTTCAAAAAATTAAATTAATATATATATATATATTAGATTTGATTTGTCAAATGTTAGGGTGGCAAGTGAAATTTTATTATAAGTCTCGTAAAAATAATAGTAATGATGTTTGTTTTGAGTTTTGGTATTGTTTCTAATAATTTAGGGGAAGATTACACATTAATGCAAGGGTTAATGCTAGCCATTCATACTAATATATAATCTTTGATTTTAGATGGGAACTCAAATTTTTTGATAGGCAAAATGATTTCAAATGATGTTGTTATTGATCATATTCTTCATTCAATCTTAAATTGCAGTTAAAAGGAAGTTCTCAACTTTTCTAACATCATTATCTTTGATATACTCAAATAGAACAATCAAGTTGTGGATCATTTTGCCAATAAAGTCGCCTTCTTAAAAGAGGGGATTATTAAACATCAACAAAAACTAGGTCGATCTACCCATTCCATAGTATGAGGTTTAAGCCACTTTTCTAAGTTCTAGAATGTCCAATGGCTCAACATGTAGTCATCAAATCATATCACAAAGGTAGTTATGAAATGAGATGGGGGCTCCTTGTCACATGCCCTTAGTTATGTAGTTGCATAGTTATGAATTTGGGAGTGGAGTATTCCTTCGTTAAAATGGGATTAAGACATACCAAATGTCATTACTAACAAAGAAGCATAGGTTTACAAGCCCGATAACCAGGATGATTTTTTGTTGTGGGTTTCCTTTCTTGATTTATTGCTTCAGATTTCTAGTGTTTCTATAGCACCTATGTTTAGAGAGAACTTAATTGCTGAGTTTGGTTCTTCATTGAGAAGTTATGTTGGTTTAATTACACTCCAAATCTAGTGATTTCTTGCTTGGTTATATAAAGGTGGCATATTTGAGATTAGTTGTTGGTTCTGGGAAGGCATGGGCTTGTATTTGGTTTCTTGGAATTGGGAAATGCTATTTCCATTTTGTTCTTCAAATGTTTTCATGTTATAAATCAGGAGGAGGTTTGTTCTATAGGCTTGTAGTGAATGGTTCTAATTTTCTTTGGTTTAGTGCTTTTGATTTAGGTTTCCTCTCTTTGGTACTTCTCTCTTGATTGGGTCTAGCTATTGCTTGTTGCTCATTTTTTAATGTTTTTGTAGGTGTGTTAATGTTCTCTTTCTTGTCTCATAATGGATTATCAGGAACTATGAAAAATTAGGAGGGCTTTCAAAAATCGAGAATAAGTTATTCTTGTCAATTGGTCATTAATTTTAACAACCATTACAAAGATTCAAGCGAATGAGCAATAATCAGTTACTTAGGTTGCCACAATTATGGGCACACTTATGTGATAGCATTCTTAAATGGTAGCCTTGGAAGTGAAGTGTAATATGCTTCGAACCATGGTGATTAACATGAGCAAGGGAGATCATTCAGGGGCATCAAACCAGGTTCACTCTATGAACTCAAATTATGGGAGGTTGAATGAGCAAGAAATAATACACCCACTTGATGATGTAATGGAAATTGAGTGGCCAAGTCTAGAACCAAGAAATGCAACATCAAAAGAGGCAAAATGTAGCGTTAGGGTCCTAACCTCTTTAACCCCCTAAGTATTAGATATGTGATTATGCATTTTTATTTATAGAGACCATCACTAGTAAAGAAGGACCATGTAGTGGTGTGAAAACAATGCATGTAAAAAGGCTTACTAGAAAAATCCTTCCCTAAAATGTTCTTAAAAAATAAAAAATACTATATAAAAATGTTGAAATATTGTAAAAAGTTTTTTAAAAAATTATTTGCAATCAGAACTTGGTTCAATTGAAAGTTATCCCCAAAAGAAGCAAGTGAACATTGTTCTACATTAATAAAAATATATTATTATGATTTTTATTTATCTATTATGAATTATAAATATTCTCCCTTAATTTTAAATAATATCTGTAATTTATATTCTAAATATTTTTATTTAAAACGCCACAAATAATATTAAAACATATTCTTAAACACACTCTTAGAGTAAATTAACTTACTTATAAACATGTTCCAATTCACTTATATATTTAAGTATTTATAAGAAAATCTCACTCTCAATAAGAGTACTTAACCTCTCTTAATGCGAAAATGGTGTAAATCACTTAAAAGTGATGTCCTAAAATATTATATGGTTTAGTATTAACACAATTTGGAATGACACAATGCTCAATCTATCTTCATGTGTAAATTCTTCATCATGATCATAATGTTAAGATTGAAGGTAGCATTAGTCGTCCTACTCACCAGGAAGAAGGCCAATAATGAAGTGAAAAAGAAAAATTTGTTTAATAGATTATATATTTTTATTTAAATTTTTAAATTTAAAATTATTAATTATATTATAATTAATTAGTGTAAATTATTTTAATTTTAATTTTATTAATTATTAAAAGCATCAACAAAATTATATGTAAATTTTTTAATTTTTTTTGTTAAGACTATATAATATATCAATTTAATTTAATTTAATATACTATAATTTTGTTTTTATTAATTAAATTACCAATATCATATTTTGGAAAAATTATAATATGTATATCACATTAAAATAAATTAAGATAATAATGATTCACATTCATAAACATGATATTTCAGATCATATAATTAATAAACACAAAATACATAAAAACTTAATAAATTTAATTAATAAACATATAATTAAAATAAAAAAATATTTCTAAATATAAAAATGAGAAATATATAAAATATAAATAGTACCTATAAATTATTGACCATATAAATTTTTATAATAATTTATATTCATAACCTTTCTAATCATTATATTTCAAGACTTAGTATTTAAATTCAATTAATAAGAATATAAAAATTCAATATTTACCATTTTTTGTGCTAATATATATATAACAAAAATGCCAAATGCCATATATATATATATATATATATATATATATATATATATTATGAGGTTTTAATAAAATAAAAAAAATAAGAATATTTCTCTATACAGAGATGTGAGATTTATATAAATGTAAATAATATTATTAAGGACCAACACAGATCCATTTTAACTCCATCTACCAAGTGCTGAGAGGAATCAAATCTCTAGAGGTACAAATCTTTCCCAATTTTTTTTTTTTTTTATTGTTTTCCAACTTCAATAGATATTTATTACCATGATAGTATTTGGAGACATTCTTTAAATTATGAACATGTCCCATTTAGATGCAAACATTGTCATGAATATAGGCATCCTATCAGGGACTATTTGATGAATGCAAAGGAATCACTCACAAAATAACCCTCTCAAAAAAGAAAGATGATTGGGGAAAAGTCTCCCAAATAAAAATAAATTTGAGTCCTTGGGGTGCCTCAAATCGTGACGAAATCCCTAAATCTAGAATCAGGTTCGAGTCTCTCTCCTCTCGAAAGGAGTCTTCGAAGTAAGATAATATTCAATCAAACCTATAACTAGCAGGAAGAAAAATCCATAAGCCCTCACTGATTCCTCCAGAGCATGTGCAAATGTTTCTAGAAGAGTACCAACAAAATCCATTACTACAGGAAATGGTTCGCTCCTTATCAGAAGAAGTTGAAGTGCAAGCCCTACCACAAGATATGGATTCAGATGATCGACGACTGACTACCCTTGTAGAAGAATTTCATAGGAAAGGTATGAAAGACATGTTAATTCATCACACTCAGATTATCCAGAAGGCCTATCTCCAGTGTAAGGAAGAAGACCAACGGGGCTCAAGTTCTTCAAAGTCTTGTCTTGGGGTTCACACGAAGGATTTCAAGGTTGTCTCCACGCAAGAGAAGGAAGCCAAAAGGCAAGGCTCTAAGAGAAATAAGGCATTGATTCAAGGAGATGGTAAACCATTAGTCAACTTAGGGGAAATGATGTTAATGTAAAAGGAATTTCCTCCCTTGAATTATTGAATCTTCAAGGAGTTTTCAATTTAGTAATGAGTAGTAAGGCATTGATTCAAAGAGATGGTAAACAATTATTGAGAAATTTAGGGCATCATTAGATAGGAGATTTCTCTTCTTGATAATTGCTTGTGATATACTTTTACTTCTTGGATTATGATCTTCTTTTTGTTATGTTATTATTGTGATCTTTTTAGCAAGACAATTACCAAATAAACAATAGAAGACAAGTGGCACTGTGTGTAGGCTTGTCAGCCAGGGCCAAAACCTCTCACTCTTTGAGAGGAAAGCCCAATAAGAATTTCTTGTAGATCTTCAATTGATGAATACAAAGACTATGACAAATACCCTTGACTTTAGTGTCCTCCCAAGAACCTTGTCACTAGCCTCCTTGATGCTTTGCCTCTTCTTCTTCTTGGATTCCTTCTAGAGTCTTGAACTGCTCTTCTTGGATTCCTAGAGAATCTCGGTCTCTTCTATTTCACACTGCTCTTTTTGGATTTCCTAGAGAAAATCGGTCTCTTCTATTCCACATTTCTCTTCTTGGTTTTCCTAGAGAAACTCGATCTCTTAGGTTAACCCTGTTCCAGAAACCCTAGAACATCTTTGCTTCCTTGACTAGTCTCTTCAAGAGAGAGACCCCTATATTACTTCTCCTCGACTTCTTCTTGCGAGATCCTATACCCAACAAAGGTCACCTCAATGCAGCAACAAGTTCTTTGACCTTCTCTCTATGCCCTCAGACCTGCTTCCTTCGCACGTGGGAGAGTACACAAGACCAAATCAGAATCTCAGAAGAAACCCTTCCTTCGTTATCCTTCTTTTGTTCTTCGTTTCTCTTGTCTAGTCCTTTCTTTGCACTTATGTTTGCAGGCTCTTCTTCACCAAATTGCTTGCCTCCAAGTGAGGCCGAGTGTGGTTATATATACACATTGCCTCATGTCCATTAGGCCGACATGATCATAAGGAGGAGAGTCGACATCATCTTCTAGGTTTCTATATTCGTTGTAGGCTGACTTGGAGAGCGCTAGTGACAAGGTCTTGGAGGATTACTTTACATAGACAAGTGTGACTCTTTACATGTGTGACATGACTTCATTACATGACAATGACTATTTTATTCTTTTATGACTAGATGACAAAACTCCTAAATGCTCTCAATGGGAGCCTTCACTCAAAAATAAAATCTCTTGCTCATAAAACCCATGATGCAAGCATTACAATAATTTTATTTTTCTTTTGTTCATCTCTTTAAACAAAAATATAACTACATTGCATTATGAAGACCGAACCTAATTACACTTTTCAACAACAATTAATCAACTTAGAAAAAAATGATGCTAATGTTAAAGGAATTTCCTCCGTTGAATTATTGAAATGATCTACTACATTAAAAAATTTAATATTTTTATTTGTAAAATTATGAGTTAAAACTGAAAACAAAACTTTAAATTTAAAACAACCCGCATGCGCTAGAAGGAGGGCTTGTAACCTCCGCCGCCGCACGCTCTAACCAACTGAGCTATTCCAGCAACGATTTTATGCGACTCTAATTTGAATTTCTGAAAAAGAGAATGACGAATCTCTTCGAAAAAGGCTTAAACTTTCATCACCTTCCGTTGCCGGGATTTGAACCCGCGTCGCCTGGGTGAAAACCAGGTATCCTAACCGGACTAGACGACAAAGGAACTATTTTATATAACTTTAAAAATAATTCTACAGTATTTCGTGACAGGGTACCAGCTGCGACCACTCTAAAGATGTAAAACAGATTTCCTCTCTCACTCCATATTCTGCGATTTTGGCAAAAACTATGTCGTTCTCATTATCCTGTTACGGGAAAAAGCCAATGGCTTAAAAATCTTTTAGATAAATATATTAAATTACTTTTTTCAAAAAAAGTTTCTTGCTATTTTATAGTTTGAATTTATGTATGAGAACATTAATAGGAACATTAATAGATAATTAAAATAAATCTATATTTGAAATATTTAAACAGTCCCATCTTTATTCGCACAAATATGTAATGTATAATAAGTATTAATTTCAAAAAAATTAAATTAAAAATTAATTTAGATTTGTCAGAGTGGTAAGTGAAAGATTATTATAAGTCCCCGAAAAATAACAATAATGATGTTTGTTTTGGGTTTTGTTATTATGTCTAATAATTTAGGGGAAGTTTTTGGGATATGTTTTTGGTGATAATCATAATCAAAATTTATTTATTGACGCATTTAGCAAGTGTGGTTCATCGTCAGGACAAGATGTAGAACCAGATCATGGCAACAAATTAAATAGAGAGACCGAACATTCCAATGGCTAGAAAGAAACAACTACTTTTTTTTTTCTTGATCAAGTAAGAGTTGAACCTTCCATTAATCTTAACAAACTACATATTGTACACTTTTTTAACAAAATACATATGGAGCTGAGCAAGGCAACACCAGCTCTGTGAAACTTCAACAGACAACTGGGATGGCAGAACCTCGAACCGAATTCCAACAAGACTACAAAAGAACGATGACAAGACATTCCGCCCTACACAGAGTGCAAAGAATCCAAAATAAACCCAAATAGTTCGCTCTGTATGACCAGCGGACTAAAAACCTGCTTATCGAGCCAGAAGGAGAAGTTGAAAGACTCAACTCTCGTGCAACAAATAACCAGAAGCCCTTGAAGGCGGGCCCACAGAACCGAAGGCCCAAAACAATGCCACAATTGACCCAAGCACCATCCTTACCTTTCGTTTAACTTTCAAACCCGATGACCGTGCGATCCCACCCTCGAAGATCTAACGTCCCTGAGTTGATTTCGGGCCTAAACCTCGCCCACACTTTAACCTTTCTTATGGACCCGAAGAGAATCATAAGCCGCTGCACTAAACTTTTTTGGGTCTGAATGACGAATTAACCGTCGATCATTTTCTCCGCCCGAAATCCATAGGATTGAGGAGTTCCCAAGCGATCACGCCAACATGCCCACGTTTTAACCTGTCTTACGGACCCGAAGAGTTTATAAGCCACCGCACAATAATTTTTCGGGTCTGTTTGGAGAATTATTTCTCGTGCAGCTTTCCGCCCGAAATCCATGGGATGAAGGATTTCTTACGAGATCTCGTCAACTTGCCCACTCTTTACCGTTTCTTACGGACCCGAAGATTAAATAGGCCACTACTTTATAATAATTCGGGTCCATTTGAAAAATTAACCTACGTGCATTTTTCCGCCCGAAATCCATAGGATGAAGGATTTCAGGGCAATCTTTGGTCAGCCGCCTGCCAACCTGCCCGCAGTTTATCACTTGTTTTTGCCCTGTGATTGGTCCACTACCTGTTGTTTCCATTGGTATTCTCTCTGTTCATTTCTCATTTTTTGAAAGTTCTCCCTGTCTTCGATAGCCTGCCTGTGACAGTCCTCACGCAATTGCCCTAATGGCATTGTCATCCAGGCATATTTTCTATTGTTTTTTGAACAGAGTACTCCTTCGTTCGCCAGACGATCTGCTAACCTGTTAGCTGTTCTGCGTACGTGAACAAATTGGAGTGTTCTCAGGGCTCTCAGGTGGGATTGAATACGTTGATAGACCTGCAATAACCACCAGTGTTTTGACACTTTTTCTGGTGTTGTACCATTGCATATCTTCTTGACCGAGTTAATTATCAGTTCAGAGTCTGCTTCTACAATAGCATTGTGTAAATCTGACTTAATCAATATTTCTAGGCATTGCTCTAAGGCCATGAGTTCCGCCATATTATTAGTGGCATTCCCCAAATGACTGTGAAAGATGATTTGTATGCATCCTTGCTCATCTCTTATGAATCCACCATAACTAGCCACTCCAGGGTTTCCTTTAGAGGCTCCATCTATATTGAATTTCAGAAAACCATGTGGAGGAGGTTGCCAGAATTCCTTACCCGCTGTTGTATAGCTTGCGTTCTTGCTTATGCCCTAGGGGATTGGCAACTGGAGACCCAATTGCAAAAGTATATGTGCATCTTGGTTTTGAGGAGGGTTTCCAGGGGTTTGCTTAAAACAGGTACTTAAAATTTCTTTTAGTTGTCTTATAATCTGATCTATGATGCTCTGTGTCGAGCCAATTCTATTCTTGAAAATCCTATTATTGTGTTCTTTCCAAACATCCCAGATCAAAAAACCTGGAATTAGAGTCCATGCTTTGTTGACTGTTTCATTTTCTGAGAAATCTTTCCGCCAATTCTTTAAAGTGCCAGTAATGCTAGATGCGTCCCTATCAGTTTGCCTGAAGATTGAGGCTACCCAATTCCACAAGGTAGAGGTGAATGGGCAGAGGTTGAGTAGGTGATCCATCGTTTCTTCTTGTAGACCACACAATTGGCATCTAGATGGACCAACTAGACCTCTTTTCCGAAGATTCTCCCAAGTCAGAATCTTTTTATGATGCACCAACCACATGAACAATTTAATTTTCATCCAGTGCAAGTTCTGCCATAGGTCCTTCCATATCTTATCAGGGTTTGGAAAGTCAAGCCCAATGGCAATTCTTTTGGCTTCTTTGAGATTGAAACTGCCTTCATTGTTTCTTCCCCATCTTAGTTGGTCAGAGAAAGTAGATGTTAATATCTTTCTTTGTTCCAAGATGACCACAAGAGCTTCTGCTTGGGCCTTCAAAGGGGTTTCTTCACTGTATCTTGGGTTCTTCCATGTTCTCCATTTATCCTCATATCTTGTTTGATCCCAGAAATCACTTACCCTGAGTAAACCTTTACTGTCAGTGTCATCCTTAAGATTGGCTAATTCTTCTCTACACAGGTTAGGTTCCTGCTGCCAGTTATCCTCCCAAAACCATGCTAGGTTTCCATCTCTGATCTCCCAGAAACTGTGCTTCTAAACTATGGCTCTATTCTCCCAAGCACTGTTCCAAATGTGGGAGCCCTTGATGTGCCCAGACATCTGAATATGGTCTCTTTCTTGCCAATTGTTTGCATACTTATGTTTCCAGAGCTTGGCCCATGGAGTTGCCAACTCCTTTAGCCATCTCCACCAAAGTTACGTCGTTTGGTTTGAATATCCTTTCCAAAGGAACTAGACCCCATGGAATGGCGTTTTCCTTCAACTGCAAAACCTTCTGTCTAGCAATGCTTTCCTCCCATGTAGTCGGTTGCTCTTCTGTTATTTCTTCCTCTTCTCGGTCAATCACAGAGTTTGAGAATTCCTTGATGACCTCCATGAAACGCTTGATCTGCTCATCATCCTCAAATACTTTCCAATGTTTCACATTGTCCGACACCGAGGGTCTATACCTGACTTCAATTTCGTATCTGAGCAAAGGATTTTGTGGTGGCTGGAAGTTGCTGGCAGCAATGGCTAAATAATTAGTCATTTGATTTCCTTATCTTAGCAACATATGTATATTGAAAGCTAAGAAGAAGTTGTTGATCAAGTCCCAAACCTCATTTCTGTAGGCCCTCAGCCAGGGATGTTTGGTTTGGCATTGGTCTTTGATCTGCTTGACTACTAGTTCAAAATCTCTAAATACTGTCAGACAATCAATATTTAGATTCTTTGTCACTTGTAGGCCCAGTAGCAGTGCCTCATATTCTGCCACATTGTTGGTGGCCTCAAACTCCAATTTGAAAGATAGAGGAATTAAGTTACCTTCTGGAGATATCAGGAATACTCCTACCCCATTTCCTTCTTTTGAATTTGCCCCATCAAAATACAACTTCCACACCTTGCTACATTCTTTGAGC
This sequence comes from Pinus tabuliformis, assembly GCA_031772625.1. Taxonomy (NCBI): domain Eukaryota; kingdom Viridiplantae; phylum Streptophyta; class Pinopsida; order Pinales; family Pinaceae; genus Pinus; species Pinus tabuliformis. Next base: position 608,840,156 of record CM062812.1, read on the forward strand.
TTCATGTCCAATTGGACTACATGTTGTATTTGTGTTTCTTCTGGGATGAATTCATCTTCTTATAACATGAAGCAGGAGACGTATCTTTTTGTTGTATACACAGAAGAATTGTCTGAACAATCAGCTCTGGTGACTGTTTTGATGAATCTGGACTCCCTTTATAGTCTCCTTTCCTCTCCACCAAAGATAGGAATGGTAGCATAAGTTAGATCCATCTTGATAGATCCTCCAATATTAGATCCCCAAGACCTAGACAACAACGTACCAAACCTTGTTGGGATGTCTGCAACTACAATATCCATTACCACACTTTTTGTTGGGATCTGGGCCAAATTTACCACTAGGTGTCTGATCGTCCCCATGCACTTGACTCTCTTAGAGTCAAAAGAGTAGAGGTCCCTATATGGTCTGGTTATTTATAGGCCCAGCTGCTCCATTACGGATAATGGCATCAAATTATGAGAAGCTCCGGAGTCTAACATGCAATTGTGCAGCAGGAGGTCGTGTACTACCAAATTTACATAGAAAGGTGGGTGGAAGGGTCTTGCTCCTCAACATGAGGTCCAAAGACTACCATAGGCATTTCTTCTTGTAGGTTTAGGCTATCAAGGGGCTGAACTGAACTGGAAGGAAACATAATTGAGAGACTTGGGCCTTGTAAGTGGGTTGTTGCAAGAGCTCGGACAATGGGACTGGGATCTTGACTTTTTCAAGCTCTTTATGGAGGTTAAAGAGTGTATGACCTTTTTCTCCAGTGTTAGTTTCTTCAAACTATTTTTCTTTTTCATGAACATGTTTAGTGGGGGGAGGTGACTTACCTCTTTTAATGACTTCAGGCTTATGGTTGTTTTGTTCAGAGGACTCTTTCTTCCTTGAGATAATTGGGTCTACAGGTGCATTTCCCTTATCAACAAAGTTAGGGGGCTCCTGGGAGAAAGTACCTTCGTTCTGATCTGGTGATCTCAATCTCTTTCTGGATGATCGGAGATCGTACTTCTTGTGCAGTTGAGTTTGCATGAAGTCAACGAACTACTTGCAGTAGCCATCGATCTCATCATCATTCAGTGTGGCCTGCAGCTCCTCCTCATCTTCATATGCCTTGAGTTCTTGTCCCTCCTCTAAGAAAGAGGAGTACAAGTTCCCCTGAAAATTACTTGGTTCTAGTGACAGTTCCTCTGGATCATCTTCTATATACAATGGAGGATGAATATGGTCTTGTTTCTCTTTCCTCTCCCTTTGCATCAGTTGTAGGGGGAGACCTTCTTTATTGGGGATTATAACCTCGATTGGCAGCTGGGAAGCTCTGCCTCTAGAGGATTTTATTCTCCAGCTCCATCTTTGTCATTTTCTTGGATAAGCTCTCTATCAACCTATCCATCTCCTTTATCCTTTGTTGTTGAAATTTGCTTCCACTTGGGGAAGATACCTCCTCTTTTCCCTTTTCTTCTCTCTAGGGTCAAATCTACTTTGTGACTTCCCTGTGGAGGTAAAGTTTGCTTCCAATTCGAGGGCATCGATTTGGATATGATCTAAGGTAGGAGATCTTCTTTCTCTAAGAGTAAAGTTGAATTTTGAATCGAGGGCCCCAACAAAGACTACTCGGGCAGCAGTCTGTGGAGGTTTGATTTTAGCAGGCCTATTCTTGTACAATTTATTAAATCTTTTAATAAAATTTGAGATATCCTTGTTGGATTTCTTCTTTCTAGCATTCAACTTGGTGAGGATGTACCCTTGGTCTCTCTTCTCACCCCATTTCTGAAAAACAAAGTTCTCCATTTCTTCCCAAGTGTTAATGGAAGCATTTGGAAACCATTTAAACCATTTCTTGACCTCCCCATCCAAATATTGGATGAAAATCCTCAACACTACGTCCTGATGCTCAAAATTTAGAGCCTCTACAAAGGCACAAAAAAATTGTATGTGTTTATGGGTTGTTATGTTAGCTTCTTCATTATACCTAGGTAAGATATTGAGGTAATCTTGGGGCATAGCATTTGGAGGTTGAGGCAGGTTTAAGGGAGCATACTTATTTAGAAAAAAAACTTAGACAACCATTTGTATCAAGGGTGGCGGTGCTTGAATTCGTGCAGTAGCTTGAGGTATTACAAACGGTAGGACCACTAACTAATAATAGAAGGAATGATTGTTCACACAATGGGTATGGCTTCTTTGGGGTTTATCTATTATCTCCTCAACTTCTTATTTGTCCTCTAGGGAGGATGCACTAAATAGCTGACCATTCTCAGGAGGATACACCAGAACTCTACGAGGGGGTTCAGGACAATAAATTACGACCTTCTATGAATTGGATAAGGAACTTTCAGGAAGCGAGGGCCTAGTTGTAATCTTTTTATGAGAGGGATTTGCACGGGTATGGGGCCTCTTAGGAGCGAGAATGAAAAATAAAAATATAGATAGTGGAATCACCAAGGTAAGAAATATTTAACCCACACTTCCCTTACTCACCTGACAGAGGGAATGCAAAGATTTGCCATACCCAGGGAAAATTATTTCAGTTCTGTCCCCGGCAACGACACCAAAAATATGTTGTGGCTGATTCTAGCACCTGTAGTAGTAGTGCTTCAGGGAATATAAAAGCCTCCTAGAGACAACGTCTGGGTTGATTGTAGACTAGTGCCTAGGACATCTTAGATAGAGTGTTGGACAGATTTGTAGAAAAGACTTGCAACACTTTTGTTTGTCACAAAAATTCAAATGGGTTTGATTCAAAATCATTCATAAAGATACCAAATAGAAAGCACAAATACACATGAGTACTTATGAAATAATCTTTGATTTAAGGTGGCCAAATAAGACCCAGAGCTTGCAGGGATTTAGTTGTTAAAACATATGTAATGGGGGAGGATAGCAGGGAAGGAATCCATCATATAGACCTTAGACACATGAATCCTATATATCAAGACTCGGAGAGAAATGAGAGAGAGGGGACGTTGTGAAACACTGAGATGCATGGAACGCTTTTTAAAGACTCAATTTCCACTTTGAAACAGGAATTAACCATCAATGCTTTGATTTAAATGAATCTGTGTCTAGAGGGAAATATAACTAGCTGCTACTATAACATGCATTCTATGAGAAATTATAAACATATATGAAAGACAGAGGGATAAGAACATACTGCAATCCAAATCCATTGGAATCACCATAAACTTTGTATTAATCTCTTCAGGAACACTAGAACACCACAAGCTTCAAGTAGGCCTTTACCAAAACAAGAAAGGTCTCATAGAAGAGTAGTCTTTCCCAAAATTTTGAACCCTTCTTAAGAGTGGCTTCCCTCTATTTATGAGGAGAGGGGATCTTTGAACAATAGTTACAATAAATATCTTAGTCGGGCTTCAGTTGTCTGATCGACTAGTTGTCTAGGCCTGGGATGGCTCTATGGCCCAAAAATGACTACAAAAGATTAATCGATTCATTAAATTGTGACATCGTACATGATAACAAAACAAGTCAACAATTAGATGAAAACATCCAAAAAATATCTCCATGCCCATCCCTGGGATCGCCTTTGATCAAGTAACTAATTTGTCATGATCTTCCTTCTCTAGTACTTGGCTGGTTCTAGCCGCTTATGCCTTTATTGCTTGAATTGGTCATTCTCAAGAGCTGGGAGTGATTAAACTATCAGTCTCATGTTGCGGTACAAAAACAGAGGTCATATGGGAAGTACTTCATCTTCCCTCTGCATGGAGCTCCATGCTGAATCATTAAGTCTTCCTAACCTTCCATACATTCATTTACTCACCGTAGGCCACGTGGTATGGTCGAGTTCATTTACCTTGTCTGTGTTGACCCTGATTTCTTGTCACAAGAGACTTTATAGGGTCAGCCCATGCTAATTTCCGAATGCTCCATGTCCTTCTTAAATGTCTCAGCTACCAACCCACTGCGTCTTTAAAAGCCTGTATTCCATTATCGGGCAGTTATCACCTCGGGACGTTTTTATTAAAAGACCTCACAGACGATGGATTCTGATCCACTTTAGCCCCTTTTGCTTTGAAACCCCTTTCACATTTTTCATCATATGACCTAGGGCTATGACTAGGAGCTTAGTCCTCGAGCATTAGGGCCTTTGGACGCGTATCCGGGAGACTCATTCCTTTTTTAAACAAAATACCGCATATCGGCAAAATCCTTGACCTTTATACTAGACAACCCTTGCAAATTGTGCATTCTAATCGTCGATTGGGCCCACCCGAAATATCGTAATCGGCACATCGACGATTTCCGAGCCGTGCCATTGGTGTGACCTCCATAACTTGTGATCGTCGATCACCCTCCATTCTTAGCCCTTGGTTCTTTGGTTCTTTATGTTACCATAGGCCAACCCCTGTATCAAATCCCCCAATTCGGAGGTTCGCTATCAGTGAATTCCTCTTGATGCATAATGTGTTGCTACTGCCAATCGCTGATTTTGCGATGTCAACGATCGTTAATCACCGATTCGCCTTGTTTTTGTTGTTAGTATTCTGATGTTTGAGATCATTGATATGCCATGCCGCTGGAACCTCTGATATGCCATGCTGCCTAATTCCCCGATTGCCAATATCTGATATCGAACCTCTGCTTCTCTTTCCAAAGGCGACAAAACCCCCAACTTCAATAGGCCATATCTTCTGCTCTAGAAGTCCATTTTTGGACTTCCATATACCGTTGGAAATATTATTTCAGGCACTATCCAATGGAAGGGGGTTGATTTCAATTTGATAAATCCTATGGATTGAAATATGAAAGCAAAATTTTATGCCTTATTGATGATGATGATGATGATGGTGGTGGTTAACGTCCACTAAGACCAAATTGGTCTATCGGACCTATAATTTTCTTAGGTCTTAATTGTTTGGCTTCTCATCATTCTTGGCGAGATTGGTGCTGTAGCTTTCTTTTTTTTCTCTATGGTCTTCCAACTTCCTTTATCTTGCATCTCCTTCATCTCTTCTGGTTCTTGGGACATTGGTGTCTTAGCTTCGCGATCTGTTGTGTTCGTCCTTTTGAAGATAGTCGGAGAAGAAGCTTGGTCTGGGAGATCTGCTTTGCTGTTAAATGAAGATTTATTTTGTGCGGTATGTGAATCCTCATAACTGTTGATGCTTGAGGGGTTGTTGAGTTCACTTTTTTGCTGTTGGGTGGGGCTTTCCCCGTGCTTGTCTTGAGAGTTGTTTCTTTCTTGCCCGATTTCCTGTGATTCAGAGTTTTCTGGAGAGTGTTCTTCCTTGATGACAGTGTAATGTTCTTTTTGTGCTCCTTCCCACCATGTAGATTTGTGGTGATTCTTTCTAGCATAATTTTTCTGGGAGGCTTTTGGGCAATTTTTGGCTAGATGGCCTGTCTCAAAGCACGATCGACATCTGAAGAGGACACTTTCATAATCGAGTTTTTGGTTCCACACATAGTCTTTACTTGTTAGGTTTATTTCAGCTGGGAATCCGACGCTGAAGTCCATTTCCACACAGATGCGTGCATAGGTGGTTATGACATATTCCTCTGTTTCTAGGCACCTGCAGTAAAATTTTCCAATTGCATTTCCAATGGCTTTTAGTGAGGAGAAATTCCAGAGATGCAAGGGTAGGTTTGGCAATCTCACCCAAACTGGTGCTGAGGTTATCACTGTTGTTGAGGGATCGAATGATGGGTTCCATGGCTTCATGAATAGGCCTGATTTTTCCCAAAACCAAGGGCCGGAATCTAGAATACATTGTCTGCTTTCAGGGTTTTCAAAATCCACTATAAAGAAACCCCTAGCACAGGGGTAGATATTAATTTCATTAGAAATGACAGGCTTCCATACCTCCGAGATCCAACTGTGGAGAGCTGTCAACCGCGGCCAAAAACCATTGAACCGGCAGATTAGGGCACTTTTAGAAAACTTCAAAGCCTCATCGAGTGAGGCCTGGACCATCTGGACAGTGGGAGTTGGGGCTTCACTGACGATATGGGCAGGAGCTTGCCCCCCAGAGGCAAACAAAGCTGATCCAACAGCTATCTTCACGAAGCTGGGAGCCATTTGGAATCAAAATCAAAGTGTTTCTTACAATGAAGTCCAGATCGCCAAGCAGAGAGATCAGGAGATCGTGGTGAGACTCGTTATTGGGCAGATCGCGGCCCAATAGAGACCCAAATGCAAAACTAGAATCAGATCGCGGCAGAAATCAATAGATACCCAAATGCAAAAAGTTATCAGATCTCGCGGCAGAACGGTTTGCCAGGTTGCTAGATTATGCAACAATATCCAATATTCTAGAACCCGTATAGATCGCAGTAGATCGCTGCAGAACGGAAGATAAAACTTATAGATCGCAGAACTGAAGATCACAACATAAGATCGTAGTAGCTCGCAACGTATAGATCGCAGAACGTATATATATGCAAAGGTAGCATATAGATCGCAGAACGGAAGATAAAATTTATAGATTGCAGAACGGAAGATCGCAGTAGCTTGCTCCAACTAAAGTGCTCATTCTGAAAGCAAAAGATATGGCTTTCCTGGGCACATGTGGATCGAACCTGCAAATTTTTGTTGGCTAAGTAGATCCAGCTGAGGCTAAATTGGGAGATTGAGGGGAAGCAGAAGAGGCGAATGAAGTAGAAGAGGCGATTGCACCTTGTTGAGTCTTGAAAATGTCATTCATTTCCATTACACTTTCACTATTATGTCCATTATATCACTTCCATTTCACCTCCATTTCACTACTATGTCACCACATTCATCCCACTTTCATTATCATTGGGCCACATTTATGTTTTTCCAAACTTTATTAATTCTTAGTCTTTCTAAGTGAATTTGTGGTTAAAAATTAAAAAATAATGTGCATATGCTTATACCTAACAAATGGGTTGAGATTGTTGACATGTGTAGGTCCAAAGGAGGCTTCTAGAAGACCCTTATGTGGCACTCTAAGGCCAAATTCGAATTTGAGTGGAAAGAATCATGGGATCATAAGGATATGTGTCACATCTCCTAATTATATTGTAACTCTAAGAAGACATGTGTCTTATCAGTTCCTATTTTGAATAGAACTCTAGAGGTGGAGGGAGAGATTCATGGACTCTCATTAATGAGATGGCTTCTCATCTTTTTGTATAAATAGGAGATCTTTCTCCTTCATTTGTTAGTCTCAGTTTAGAGTTCTTTAGCTTGGAGTTTGTAGTTCTTCCTTGATGTCTTTTGAAAGCTTTGGAGAGCTTTGTTGTACTTTGTAATTTTGAAGAATTTGAATAAAGCTTTGATGTTCTCAACATGGAAGGAGATGTGAAGTAGATGTCATGGAGTATATTAGAATGTAAGGTAGAGTAGATTTCATTTTGTAATTTTGCTTTGATTTCATTATGTCATTTGATTGCTTTCAAGTTTGATAGATTAGATTTTCTATTCATGCAATTTTAATTCATGTAAGTGTGTTCAACCGGTTGATTGTAGATTAGTTTTTCTTTACATGTTTTTTTTTTTGCATCAAATAGTGACATGAGATTTGCCTCTCTGCTGACTTTGTTTTTTTAGCTTTTCAATTTCAGTTATGTTTTGATTTCAGCCTTATTCATTTGCTTTGTTAGTTAGTTTAGATATCAACTCACTCATGTCATTGACAGTTACCTCCGAAAGCCATAGCGAGACTAACTGGCGAGGGATCGAAATATGAATGTTGTGACTTGATTTTAGTTTACCTTTCTGCAAATTAGATATTAAATTGCTCATGTCATTTTCGGTTACCTCCGAAAGCCATAGCGAGACTAATGGCGAAGGATTGAAGTATGAGTGTGTAATTTGATATTAGTTTACCTTTCTGCAAATTAGATATCAGATTGCTCAAGTTGTTTATGATTACCTCTGAAAGCCATAGCGAGAGTAATGGTGAGGGATTGAAGTATGAGTGTGTAATTTGATATTAGTTTACCTTTCTGTTGAAGCCCCGAAAATCGGGTCGACAACAAGGGGGATACCCGCCCGGTCCGGACCTTGGTTGGCAGCTCCTTATCCGTTTGGTATAGCGGGTCCGACTGGGGATAATGGGACCAGTGTCCCAATCTATGGGTGTGTGTGTGTAGAATTGGATGTTGAAGATCTAACAGTTCCTATCTAAGCTATTTTGATTCAAACTTTTAATCTAATTCTATGCTAATGTAATCTAATAAAAACAGTACATCTAATCTATGCTAACCCGGGATGTCATTCTTCTATTATGTGATCTAAAGAGATTTCAAATAATAACTGGTAATAAATATCATTCAGCGATTATAAGAAAAGAAATCAATTGAAATGAACTACTTTGCATAAAAAGTTAGGCAAAACAGTTGTGAACAGCATATCGCATAATAAGCTATTCATACATTAAACATAAATAAGTAGCTCCACCGTACAAAAGTGCCAAATGGTAACTTAAGCATTCATGTAATAACATATAAACAACTAAAAACTGTATATCACTTTAATCATATAAGCAGAAATGGTCAAGAGATAAAAGTACCATTTATGACTGGTCCTACTCATAAGCTTCAAGCAACAATGATCTATCTCTCCTTGCTCTAACATCTACTAAGAGTACAGAAGTGCAACATCAGTAGCAGATATCAAATGCAAACATCAACCAATATTGATACATCATTCACCAAAACCTCCTCTGAGGGTGCAAAAGTGCATGTTCTGAGGACAAGTTTTTGATAAATTTCTGGACCCCTCTCTAAATGCATGAGAGGGGTTTAAATACTACTAACTAAATACTTAATTACACATATTCAGGATACGGTTTTCAAATGACCGCCCTTTTTCTAAGCAAAATTTAAAGTGAAAATTAAATTCCAAACTAAACTACTTTTGTATCTGGTCTTTAAAACTGCATGTATTCAGCATTGGTTTAAGGAGAGCCGGCTGACCGACTTCTGCTTTGAGCTGGGCTGAGAAAACGGAATCGATGAGAGCTGGCACCACCTTTTTGGCCGCATTTATGATGCATTTCACAGTCATCCATTGACTATGCGGCTTCACCAAGTACGTCCAGTAACATTCCCAATTTAACCTGTTTAGTGCTTGGATTGCTTTTCCCTTTTCTTGCGCTCTGTGCTTCCATTCCTCCTCTAGTTGTAGTTTGTTTGGTAAATACCCCGGGGTAGTTTCTGCGAATAAATTTGCTCTGTGAAAATTCTCATTTACACAGTCAATAAGAATACTTGTTGTTGTGGCCGCTGCTTCTGCTGCATGTTCTGCCTCCATGATTTGATCATCCCACTTGTTAAAGAGCAATTCTTTATGATTCTCATTTATCCTGGGTGCTCCTGCTCTTTTTCCCTCGTCTTCATCCTGCCAAGCCAAATACTCAGTCACCCGTTTGTAAATCAGATCATAGTCACTTCGTAAGTCGACCACTTGATTAGTGATCTTATCACTCATTTTGCAATAATAATTCCACTGTGATATCTTTTGGCCCAACACTTCTTGCTGCTGCAGTAGTTGTTCATTCAAGGTAACAGATTCTGAAATAAACTCTGTGAGCTTAGGGTCATCTCTGTGCATCTCTTGTAAATCCTGCAACTGTTTTCCCTTTTCGTCCAAACTTCTCTGATAACCTATTTGCATTTGCTGAAAGTCTTCCTGTAACTTTTCAAGCTGTTTGTGTGCCTCATAATTAGTATTAGCTTGTTGCAATTGTAGTTGCAGTACCTGTATCTGATCTTCTCGCTCTTTCAACAATTTCTGTACTTTTGATGCTTTGTCAATAGTTGCAGAGGCATACGCTCCTGCGATCTAAGACAGTTTGGTGAGATTTTCAGTCGGATTACTGGAAGGATCTTTCCATAAGACGTCTAATTGCTCAGCATCCTGAGAAAGTGTATTTTCTAACTTCCTCTTCTTTCTCTGTCTTCTTACAACTGCTTTATGTTGGGGACTATAAAATATGTCCAGAGGGGGAATTTCTTCTACATTAAGTAGAAGCTCAGAGGACGGAGCGATAGGAATATGCTCTGTTTCTGAGACATTGTTGACTATGGTTGGGATCACTTCCTGTGCTACCTGTGTATTGCTCACAGGTGTTTTTTGGGTTTGTCCTTCAAGATTGATCAGTTCGTTGAAGAATTCCCATTCCTTATCTAATTCTGTTGTGACGGGTGGTGCTTCAATGACGAGGGGCGGAAGATCTCTTTCCGGGGAGGCAATAGCCTGCTGTTGTGGAAGTTCCATTGACTGAGCAGTGTCCTTGGCTGACTCTTCGCTCCTGTCTTGGTTGTTTCCGGATCTTTTAGAATGTTCAGGCATTTCTTGTACAGTCTTAGATTTAGATCCGGAAGTGCTTGAATTCCCACTGAGGCTAATGCTTGGAGTCGGTTCTCTGGCAGATAGTCGCAGCTTTTCTAAAGGAACAGTGGCCAATCTTCTTTCCCTGTATACCATGAAATTTTGAAAGTCTTCTGGAGATAATTGCGATTGGGCTTCCCGCAAAATTTCTTGAAGTGAGCTTTTATTTTGGAATATATCATCAAATAAGTCCTTTTTCCCAGAGAATACTTTTATTTTGACAGTAGTTGTGAAATTCTGGGCAACCTCATTTGGGTCAAATGGTCTTGCCGGGAATTTAAATAATTGTAGACACGTCATATTCTGTACTTCGGTGAACGCGTGACCTACATCGAACAACGAAAAGGCCCCACAAACCACAGGAAACTGTGGCCATATAGCCTTCTTTTTGTCCTTTAAATCCTTAGTTAGGCCGCCTTCTGAACAGGTTTGATATGCAATTTCTCGAGCCAGAAGTTTATCAGGGATATACAAGGGTAGAACATGAGGGGGGACAGTGCTTCCAAATACTCTAACATAAGTGAACAATTCTTCTCCGAACCATCTTGCGATGGGGATGATATCTATCTGTGCTTCAGGTGAGCACCTCGGGGGGTCTTTATCATACAACATTCTATATATGGGTAGGATAAGTCCGTGGCAAATTTGGTAGAAATATGGAGTGAACTGAGAGTCCCACAATATCTTATGATAGACATGGATGGGCAAGGGATCTTGAGTTGTCCATTTCCAACCCATAACAGGGAATTTTGACACATAACATATTGAATCCATAACATATGCGGCTAGGTAAAAAGGAGGGTAAACCCTTTGGGACGTAGATCTTTTGGACCGGTAACTGACAATAGCTGTGATTAGGTTATCAGATAAAATCTTGGCCCAATCTACAATGGTGGCGTTTGTGGCAGCATCTAGTAATGGCAACCATTCAGATGAAAATTTATTGATATCTGGCATTCCAAATAATCTACAGAGCATGGCAGCAGCAAAACAATAAGGGGAGGTAAGGGAACCGGTACTGTACATACCGTGTTTATCTTTCTTGAGCGGTTCATCTTTTCTGGACCATTCTTTGGTGGTCTCTGACAGGTTCGGGTTCTCCGCCACAAATTTTTCTATGAATTGCGTATTATAAGTTTCCTGCGGCTCAGGCAGATGATACATAAGTTTTAAATCCTGCGCGGCGAATGACCCGATGAGCCCTTGTCCCTGAATCTTGAACTGTCTATTTCTCATCTCTGCGCTATCAAGTATCCACTTGATCATGTCCGTGTACGGGAGAATTTTGGGCCTCGCCGCTATCCGATGTAGGAATGAGCATGCTAGCTCTTCTAAGGATGCTTCGGAAGAGCCTTGTGAGCCTGCGACAACAGTAACCTTCATTACTCTGGGATTTTCTTCTTCGAGCAGTCTGTACATGCCTTCCCATGTTGATATCCCTGCGTCTCTGTTACAGGCTGTGTCTGTATATAAAGGTGCCATTTCCTTCACTTCGGAGCTCTGAGCCTTGTTTTTCTTCCCCATTTCAGCCTGCGTATCACTTTGTAGCGTCCTCCGTTCTCCGTTCCTGCAATTCACAAGTGAGGTGGAAATGACTGACCAGGAAAGGTGATGGGAGAGCTTTAAATGCAACAGATATACCAAATACACCACCTTACGTGAAGTAATTCTTTGAAAAGCACGCGTTCATATTTTAATAATTGACAACTAACTCCTTTATTAGCATTTAAAGCGCATGATCATGAGTCAGCTTATGGCAAATGGATTTTCTTGAATATCGTGCCCGAAAGATTCGCGATGGAGCGATTTTGCGATTTGCTTCGCAACATCGCAGATCGCGTCATCGCAGATTGTGCCATCGGAGCGTTGGTCTGGCTTAACATTGCAACCGTCGCTATATCGCGATATCGCAATATCGCGGATCGCAGAAGTTTTATGTTTAACAAATTTCGTTAGCCTGTTTCCTGCGATATGCGATCTTGCGATCGATGATATCGCAAATCGGTAAATCTTGAAGTTTTTCCTTATTAGTTTTACTTATTGCGACGCGATAGTTGTTTAATACCGGAATCTCGCACATGCCGAGATTGTACTTGAATGGTGGCGTTCTACTACCATTTTTTGATGCGATTTTTAAAGATTTTTTTCCCTTATCATAAACTTAGGTTTTAAGTATTCGAAGGAGTTTCCTAAGCCTATGATGGTAACTTTATTTTGCGGAAAAGAAATTTAAGCCCTACTCTTGCTTTTCCTAAATTTTAACTAAGGGTCCCCACACATTTAGTATTTTTGGATAATACTTAAATGAAAAAGGGGGGGTTGTTGCTGGTCACAACACTTTCTGCAAATTAGATATTAGATTGCTCAAGTTGTTTATGATTACCTCCGAAAGCCATAGCAAGACTAACTGGCGAGGGGTCAGAATATGAATTGATGTGATTTGATTTTAGCTCTACTTTACTTGCAATTTTTGGATAATTTTCTTTGAGCACAGTAGCTTAGTTCATTTCTTTTGTATTTAGACAAGCATCAGAGACAGTGATTTCATGATCAGTATTTCATCTTTTGTTTGATTGAAGTAGCTGCATATTTACACTTTTGTTTAAGTACTAATTCCATCAATAACATGTTTTGAGATCTTTTGAAGTGCTAAGTTTTGGAAGTTACCATTAGGGACATAAACCTTGTCTTGAAATCTACATCCATACTTGACCTTTAAAAGTATTCTTAAGACCTTAGAATAGGATTTCCATTTGCATTAGACACTTTAGGAGATCAACAAGAACAAAACCCCAAAACAAAATAAAATCTATAAAACAACGAAGTAAGAAAAAGGTTAACTAAGCACATATGGTGCACCACACTTCATCAGTTTACGATACCCGGATTGATAATTTATGTAGAGCAATTTAAGACGTTAAATTGACTAGACCTTTTTGGCGCCGTTGCCGAGGAAGTGTAATTATGAGACCTTATTTCTTACATCTAATTTTTTTTAATAATTCTTGAGTATGCTCTCCTCCTGCACTTTGTGTGATCTGGAGGATCAGAAAAAGGATTGTTAAGTAAAAAAAATTAATAATTCTTGAGTATGCTCTCCTCCAGCACTTTGTGTGATCTGGAGGATCAGAAAAAGGATTGTTATGTAAAAAAAAAGAGATAAAAAAAAAGAGACAAAATAAACTTCATCATTTCAATTGATTCAATTAAAAAAAAAAAAATTAATAAAACCCAACTGCTTTGATAGGTTCAACTGTCCAATATTGACTGGTTATGGTTTGTAGTGGTTCTCAAAACATTGTACCCTGTTCAAATAAGGTTTTGCAACTTAGCTGCGGAATGTAGCCTGATTCTGCAGCTAGTTGAGAATTCCGCAGTTGATTTCAAGGTTTAGTAGGTTACAGGCATCCAATGAAGAAACCGACCACATGGGCATCTCCAGAATTGTTCCGACATGGATCCTATCCTAGTCACCCAGCTCAGATTGATAAAAAATCAGCCTAAGACCTCAGTCAAAGTCCTGCTTTTAGCATGTTTTCCTTGAAGTCTTTGCTGTCTGAAATTGAAAATCATTAATCCTTCTTATAAAAATTTACAATTTCAGGGAGAAAAAAAGAAAAAAAACAATCAATGGCTATCTTGAATCCTAGCTTTCACTGTGGCTTCAACAAGAAAATCTGCATCCTTGTTCAAGTTTTGGCTTTAAAACAAACCTGCAAAAACATTAAATAAAAAAAAAAACCTGCAGATCTATGGAGTTAACTAAGATCAACTCAAATAATTATGCCATAGCTTGGAATAGAATGCATTATCTATTTGGCAGAATTCATTATCTATTATCTATGTGGTTGAATTGCAACCATGGCTTCCACACAGAATGCGTAGACAAATGGATTCATTCTAACTCTTTATGCCCTACTTGTAGACATTGTCTTCATTTTTGCTTTAAAACAAGGGGAAAGCACATTCGAATCAACAAATTATATCTTTGACAAGCTCAAATTCATCAACCAAGAACTTCTCAGGAGTGTGATGTAATCGTTGACTTAGAATTTGGGGTTAATCGATTTACAATTCCTTGATCAAATTATTCTGAGAGTGCACCTCTGTTTGAAGTGATGTTGTACCGGAGGAAGGGAAGGAAAACCAGTCAAGCCAAAAACCAAACCATCTTATGCTACAGTAGTTGTTTCTGTCGTCGATGAAGCAGCTATTCTCTATACTAAAAATTGCAAAACTACCCATAGCTCAGACTTAGTTTGTTTCTACGAAAACATGGGATAATTACTGTAGAAAATCTTCACTCGCTGCCACTGGTTTACTGTAGATATTGCAAACACATTTGCCACAGCAATTCATAAAATGCAGAACAGTAAAAGACATTAACTCAGAAAAACGTAAACAGAGAAAAACGTCAAACTTTGAGAGCACGATTTGGCCAAACAGAGACGAATCTGGAAAAAAGAAAACATGGGTTTTTTCGCCAGCAGGGTCAATTAGATAACCCAAAAACCGTTTTAAGAAATTTGTGGCGGTCTGGGAGAAATCCTCGGTTCTTTGGAGCCCATTTTTGCCTGCCGCGTGTAAAAAACGGAATTTCAATTAAATGAACAGGGTGTGATTTAATTCGGCGTGCCTGAGAAAGGGGAATTCTAATTTGATTATGTGCTGGCACTTACTCTACCACGTCTTCTGCCCTTAATGCCACCCGTTTGCAATTCATTAACACCTGTTAACAAGCAATCTCAATTGAAGACGACTCTCCATTACGTGAACCGGTTGGATACGGCTCTTCACAGCCGATTGATAGATGTGGCATGAAGCTTTTTAGCATTTAATTTTGACTTTAATGTATAACAACACTTCTCCAAGCACCCATCTAACAGCTATCCCTATGAATGCTCGATGCTTTACTTGGATGGATTTTATTATTTGCATAGTCACACGCCTTGCATGATTCGATATGCAATGATAAGTCCTCGGTGTTTGAAGCTTCTGGAAAGACTCAGGTTAAAGGAAAAATGCTAGCTGATATTATCAAGAACCTGCAACAAGATGGGATTATATACACTGTTTTGTACACATCAGAGCCATATGAAATGGTTCCACTTAGTGGATTTCATAAATTGGAAAGGTTTCTTATTTCAAATGATTCTGAGAATGGTTCTGCAAATTCGACTTATTGTGATGCTGTTTGTAAATCAAAAGCATCGATATTAGAAGGCTTTCTTGTTGCATCTTTTACAGATTCTAGCTTTTCAATGGCATTTCCATATGTGACTTTGTCTGGGGACAGTGAGCCTCTCGCAGATTCATTGCTCTCAGGATTTATGGAAAACTGTGACCATGGCTTTAGAAATAATGAAATTGCTTTTGTGGAGCCATGCTTTGTGGAGGGTCCCTTATTAGTTGTTCATTACACCGAGTTTTTTTTCCTTTTCATATCTTTGCAGCCTCTTTGCATACTCAGTCACCTTGTTTTCACACATCCTACGCATATATTCACTCTGTCTTCACATACTCTGTACATACAATTGCTTTAGTCACATTCATCTGCTTCCATATACATTTTCATTCCATTTCCATATCCATAAATGTCTGGTTTCTATCCCTGCAATCACTCCATTTCTCAGACAATAAAGGGAATTTTGAAGAGTAGCCGAAAAAAAAAAAAAAAATTCAAAACTGATGGTTGACTGTTTCAGCCACTTTCCACAGCTGATTCAACTTTTCGCAGCTGGTTCAACTTTCCGCAGCTGTTTTTGTGAAACTCTAGGTTGCAGGTGTCATCAAGCAAAACAAGCCACATGGGTAGCTGGGAAAATGTCAGTATATGGATGGTGTCCCATTCATTTGATCCAATTCGATGAAAAAGATCTCGGTCTAAGGGAAGTCAAGTTGTGTATTATCACTAAGTCGCCACACCGAGTCGCCACACTAAGTCGTTGCATGTCAAAAAAAAAATAAAAAATGAATCAATGAAATGAATAAGTTATTTGCTCACTTTTCTGAAGGTATTGATTAATTTTGGACTGATGATGAAAGATGAATGGCTAACTTTGTATTCAAGATTTTTAGCTACAGAAACCGTGCACATTCTGCAGCTGAAGTCCAACTCCGCAGACTGAAAAAAACCTCATTGTTCAAATCAGCCTAACTTTTTCATACGAAATCAGATTTTGATGATTTAAGTACCATTGGAAAGATCTCAACAAGATCTACACAATGAGAAATCTATCATTAGAGTTTGAAATGGCAAATAATGAAATAAATTGCTGAAAAGAAGCAACATCAACTTGAGGCACTAATTCCAAATCAGGTATAAATTCTTTTGATTTTTCCTTTGAGAACTTGTTTCATTAATACAAATTCTTAGTTTTGTGTGTAAATATCATAACTAGAGAGATTGGCCATCTCTCTCCTTTGATAATCTTACATTCCATTGCAGAAGAAGTATTAGTTTTTTTGCAGGTTCCAGGAGGAAGGACAAATGACTACAAGAGAATGGTGTCTCTCTAAGAGACCAATTTGTTTCATAAGAGGATGATCAGCAACAAAGAGGAAACATGTTGATGCAAAATCAGATCCAAACACTTAAAAAACTTTCAGATACTATTGTCTCCATCACATCCATAATTCATAATAAACCATTCACCTCATTTCACTTCATATTTTCCATTTACATTCACATACACTTTCCATCTCTTTTTCTCCATTCATAACCCACAAATAAAAGCAAGAGGCTCATTCACATGCTTATTTCCCATTGCCATTTCTGTTCTCCATTGCCATCTTCCATTTTCATCTTCCATTTCCTGTCATTTTCATTCTGCAAATAAGCCTTGCTTCAATGCAAATTATTGAGTCCATAGTCCTTTGAGTCTAAGTTCTTTGTAAAAACACCTTGAGGCTTGCATGCCTTAATGGCAAGTCCTCATGCTGACAAACAATGGGAATACATTAATGTCCCTTGTTCGTTAGATCTTCTAGGTGACTCAACATCGGCAAATTCATTCGTACCTAGCAAGATGTGTTTGGGCATCTTGACTCTCATTGTCATCAATGGTGAGAGTTCTCGTGTTGACTAGTGGCATCCATTAATGGTCACTAAGTCAACAATTTCCTGCTATGTTCGACATCAGAACATCTTTTCACATAGTAGGAATTGTGCCAATGAGTTTTGAAGACACGAAGACTATTATTTTCAACATTTTGGAGCAGATCCAGCAAGTTTTAGTAGAAGCAATAAAAAGTCATCTTATCTCTTTATCCATGACTCATCTTGTTCAGCCACATGAAGAAGAATATGATCAGAATTTTGCAGCCACCACACATACAACTCATCCATTCCAAAGGGTAAGTTAAGGTACGTCATTTTCTAACTTTTGACCATAGAATTCCATTAAAAGCTAGAATGATAATTGTTGAAAAAACATTTCTCTTCCTCATTTCATAAAATTGCCAATACCATCAGTTGGGGGGGGAATACATTCATTTTCATATCTTGCCATGTCCATATCATACTCATGAGCCCACAAACTTCCAACATATATTAACTATTACATTGTTATTATGAGCATACAATGGCTTTTAAAAAAAAAAAATGCTTAAAGGACAAATTGATACAAACAAGATCATGGTTGTCACACAAGAACCAACCATCATGCAATCCAATAAAGATATACTTTGCAAAAATAATCAAAATATCATTATGCAAAGTTCAAAGATCAAAATAGAATGCAACAACAACAAAAAAAATTGGTTGTAACACAAGAACCAACCATGTTGCAATTCAAGTAAAACACTTTGCAGAAATATGAAGTTATCAAATGATATCATGCAAAGTTAAGCCAAAGCTCAAGGATCAAAAGAGTTAATGTAATATATATTGCATGAGGACATGCAATAGCTTCAGTTGGGGGGTATGTTGAATCTTGAAAATGTCATTCATTTCCATTACACTTTCACTATTATGTCCATTATATCACTTCCATTTCACCTCCATTTCACTACTATGTCACCACATTCATCTCACTTTCATTATCATTGGGCCACATTTATGTTTTTCCAAACTTTATTAATTCTTAGTCTTTTTAAGTGAATTTGTGGTTAAAAATTAGAAAATAATGTGCATATGCTTATATCTAATAAATGGGTTGAGATTGTTGACATGTGTAGGTCCAAAGGAGGCTTCTAGAAGACCCTTATGTGGCACTCTAAGGCCAAATTCGAATTTGAGTGGAAAGAATCATGAGATCATGAGGATATGTGTCACATCTCCTAATTATATCGTAACTCTAAGAAGACATGTGTCTTATCAGTTCCTATTTTGATTAGGACTCTAGAGGTGGAGGGAGAGATTCATGGACTCTCATTAATGAGATGGCTTCTCATCTTTTTGTATAAATAGGAGATCTTTCTCCTTCATTTGTTAGTCTCAGTTTAGAGTTCTTTAGCTTGGAGTTTGTAGTTCTTCCTTGATGGCTTTTGAAAGCTTTGGAGAGCTTTGTTGTACTTTATAATTTTAAAGAATTTGAATAAAGCTTTGATGTTCTCAACATGGAAGGAGATGTGAAGTAGATGTCATGGAGCATATTAGAATGTAAAGTAGAGTAGATTTCATTTTGTAATTTTGCTTTGATTTCATTATGTCATTTGATTGCTTTCAAGTTTGATAGATTAGATTTTCCATTCATGCAATTTTAATTCATGTAAGTGTGTTCAACCAGTTGATTGTAGATTAGTTTTTCTTTACATGTTTTTTTTTTTTTTTTGCATCAAATAGTGACATGAGATTTGCCTCTCTGCTGACTTTGTTTTTTTAGCTTTTCAATTTCAGTTATGTTTTGATTTCAGTCTTATTCATTTGCTTTGTTAGTTAGTTTAGATATCAACTCACTCATGTCATTGACGGTTACCTCCGAAAGCCATAGCGAACCTAACTGGCGAGGGATCGAAATATGAATGTTGTGATTTGATTTTAGTTTACCTTTCTGCAAATTAGATATTAAATTGCTCATGTCATTTTCGGTTACCTCTGAAAGACATAGCGAGACTAATGGCGAGGGATTGAAGTATGAGTGTGTAATTTGATATTAGTTTACCTTTCTGCAAATTAGATATCAGATTGCTCAAGTTGTTTATGATTACCTCCGAAAGCCATAGCGAGACTAACTGGCGAGGGGTTAGAATATGAATTGATGTGATTTGATTTTAGCTTTACTTTACTTGCAATTTTTGGATTTCTTTGAGCACAGTAGCTTAATTCATTTCTTTTGTATTTAGACAAGCAGCAGAGACAGTGATTTCATGATCAGTATTTCATCTTTTGTTTGATTGAAGTAGCTGCATATTTACACTTTTGTTTAAGTACTAATTCCATCAATAACATGTTTTGAGATCTTTTGAAGTGCTAAGTTTTGGAAGTTACCATTAGGGACATAAACCTTGTCTTGAAATCTACATCCATACTTGACCTTTAAAAGTATTCTTAAGACCTTAGAATAGGATTTCCATTTGCATTAGACACTTTAGGAGATCAACAAGAACAAAACCCCAAAACAGAATAAAATCTATAAAACAACGAAGTTAGAAAAAGGTTAACTAAGCACATATGGTGCACCACACTTCATCAGTTTACGATACCCAGATTGATAATTTATGTAGAGCAATTTAAGACGTTAAATTGACTAGACACACCTCTTGAACAGCTGAAGACAAATTTTGCATAGGGTGACAACATGCTCTAAGCATTTTTCCATCTAGAGTTTACAAAAATCTTTGTGTGGTGATCTATTTCTTTTAGATCAACATGCTATTCTTCTATTACATCCTGATTTTTACAATCTAAACTAAGCAGTCAATACTTGTCTTGCCTCTGGCAGAGTTTTGAAGGATTTGTAGCTCTTACTCATTTTTGTAAGCATAAGCACACATATGAGTATGGACATGAATGGGAATGTTTCTTCCCCTGTTTTCAAAATTGCTTCCTTTTATATGCTCATAAAAAATTTAGAATATGTTTAATCCAATTATTGTAACGTGTAAAGATTGTAACAAAAGTCATAACATTTAATGGAGTGCCCTATAATTTCCCCCTCAGTCATCCCCTACCCTTTTTCCCTTGAAACTTTGCTGAAAGGATGCTTGGTTGTATTTGGTATTTTGTTTTCATGGTGCTGAATATATTCACTGTGTTTCTATTAGCAGTGTCATTTGCAAGCAATTCTTGCCAAAAAACCTTGTTTCTTCCAACCAACCCCTGTAGGAAATTGTATCTATCTTTCTTAACTACATGTTGTTTGAAGATAATGTGCCTGAGTTCAAGCCATTCCCTGTATAGGAATGGTCTGTAGGATCATGTTTTGATGGCCTCATCTTTATGCCTCTTAAAGGAGGGTACATGTCTCTAAGAGGTTTTTGATGTCCAACCTCTCAAGAATTGTCTATATCAAGTCCAATCTGTTAAGGGATGTGCCAATGTCCTTTGAATTTGTATGTTTCTGTAAGAAAAGGCTATTGGACATGAAAATATGCATGTCAAAACTTTGGCATGTCTAAGTTGCTAAAATGGAACCCCATAATGTGAAATGTAAATATCAAATGAATTTAACTCATAAGGGAATTGATGTGTTCAAGAAACACAAAAGAGAGGATATGCTTAAGAGTTTTTCAGAAAAGTCATCATGTTAAGAATTGATATGTATTACACTTGATTACCTTTATTGAATTCAGCCAAGGAAAGGAAAGGAATATCCCTGATATGGAACAAAATGATCTCTATTACATAACTACTTTTACAAAGACCTTCTCATTCTCAAAAGATGGCCCAAAGTCTACAAATAGTCACCTACAAACATTCACCCATAAAAGTCAAGTTTTACCCTTAGGCATAGAAATTTACAGTTATGTCCAAGAAAAGAGTCCCAGACATCAAGTCAACAAAGGGGATTTCAATAATAAACTGAGTGAAGCAAAATAGATACTATGGCCTTAAATGCTACATATGTTGGGTGTTAGGTTATGAATTGATTTATTTATTTTCCAAGACTGAGTTTTTGCAAACTATTTACACTAATTGGTTTTTGGAAGGAGATGGTAACTTATGCACCCCCTTTACAGTAGTTTTCCTCTAACAAGGGCCTTTTGCAAAATGTTAGTGCCTTTTCTTTTATGTATTTTTTGTTATCTATGTATCGGTTCTTGTGGTAGTTAATTTTTTCTTTATTTATTGCACAATTTGCATTTCGCATTGCTCTACTTTTCCTACAATATCTTGTCTCTTTTTTAGAATATTTTATGTCAGTTTTTTGGCATTCATATTGATGGTAAGTAATGTTTGTAACAAATAGTGCTTAGGTAGTTGTCTATTGCTGACCACTGATAAGTGATGTAAAGAAGGTATTATTGTGATTATTCCAGATTTTAATACTTGGTTTATTGCTTCTGATTTTTTGTTTATTAGACAACCATCTTAGACTTTTGGAATTGCAGGCAATACATTTCTTGTGTTTGAATTTATTATTGTATACAAATTTTTCGTAGTAAAGTAAGTTTAATGAGGACTCTATTTTAAAAATTATTCGTTTTGTTACTGTCTATCTTTTTTACATGTAAAACATAATCCTTGGCTAAAGAGGGACCATGCTAGTTAGGCTAAGTAGTTATGCAGTTGTCAAGTTGAAATTTTGTAGCGGTCATAATGAGCCATTCTATTCCTCATGTAATGAGATGGGCATCTAGGCAACATCTTTATTGGTTAATTTGAACTGCAATTTGTAATTCGTTGAAATCTACAAGCATATATCTAAAGACTAATATGGATGTTTTGAATAATACATAGAATTTGGATAGATTCATCATAATAGTACTTACATTGACATATTAATCCTATTTGTGATTGAGACAACTTGAGTTATATATTTCTAGGGTCACTTCTGAAACAAACCCACTGAGTTACATTTCACTTGTTTCATTGTTTTTTGGCTAAAAATAAAATCAAAGTAAGAAACAAACCAAATAAAACAAGAGATAAAAACATTTTAAGCCATCTTTCCTGCAATTTGCAAATGCCAAGGAAATAGAACACACTGCAATGTGGAAATTGAGACTAAACCTGGATTGTGAGGCTCAACCTGTACTTCATACATAAAATTTCTAGATTGAAAACTTCAAGGTAAGACTACCCCTATACTCTATGGATAAAATTTTGGATTGTCAACTTGAAGAGGAGTATAAGCCTATATTTGATAGATAAAATTATGGTTTGCAGAATGCAAAAGTTGTTAAAATTTTTAAAAGAAGGTTTAAATGTATAGCGTAATACCCACATTTTGTTCAATTTTATGGATCTGAAAGTCATTGGATTTAATGTTTTTAATACTATTTTCTTGCTTATAATTTAAGCGTATTTTTCCATTTCCAATAAAAAACATGAAAGAGGACGATGCGGGTTGCTAGTTGTTGTGTTTTAACTTACAAGAATAGAACATTTTCACATTAATGTTAACATTTTTAGGCCCCTTGACTAATTTAAACTTTAAATATAGACATAATTTCCTCAATGCATTAGAAAATTCAAATCACTAACATGGTAAAATAACACATAAGAAAATATGTATAACCTCAACAACATTCAATTATTTATTTACAAACCATGCAAATGTTACATTTCTCCATATACATGGAATATATCACATTTGTCCATATACTTGTCACCCATACAAGAGAACCCAATTTTTGTAGGTTAGGGGAAAAAAGTACATTAATAGGTTCCTCTTTACTGTGAACCATGCCATGAGTGCCCCTAGAAAAATGACAACAAACACGCATTCCCATAACAACGACCAATCTTGTTGCTGCTAAATGAATTCTGGTGTAACATATGATGATCCTATGTCATCATTCACAACTGCACACAGTGTATGAGTGGACATTCTTTGTATATCTACATGGTATTTTATGTTAGAAGATTGACATTTATAACTTCAGATTTTGGCTTCCTTCTAAAGGGGTTTGAGATTTTCTTTTCAAACTTGATATGTGCCTTTCATTTGGTTGCAAATTAACTTTGAATTTGGTGGTATGGTGATATCATTGACACCAATATTTTTTTCCTCTTTCATCCCTCTGACAAGGGGAATGTAGTATGCTTCATTATTTGTATTCCTTCCCTACAATTCTTTCTTTCTATGTAGCACATGTTTCGTTGTTGAATGATTTCTCATCTCGAACTAGGATATCAGGAGACCTCAATGCACATGATTCACTTTTCCACCATTTTTATGCTTACAATAGCTGGAAAATAAGATAACAATAACATGATATTACAATTAGGCATTTAAATTCTAACATTGAACAACCTGTAGTGCCAATAATAAACGAGGATACATAAGAGAAAAACATACAATAAAATTACTAGTCTTTCAGAAGTGGCACTAAGGCTAGGGTAATACCATAATAAAATCACTCAGGAAAGCATACAGGTTCAACAGATTATGCTACATAGCTATAGAAAACTTCAATTAAGATGTTTTGGTTGTATGTATGTTCTCAATTGCCCACTTACCAACTCTGTTATTGCTTGATATCTAATTTCCCCAAATGTTCAAGGCCCCTCAAAATAATACTTGGGGAAACTAGTTTTGTATTTTCTTAATGATTGATGTGTTAATGGTGAATTCATCACTAGCTAACAGGTTGCTTATGGAAGTAATCTGGTTGTGAAGGAAATAAAATTTTGACAAATTGTCAAAGAATGGTTTGTGTTGATATAATGAAAAATTGTTTAAACCATCCAGATATCAATGTACTGGTATTTGAGCCATTTCTATGAAAAATGGCCTTGAGATGTTCAACTTGTGTGAATATACCCTATCTTCCAAACAATAATTTACATAATTAGGTACATCCCACTTAATAATTTACATAACAAAATTCATGGTAGATGCATGTAATAGAAATCACTCTAACAGAATCTACTAAGATCCTTTTGACTGCCACTGTCAAGAACCAACATAGCTATATGATCTTTCACCTGATAGTCTTGTGGAAAGAGGAGGTCATCAACGGAGGTCATTGAATTGTGGGATGTGAGTGGAATATTGTAATAGGGAGTTGTAGCGTTAGGGAGAAAAACCATCTCAGAATCCGAAGCAGTGGTAGTGTGTAATGATTTCTCCAAACAATCAACAAAGGATTGCTCAATGTACAATGTCTTCATTTCATTTTGGTGTTGGAGATATCAGCACTCTGCACGAGAATGTGTTTAGAGTCTTATGATAATAACACCAATGTACTAGGTGTTGGCAAGAGGGTGAACCAAGAACATGAATAAGTGAGGACTGCAAATCACATGGAATTAGGATGTGGGCTAGGGAACCAAGAAGTAGAGAGGTGAGGTCTCTTATCAAATTTGTGTTCAATAGTTAGGGATCTCAAGAAAGCATGGACTAGGCTTTGGCTTGTTGAAATCTTGTTTGCATCTGCATTCTAATGTGTTATAGCACCATTTACCACCCTAGGTATATTTGATGCTCTATGTTATCTCCTAGGGCAACCCTTCCCTTCTAGACTTGTTCCAAATTTTAAAAAAGTAATGTTTTAAATCCCATATGATGTTTTGCCCTGTATAAATCACGTGTACACGCAGGTCATTCTATACTCAATCCGCGTATATGTGTTAAAACATTAAATAATATATAATCTCCTTAAATTCGGGCAGAGTTTACGGGTTTTACCTGTTACTCACCTACTGTAGCCTGTGGCCCAACTGTTTCCCAACTGAAAAACTAATTTGGAGAAGTATAAATAGACCTCCATGGGAAGGCCTACAGGGAGAAAAAATATTGGATATTGATATTATAGTTGATTACATCCCTGATCGAGTCTGAAGAAATCCCTGTGCCTTCTACACTCCCAAGTCATAAGAAATGTTTGTTTCCTTCTCGAGATGTCCTTCATCCCTTTATGACACCCTTGTGTATGCCGATGGAGGAGGATTGCTTAAGCTTGGGCAAGACGGATCCAGAGGACAATTTTTCTTGGAGCTAGCGGACGACTTAGGTTGTAGTTCTTCCATACTTTTTAGTTTACATCAATAAAGAGGTGTTGTTTTGTTCCTGATATTTAAGATCTTAATGCATTAATATATGTTGTGATTTTCTTATGAATCTTATGTTAATGCTTATTTTCTTACATGCTTATATGAACTAACACATATATCATGAACATGCTTTCTATTACTGTTGTTGTATATGCTTTGTTTGAATGAGTTGTGGGTTCTAAGGCATTGGAAGAAGAAGAGGGTTTGGACCCTACAGGAACAACCTCAAACGTAGGACATCCTGGTAATATCTATTCTTCCTACTTCAGTAGTTTAAGTATTAGGACTGTCTGTTTGCATGCCTCTTTATTATGTAGTCCCTCTACTCTGTTGGGGTTCTCAACCCAAGATGCTAGGGTGACTTTACCCGTAACACAATGAAACCTGCATTCCATGATGACTGGACAAAGCTACTGATGAGATATTTGAAATATAAAGATAAGGAAGTCAGAGGCCCACAGTCATGGAATTTCATGCCTTGGAAAACTACTTCGCTAATGGTGGAGGGGATAATGTGGAAGAATTATTGTATAGAACTGCCTCATTAGTATTGCCAAGGTTGACAGAAATATTGATCAACTTTGTACTATCAGGTTGGTTCAAAGTAAATGGCTTCTCTAGCTCTCTGGCAGCTAGAAGGGCAATAAAACATTATGTTGTGGACACCAAAGGAAATTGGTTTGTTGCCAAATCCTTTCTAACCAGTGTTGTGGTCATAGTCAATTATAATGTTGATAACGCTAGTGTTTGTCAAGTGTTGAACTTTAGGGGTACTGTTTTTGGGATCATAACCTTATCGCTTATAATTGGTTGTGCTAAATTGACTTGATTTTTTAGTTGGGTTGTTCTTATTGCATTTGAGGGAGGCAGTGGAAAATGGTATGAAATCCAATCCATGCCACTATCTAAACCTAGAATTACTATAATAATAGAAACCATTTGTATTACTTTGGGCATGGACTGTTTGGAATTGTCTTCAAAGAAAAGTGGTGGGAGGAGGACGCTAGTGATTCATGGGAGAAAGAGGCTTATGTTGTGGGAGAAACTGGCCGTTATCTTCTAGGGAACATAAGACTCTGGATGAATCATCTGCCAAGTGGGTTGACCATGGAAGTCTGGTATACTCTTTTGCATTCTTGGCTGTTGTTCGGGGCGAGTGGAACTAGTCACTTTCAAAAAGTAGGTGAGGGGTTGAACATATAACCCCCTACTTATCATGCTTACTTTGATGTCTGTAACCCTCAATTTTCATTGTTAGTATGCTACTGCCTTGTTTACAGACATTGTCCATATAAAGAACTCTAATGGCTTGAATGAGAGCATTCATTTAACATTGTTGGTTGAAGTTCATTGTTGGAATGTTATGCAAACTTTTGAATGGGAATAGATTATTAACAACCAAGTGTTGTAACATGAGCTTACACCATGTAAGTGCTTTTTTCCTCTCTAAATTTCAATAACCATGGTATTTTTCTATTGATGAGCTATTGAGTCCAAATAGTTGTAGGAACTAAATTTGATGAATCAAACATTTTATCTTAGCATATAGAGCACATTCACAAGAGACCGTGAATTCAAAATGTAATTGATAGTTTGACTTAGCCTCAACTCAAAATCTGGTTGACAAACCAGAATCATCCAAACCCAACAAACATGAGTCTGAACTAGTTGGGTTTGATGACCAAACCCAAAGAGTCTGGTCAGACTCAACCCCAGCTCAACTCTTCATCCTCTTTTATTAAAAGGCCCAAAATGATCATTTGATACTATTTTTGAACTGTTTTTCAGTGAAATTTGTTATTGCGCTGTGCAATAGCCTCCAACCTCCAACACATAGCTACACCACAACTACAACATTGTTGAGGATATTTTCATACAATCCACTAATATGAGAATAAATATGGCACATATTTGCTCTTATTTTTGTTCTAATTTTCACCAACTAGAAGCAGAAGCTCTAGAAAATTAGAGCTTGTTTCCTCTATTTTAATGTACACTTATAAAATTCAGATTTCTTTTTCCAAATCTCATTTTTCTTCATGCCATTGTCCATGGTATTTTTAATGTATCATGTATTTAGTTATGCAATTCTGGAAATAAAAAAATATAAAAAAACACTAAAGACCATGGTGTATGTTGTTGTTATTTTTTGTTTGTGTTTTTTTTTTTTTTTTTAATGTATAATGCACTTCGTTATACAATTTTGAAGATCATAAGATTCAATGAAGACTATGGTGTATGGTGTTTTTAATGTATCATTTACTTAGTTATACAAGTTTGAACATCAGAAGAAGCACTGCAAATTTATCTTGCTAGATTTTGATATGGAGTCACTATAAAGGAACAACTGCATGAATTCTTGTTGTTATGTTGTCATGTGTTGACAGAGAATCACCACCATTTTCCATTAGGTATTTTTTTCCCCTTCTTTTTAAGTTCATTCATTCCTAACTGATATAAACAAATGGTGATAACACTTACATATCTTACATTTGGAATCATAAATTTCATCAAAAGCGTGAGGGACAGATAAATTATGGGAACATTTTATCATTTTTCCCTATTATATTTCCAAGTAAAACTTAAATTGAGCTCAGCAGCTTCACCAAATTTAGGATTTGAATAAAAATATACACATCTTTTGACAAAAAAGCATGGACTAGGTTTTGGCTCTCAAAAAGATCACTTCATTGTGAAAAATAGGGAACAAGACACAATTGAATTTTAAAATAAATACCTCCTCAGATTCTTGGATGCGTAGCTAGATTTGAGTTTCACGAACAAAAAAATCTATAGTTGAATGGAATGGCCAAGAAATCTATATTTCTATTAATGATCTCTGCAACAAGACTTGGTTCAGTCATTCCTCTATTCACATTGCATACACACCATACTCAACTACTAGACATATACATATGTGCACTACATAAATATTGCCTCTAAATCTCACTCTATCCAAGCACGCTAACCTTTGTGCAACACAACTTATAAAAGACAATATAGATATGAACCTCCATTATTGCAGTCTGAATTGCAGGGGAAATTTCTGAATTGTGAAATAATTTTGATTTTTTAGGCCATCGGGGGTGTTTATGGGCGCGCTTCGTTTGAAAATTGAAATTTCAATTTGGACAGGGATGCAGTGAATGCAAGGGAGGAAGGGATGATGGGAGAGGGAGGGTGACAGAGGGTGTGGGCAGGGGAGGAGGGTGGTGGAGGAGGAGAGGCTCAAGGGAGGCCACTTATGGTGGGGCCCTAGGGTGACAGGAGGAGGAGGAGGGTGGGGTGGGGTCGACGGGACCCGATCACTAGTGCCGAAGGAGATGTCCCATCGGACCATTCCTTTGCGTGAATAGCTTGTTCTGTTTTTGGAAATTTTGTCTATGTCGTATGGTCCTGGGCAGGCAATTTGTCAGTTAAAAATTATGTCAGTCCTACAATGGATGGAAATGTAACTTTCCCAGGTTTTTGTCACGACCGGGCATAGATTTAATATCAAAATACGCATTCCTCTTAAAACTAGCAATTGCCCCAAAAGGTGCAAGGGGACACCGATAAGAATTTTAAATTTGAAAGATTGTATGAAGATACAAATATTTATAAATATATCTATAATTATAATAAATTATATTTTTATATAAATTATATAAATACATTAAACATAGTTTTTATATAAATTATATTTTTATAGATCAAATTAAATACATCTTATATTTGTATATATTGAATTGCATAGAGAAAATGTCTACAAGTCACAAAAAGCATCATGTAGAATAGATTTAAGTAAAAACAAAATGTTACACAATGTGAGACAAATATAAGTGAGAAACCAAATTAGATGGTCTAGATGGAAGAAGAATCTTCTTTTGGACTTAATGTTAAAAAAAAAATTTGCAAAAAAAAAAAAAAAACTACTTCATTCATACATGTTAAAAGCACTTTGAGAGAAAAGGCAAGAAAAAAAAATCTTAAAATAGAGGGAAAAAAAAAATGAGCAAACCATTGCAATAACAGAGACAATGCACCTGGTTTAAATTGACCTCATACTCTTTAAAGGTTAACACTGAAAAATTCTAGACAAGTTATGAATGATGTATATCGTTCCAACAAGCTAAGGTTTGTTGGCAAAGGGCTAGAGTGTAAGATATTGAAGCACACATTATGGATTGAAACCGATTTAGAGATCTCTCACAAAAAGAAGAAAATGTAGCAATCATCCTATGGTAAATTAGTAACACAAAACTTTCCAATGTAAATTAGTAACGTCGATAAAATTTTATAAGATTGCTAAATTGAAAAAATACAATTGTATTTTAGTTTCCATAATAAAATAAATACAATTTTAATAGAAAAAATGTATTTTAGTTTCCATAATAAAAAAATACAACTTTAATAGAAAAAGTTGTATTTTAGTTTCCATAATAAAAAATACAACTTTAAAGGGAATAATTTTTTTTAAGGGTGGTTCACGGACATTGGATGCCCACTACATCCATGGGAAAAATCCAAGCACATCAACTAGAAGGGAATCTACCCGTCAGCCAAACAAGCAAGGCATTTGACCCCGTGACCTCCCAACTAGCGAGGTACTTAGCAACGGGAACTCGACCGACTAAGCTAACCCTCGGAACTTCTTTAAAAGGAATAAGTGTTCCTATAATAAATATAATAACCAAGTCTGCTCAAGAAACTCCTTTCTAAAAATATCCATTGAGATTATCAAGTTTGTATTCTAGCAAAATTTGCACATACCGATTAACACATATAACCGCCCACATCCCACAAATGTCGACCTTCATTTCCATATTAACACATATAACCACCCACATCCCATCTATGTCGTCCTTCATTTACATATCCCATTGGTGCACTCTCTGTTGCCCTCTTTGTATACACTTCTTTCTTGAATTCACTCGTGAAAAAGCGATCTGCCTCCAATCGACTGCTATAATATATTCAAAACACAACTATATCAATCATAATTTTCCGTTTTTCAACAATGGAATGAATGAGAATTAGCAAAAAGATAAAGAAGGTCATGTCACTAATTGCGAAACATTTATTTATTTATTTATTTTTGCCATGAGGCCGATCTATAGATCTACAAGTTCAACACTCCATCAAATCAAACACAAGCATATATACATGCATGTTATTTCAAATTTTGATTTAACAAATTTAAATCATGTAGTCTTGTCCTTGTTCACGCCTCCTCCACCCAAATGGGGATTGGTTTCCTTCAAAGAGTAATCCATAGGCGAGGTTGGTCCATGCATTATAACAATGTTTTCTTTGCCCTTTTTCTCCTCAACAACCTTTCCCTGTTGTTGGGCAGTCTGTTGTTGTTGCTTCTGCTTTCCCTCTTTATTCTCATCAAATGTCTTTTTCTCATCCTTACCCTTCTTCTCCCCATTACCAGGACCGCCATCTTTCTCTTCAATATAATAAACCTTCAAACCAAGTTCACCCTTAATGTGTGAGAAAATACTTCGTTTATCCAATGAAAACTTATGTAAAGTCTCATTACCCTACTTAATGTTGGTCTCGTTGAGCGGAGAGGTTCATTCTACAGCCGAGTATGATGTGTAACAATGTTTGTCCATTATCAAAGTTGAAATTTTGTTCATGTCCGCCAAAATAAATAAATCTAAAAAATCTAAAAAATAAATAAATATACAAAACATTGAAATAATGTTGCCTCATAAAAAAAATGCATGTGAAGAAATTGGCCTCTCCGCTCATGTTAGATCCGTATTTAAGATGGATCTATACTAGTATTTTTATCTTGCCCAAAAAATTCTTATGATGAGAAGACGACTTCTCATTGTAAACACTAACGTCCACACTCAAATTATGGAGAGTTGTAGAGTATGTTATATTGAAAACCAGCTTCTTGTTCCAAACAGGATTGAGGTCCTTCTGTTTTGCATGGGTTCGAAACCTCTGGTTGTCAATGTCTACTTCAACAAAGGGACTTGCAGAACCTTGGACATCCTTGGGCATGAGGTTGTGGGCATCCACCACCTCGACCACAAGTTTCCTCATACTCATTCTCTATTCACTTCCTCTGCCCACAAAATCCAAAACTTAAAAAAAACTAATTGCAAACCTATCACTAAAGACAACAAGCTTACCTATGGGCATTATCGCTCGCTACTACATTGAAGCTCCTACACTAGTAATGAATATCAATTTTTTTAATAGACATGCAATTTGGGTCATTTGGGTTATGCCTATGTGTTATACCAAATGGGTTGAGCAATGCAGAATGTGTGTTATAAAACAGTACATTTGGGTTATGCATTTTTGTCATATCAAACGGGTGAGCAATGCAGAATGTGTGTTATGAAACATTACAGATAAAAAGCACGAGGATTCACTCAGTGAACCTCTGACATATCACGTGAGTTCGTGTCATATTAAACAATACCCTTAATTTGACTACATATTGGAAAATCCTTCTAAAAATCACATTATTTAACCCCCTACCTATATGAACCCAATACAATTTCCCAATTTAAAAAACCGTACTTTCACTATATATTGTAAGTGTTCATTTTTTCATTAACATCTTTTATACCCCTTTATATTTTTCATTAACTTTAAGCTCAATTTTTTATATTTGCCAATATAAAAAGGAGTTGTCTTTAGTGCGACTTTTTGGACTTTCCGGTGGAAAATTTTGGGGTGAGATCTTGATTTTTGTTATTTAAACTGCTCTTTTGACTGTATATATGGATTCAACACCCTGAAAAACCCCTAGGGCACTTCGATTGTGCAAAGGTTACCCATCAAGGTTGTGATTTCAATAAATTTGTCCCGGATTTTAGAGAAATTAGACCGGAATAACCCACCAGAAAAATTTTCGAAATGTCTCACTAAAAACAACTCAATATAAAAACCATTTACTCCCTATATATCCCCCAATATATTATCATTTTTTCCTCAATATATATCCCCCAATATAAACCCACTTGGTATGATATTACTCCCCCAATAAAACCGAAAAATAACAATATTTAACACTAACCTTACAAAAATAAACAACAGAACTCACACGTGTGTTGGTCAAATAGGTAAAAGTTAGAAAAGAATTTAAATAGATGAAAACTAAAAGACATATCAAGAGACCCCACGACCCACCGTTCAGCACTTACCGATCGAGGAATCATAGCTTAACTCAACTCATCATCAAAGCAAGTAACTCCGCCATTTCTGCCACGCTCCAAACAGGCAACCCACCTTGTAACTGGGATGCATTCTGTCGGCACACCACCCACTTCGTAACTGACATGTGTTCCATCGTATCTAGATAAAAATTATTTTTAATAAAAAAAAACCTATGTAAACAAGGTAGATAAAAATTAACTTGATTATTTTTAAGAAAAAAACTTATCAATAAATAAATAAATATATATATATATATATATATATATATATATAATTTTAAATCTTAATATTTGCCATCATAATATAACTTCATTTCAAAATTACGATTTTAAATTCATTATTTAATGAGTACTAAAATTTGATGAATGATTATGATTTCACTTCAAAAAAAAATCCATTATAAGTTTGTAAGGGTTTAATTAAACTTAATTAAAAAAATTAAAATTAAATAAAAAATTAATTATGAAATTCATTAAAAAAATTAATTATGAAATTCATTAAAAAATTACATACTTTTATTATTTTTTATTTTTTTAAAATAATGAAGAAGATGATAGTGGGATAGTTTTGGTTAATAATATAGAAAAAAAATAATGATCCACACACTCAAGGAGATTCATTTTTAATCATAGTTTTTTTAATGCATTTTCATGTTCACTGATAAAAATAATGAATAAGATGCAAGTGGGATAGCTTTGACTAATAATTTAGGAAAAAAATAATGATCAAACACAATTAAGAACATTTATTTTTAATCATTAATTTTTTTAATGCATCTTTATATGCATTAAAAGCCATTAACTTTTATTTTTAATCATTATTTTTTTTTAATGCATCTTTATATGCAATAATAGCCATTAATCCGCAATCTTCTCTTGACATTAGTGCCTTTGAGTGTTTATCTAGATATTATATCATTTAATGCTGTCGTCAAGTCTTTCACTATTAATGATTTTAAAAATCAAAATACCATATAAACTAATTCTTTCATTACGAATCAATAGGAATCAAATCATTCACTATTTGTATCTTGGTTATATTAGTTTCTTTATTATGACAATAGAAATTATTTTCACTATTAATTTAGGAATTGAGATATAGTTTAATTGAGTCTAATGATTAAGAGTATGTGTTTCCTCCTAAAAGATCACAGACTCAAAACAAGAGAGGGTAGAGTATGTATGTATTCTTAGACTTTAGGAGTCAAACCGCTGCATGGAGGTGGGTCCCTTGTCTCACAAATAAAGGGGTCTCATACACCAATTTGGTGTGTGGTGGGCCCCTTGTCTCATAAACAAAAGGGTCTCATACACCAATTTAGTGTGTGGTCAGTCCCTTGTCTCACAAACAAAAAAGTCTCATACACCAATTTGGTGTCTGGCTTGGTCATGACCTTAAAATTGGATAATAATAATAATAATATACCATAATAAAATTTTCTATAAATTAATAATTAAAATATAGATGACATAAATTCTCATTATTAATATTTTGTTTTAATTCATTATTAATTATGATGTTATTAGAATCCATATTATTTGTTGATTTCTCATTATTTAATTATGATAGTGAAACAATTATGATAGTGATTATTGTATAAGATTTTTTGATATGATTAATTAATCACAATGATTGGCTTGCACATCAAGACATTTGATCCCTCTCAATACTTGCTATATTTATAATTAAAATAAATCTATATTAATTTTATGACATATTTTTTATCTTGTTGCTTTTTAACATAGAAAAACATACATTCTAAATGTGAAGATCCTTCATATATCTATTTTAAGAGGCATCTAAAACAATTTGATTAAATTTTTTTATTTTTAATTCAAAATGAAATTATTGTTATTTAACACTTTTGTATAAAAATATATATTACTTTTTTATTATAATTTTTTTGTTAATATATATATTTTTATCAAATTATTATTTTTAAATAAGATATAAAATCAATAAAATACATTTGGTTTTTTCTTGCTATGGTCCTTTAAAGTTGAGTAAAATTGAACTTTAAATCACTAAAGTGAGAAAATGGGAAAATCAAGTGATTAAAATTATATTAGTGAGAAAATGGGAAAATCAAGTGATTAAAATTATATTAGTGAGAAAATCAAGTGATTAAGATTATATATTTTAAGTATTTGAGGTTTCTAATGAATTTATAATATTAAAAAGTAAAAGATAATAAAATAAGATTTGGCATGAGATAATCAAGTGTTACGATTATATATTTTAATTTAATTGCATTAAGGTATTACAAGTAAAAGGAAAAACATAATAAGTAACCAATTTAACTATTTTCCATGAACAGTTTTTGAAAATTTCACATAGAATTTATTTAAAAAATTAAATGAATAAGGATATAATAAAAAATTATTTAAAATAAAATTCAATTTAAAATAAAGGAATGAATCAAAAAGTAACTCCCCCCTTGTACTGGACTCAACCATAAATGAGTCCCTAAAGTTAAGATGTCCACTTATTAAGTCATCAAGCCTAATTTAGGCTGGTTCTCTTCCCTAGCTGTTAATAAAGGTCTGAAAGATGTTTACTTATTAAGTCATATTAATTAGTCTATTTTAGGTTGGATTTTTTTCTAGTTGTTAATTAAGGTTTGAGGTCTAAAACGTTTGAAATATTTTCGAAAAGGGTTTAAGTATTTTGAAAAGGGAGCTGTTTTTAAGCGTGATTTTGTTGAAGTTTTTGGTAAATTTATTTAGCGAAAAATTTTTAGTGGAAAATCTCTAGAACACTTCAATTGTGCAAAATTCAACTATCAATCTTCTTCTATTTCAATAAATCGTTCTCAAATTAGAAAATAAAGGGGAATTTTTTTCAAAAACTCGCACGTACTGGTTAGATAAACACCGGTAAGAAAGTTCGGATGGTAAAAGACCTGTTCACAAACATCGAAACAACTATAATCTTCCCTTGCCGGGATTTGAACCCGGGTCGCCTGGGTGAAAACCAGGTATCCTAACCGGACTAGACGACAACGGACTTGTTTATGTTGTTTTTATGTAACTCTCATATTACTAAATGAGGGATTGAATCACATAGTCCAGCCATGTGATTATTATTAAATTAAAAATTAATAATATAAATAATATATATATTTTTTTTAATTTTAAGAAAGAAATTATGAAGTATTAATCTACTTTTATTGAAGGTTATGAGCATCAGTGGGTGTGAAGTTAAGATTAAAATATTGTTTTAGTTTTGGGTTTTTATTCGCTAGCTAAGTATTTTAATTGTAAAATAAAAAAAAATATTATTTTTCATTAAAAATAAAAGTAGTTATATTTTCAGTAAGTTGAATGATCCCCAACCGTTGCAAGTAACATAAATTTCTT
The DNA here is from genome assembly GCA_031772625.1 of Pinus tabuliformis. Taxonomy (NCBI): domain Eukaryota; kingdom Viridiplantae; phylum Streptophyta; class Pinopsida; order Pinales; family Pinaceae; genus Pinus; species Pinus tabuliformis. Next base: position 608,876,097 of record CM062812.1, read on the forward strand.
TTCTGAGGAGAGAAAAACTAGTTTGACTGTCAAAACAGGGAGAAACTAGAAACACATATTGACTACACTACTTTAGATTTAAACCAGTGGTAACTAAACACCAAAAGCAGAGCTAATAGAAACTACATATGCCAACATATTCATGTAAACACAGTAAACCAAAAAGAACCTTCTGCCAAAAGCAAACCGGAAGTATGATGTGGTTGTTGATGTTGAAAAGGAAAAAGCCAAACCTGTTCTTTAGAACTTGAAACTCCTCAAACCGTAGGGAGATCCATCAACGAAGGAAATGAAACAGATTTCGCCTAGAGGAGCAAATCTATTGTGTTTAGAGAGGTGGCCAGCCACCATATTTTTCTCCTTGTATATATGGGAGAAAGTGATTCTCTTGAAAGACTCTGACAAGGCTCTAATATGTTGCTTCCAGTGATGAAGCGAAGGTGAACCAAAAGCAGAGAGACCCTGTGCCTACTCAACAACCAATTTAGAGTCTCCAACAACCATAAACTCCTCAATTTCCAGCAAATATGCATGTCGAAGCACACCCCAAAGGGCTAACTATTATGCCCTACTATTATAACCTTTTCCCTCATGCCAAGAGAAATAATAGGAGTGGCCAGGATTCAAGACAATGTATGCCCCACACCCACATATCCCTTCTGAAGATGCTTCATCCAAAATCCCATCAACGAAGACGACTAGATAACCTTGTAAATACATGATCTCCTTTATGGCTTTGGCCTCTAAGGTCCAATCTGTAGAATTTTATTATAGATTCAGCAACTCATGTAATGTACTAGAACACAAGACAAGAATCTACTCTACTTCTTAACAACGGAAACCAATAGATTGATGAAAATAATAATCAACAAGAGGAAGATAATCAATAACACATAACACAATATTTCTCTGGGGAAAGCAACTGCTCAAAACCCCGACTATCTATATTGCATTAATTAGAAATCCAAGATGAAAATACAATGCTTGTTCTCACTAGAACAATCCATGCACAAGTATAATCAACTCTCTGCCTCACAAGCCCGCTCTAGCCAACACTTAGCCAATTTTGTTGCCTGCCAAGCCCCTATTTCCTTGTGCAATTCCTGAGAGGATCAACCCATATTTAATTGGGAAATCATGCTTCCAAAACTGCGCAATCCAATCTTAGGTCCAAAACTAATTGCATGCATGATATGTACAACTCAGAAAATCATACAACTGATAGTGCGTTGCCCTTGCACTCTAGTCTCAACTGGGTCTTTCTCTGAACTGACATGCATGAGTTTCTCTTGAGTGAATCTCCAGTTAGCTGGAGTAGCACTGAGGATGCACCAGTGCACCAACTCACTACTAGACCTCTACTAGTTCCTCCAACAGTTAGAACTAGTTTAACTGACCATAACTCAGTCAAACTGAGTTATCTAATTACAACTCAAATAAACTCATCCTGGACCCCTAAAATTTAGGGATCACACATACATGACTACAGAAAGACTTCCAACTCGAAATTCCTAAGTTAATTAAGTCAATTAAACTTAATTAACTATTTACAAGTTGCTATGAGAATAGAATTCGATTTTAATTCAAAATTTAATTCAAGGACAAATTAACCTGGAATTCCTTGCTTCCATTTCTCAACACAATCTCCCAAAAGTATGCCACAATCTTCAGACTAATGGACCTCACATCAAGGACAACTTGATCGAAAATTGTGGCATTCTTGCACCTCCATATAGCCCAATAGTTATAAACATGAAGCGACCTAAACTTTGAATGTCCCTTAAACCACTGTGAGAGCCACGAGCTGATGGAGGATATGACCACATATGCTTATATATTAAGAAACTTAAATACCTCTTTCTAGATTGAAACAACAAATTTACAAGTATGAAAAATATGTACCACCTCTTCATTCACCCTTCCACACAAAGAGCATATACCAAGCCCTTGAAAACCTCGTTTAGTGAGGTTCTCCCATGTGAGAATATGATTGTGGAAAACCAACCACAAGAAACACTTTGGCTTCAGTGGAAAATCCCATGCCACACTCATGACATCCATGAAACTATGATTTGAGACCTATTCCCATGTGCAATATATGCATAAGCTTCTTTGACCGAAATGTGCCCTTCAAACTCTCGCCCTCCCTCAGCTAATAAATCCTCCTTTTTTGGACAACGAAATACTTGCATGACAAAACCTATATTTGTATCTCTCCCACTCATCTCAAAGGTCACTAACAACTCACGATCTCTAGTGTGTGACCAACTTAGAGGGGAAATCATGGGATGTCATGGGCAATCGAGATGGCTTAGAAATTGTCGACCTGATTGGTTAAGGAAGTGAATCAAGGGCTTCAAGAGTATGTGGACTCCTTCCATTCCTTTAATTGCGTTAAGGCCTATAACTCTCTGATCTCACCTACCAACCTCCCACCTCAAATTCACACAGATTCAATGCTTGGCCTTCATCAAGCTTCTCCAGATGTGTAAACCCTCCCTCTTTTTAAGAGCTCCAACACTTATCCAAGCCTCCAGAGATAGGCGATTAAGATATTTTTCTCGTACCAGTTGTTGCCATGAATCTAGTCCTTCGAAATCTCTCCAAATATTTTTGACAAGTAGAGTCAAATTAAAGCTTTCTATGTCTCTAATCCTGCAACTTCCATTCGCCTCACTCCTAGAAACTACTACTAATATACAAACCTGGTGAAATTTCTTAGACTTACCAATGTCTTCCCAAAGAAATTTGACAAAGATAGCATCTATTCCTTTGATGACAACTTTAGATAGTCTGAAACGGTGCATCCAGTAAACTAAAATTCCATATAATATAACCTCGACTATGACCAGCCTCCCACCCAACGTGAGCGACTTGTTTTCTCGAAGCGTCAACTTTTGCTCAAAAATTTTAATAACTCATTCCCAATTTGGGCATTCATATTTGTTTGGCTTCAAAAGAAAATCCAAATACCTGAAACCTTTAGCCATAGAAGTCACTTTCACCTCAAAAATATTAGAAATATCCAAATTTACCTCCTCATCCAACCTGTCAATGATAAGTTTTGATTTCTCATTGTTCATGATGAGTCTTGACGCAACCCAAAAATTGGAAAGGACTTGATGAAAAGCTCGCCATTCAACCATGCTAGCTTCCCCTATGAAGAGAACGTCATCAATGAACATTAGGTGAGAAATACCGGTATATCTAGTAACCATGCAGCCTGCAATTGTTACTTGTGCCATGGTGTTGGGCTTCAAAATTGACACATTTTCTTACCATGTTTCCTTATCCTTTCATTGGTTTTCTGTGTCTTTTATGTACCTAATATGGTAATTTGTGTGTTGTGAACTTTAGAAAGTAGTCAATAAAGTGTTTCATCATTTTATTCTCTAAACGAATTGATTTAACCATGAAAAGATGAGTTACACTTACCATTTGCAATAATCACTGACAGGGATTTCGATAAGCGGATGTTGTTCCCTGGATAGTTGGACAAGAGCAAGTTATATAGAGCTGCTCATGTTAGTTGTGACCTGGATAAGAGAGATTAACAATTGTAATGGAAAGACCAGCTGTGAACGAGATTTTTGCCATTTATTTTGAGGGAACTTAAGAGATTCTGTAACTCGAATTGAGCATCCTGAGAATCTTTAGATTCTCAGGACTGCTCCTTTATTTTTAATTATAGACTTAGTTTTAATTATAAAAGCAAGGAACAAAGCCTCGATGAAAAAGTTTTTTACTGTCATTATCATACCTATGCTCTGAGATTTTACAGACATACTTTGTAATATTGTTGTTGATTAATATAACGGAGACTTACACGATTTAGCTTTAGTTCTTGCACTGATTTCACTCTAAGGCGGTTGAATTCCAGTGATCGTGGGCCCAATCTTATAACAACTAATGCTCTCTTTGTGTTATTAAATTTACATTTCAACTTTTTCATTCATGTTTTGCAATTATTCTATTTCCTTCCAAAATTGATCATTGTTACTAAATTGTTCATTACAATGATAGTTGCTACAACTGTTTGAGTAAATATCATTATAATTAGATTTCTGATAATTGATTTTCTAAAAGTGTTATTTATCCTCTCACTTCCTATGATTAATGAAGAATTGTTAAGAGCAAGGTTTGAAATTTGTTTCAGCAGATTTCTTTCTAGTCGAGCGTGTTGTTTCTTTCATGTCGCTGTAGTTTCCTAGGAAATGACTTGTACTTAGCAGAATTGTTTTTAGAAGGTTTAATGCTTCGATTATCTTAAATAAGCTTTTGATTGTTTGAATTCATGAAGTTGTGAGTAAAGTTGTTCTTTTAGGAAATCCTAGTTGTTTCTTGTGTTTTCATGCATTTACCTTTCAATAGGACTAGACAGATTAGGTTACATAAACACTATTCTTTTCACATATAGTGTGGACAACCTTGAAATAACTAGACAAGTTTTGGGTTGACAATTTAATGTTTAAAGGTTTGTTGGTATTTTTAAAGAACAACTAAGTAACCCAACATTTTGGCGTCGTTGTCGGGGAGGTTGTCAAAGAAGTGTTAGTTGTATCCCTATAGGGTTGGGTATTAAAGACGGAAGGTAAGAACCTGCGCATGCACCAAGTAAAAAGCTTCTGCCAATGCCTACCCTCAATTGGTAATTTTAGAATTGTTTAGTGTGCATGACTAGGAAAAAGCATAGGAATATAAATCAAGAAGTTATAGATTCAAAACCTATTTCAGAAATTACCAAAACTCAAGGTCGCTCTCACCTAAGAAGAAATACCTTTATAGATGAAATCATTTGCCATTTGGAATCTCAAGCGTCTATAGGTCCCCGAACAACATCTGCGAAGGGTTCTACTATTGCCTCTCAAGCGGAAGGATCATCATTTGTAGCTCACACTGAGATTCATGATAAGATGGTGAGGTATGAGCAGAGTTTCCAAAATATATTTATTAATAATCCCAGTCCTTCCAGTAAAAGAGAGGGGAATTCTTGTAACCTAAGAGAGGGAGGAGGTGAAACAAGTGAGCCACAACTACAATCTTCTAAATTTTCAAGCAACACATGTTGCAAAGGGAGAATCTAAAATTCCTGATCTAAATAGCATTGTAAGACCTACTCAGAACCCAGAACTTAGCCAACACATTGTTCTTTGGATAATATCCCTTGACCACGAAATACCTGAGGATTACTGGAAATTTTTTGACCAAATAGAAAATGCAACACCATGAACATAGACCGAGACCATAGATTACCCTATTATCAATGGTCTTCCAAATTTTCATGGAATGTCTTCTGAGGATCCAGACGCATTTCTATTTGAAGTTGATGTCTTATGTCGAGGTTTTGACTATACCATTGATCCTAAAAAATTGAAACGATTTCCTTCCACTTTAAAGGGAGCAACTCTCCGTTGGTTTATGGGATTATGGGGAGGCATCATAACTTCATGGGATTAGATGAAAAATGTTTTCCTCTCTAAATATCAAGATTATTGTCGGTCTAGGGATCTTAAAGAAGAGATATTTAAAATGATGTCTAAGGAGGATGAGACCTTGAAAGAATATGTCAAAAGACTCCAATATAACCTACAAAGATCACCTTATACCACTCTACCTAGAGAAATCCTAAAAATTGCTTTGATTAGAGGAATGAAAGATGAATGGATAGAGACACTTAATTTAATGGGACAAGGTGATATTTCTAAGGAAGAATATGATGACATTGTAAAACTATGTGTCAGGTGCTTGCGAGGAAGTACACGAACCAAATATGGAGTTTGGGACCCCCTCAACACAACTAGCAGAACTACAAGAGGAGGAGGGGTGACTCGCACAAAAATTGGTAGTTTCCTATAAGACTTTAATCTGATATTTTGAGTATGTTAACTACATGACTTGATGTCTTGAAGGTGAAACAAAAACAAGCAGAGGCAGAACAGGCTTTAGCCATTTTTTCCCTCATTGTCAAAAGAAGCATAGCCGCAAAGAGTGCACGTTGGACACAGTCGAAATATGTGTCAAATATCACTCCACAGAACATTGTCCCTCACTCCTAGGACTGAAACTTGCGTTCAAGGAAGCGAAGGAAGATCCTGAGCTGACGTATTGTATGGGCGCAACGACAATAGTGGTAGACATGCCCTCTAGGTATGATCCAAGATCCTGCTTTGTTTTATTATGGACAATATATCCAACAACAAATTCCTGGATCACAGTGATAGCCACCTTTTAATACCGCATGGAAATCCCAATCATAATCTACACCGCCATGGTAAAATCAATCATTTTCTGGGCCCTCGTGGCCTAATCAACAATATTCTACAACCCCATGGAAAAATTCCTCAAACAACCTATACCCGTCCCATTGGGAAAATTCCTCCACACAAGGACCAATGTGGTATCAGAGTTGGCAACGCCCTACAAGACTAGTGAATTTGTCTGTTTTTTCATTCCCTCAGTCACAAGCACCATTACAAACTCCTCTCCAACTACCCCCAAATGTTCCACCTCCATTGCATCCTTAGCTACCTGCCCAACCAAATCCTAATCCTAACAATAGACCCATCCAGTATTTGGAAATTGTCAAAAATCCACAATATGACTCCACCTCCTTCGAATGTAATGAGTTGCGGTTAAGATCTGGATGGACGATCTTCCCAGAATATGACATAGGGAAATAGGGGCAGGTGTACATTGAAAACCTTACCGAAGAGCAACCCTTAACTGAATACTCTCCATCACCCATAGTTATCACTAAAACAAAAACGCCTAATAAATTGGCAAAACAGCAAGAGTCTGCTACAACTACGGATGTTGCTCCACCATACCCTGAGAGACTTACTATAATTAAACTGTCGGTTTATTCTAATTTTGATATCGTAGGGGAATTGAGAAATTTATGTATTAAAATTCCTCTTCTCCGGGCTATTCGAGATGTTCCAATTTATGCTAAAACTATTAAGGAATTGTGTGTTAAGAAGCCTGGAAGAAAACCAAAATACTAGGGGCATCTTGGAAACCCCAATAGTTACCATTCAAATGCAGGGGCATATCTTCCCAAACACCCTTGTGGACTTAGGAGTTGCAATAAATATATTGATTGTAGAAACTTGTGGGATCCTTGGGATTACATCATTTAAACCAACCACCATTATGTTGGAATTGGCCGACAGGTCAATAGTCAAACCAGAAGGCACCCTGGAAGACATTATCATCTTTGTAGATTCCTGGGAATACCCAATAGACTTCATGGTCATCAACCCCAGAAATCAGTTGGATGGATACCCTATGATACTAGGAAGGCCATGGCTGGCAACTACGGATGTGTATATCGAGTGTCGAGTAGGAAACATGTGAGGTCCAACCCTAACCCCCTTATTCATGTAATAAGGTTGAGTCATAGTTATAGTTAGTTAAAGAGTCAATAAAGCCCATATTAATAATTGTAAGTGGTTGACCCACATTTAAAGAAGAGACCACAGTTAGTTGCAAATGGACCATGGTATTAGATAGATGGTATTAATAAGAACCATGGTATTGCACGTATGAATCCTATATAAAGGATAGAGACTCCCCATTAAGGAACGTTGTGTCTTATTTTGTAATTGAGCCCTACTCTATTGGAGGTTGCCCCCTCGAAGAGGAAAGTGAACATTGCTTTCCTTTCTGAATAATAAAATACATGTTGTTATTTCTCATATATTCTGTGTTCTTGGTTGTATTTCTTCGCATATTTTCTATTCTGGCATCTTCTCGCGGGTCAAGAGCATAACAAGTGGTATCAGAGCACTTTCTTGGGCAAAGCGAAGATTTATTTTTTATTTTTTGCAAGAACTTTTTGGGGTGGCGAGTTTGCGGATCAGATCTGTACATTTTGGGGCAACATTTGCAGAATCTAATTGCAGATCTAGTTTCTTTGCAAAAAAATACCCAATTTTTAAAAAAAATCGGCCGATTCGGAGTCCAGATGAGGGAGATATTGTTGATTTAAAAATCAGCTGTGTTGCAGACATTTTTCAGGGCGGCAAGTTTTTGGAATAGATATGTACATTCTGGTGCAAAATCCGTAGAATCTAATTGCAGATCTAGGTTTTTTGTGAAAAAATACCCAATTTGAAAAAAAAAATCGGCTGAATCGGAGTCCGGATGAGGGAGATATCGCTGATTTAAAAATCAGCTGTGTTGCAGACATTTTTTGGGGCGGCGAGTTTGCAGATCAGATCTGTATGTTCCAGGGAAATATTTGCAGAATCTAATTGTAGATATGAGTTCTTTGTGAAAAAATATCCAATTAAAAAATAATAATAATAAATAAATAAATAAAAATTTCGGTCGAATCGGAGTACGGATGAGGGAGATATCGTTGATTTAAAATCAACTCTTTTTCAGAAATTTTTGTGAAGGCGGGACAGCTGCAGTGCGAATATGAAATTCCAGTGCCTAGATCAGAATTCGATGAAGATGTACAAATTTGATGGCTCTAATCCGGCAATATGGGTAGCACAAATGGAACAATATTTCACTCTGAATCACATCGTAGATGATGAAACTAAACTACGTGTGGGAGACCTTTACTTGGACCAAGAAAGATGGCAATGGTGGCAGGGGCATTCTAAATGCTATCCAAGGAAAATTACTTGGCAGATGTTCGCAAAATCCATTTGTGACCGCTTTGACCGTGAATCTAATTTTTTGGGTCATCTTACTAAGCTCAGATAGACAGGTACAAAACCTAACAAAGAAATTATTTTTACAGGAAAGAAGGAAACCAAGAAACCTAAAGGGTTATTTTCTGTTGGTATATCCTTATTACAGGTTCATGGATTGATTCAGAAGGAGAATATCATTGTGTCTATAAATCCTAGTTGCAAGCATAATTTTATGAATGTTAATTTGGCAAAAAAATTGCAAGTTCCAGCAAAACACATTGAAAACACACAAGTTGATAATGAGGATGTTCAAGTTTATAAAGATTTTAAGCTTTATATGGATAAGTATGTGTTGCATTGTGATTTTTATACTTCAGATATGGATAACATGGATGTTTTTTTTGGATATCCTTGGATGGAATCTGTGGGTACTATCAATATTAATATGCAGAAGAAATTCATGAAACTTTGGTATAAAAAGAAGAAAATTACATTGCAAGATATTTCTATTAACACCCAAGGCTAAGCACAGTACAAGACTATATTACAGCCTTTGAAGCATTAGCATTCCACACAGGAGGTCTGGCAGATGAATTCTACTTGGAATGTTTTATTAGTGGTCTCAAAGACGCCATACAAGCCCACGTCTGGATGCACCACCCAGCCACATGGCTGGCAGCTTGCACGATGGCTCGTGAAGTGGAACGTGCGTTAGCGGCCCAGTCGCCTCATCCAAATTTCATAGCCAAGGGATGCCCCACCCAGGCTTTGAGCACTACCCAAACACTTAAGGTTCAAAAGGTGTCACCAGCAAAAATGGCAGAAAGAAGAAAGCAAGGATTGTGTTACTACTGTGATGACAAATACTCCCTGGGGCATAAATGCAAGGAACCCAAATTCTTTCAAATTGATGCTACTGAGGAAGCCCCACCCTTTGAGGGACCAGAGGAGGAAGATGAGGACAACTAGCAAGACAATGAGCTCCCAGCTACACCAGAAGAACCAGTTATCTCGCTCCATGCTTTGGCAGGAATTTCTTCTCCCCAAACTCTCAAAATCAGAGGTTTTGTTAAACATCGCCCTATAGTAGTCTTGATTGATAGTGGTAGCATGCATAACTTTATCCATCAAAGAGTCACAAAAGCAGTGCATTGTTTTGTCAGAGCAGTCTCTAATTTCCAGGTCCAGATTGCTAATGGGGGGACAATGAAATGTGACGGCCACTGTGAAAATGTCAAACTTCAGATGGGAGATTACCATCTAAAGACCCACATGTTTGCATCAACATGGGTGGGTGTGACATTGTCTTGGGTGCTGAATGGCTCTGCACACTTGGCCCAATCACAATGGATTTCCAGAAGTTATATATGAGCTTTAAGAAGAATGACCACACACATACCCTTTGCGAACTCCAGGCAGGTGCTCCTTCTATCATCAACTTGCATCGGATGGAAAAGTTGTTAAAAAAGGGCCACCATGGAGTTGTCACCCAATTTAATGCCATCCAGGCCTTCGAGCCCACTTCCCTTCATATTCATCCTAAGATGCAATAGGTCTTAAACAACCATCTACAGGTCTTTGACAAACCTCATGAGCTTCCACCCTTGAGAGGGGAACATGATCATAGCATTACTTTGGTCCCAGGGGCACAAGCATCAAATGTGCACCCATATAGATACCCTTTCGCCCAAAAGAATGAAATTAAAAAAATCATCAAGGAACTCCTGGAAGCCGTTGTCATTCGTCCTAGCATTAGTCCTTATTCATCGCCTGTGGTCATGGTGCTCAAGAAAGATGGGGAATGGCGTATGTGTCCAGACTTCAGGGCCCTCAACAAGCTGACGGTCAAAGATAAATTTCCCATCCCAATTGTTGATGATTTGTTGGATGAGCTAAATGGGGCTCAATTCTTTACTAAGCTAGACCTTCGCTCGGGCTATCACCAAATTCGCATGAAAGAAGTAGACATTCCAAAGACTGTTGTCCAAACTCATGAAGGCCATTATGAATTCCTGGTAATGCCATTTGGTCTCTGTAATGCCCCATCCACTTTTCAGAGCCTCATGAATCACCTGCTCAAACCATATCTCAAACAATTTGTCCTTGTTTTCTTTGATGACATCCTCATCCACAACCTCACTTGGGAAAAACATCTTCAACATGTAGACCTGCTCTTGCAACTACTCCGGAAGAATAAATTATTTGTCAAATTGTCCAAGTGCTCTTTTGGCATGAAAGAAGTCGAGTATTTGGGCCACATTGTGGGGCGTGAAGGTGTTAGGGTGGATCCCAAAAAGATCTAGGCAATGCAGGATTGGCCCCAGCCAAAATTCATTCCTTTGGAATGATGAAGCGCAACAGGCATTTATAGCTCTCAAACATGCCATGTGTTCCACTCCCGTATTGGCACTACCCAACTTCACCAAATCTTTTGTGATTGAATGTGATCCTTCAGGTACGAGTATTGGGGTTGTCTTAATGCAAGAAGGTCGACCCTTGGCCTTCACTAGCCAACAACTAAGTGGGACAAATTTGGGACAATCTACCTATGAGAAGGAGATGATGGCCATCTTACATGTAGTGGATACCTGGCGACCATACTTATTGGGGCGGCATTTCCAAATCCGCACAGACCATCAAAGCCTTAAATATTTTTTGGAGCAACACCTATCCTCGCCACAACAAAATAAATGGCTAGCCAAAATGTTGGGATATGATTATGAGATAATTTACAAGAAAGGGTGTGAAAATGTTGTAGTGGATGCGTTATCACGCCAATTTGAGGAGGAAAGCACCCTGTTAGCAATCTCTCTTCCCATTCTAGAGTGGATTGAAGAGGCTCACAAGGAATGGTTTTCACATCCTTCACTCTCCCAACTCATTAATAAATTGCAGGCAGATCCAAATTCCACAGCGGGCTACTCTTGGTAGGATGAGATTCTTTACTACAAGGACAAAGTAGTGATATCACCAACATCCACCCTCAAAAAGCACATTTTGGCAGAGTTGCACTCATCTCCCACTGCAGGCCATTCAGGCTTTCAGAAGACTTATGCTTGCACTCGGCGTTCATTCTTTTGGACAGGCATGAAAAAGGACATTCTTACTTTTGTAGTTGAATGTGATGTGTGTCAGCGCCATAAAGGAGAAACAGTCAAATCCCCAGGCACTTTATAGCCATTACCCATCCCTGCCTCAATCTGGATGGATGTTTCTATGGATTTCATTACTGGTCTTCCGAAGTCAAGCAACAAGTCAGTCATCATGGTGGTTGTGGACAGACTTTCTAAGTATGCTCATTTTTGCACCCTACCCCACCCTTTTACACCCGCTTTGGTGGCTCAATCTTTCATGGACCAAATCTTCAAATTGCATGGCATGCCCACTTCCATTGTGTCTGATCGTGACCCGATCTTCACCAGTAACTTTTGGCAGGAACTCTTCAGGCTACAAGGTACCCAACTACAACTCAATACTTCTTATCATCCCCAAATTGATGGTCAAACTGAAGCAGTCAACAAAAGTCTGGAGACCTACCTGTTGGGTTGTGTTATATTCTTTCCACGACTAGCCCATGTAGTTAACCGAGGGGTTAGAGGGGGGGTCACAGGGGGTTTGAGGTGTACCCATAACCCCACTTTATGGGGTCCGAGGTAGCGCCCCAGAAAATTTTGGTTTTGGACCCTATGTTAGGTTGGGCAGACCCAACTATGGTTTTGTGCATGATTTTTGCACATGTTTTTTGGACGCGATGGTTTTCAGTCCATGGTATTGGACGCGATGGTTTTCGGTCCATGGTATTGGATGCTTCAACATGTATAAATATGTATTATAACATTGAAAGGAATAAAATGAAAAATCAAGTTGGTAGTCCAGGTTTTGGGATCCAAGGGAAAATCTCTGTGTATATGTGTTTTATGTGTTATGCTCTCGCATTGTTTATTTTTTGTGTTTTAGAATTCGTATGCAGGTAATTTTTGTATGGGGTTAAAACCTACATTTTGTATCAGAGCTGTTTTGGCTTCAAGGGGACGCCTTTGTTGCTGAGGGGTTTCGCTCGGGCCTGTGGTAGACCCTGTTCAGTGGGAGATCTGCGAGATCGATTCTGTTGGTGAAAGAAGATGGTGAGCAGTGGAAAGATAGAGATCGAGAAATTTAATGGTCAAAGTTTTGAGTTGTGGAAACTCAAGATGGAGGATTTGTTGGTGGATAAAGATTAGTGGATCGCGGTAGATCCAGGTACTAAACCAACGGGAGTGTCCGATGAAGAATGGAAGAAGTTGGATCAGAAGGCAAAGAGCACAATACGATTGTGTGTCTCAGATTCAGTATTGTTGAATGTATCAGGGGAAGCTACGGCGAAGGCTTTGTGGGACAAGTTAGGGACTTTGTACCAATCTAAGTCTCTAGTGAATAAACTATTCCTGTGGAAAAATCTGTATAACCTGAGGATGAAAGATGGAGACTCGGTGACAGAGCATTTGAACGCATTTAATTCTGTGGTAAGTCAGTTAGCATTTGTTGATATTAAAATTTCAGATGAAGATAAGCGCATCAGTTTGTTGTGTTCTCTACCAGATTCGTGGGATAGTCTGGTTATTGCAATAGGTAGCAATGCAACTGCCTTGCACTTTGATGAAATAGTCTCATCCTTGCTGACAGAGGAGATGAGACGGAAAAATATGGAGAGCCATAATGGTGATGCCTTGTCTATACGAGGACGGTCCCAAAACAAAAACAAAAATAAGTCATCGAGTGGGAGATCTAAATCTAGAGGGATATCTAAGTCTCCAAGAAAACCTATAAAGGTGGTGTGCTGGAAATGCGGAAAGGAAGGGCACTACAAAAGGGACTGTAAATCTAAAGCTCCTAATAAAGGAAAGGGATATGATGATGCTCCTTCTGTAGAGATGAAAACTACCTCAGATGAAGGTGGGGATGTGTACTTGGCTTCTTCAGGTACACATGTAGATCATGAGGCATGGTTGATTGACTCAGGTGCATCCTTTCACTTCACTCCCCATAGAGAGTGGTTCTGCGAGTATGAGAAATACGATGGTGGTGATGTCTTCATAGGGGATGATAGGAAGGCTAGAATCTTTGGTCGCGGAAAAGTAAAATTGAAGTTGCAAGGTGGAAGGGTTAGAACACTTCCGGGTATTCTGCATATTCCAGCATTGGCCAGAAATCTGATTTCTGTGAGCAAATTGGATGATGCAGGTGTAAAAACAGTGTTCGAGAAGGATACCTACAAGATGGTTCGGGGAGCACTGGTATTGATGCGGGGAGTTCGGATTGGAACTCTGTACAAGCTGCAAGGTAGCATTATTATTGATGGGTGCAATAGTTCTTTGGTTCCTGAAAGTGGAGCAGAAGATCTAGTGGTCTCTGGAGAGAAGACCATGATGTGGCATCAAAGGCTTGGACATATTGGAGAGAAGGGCCTTCGAATACTTCATGGTAAAGGTATGGTAGAAGGTATGAGTAATAGCTCTCTGGATTTTGATTTTTGTGAAAATTGTGTATATGGGAAGCAGAATCAGGTGAGTTTCCCCTCTGGTAGTAAGAGGGCGAAACAAATATTAGAGCTTGTGCACAGTGATGTGTTTGGACCTGTGAAGGTTCCATCACTGGGTAAGTCTGTGTACTATGTATCATTTATAGATGACTTCTCAAGGAATAAATGGATATATTTCCTTAAGAAGAAATATGAAGTCTTTGACAGGTTTAAAGAATTTAAGGCTCTCGTGGAAAATCAGATAGAGAAGAAGATAAAGGTGCTAAGGGCAGATAATGGTGGAGAGTTTTGCAGTAAGGAATTTGAAGAATTCTGTAAGAAGTGTGGTATAGCACGGCAGAAGACTACTCCATATACACCTCAACAAAATGGAGTTGCAGAAAGAATGAACAAGACGTTGATGGAAAGGGCAAGAAGCATGCTCAGTGGTGCCGAGTTAGGATAGGAATTCTGGGCAGTGGATACTGCATGTTTCCTGGTTAACAGGTCACCTTCATCAGCGTTGGAGGATAAGACTCCACAAGAGGTATGGACTGGTAAGAAACCCTCTCTTTCACATCTGAGGGTGTTTTGATGTTATGCATATGTACGTGTTCCAAAGGAGAAACGAACCAAGTTGGATAGTAAATCTGAAAAGTGCATCTTTATTGGGTATAAGGATGGTTTAAAGGGTTATAAGCTTTGGAACCCTGTAACAAGGAAGGTTGTGTATAGCTGAGATGTGGTATTTAGAGAGGTAAAGATGTTATTAAACATGAAATCCAACCAAAGAAACCTGAGAAGATAGAGTTTGAGCTAAAGGAGGAAGAATCAGACTCTACAGTAGAGGAGGAATCAGAAGATGAAGAGCCACAAACTCCGGGTGTGAGAAGATCAGATTGAGAAAGAAGGCAGCCAGAAAGGTATAGTCCATCTGCTTTCTGTTCAAATTTTGCTTTATCTATTACTGATGATGATCCCAGAACTGTGAAGGAAGCAGTAGATTCAGATGATGGAAAACTCTGGAAAGAAGCCATGGTTGATGAAATGACATCTTTGCATAAAAATGAGGCTTGGGATCTGGTGGAGTTGCCGGCTGGAAGGAAACCCATTGGTAGCAAATGGGTGTTCAAAAAGAAGACAAATGCAGAAGGAAAAGTGGAGAAATACAAAGCTCGGTTGGTAGCAAAAGGTTATTCCCAGGTGCCGAGAATTGATTTTGGTGGTATTTTTTCTCTTGTTGCCAAGGTAACTTCTATTAGATTACCATTATCTGTTGTTGTTGCTTTTGATTTTGAGGTAGAACAGATGGATGTGAAGACAACATTTCTTCATGGGGATTTGGAAGAGGAGATCTACATGAAGCAACCTGAAGGCTTTGCGGTGAAGGGTAAGAAAGAACTGGTATGCAAGTTAAAGAAGTCTCTATATGGGTTAAAACAGTCACCAAGGATGTGGTATCAGAAATTTGATACATTTATACGGGGACTTGGCTTCACCAGAAGCAAAGCAGATCACTGTGTGTATTTTAAATTAATTGGTGACCATGTTATTTATCTGGTCTTGTATGTGGATGATATGTTGCTGGTTGGAAATGACAAAGAAGTTATCCAGGATTTGAAGACCCAATTGTCCTCCAAATTCGACATGAAAGATCTTGGTGCTGCAAACTATATTTTGGGCATGGAAATTAAAAGAGATCGGGAAAAGAGGAAGCTCTGGTTAAACCAGAGGAAGTATGTTGAGACAATATTGTAGAGGTTTAATATGCAGGATAGTAAACCGGTGAAGGTTCCTATTCCTGTAGGTGTGAGGTTATCTTCTGAACAGTGTCCCAAGACACAAGAAGAGGAAGAGGACATGTCCCGTGTTCCATATGCAAGTGCAGTTGGTAGCCTGATGTATGCAATGGTCTGTACTAGACCAGACGTTGCACATGCAGTGGGAGTATTGAGCAGGTTTATGTCAAAACCAGGAAAGGAGCATTGGATAGTAGTGAAGCGGGTTTTCAGGTATTTGCGTGGCACTAGTAATTATGGTTTGTGCTACCAAGGAAGACCAGGATTGGACAAAGTGTTGGATATTCGTGGCTTTATTGATGTAGACTAGGCTGGAGATATGGATCAGAGAAGATCTACAAGTGGGTATGTGTTTAACCTATTTGGAGGTGCAGTCAGTTGGATGAGTAAGAAACAATCTGTAGTGGCACTATCAACTACAGAGGCAGAATACATGGCAGCCACTCATGCAAGCAAGGAAGTAGTTTGGTTGTAGAGATTGTGTTCAAGTATGGGGTTAGTACAAGAAGATATAAGGATAGACTGTGACAGCCAAAGTGTAATTTTCTTGGCAAAGAACCCTGCATATCATTCAAAGACAAAGCACATTGATGTTCATTATCACTTTGTGAGGGATATGATAGAAGACAAAAAGGTGTTGCTGGTAAAGGTGGACACTTTGAAGAATACTGGAAATGCATTGACAAAATATGTGAGCTTTGAGAATTTCTCTTGGTGTAGAGAAACAATGGGTGTTGTAGGGCTAGATAAATGACTAATCTCTCTTGTGGCCCCCTGTGGAAAGAAAACAACAAGTGGGAGAATGTTGGGTTGTGCTATATTCTTTCCACGACTAGCCCACGTAGTTAACCGGGGGGTTAGAGGGGGGGTCATAGGGGGTTTGAGGTGTACCCGTAACCCCACTTTATGGGGTCCGGGGCAGCGCCCTAGAAAATTTTGGTTTTGGACCCTATGTTAGGTGGGGCGGAACGACCTATGGTTTTGTGCATGATTTTCACACATGTTTTTTGGACGCGATGGTTTTTGGTCCATGGTATTGGACGCGATGGTTTTCGGTCCACGGTATTGGATGCTTCGGCATGTATAAATATGTATTATAACATTGAAAGAAATAAAATGAAAAATCAAGCTGGTAGTCCCGGTTTTGGGATCTAGGGGAAAATCTCTGTGTATATGTGTTTTATGTGTTATGCTCTCGCATTGTTTATTTTCTGTGTTTTAGAATTCGTATGCAGGTAATTTCTGTACGGGGTTAAAACATGCACTACCTCCGGTGTTTCACTTCAGAAAAGCAACATCTATGGGTACAGTGGTTACCTCTAGCGGAATGGTGGTATAATACTAACTATCATGCCACCACCAAGATGACTCCATATGAAGCAGTTTATGGTCAACTCCCCCCTTCACCTACTTCTTATATCCCGGGATGCTCTAAGGTACAAGCAGTGGATCAACTCCTACAGAACCGTGCAACCATGCTTGCCCACCTCAAAGATAATCTCCATCAAGCTCAAAATCGCATGAAGCAACAGGTAGACCAACATCATTCAGAGCACACATTTCAAGAAGGGGATTAGGTATTCTTGAGGCTGCAACCATATAAGCAAACATCACTCAAAGACAAGGGTTGTCAGAAATTATCTCCAAAATTCTACGGACCGTATCAAATACTTTAGCGCATCGGAGAAGTAGCCTACAAGCTAGCCTTGCCACCCACTGCAAAAATCCATCCCGTCTTCCATGTCTCATTTCTCAAGAAAGTGGTTGGGAACAACTGCAGAATTCAAACCAGTCTATCGGAATTGGATGAAGAAGGTTCAATTTGGCTCCAACCTGAACAGGTTCTTGACACGCGAGAACGGCACCTGCGTGACCGCACGATCAAGGAAGACCTCATCAAGTGGAAAGACACCTCTCTAGAAGATGCGACCTGGGAACCAGCCACTGTTCTTTAGCAATTTCTGCAGCTTCAGCCTTGAGGACAAGGTTGTTCTTATGGGGGAGGGCATGTTAGGGTCCAACCCTAACCCCCTTATTTATGTAATAGGGTCGAGTCATAGTTATAGTTAGTTAAAGAGTCAATAAAGCCCATATTAATAATTGTAAGTGGTTGACCCGCATTTAAAGAAGGAACCACAGTTAGTTGCAAATGGGCCATGGTATTAGATAGATGGTATTAATAAGAACCATGGTACTGACCCATGGTATTGCATGTATGAATCCTATATAAAGGATAGAGACTCTCCATTGAGGAGCGTCGTGTCTTATTTTGTAATCGAGCCCTTCTCTATTGGAGGTTGCCCCCTCAAAGAGGCAAGTGAACATTGCTTTCCTTTCTGAATAATAAGATACGTGCTGTTATTTCTCATCTGTTCTGTGTTCTGGGTTGTATTTCTTCGCATATTTGCTATTCTGGCATCTTCTCGTAGGTCAAGAGGATAACAAAACATGGCAATCGCAAAAGGGATTGTTGTTAAAAATCTCATCCTATATCCAACCTCTAGACCTAGCCTATCAATTAATAATTATCAACCGTCTCCTCCGAAATATTAGGAAGAAAATTTGTGTCCTCCTCTTACTTTAGATGAAGCTCTTATTTTTAAAAGGCAAACCGAGGATGATGTGATTAGTGGTTTTATTAACCAACCATCTACTATTGGAAATCCAGCGTGCCAAATGTTAAAAGCAATATTCGATAATGAGGCCCAAGGAGATCCATTGAATGTTCCAAATGATGATCATATACCCACAACTACAGTTCATAATAGTAATCCCATTGAAATTGAACCAGGGAAGACTTTGAACATCAACGCTAATCTGGATGAACTACAACGTGAAAAATTGATTCAGGTCCTCCAGAAATATAAACAGGCCTTCGCTTGGGAGTATTCTAATATGAAAGGCATCGACCCTCAATTATGTACACATCATATTTACATTGAGAAAGATGCTCATGCCATTCACCAACCACAAAGAAGATTAAATCCACACCTTAGGGACATAGTAAAATAGGAGCTGCAAAAGCTTCTTGATGTTAATTTTATATATCCTATTTCTGACAGTCAGTGGGTTTCACCTCTGGTTGTGGTCCCTAAGAAAAATGGAAAATGGAGAATTTGTGTGGATTACAGGGAATTGAATAAAGCTACAAAAAAATATCATTTCCCTCTTCCTTTTGTAGATCAGGTCCTTGATACTCTTGCTGGGAAGAATTTTTTTTCTTTCCTTGATGGTTTCAGTGGATACAATCAAATCCAAATTGCTCCTGAAGATCAAGACAAAACCACATTTACCTGTCCATGGGGAACCTTTGCATATAGGGTTTTACCATTTGGGTTGTGTAATGCACCAGCCACCTTCCATAGAGCAATCCTAAGTATTTTTTCTGATTTAATCAGTGAAGGACTTGAACTTTACATGGATGATTTTACCCCCTACAGTAATGAATTTGAGCAAGCCTTACAGAATCTGGAGAAAGTTCTTGAACGATGTATTGCCACCAGATTATGCCTTAGTAACGAAAAATGTTACATGATGATGACATAAGGCATATTTCTGGGGCATTATATCTCTGTTGCAGTTATTCAAGTCGATCCACCAAAAATTGAGGTAATTCTTATGCTACCTACTCCGCGTACATAGACAGAGGTATGTAGTTTCCATGGTTATGTTGGTTATTATCGTTGCTCTATAGCACATTTTTCAAACATAGCAACACCTTTGTATGTGTTAACAGGAAATGTGGAATTCGAATGGACTAACAAATGTGATGTTGCCTTTGCAGATCTTAAGAAGTTGGTCTCAACAACCCTTGTGTTACGAGGGCCAAATTGGAACTTGACATTCCACATTTCATTGGATGCATCTGATATAGTAATAGGAGTCGTACTTGGGAAAGAAGAAGACAAAAAGCCATATCTATTATATTAGCATAATCTTACACTAGCAGAGCTAAACTACACAATGACAGAAAAAGAATTTTTAGTTGTTGTTTACTCTATCAATATATTTCGTCACTATATAACAGGATATCCCATTTTTCTATATACCAATCATTCAGCCATTAGATATTTATCCAATAAACTTGTTACTAATGGTCGAGTAACACGTTGGTTGTTGTTATTACAAGAATTTGACATTACCATAAAAGATCGACTAGGGAAAGAGAACCTGGTCGCAGATTTTTTTATCCAGAATCCATGTAGTTTATAGATGAACATATGTTTGTTGTAATGGTCAAAACACCCTGGTATGCAGATGTGGCAAACTATATGGAAGCAGGGAAACTACCAGCACATTTACCGTCTCGGGAAAGGAAGCTCATTGTTCAACGTAGTGCATTATTTTCTTGGATTGACGGATATCTCTTTCACACAGGGTCTGATCTTCAAATTTGTAGATGCATCAGGGAAGACGAGATTTATGATATCCTTAAGGCTTGCCATGACGAACCATGTTGTGGGCATTTTTCTGATCGGAGGACTGGCCATAAAGTGTTGCAGATGGGCTACTATTGGCCCACGATATTCAAGATGCAAAAAAATATTTCCAGAGTTGTGGTAGTTGTCAGAGGATGGGTCACCCCATTCAACTAATGAAATGCCCCTACAACTTCAAATTGCACTTGAACCCTTTGAAAGATGAGCATTATATTTTGTGGGCCCCTTTAATCCACCTTTGAACCAAAAGACATATATTTTGGTATGCAAAGATTATGTGACTAAATGGGTGGAAGCAGTAGCTCTCTCAAAGGCTACAAAAGAGGCAGTTATTAACTTCCTATTTGAACTGTTCGTGTGATATGGATTGCCCAGAGAGATCATAACAGATGGAGGTTAACAATTCACTACCCACAAGATTTATGTTACAATGCAAAAGTATCACATCAAACACAGGGTTACTTCCCCTTATCATCCTCAATAAAATGGACAAGATGAAAGTACCAATATAGTTTTGGAGGCGATTCTAACCAAAACTATATCCACCAACCACCAGAACTGGGCTGCCAAGATTCTTGAGGTCATATGGTCCTATCGAACAACTTGGAGCAACACTACTGATTATTTGCCATACCAACTTGTTTTTGGGAAGGAGCCCATTTTCCGGATGGAATTTGAAATTACAACTCTCAAAACCACAAGGGATCTGAGACTGGATTTGACAAAATCACAGAAACACCACCTGCAATAGCTTAATGAACTGGATGAAATAAGCTTTGCAGCCTTACAACGCACAGTTGTTGTTCAACAACAAAGGGCCAAATGACATGATCGCCTTATCAAGAAGAAAGCTTTCCAAAAAGGAAATTGGGCGCTATTGTATGATTCCAGATTCTAGGATTTCTCGTGGAATCTTCAAACTAGATCGTTGGGACCATATGAGGTCACCAAAGTTCATGAAAATGGTACAGTGAGCCTTACTACCATTGGTGGGTCTTGCATATTTCTCCTTGCCGATTACGCCTATATCACCAGCCGCTTACGCAAGAGTCTTTTCTTCATGAGGTAAACAATGATTTGAATTTGCAGGTTTTAGCTAATCGGGGAGGTAACCCCACAACTACAACCCGCTAAAGCATCATTTTTCGAAATTCTTTTCATTTTGTACATAATGTATATATTTATTGAGGAAATCATTTTTTTATTAAAATAAAATAATAATAATAATAAATAAATAAATAAACTTTATTATACAATAATAAAATAAGGGGGAATGTTGTTTCCTAGGTCACAGTTGTTGTTCCCTTGGGTCACAATTGTTTTTCCCTTAGGTCGTAGTTGTTGTTCCCTTAGTCCCTTAGTCATGACTGTTGTTCCCTTAGGTCGCAGTTGATGTTCCCTTAGGTCGCAGTTGTTGTCCCCTTAAGTCGCAGTTGTTGTCTCCTTAGTCACAATTGTTGTCCCCTTAGGTCGTAGTTGTTGTTCCCTAGGTCGCAGTTGCCATTCCCTTGGCTACAGTTGTTGTTCCCTTAGGTCGCAGTTTTTGTTCACTTAGTCACAGTTGTCATTCCCTTGGTCGCAGTTGTTGTTTGCTTAGTCTCAGTGGTTGCTCCCTTGGTCACAGTTGTTGTTCCCTTGTCACAGTTGTTGTCCCCTTAGTCACAATCGTTGTTCCCTCAGTCACAATTATTGTTCCCTTGGCTACAGTTGTTGTTTCTTTGGTGATGATTGTTGTTTCCTTAGTTTTAACTATTTTTCCATTGATTTTTAACCTTAAGTTGTTTTTTTAGAATTTTTTTTTTTTAATCCCTCCTTGGAATCATGGTAAAATTAATAACTGTCTTGAATGATTATTATTAGAAAATATATTATAAGAAATTTTTAAAATAGATTTCGAAAAGCTCCCAAACCTCTCAAACAATCCTGATATTGTAAGTTTATAAATATATTTACCCTACACTTCTTCAAAATACCATTGGAAGAGTTTTCTTTATGCTCAAAAGTTTCTTGTAATTCTTTGATCTCCTTAAAAATAAAATTTGGGTAGAAAAATGGCAAACTAAAAAGGTAGTGACTGTGATGTTTTTTACACCATCCCTAACTCTTAAGGAGTTGATAAGCCACACCATTCACTAATATTTTATCATAACAAGACAATAAAAGAAGAGAATGGACAAGGGATAGGAGGTCTCATCACAAGCCGACCTACCATGATCATCAGATTTAATGTGGCGACATTACCGCTTTGGTCACCAAGCTAAGGTAATGGCCTCTGATCATTAGATCATGTGACAAGAGGTTTCATCACGAGTTGGCTTGTTCATCTCATTATCTCTAGTGAATGGCATTGTTATCAGTTGGTCACCACACCAGAACAATGGCCTTTTGTCAATAATTAAGAAATACTAAAAAGTTGTGAATCTTTTTAAAAGTGAAATGGGATAGTGGCATATCAATGGGTTAAAAGGCAACCCTGTCGAGGCTATAGACGCCTGCTGGCAGCAGAGGACATGCCTGTGGTATTGAAGTACATTTGAAATTGCCATTAAAAAATAACCATTTTGCTTTCCCTTAACAATAACAAAGGAAAATCATTGAATTACTATAGGGGCTTATTTCTTTCCCTTGGAAGGTGGTAACGATGAATGTGTATCAATAATTACTTCTTATTCTACATGTCAGGAATGTAACTCTTGGGGAATTATTAAATCTACTTTAAATTTCTTTTACCTTTTCTTCTAAAGGCAATCTTTCAATGAAAATCCATCTTATCCATGATCGGAGCCTGAAGATCTTTTCCACACGCTTTTTATGATTTTTAATGCCTTGGGTGTCGCAAATATCTCATTTCATCAACGCACTCCATGATCAATCCCTCCAATAGGTGAGTCACACGCCTCGCCATTATTTCCATTAGAAATTTTAGCTTACAGGGATGAATTCATGGACGTTGAAGTTGTGGCTTTTGTGGCCAATTGGGTGTCGAATACTAGACACACTAGAGGTTAACAAAACTAGTACTTACATACTATTGAACTTTACTGGCATATGAAAACCTTTTTGGGCAAAGTCCTCCTTGAGAGACATGAGGTAAAACATGAGATTCTTCTATAGATGGATGATTGGCAAGCCGCAACATTTTAATATGGCTCTTCGGTTGGCGCATATTGAAGTCCTCTTGGTTCATGGGAAAATCCCATTCTCTCTGAACACCCAATGGATCCAATTGACGTGACCACTTCCTCCTGACTTGCTTCAATAACTAGCATATTTTATTTTCATGTTAGTCTTACTCCTTGCAAAGCAATCAATTATTTGGCTTCTGTTAGATTTTTTATAATTTCATATAAAACCTCTAAACATTTTTATAGAATGTTATATAGATTAATTATATTCAATCCTCAACGCATCCTAGATCATTAGTTTTATATATATATATATATATATATATATATAACTAAAAACTTCAAAATAAGTTGTTGATCTGGTTTCCCATATCAAATTGTAACGATTTAAAAATGGCTATAATTATATTTTAGTAAGTATAGTGTCACTTAAATAATAGTATGTTGTGACTTTGTTGTATGTTCATAGTAAACTTATTAAAAATAAATAAATATTTAAAAATGGAGGTCAAAGAAATTTTCGAGCGTCAAATAAATGATCTTAACCTTGTTATGAGAGAAAAGAGAAATACTTTTGCAATATAGAATTATTTAAATAATATTTTATTAAATAAGTATTAAGAAATTAAAATAAACACGTGACAAACAAAACCAAGTACACCTTGTTATTTAGGATATTATAATTTGAAATATAATACATTATAATTGAAAAGTAATTTAATTAAGCAGATTTATAATAATTCTGTTGCATATGTTTAAAGGGTTTAAATATTTCAAATAAAAAAGAAAATAGAAATACCGTGGTTCCATTTATGACCAAATTGTAAAATTATTACTGGTCCATGGGATAAATTGAAGTCCCAATCTGGTTCAAAGAAATAGTGAAAAGTGTTCCAATTAAAAACACTGGAACAAACAAAATTACGATTGCACCAGCCGGGAATCGAACCCGGGTCTGTACCGTGGCAGGGTACTATTCTACCACTAGACCACTGGTGCGAATATGAAGGCTAGTGCTTTTTCTTGATCTCTGTTTGCTCACTACGAGCTTGGAATTTGGAAACTTCAAAGTGGAGGGAACAGTTGGAGTTTGAGTTACAATTTTAAAAGTTTTTTATCCAGATTTTTAAGTTGAAATTTATTATTAATTTTATTATAATAATTAGTTAAGATTTAATTTTTAATCCGGCAATGCAATTTTCCTAGTTTTATTTTTCATAGTTACTAAGATATTAGAGAAACTATGTATATGACGTTTGGCTTCTTTCAGAGAGAGATAGATACACAAATTTTGGAGAACATTTTGGATGTAGTAATGTATATTTAAGAAGAAATAAATAAATTTGAATTTATTAAATTAGAAAAATTATATAAATTATTAAAATAATTTTTAGTTGGGTTAGATTTTAGATTTTTGTCATCTATTATAATAATGAGATTGTTTTTCAAATTAATCATATCATTCAGATAAACATTTAATATAGTTAATTTTCATAACGATGGTTTGAAATATCGACTAAATCTTAACAATGTAATTAATCCGAAAGACAATTTTATTATAAGTAAAATATTATTGTATGAGAGAGAATTTTACATTTCATTGCATAATTGTGTATTATTGTTTCTGTGTGGGATCAATATTAACATGCCCATTTTCATTTTTTTCTTTCTAGATTGAGCGCGTTATCAAAGTGTTATTCATATATTTATGTTTTTTTAATTGGATTATTAAGTTTTATATGAAGAAGTAATTTTATGAGTCAATAGGAAAGAGATAAGGAAAAATAATGTTACGTTTTTATTTTAAAATTAGAAATAAAAAATATAATATTTATATTTTATTCATTTTAATAAAAAAATTAAGAAACATTAATATATTTTAATTTTTTATTTATATGCACATGATTATAAATGATTTATTGAGAATTATAAGTGGTATAAAGTTAAGATTATAAAATTTATGAATTTGGTTTTTTGTTTGATTTTTTATTTATTATTATTTATGTATTATGTAAATATTATTGTTGTTTTGTTATTACTGGTAAACATTTATATCATATACATATATTTAAACATCTTTATCATATACATATATTTATACATAATTTTGTCTGCAGTAATGATTTAATTATTTTCGTATCATTAATCTCTAAATTAAAAAAAGCCACACACTTCTATAATTTTTTTGGTTCCAATGTAAACTCACCAACTTCGTTAAAATAATTCAATCATGTTGTTATTCTACATTCATGTTGCATTTTGTTTAACATTCAATGGTCTTAACTTAAGCTCCATAATATTAATCATGTAAACTTAAACTAAGCTTTTAATACTAACTATTATATTACAGCAATTTGTGAGTTTTATAGCAGTTAAGTTTAACATTGATTAGATAATGATACGGTATGATATTGTTGTATCTAAAAAAAATTGATAAAGAGACGCGAATTATTATTAAACTCTCCTTATTGTCTATTTGTCACCCTTAAATACCGTTAGATTATAGGTTAGACGATCGAGAAAGGTTGAACCGTTGGATCACAAAAAAAGTAATGAAGAATTGTTGCAGGTATTCGAAAGTAATTAAGAATTATTGCAGGTATTCGATTCACCTGGCCTGGCTCATACTGTGATATGCGTAGAGGGTAATGCTGTTACCCTCGCACAGGAAAGCGTGCTTCCGACTTTTCCATTCATGGTCTCTGGCCCAATTACAGCGACGGGAAATGGCCACAGTTAAGAATTGTTGCAGGTATTCGAAAGTAATTAAGAATTGTTGCAGGTATTCGATTCGCCTAGCCTGGTTTATACTGTGATATGCGTAGAGGGTAATGCTGTTACCCTCGCACAGGAAAGCCTGCTTCCGACTTTTCCATTCATGGTCTCTGCCCAATTACAGTGATGGGAAATGGCCACAATTCTGTGATTCTTGGTCTCTGGCCCAATTACAGCGACGGGAAATGGCCACAGTTCTGTGATTCTTCCAGAGAATTCGATTACTCAAAGGTGCTGCTCACTCTATACTTTTGACTTATACGATCATGGCCGTATTTTATGTATTGTGAGAGAATTTGCAGATTTCAGATCTGAAGGAAGAGCTGAACAAATATTGGGATTCTTTAAGCTGTCCTAACAGTGATGGACACAAATTCTATGGGTACCAATGGGAGAAGCACGACACTTGCTCTCTCAATCTTGATGAGCATTCATACTTTGAGTCGGCTCTTTCCTTGAGAGAAAATATGGACATTCTCGGGGCGCTTAAAGAAGCAGGTGACCAGATACTAGGAGACCGCTGCCAAATTAATTCTTTCATACAAAATCAATATTTAGATTTGTAATAGTAATTGGTAGTTTGTTTGCGGGTATTAAACCTGACGGAAGAGAATACAGTTTGAGGAATATCAAAGAAGCCATTGGAGAAAGCACTGGACAACCGCCAAGAATCGAATGCAACAGACGTGAGGAGGGAGAGCATCAACTATATCAGTTGTATGTATGTGTTGATAAATGGGACGCTTTCACTGTTATCGAATGCCCCCTTTTACCCGCACAACAATTGCCTTTCCATGCTTGTTTTTCCTCCTTTCTGGGACAACGATCACAAGATCCAAGAAGCTTTCACAAGCGAAAACAATACTAATGGAACAGAGGATCATTAGCTCTCCATAGTGAGCATTTCTTTCATCTGTCCAATTTTTAGGGCCAAGGGTTTGTTCAGTCAGGTCGGTTCCTGATCAAGAAAGATCGATTGCATCGCGTGAGGAGCAGGGGACCTATTGCACTTTACCACAGCAGGGCATTGCCTATCCTGGTAAGCATGTTGTAGACGAACCGCCAGACTAGAGATTCTGCTCCTTGATCCAACAACCTGATCAATTATTTCTAATTTTTCGTCCCTCTTGGTTAGGAGTTTTTGACTAGCCATGCAAGAAGTCAGGCCATGAGACCATCTAGTAAAATTCCTAACGAACATAACGCTGTTCATAGTCACCAACATATTTTGGAGAGGCCTGAATGAAGAAAGCTATGAATTTCAATTATTAGCAAAGAGTTTTGACCTTAATGTTCAAGGTTGGTTTAATACCTGCTTCATTTCCTGTCATAGCCAAGAAAGAGAGGTTGCAACGGTCAAGCATCAAAGTATCAATCATAAAACAAATTGTATTAAGAAAAATACAATGTCTAGAACATATGTTTTCCTGAAATGCAACCTCAAATCAACTTATAGGACTCCTGCTGCCACAAAGAAATTCCAGCCTATTCCAAAAACAGAGAATCCAAGAAGTCAACTGAATAACAAAACATGGGTCGTGTGTGCTTTACCATTTACTATTTCCTGTACCACCATTGGAATATTAATACCACAATAAGATTCCCCTCCGACATAAAATGGATTAGATAGAAACTCAGGGAATGCTTCAAACCACTGCATCCAAGATTATAAACTGTACTGAGATTCACAAAAATCTATACACTTGTAAAATATTTTTTTGTAGCGTGATAGAACTGAAAACCTTTATGAGGAAAGTATGTATATCTGAAGCAGCCTTAAAATCTCCAGTCTTGTAATCTGTAGCTGTATTGGAGTAAGAAAAACCAGTCCCAACTGGAGAATCAACAAAAAGAATGTTGGAGACCTACATGTGCAAAACCATTCAAGGTTAATCCATTACAATAAAAATTTATACATTCAGTGGCATCCAAGTTAAGTCCAAGTTGGATGAGAAACAATTTAATAATGGAAAATTCCAAAGTGATGAAAGCAACAGAACATAAAAGTTGATAACAGAGATGCTTTATCAGTGACATAATCTAGTATGCTCACTTGACGAATGTTTGAAAGAGGGAAAAAAATTTGGTGCCCTAATTGAAAACATTTCATTATAACCATAGTGGCAGAGGCAGGAGCCTTGAACGCCAACCTTAGTCCAAGAGTGTGGATTGGGGATGAGCGTGGGCAAACTCCCAGAATTGTTACTGAGATCAAAACTCATTGGACCTGCAATAGGAGAAAAACTTTGGGATAAATATTAGAAGATCTCTATCATTTTATTTTACAAATTTCTAAAAATCACTATTATGTTCTGTTTTTCTCTACACAAGGATTCCATCAAAATAGCCTCCCACCCTGCCTAGCCTTGCAAGTCTGGCAAGTGCATTATCTTTTCACGATCAATGCTGAACATTGAATAGGTAATGTTTCAAGAGTATGAAATCCATAATTTATCGATTTCCGTTATTCTTTGGTTTACAATGATATCTTAGTATTGCATAAGCCTAATTATAACAGCAGTTGACTCGGTTTTGGGTGCCAATTCCAACAACATGGGTAAAAGTGAGCTTACAGTTAGCCATTTGAACAAGCCGTTCCCATGGCCAGATTACACAATTTGAAAACTTAATATGTACAAGATCAAAATTCATTCAGTAAATAGCAACTTTGAGCATTGAAACAGACAATAAGAGCAAGAATTCCCATAGCTGACCAATCTCATAGACAAATCCAGTGAAACCGGTGCAACCAGGACCTCCCTCAAGCCAAAGAAGAAGTGGATCATTTGCTGGATTACTTTCTGACTTCACAAAATAGTAGAAAAGTTCTCTTCCATTGCCCTCACTAACTGTCACATACTTGCATGAATATGAAGAAAAAAAAGGATTTCATGCAGTTAATTGGCCATCCGATAGAATATAAGAGTGGTAGAATCACATCTTTAAGCACTCCATATAACAATTTTCGCTCCTACTCTTTTACATATTTTGAACTCTCCATACAACAACTTTGACTTTAATATTTTTTAGCTTCAATTGTCACCAAATTTATTAAGTATCCATAGAAATTAAACTCTGTTCAAACATATTCACAGTGTGTGCATAACAATTAGAGATCTGTATATATTTTATGCTTTTCTGTCTTTCTTTGTCATATAAGCATGCATTCTACAAGCTATGAACTCTTTGGTTATGTTCTTAATCTTTGCATAAATACACAGCTAATTGTTTATTTACAAACAAGAGCAAATTCATGCATGCTATTTTTGAACATGACTGTGTTAATGAATAAATATTCTTTCCAGGTGCTGCCTTGCAATTCAGCTGAAGTGAGGTGATAATCAGAGATATAATTACATGGGTAATGAATAAATTAACCACAAATTGCATGGACTTCGTCAGGGAAGACATTGTTATGGAAATACAACCAACCTCACTTCAATTAAAAAGAAAACAGTGTGTCTACATATATATTTCTCGAGTGCACTTCTAATAGGCCTCGAAACGCTTTGATATATATGGACAGTTCATTAAAGACAGCGATAATTCTTATTTAAAATGATTCAGTTATTTTCATGACTCATTTGAACATTTAAAGATTATGTCAAATCGTACGTATCTCTATCAGTGTGAATATGCTCAGGCTAAGTCAACAGAATATTTTCTGCATTGCCCCTTCAAGATGATCAAACGTTATCTTCTCTATCTGCCATTCATTTCAGCCCGCCAGCCGGTGTAAAGACTTCTGGTTGTATCCATGTAGTGCCTGGAAAATAGCATCCACGACCATATCCTGGAGCTTATCTGATTGCCGATTTTCTGAATATTTGGCAATTGGATGGACAAGGATATGGGCGCGGGTAAAAATTTCACGGTTTTTATGTCCATCAGATTATTAAATATTTGGGGAATCTGCAATCCAGATAAAACACTTAGTCAAAAATTTAACTGAGCTTTTAAATATTTGGGGAATCTACAATCGAAATAAAAAATGTTGTCAAATATTTAACTGCTCCCCTAAATATTCGGGGAATCTGCAATCAAGATTCCATACAAGGCTGAACCCAAATCCAAAAGTGAGAAGACTAATTAAGTTGTTGGAAAGAGGATCCACAGTTGGATATTTATGCCATGGGATGTTAGGCCAGCTACATAATTTCTGATAACCAGTTCCTCATTATTCAGATTTTCATAGTTGGAAATCATGTTCATGGGATGTTAGGCCAGCTACATAATTTCTGATAACCAGTTCCTCATTATTCAGATTTTCATAGTTGGAAATCATGTTTTGTCTTTGTATCGAAAGGACCTACTAGGGACTCAAAGTTTTTTGTGAGAGCAGAGTGCAGGACCTACTGGAGACTAGTAAAACTGTTTGTTAGCGCAAAGAGTCCATAATCCATTAAATAACAATTTTCAATTAGGCTGTTTGCGAGAGCAAAGAGTGCAGGACCCATTAGAGGCTCACAGACTTTGTTCAGCACCACTAGAGACTCATAAAGCTGTTTGTGAGTACAAACAGTGCACAACTCATTAAATAACAATTTTGAACGAGAGAAATTTTGATAAGTTTGAAAGAATAGGAAACATATGTTATTACGAATTAATGTGAGAAATTTTGATAGGCTTAAAAAAAGAGTAACTTGCAATTGCACCACATGTTGCAATGGAAGGCTATAGTATGTTATAAGAAATTTTAGAAACTGGATAAATATTGAAAAGAAAGTATTTAATTGGATCATCCATATGAAGTTTTCGTTGACTTCTTACTAAAAGAAGACTTTTACAAAGTTATAAGGGATATAACGAAGATTTTTATTAGTATTAAGAATGATGAGCTAAGCCATTGTGGAGTAATTTAGTGGTCTTAGAGCCCGTGGATTATATGTGATGAAGTTGTTAAAAGCTTGACGCTTCTCTATTGTAATATTCGTGAATTGAGTGGAGGGCTTACTTTGGTTGGTTTGGCCTGTTTTAAGCCATGAGAAATAGTAGATATATTATTCAATTTTCTCCTAAGAGATTCGAGGGTAAAATATGGTGTTCATGTATTTTTAATTTTTTATGTGTTATCATATGTTATAAAACATATTTATTTCTATCTCATTTTTTATTGACAAGAAGGGATTGTGGCTTGTAAAAGGAGATGATGGTTGCAAATGTCAAAGCATTATATATTGAGGCTAAAACTAACATAGAGAAGCTTGATTGGGATTTTACCTACATACATGAATATTGTATGAGAGGAAATAGAGGTCTAGTAGGGTGATATGCAACTACAAAAGTGAGATCTAGTGAGGGGATCAATTGTGTGTTAAAATGAGAGAATATAAGTACTGAATAATAATAATAACAAAAAACAATTACTTTGGAAATGGAATTTGTAAATTATTGAATAGAAATAACAAAAAGAAATATTACTTTGGAGATGAAAATTTTAAATTACATGTATATGGCACCCAAATGTAAGATGGTTGCAAATGTCAAAGCATTATATGTGGAGGCTAAAACTAACATAGAGAAGCCTGATTGGGATTTTACCTACATACATGAATATTGTATGAGAGGAAATAGAGGCCTAGTAGGGTGATATGCAACTAGAAAAGTGAGATCTAGTGAGGGGATCAACTATGTGTTAAAATGAGATAATATAAGTATTGAATAATAATAATAACAAAAAAGATTACTTTGGAAATGGAATTTGTAAATTATTGAATAGAAATAACAAAAAGAAATATTACTTTGGAGATGAAAATTTTAAATTACATGTATATGGCACCCAAATGTAAGATGGTTGCAAATGTCAAAGCATTATATGTTGAGGCTAAAACTAACATAGAGAAGCCTGATTGGGATTTTACCTACATACATGAATATTGTATGAGAGGAAATAGAGGCCTAGTAGGGTGATATGCAACTAGAAAAGTGAGATCTAGTGAGGGGATCAACTGTGTTAAAATGAGAGAATATAAGTATTGAATAATAATAATAATAACAAAAAAAGATTACTTTGGAAATGGAATTTGTAAATTATTGAATAGAAATAACAAAAAGGAATATTACTTTGGAGATGAAAATTTTAAATTACATGTATATGGCACCCAAATGTAACATGTTTGCAAATGTCAAAGCATTATATGTTGAAGCTAAAACTAACATAGAGAAGCCTGATTGGGATTTTACCTACATACATGAATATTGTATGAGAGGAAATAAAAAGGTCTAGTACGGTGATATGCAACTAAAAAAGTGATATCTAGTGAGGAGAGAAACTGTGTGTTAAAATGAGAGAATAGCCACATAAGTCCTGAATAATAATAACAAAAAAAGATTACTTTGGAAACAGAAATTTGTAAATTATTGAATAGAAATAACAAAAAGAAATATTACTTTGCAGATGAAAATTGTAAATTACATGTATATGGCACCCAAAATTAGGGCTTGGCCTATCCTTTCTTGGAGTAGACCTAGGTGATAGGAGAGAAGAGCATGCAAATGTTTAAAGGGGTGATTGCATGAGAGGAATCAAATATTTTAATTAGTAAATATCTTCTTTAAATTTTTTCATTCATTCATATTCATATATATATAATTTAATCTTATGTTGTTAATGATGGAGTAGATTTGTAGCCCTGGGACAACTCAACTAATGATGGTTGTGTAAGTAAATGAAGTATTATATGTGAAGATGTTTTTGGTTCACATCACCCCAATTCACATATATATGCAAAATGGTCATATCTAAGCACCTAGCCAAGAGGTTATAGTAGTGGGAGGTTATAGTAGTAGTGGTTGGAATCGACCATTTGCTCAAAAAGTCTCAAGGTTTCCACCCCATCCCCATGCTGAGCATGACCAACAATCATTGCATTCCATGAGACAACATCACGCTCAATCATCTTCTCGAAAACTTTCCGTGCATCTTTTATGCCTCCACATTTGGCATACATAGTAACCAGGGCGTTGACCACAGACATGGGTGACTCAAACCCCATACAAAAAATATGGGCATGGATGTGTCTTCCATGCTCCAGAACTGCTAGGTTGGCACACGCACTAACAATGCTAGCAAAAGTTGCCTCATATGGCTTCAAACCAGTGTGTTGCATTTGTCAAAAGAGTTTTAGAGCCTCTTCACTATACCCATGCTGCAGGAGATCACATCTTATTCAGGCATTTTGTCTAACACTTGACGGGCATATTGTAGGCTGCCAGATTTAACATACATGTCTACAAGAGCACTTCCAACAAACATATTTGAGTCAAAACCAGTATGGATAATGTGGTCGTGAAGTTGTTTACCTTCTTCAAAAAAAGGTAAGCTGGAACTTACAATGAGAATGCTTCCATAAGTGAATTGATTTAGTTTCACACCTATCTATTTCATTTGGAAACTAAGCTTTAAGGCCTCCTGATAATGGCCATTATGTGCATATCCTGCAATAATTGCATTCCATGAGATTAAGTCTCGTTCCTGCATTTTATCAAACACACATAGTGCATCTTCTATGGTTTGAGTTTTGGCATACATTGTAACAATAGCATTGCACACAGAAACTTGGGACTGGAATCCACTTCTGATAATGTACGCATGGACCTGTCTGCCAAACCTCAAATCAATGAGAATAGCACACGCATTGACGACACTGACAAATTTCGACTCATTTGGCTTCATACCGGTCTGGTGAATTTGATTAAAAAACCTTGTGGACTCGTCCGCTTGCCCATTTTGGGCATATCCTGCAACCATGGCAGTCCAAGAAACAATATTTCGAATCGGCATTAAATCAAACATTTGGCGTGCACCATCTACTCTCCCACATTTGGCATACATATCAACAAGAGCAATCCCAACAAATACATTTGACTCAAATCCAAGCTTAACAACCTGTCCATGAATTTTCCTCCCATATCCTAAATCCACCATGCTTGCACATGCACTTACAACGCCGGCTAAGGTGAACTCATCAGGTTTCGTGCCCATCCATTGCATCTGGCCATATAAATCCATGGCTTCAACCTGATCACCACATTGGGCATATGCCACAATCATTGCATTCAAGGAAACTATGCTACGTTCATGCATTTTTTCAAACAGACACCGTGCATTTTCCACATACCCACATTTTACATAACCTGTAAGAACCATAGTCCATGAACAGACATCTCGTTCAGGCATTGTGTCAAACACTTGGCATGCATCCTTAATTCTCCCACACTTCACATACATGTCAATCATACAATTCCACAAATAGATGCTTGGCTTAAAGTCGGTTTTAACTATATGGCCATGAACCCTCTTGCCCTTTGCTAGGGCTCTGCTATTTCCGCACTCCAGCAAGCGACGAACATAAATATTAGGATCCACCTGAACAAACCTGCAATATGTAGAATTCAGAACACCTATATCATGGCTACTTCCCTGTTCTTCTTTGGGATAATCTTTGAGAGCATAACCAAACTCTCTCCGCTTATTCACCCAATACCTACACTCTAGATGAAACACCAATGTATTCAAAATTCTTCTCTGAGTATGATGATGGTGTCCGAGCTGTTTTAAACAGGTGAAATTTTGATAAGATGAATGGCACTGAGTGCTATGAATTTCACCTAGAGTACTCAGAGAAGCATTTTGAATACATTGGTGTTTCATATAGAGTGTAAGTACTCGGTACAAGTAAAGTTAGCTTCATGTTCTCACCCATAATGATTGCCTGGTTCATGACCAACATCACGATAGGACAATATAATATTGTGAAATATTATCCTGGAGCATTCAAGGCATTCAACCCATATTATATATACTATTACTTTCATGAATATCACTAATAAGGATGGGTGATGCTTGGAGGTGTAGTCTTATGTATAACAAGTATTGATTATTCGCATGATGATATGTGTCTCATTTTATCATATAGTATACTTGGAACTATTTTCTAACTCAATCGATAAATCCATACCAATGATTTTCTCAAACAAAATTCATACCTTCATCCCAATTATTTATGTTAAAGCTATACAAATAGAAACACTAACATCAGTGCTTTGTTCTGACTGGATCCAGGTGCCGAGGCCATGTTTGCAGACTTGGGCCATTTCAACAAGAAATCAAAACAGGTCCAAGCTATATGTCAAGGACAGAATTATTAGTATTTCATCATACATGTGTGCTTCATCCTCAAGTTTTAGTACCATAATGAGAAATTTGGGTTGTTTGTTGCAGCTTGCTTTCTGTGTGTTGGTTTACCCATCTCTGCTTATCACATATATGAGACAAGCGACTTATTTGATAAAAAACCCAGGGGACATAAGCTCTACATTTTACAAAGCAATACTACAACCTGTGTATTGGTCAATGTTCATTGTTGCCACTTTAGCAGCCATTGTAGCCAGTCAAGCATTGATTATAGCAACATTCTCAATCATAAAACAGTCCATGGCTCTTAGCTGCTTCCCTCGAGCTTATTTTCCACCACAGGGATGAAAAATGTTGCCTTATTTCATATCATAATGTACTGATATTCAGTATATAATGAAAATTCTAAGCATTTACCATGTTTTAAATATGCATTCATTTTTAAATTTATGGTAGATTATCTACGTATGAATCATGATTTGAAATCTTGGCATCGTTGAAGAAGAATACCAAAGTTTTTTTGATTTTTAGGTTATCATTAGATAGGTAAAAGATGGACAAGATGTCACAATGTGTTTTTAAATTATGTTTTGGAAGAGGTAAAAGTTTTGATAGCGTTTTCAATTTACTTCAGTTTTGATAGTGGATATGTGAGCTGGGCTATATGGAGATAATTAGAGCTATTTAATCTTGCTCATTGTTTGCCGAATTTGAGATTCAAAGTTTGTCTACCAAATGTTTTACAACAAATTGACAACATTGGTTAGCTTGCTGCTTGAATCCGCATCAGCTCTTGAAACGTCACCACTTATGGATTACCAGCGGAGAATAATAACATATATATGGTTAGATATTTTATTTTTCTTACTTATATTGTTACTGGTCTTGATGGTGTTGTTTTGGTTGTGGCGAATTTTAAGAAGAATTGATCACACTCCTTTGGAAGTGCCAGCCCTTGATGCTCAGTTGTGATGTAAAATATAGGAAGATAGAAATCTTTGCATTGTTGTATTGATAATATGTTGTTTTTATTGACTTTTGGGGCTTGGAAAAACTTGTTTCCTTCACTGGTGAGAATATTAGAAGGATACTCTATGACAAATAGTGCACGGGACATCGTTTACACAAAATATTTTGCTTAAACTACCCTTCACTCTGTTTTTTGCTATCTCTGAAGGCGTTTATCTATCATCTGTATTGAATAAGGTACCACAGGGAGGTTGGTGTCCCTTCCTTAATTGCAACAATTTTTCTCACCATAATGTTCTCTTGGAACTATGGAAGGCAGAAAAGTATAAATATTTAGCACGGAGAAAACTCAGCATAGAAGGTTTGAATGGATTGCTTCCCAGGGTGAATTCACGTGTACCAGCAATTTGTTTCTTTTGCAGTGACCTTATTTCCGGCTTACCACCGATTATTGAGAATTATGTAAAGAATGTGGGGTCTCTGCATGAAGTTCTTGTCATTGTCACCATAAGAAGGGTTCCAATCAAGACAGTGCTTTTGTCATAGAGATTTATGGTTGGAAAACTAGAGCCAAAGGGTGTATATAAATGCATAGCCCAATATGAGTACCAGTCTATGTGTTACAGGCCCAAGCCACCAAACAACACTTTTCCCATGTTGGGTCCCTTCAAATTCTGAATCTAAGAAGCCCCATAGGAGCAACAAAATGAAAATGATACCTAGAAAATCACTCTTCTTGCCTAAGCCACCAATCCTAGCAAGGCTTAAGGAGGACCAATGATAATTATAAGGATCCCATGCTTCCACTATACTCTCTATTGCTTTATGATCCAATATGTTTCTCATCTTATCTTTCCATTTTGTTTTGAATGTGGAGTCTTTACAACTTGCAATATAGTATGCTCTAAGCTCCTGTAGCAATATTCAAAATGTGGCTACAGTTGCTTTATAGTATCTGTAGATGAGGGTATGCCCCCTTTGTCTGCTATGGTGGAGAGCTGGGCTCTTGCTATGAGTACCTCATAAAACTCACCCTCATATGTCAGTTGCAGTGTCTTATTTGGGGACAAGAACACAGGTCCTTGAGCTTCGGCCATGGTTTTAATATCAATCCACTTTTGACTTCTTCCTTGCTTGGTAGCAATTTACAGAAAACTCTGTATCCCAACAACCAGTATGTTCGAAACTTGTTCGTATCAGCCACTAATATATCCAGGGTTTTCATATGGGCATCTCTGAAATTTTGGAAAACATATTGAACCATATGGCAAGTTTTGGCCTACTACTCATAAACATCAATCCGAAAAAGGGGTATGTGTTGTAGTATTTGTAAATGAGTAAACATTTAAATTTAGTTTTATATGAAAAAAAGATGTAGTATGCATAATGAAACATTAAATTAAAATAATAATAATAAAACAGTTTAATTGACATCTCATATGAAGTTAGTAGTGAAAAATGTCATTTTAATAGAGTTCTAGCAAGTTAAGGAATTTGTGCATCCCTATATTTACGAAAATTTCACCGAGAGTTTGATTTCAACAAGGAGTTTGATGGCTTTCACTTGTATTTTTCGAAACACCTAGTTGACAGAACCATGTAGTAGGAAAAGGACATTTAAATTTTACTCTCACGATGGTTTGTGATAGCTAGCAACCTTGTGTGCCCTCTTTAAAAGTGACAATTCATTCTTAAATATGTAACATATGGAAAAACAAAATCTCCAAATACAAAAAAAAAACTTAAAATAATGTACAAAAATATGTTCACATAAACAACAACTGCTAAATGAATAATGGACAACCTCTATATGACATTAACTATAACTCATTATCATCCACCCTTGCTTTCAAGAATGTCCATTCACATGTCGCTATTCTTCCACACACTATTATTACTTATCCATATTCAAAACACACATAACTAATAGTTTCAAGTGTAACTCAATATAATCCAACCTTGCATTCAACAATGTCCATTCACATGTCACTATTCTTCTACACACTATTATTTATAAAATATCTATATTCAACATACACATAACTAAAAATTTCAATTGCAACTCTTTATCGTCCACCCTTGCTTTCAACAATTCCCATTCACATGTCCCTATTCTTCCACAATCTATGCCTTACGGCGTTTCCTTTGCAACATCAGGGGAAAATGCTAGTATAAATTAAAATAAACATAAATTTGGATTGAACTAAGACGAATATATATTGTAATTTTAAAATAGTTAAAAGTTAATAAAAGAACCAATGAATAGTAACCAAAATTATTAAATAGTGAAGCCCATTGGCATATTAATGCAATAATATCATTTGGGCTCTTGCAATTAGTATTAATTATTTAGTTTTAGTTTGTATTTTATATTGTTTAATTAATTAGTTTAGTGAAAGAGATAGAGGTTAATATTATTACAAAATTGATGCATGTTATAGAAATGTTAAAAGGCAAATGCTTAAAAGCTAAATTGTAATAATAAATAAGAAATTGATCACAAGATACATTACACATTTGTAGAGACAATTTAGGAGGAAGTGAAGAGTTATAATTAATGTTGGGCTACCATGTGAATTGAACAATATGAGAGAAAATCATAAATATATTGAATTAACAAAGGAGATGGGAGCTCCAACACTTTGTAACAAGGAGGGAAAGGTTCTTACATTAGAGAAAAGAATAGCGAATATCATCTTGTGCTTGGAGAAGTCTGAGATTGTTTGTCATTTTGATCATATTATTCTGAATATTGTGAGTTGTGGATAGAATAAGGCCTCTAGAATGTAATGTGTTGGCCAAATTGACGTATTATTCAATAAAGAGTTAGATTCTATTAATTCCTTGTGTTTCCTATTATTTACATTCTTAATTATGCCATGTTGAGTTCTATAGCATTTGAAAATCGTGATTGCTTAAGTAATCTACTTCGATAGTTGTCGCACTCAAATAGTGTGGATTTTGTGTTGTAGCATGTTAGAAAATACCAAAATTTGTTTGGTGCATCAAGTGGTATCGTTAGTTAAACTTGATTCAAGGAAAGAGCCAAAGTTGATCGGATCATTACTAATTAATAATGGTTTTGGGCCTACGGTTTTTTAGTTGCCCATGGTTTTGTGCCTATAGATTACATGTAATAAAGCCTTTAAAAGGATTGGAAAACTTCATTGTAATGTAGCTTGGAGGTGAGCGGTGAAGGCTCACTTGTTCGACTTGGCCTAGTTTTGGCCAAGGGACTAATGGGATTCCATTAGCTAGGTTTTTCTCAGAGTTGGAGTTTTCCCAGGGTAAATATTTTGTTCAATGTATTTATGTTTCATGTATTTTGATGTTGGTTATTATTAATGTAATTGTTTCTCTCAGTAAAGAATTTATATATCTTTGATTAAATTCTACATTTGGTATCAGAGCCAAGAGTTGGCTTCAGGGGGACCCTATATTGGTAAGTGTTTATTTGGTATGTTGAAACCAGTGTT
Source organism: Pinus tabuliformis (assembly GCA_031772625.1). Lineage (NCBI taxonomy): Eukaryota > Viridiplantae > Streptophyta > Pinopsida > Pinales > Pinaceae > Pinus > Pinus tabuliformis. The sequence goes on from CM062812.1 coordinate 608,915,961, forward strand.
TGACAGTGGTTTCTCTATTACAAATTTGTTAAGCATAAATTTGTAATATGAATTCTTGATGTCAGGTTTAGTGTCATAGAACCTTGATCATGGTCCCGAGGGATGATCGTAGGGACAAAGAATGGGACATAGGCCACCATGAATTGCCTCAGGGGAACCACACTCAACGAAGAGAAGGAGAACTGTATGAGACTTTGGGATATACTAATCTTTGGTGTAATTAGATTTGCCACCATAACTTATGTGTGATACTATAGGTGGTGTAGGCACACATAATTCTAGAGTGGTTCTATTCTCAAGGGAAGGAAATCACGATATTCACAGAAACAAGGTGGAGCTAGTGTGTCTCAGCAAAACAACCAAACGAGGGGTGATGCTTGGTATAGATACAATAAACGATGATGAGCTCATGAAGCTATTGATGGGTGTGACAATTTCCCATGAAGGAAAGAAAGACCCATGAATAGGGAAACAATGGTAGCAATGGTATTATGGTGGTGAAGCATCAAGGAGTGTTAATGAGAGCGACGTCGTTGAGCTATCGAGTTGGAGATGTTCAGGGAACAAATTGTGCTTACTGTCAACAAAGTCAAAGCATCGAGAGAATGTCATAGAGGGTAAGTATATAGGGTACAATGTGACTCCAACACAGGGCCAACAATTGTAGAACCATATGGGAGCCCTCCACACTGGTCCAAGAGGAAACCACAAAATGTTTGGAGGAATGATAGACAAATTGCACCTGTTTGAGTCTAGTGGTCATCATCAACAAGCATGAAAACCCTTGTAGATTTTTAGGGCTTGGATAGTGGATATGTATGTATGTTGCTGAGGAATTTATCAACCATTCTTCTATACATTCTGCCTTCCCACTGGAAAGGGATTAGAGTTCATAATTTTTTGTAGATTTAATAATGGCTAGATCCAGAGGAAATTTGTGAGCATTACATTCGTGCATAAATTTTATACCTAGCTCCATTGTGTTTTAAGTTGTGGTTTGTCTTGGTATTGGTGCTGAAATGTGCGAGAATAGAGAAGGAAACTAGATCAACGAGGATTGGTGCCTAGGGCATTAGTCATGAAGATTAGATCTAGAGAGGATAGCATCAGAATGAAGAGGTTTAGAACACACCAACATGAGAGAATGGAAACTTAAGCATTGAAAGAGCAATAATTAAAAAACGAAATTACTATAATGGAGTTTGAATTTTTAAAATTGGATGTAAATATGCATATTGTTGTAAGACCTGGTAAGGCATGCGTACCCCTGGGAAGTTGATGATAAATTTTGGAGTTAGACTTAAGTGATAGGGGGCATGCCAGGTTAATAGATCCCTTGGGTATTAACTTTGAAGGGGGTAAGGGGATAGAGTGAGTGGGGCTAACTCAACTAGCTAGTTTGGCCAGATTTGGTCAAAGGAAATCCCAAGTCAAAGTTTAAGGGGGGGTTGTTAAGTAAACTTGACTCAAGGAAAGAGTCAAAGTTGATCGGGTCATCATTAGTAGTGGTGTTTGGCCCATGGTTTTTTGGTTGCCCATGGTTGTGCCTATGGATTTGATGCAATAAAACCTTTAAAAAGTTTCGAAAATTTCATTATAATGGAGCTTGGAGGTGAGTAGTGAATGCTCACTTGGCTGGCTTGGCTTGGTTTTGGACAAGGGACTAATGGAATTTTGTTAGCTAGGCATTTCCCCAGAATTGGAGTTTTCCCATGGTAAATATTGTGTTCGTTGTATTTTGTTGCTCTCTGGTTAAATTTTACAAAAGCAAAGTTCAACTCTTCTTAAAAATTTGTAGAAGTAATGTAACTGATTCTCTCTTGAGAGTTGGATTCCATAATATTAGTGCTTGTGTAACCCTAGTAGAAAGGAGGCTTGAGAGAGGATCATCTCATCTTGTATCTATCAAGAGACAAGTAGTGGGAGGCAGGGTCAAAACAAATACTTGTGAACGGTAGTATGGTTGAGGACCATAAGAAAACTCTTAATGATGCCACCATGAAGAGTACGTTGAGGAGGTTTGAGGAAGTGAGAAGGAGACTAATTTGAAGAATTAGAGATTGATCTGAATATGTAAACTTGAAGATTTTTAACAATTTGCAAGTGAAAATTATATGTGCTTTGGGTAGAGGATCAATTTACTAAAAACATAAAACAAGTGAATTTAACCACAATTTATAGCCAAACAGATAAAAAATAAGCATATCTGAAACACATAACACAAAACATGATAAAGGAGTTCACCCCTCTCCTGGGCTACATCTCTTGGTCTAGCTTCCAATGCAGGGCCTCTTTCATTAAGTGCTCAAAAGTTTTTTTACATGTTTTTACATTGCTAAACCAACAAAAATGATGTCTCCAATGGATTCAACACTATAAAAAACCCCCATCTAGGTTCTTTTTACACCTCATTTGGCCAAAAATTGAGTAAGTTATGCTTGTTACAAGTTTTTCCCAAATTCTATGGCTAGTCATCCTACAATTCAACCCAAATCTGGCTTGAGCGCCCCAAACTCGGAACTGGCATGCAAATCTAGCCTACAATCCCACCCCACGAGTGAAATTGTAGGATCATTAATTTTCCCATTAAGCCCCCAGTTCCGAAAAACTTGGTCACGTTGGTGCAAGTGACCACATTGGGGGTTGAGATCCCAGGGCCTAACTTCACGCCCCTTTGGTTTGTCGTGCCCTTGGTCATATTGGGTCCCGATGGCTTGGGGTTGGCCCCATAGGGGTTTCCCCCTTTCTATGTGCGTGCTCCTAGTTCTATGGTCTGTCATGTGGCCTTGGGGCTGGCCCCTCCTCATTTTCGTGCGCTCGGTGCTATTGGGTGCCATGTGACCCCAGGGTTGGCCCCCTCTAACCTTCTGCCTCCGGTTGTGAGCTTAGCTCTGAGCGGTTGTATGTGGGGTGTTTTGGCCATGCGCCAAGCTAAGGCCTAGCCCCTCTGCTTGCAATCCCATGGGTGCTGGGTTGGCCAGGGGCTAGGGCTTAGCCTGCCCCCCTCCCCCAATGACACTCCCATTAAACTTTAAATAGTGGTTTTGACCCTTATGGGTAAGAACCATCATAATGGCACAGTGGTGTAAGCTTGTTGTGTTATGCTGCAGGTTGTGGTTTTGAATCCTGTGGAGGCAGTTCGGCCCCATACCAAATTTTTGAACCAACCTTCGGAGGCCACGTGGCAACCCCTAGTTGCCCCACATGGCCCTCCACTATTGGCTCAAACTTAACACACTTAGCACAACAATAATTAAAAAATCGAGCCATTTGAGAAATTAGAAAAAATTATGAGTATTAGAAATTTGATTTTTTAACCAATCTAGTAAGGCCATGTGGTAGCCTGCCATTGGCCCAAATTCTCCAGTCACTTGTCCCTTTGCCAAAATTTACCTTTTTGGGAATTCGATCAGAACATGATCTCGAGAGAATACGATATCATTTTTGAGTGAAATGAGTTGTGTTGGATTTAGATCGCTAAGATATATCCAATCGTACAAGTTTCAGGCATTTTTTTTATCACTTTGAATTTTGAGCACTAAACTGATCACGTGGATCACTCCTTCCCATTGGAATCTTTTGGACCTCCAAAAGCTCATTTTCAGTCAACAATTATATGAGGGTACAATTCCCTCGCCCTTCCAACCTCAATCCATTTGGATTTGCTTATTTTTGTCGCTTTGAGCTTCTCATGAAAGTACATCACTTTCCCTGATTTTGGAGTCCTTGTCTTGCTATTAAAGATGACATCTTGCTGCAATTTCCCAAGATTTTCAGAAATGAAAACTGCCCTTGAAGGAATTTGAACATTCCCTCCTCGGTCTTCAATCAGAGGAAACTTATTCAATTTCAAATTCACTTCACCTTGAACATTGTCACCATAACGATGCTTAGCATGTCTAGCCTTGCACTTGGCTCGACTCTTTACCAAATGTGATCACCATCACCATGCACCATCCTTCTTCAAAGCCAAAACATTATAAAACCCACAAGAAGATGTTTTGGGAGAAATGTCCTCTTTGTCAAAAGCCTTTGCATTCACTTTTTGACCTCTACACGTTGTAACATTGGCATCTTGTTCACACCAATGTTCAACAATGAAGCATCCTGCTGCCATTGCACTTCATTTTTTTTACCTCTTTTAGGAGGTAACTTGCCAGACTCCTAAAACATCTTATCTCATGAATTATAAACCTCAATGAAATCATATTTTGAACTTGATTCGTATCCTTGAAAGGCTTTAGGTTCCTCAACATCTTTGTGCTTGAACATTAACAATGCAAAAGTCTGACTAGCATTAACAATCCTCTTCATTTGTCCAACATTCACAAGAGACAAACTCAATTTATTGTTATGCGCTCTAACAATGTACTCAATCCCATTCTCAAACAAATGATATTTTTTCTCATGGCAATGAAAAATAGCTCTCCTATCATAAATATATGGACTTCCCAAAACAATACCACATATATCAAGTGGAACTACATCAATTTCAACCTCATCAAGAAATTTTGCAGTGATTGCAAATCTAAATATGCATTTCCTTGTCACCTACAATTTTGCATTCTCACATACCCAACCTAAAGGATAAGGTTTAGGATGAGGAACGGTTTCAAAATTCAACTTCTTGACAATTCCTTCTGAGATAAGATTTTCTTATGAACCACTGTCAAATAATGTATCTATCTTGGTATGTTTTGAAATGGCTCTAATGTGGAAAAGCTCTATTCTTGTTTTTTCATATTGAGTATCATTGAGACAATTTGAAGAACTAGTACTTGCAATGTCCTTACCTTTCAAACCCATGGTTTTGATCTTTGTTTCATCCCCAGAATCAAAACCTAAATCTTGTTGTGTAGTTGCAACAATCTTTTCTTTCTCCTTGTTATTAAACTTTTTGGGTCTCGTTTCAGGATGAAGTTTCCAACAGTGGTCTTCATCGTGGCCTTCTTTAGAGTAGTTTTTACATGTAAGCTTTTCTCCTTCTTTCTTAACTGAAACATTCTTTTAATATTTGTCTTTCATGTTCCCTTTTTCTTTTTCTCCATAATTGAATGACTTCTCACTAGTTTCTTCAAAAACACTTTTCCCTCTTGCCTCTAAATGAGTTTCATCTACACAAACTTCGTCTAGTTTTGTAGGGTTAAACATGAGAATGGATGTCTCAAGTAACTATGCAATCCTCCAATGTATTTGAGAAAAGTATCTTAAGAGGACAAATCTATACCCAAAATCAAATCCTTTTTCTTAAATTCTTGAGTATAAGATTGCACATTTTTCCCTTTATCTTGTCTAACGTTTTGCCAATCCATGATAACCTTTTGCATGTATGCTAATGGATAAAATTGCCTTCTTATTGCAACAACAAAATCATTCCAAGAGGATAAAAACTTATCATTTTTCTTCATGTCCTTTTGAGTTTTGGCTTCCCACCAAATAAGTGGTTCACCTTCCAATCTAAGAGAAGCAAGCTGAATTTTGGTCTCATCATCTTTAATTCTTTGTATCCTGCAATACACTTCAATCTAATGAATCCAATTATTGAATTTCTCAACATCTACCTCTCCATTTTACATAGGAAATTCAAACTTAATATCAAGCTTTAGCAAAGGAGTTTTACCACGTCATTTTCGAGAATTTGGAGGTGTTTGTGAAAGGGTAGAAGAAGTAGAAGATGAGGATGAGGATGATGGAGGTGAAGGTGGTGGTTTGTCACCATTCCCTCCATTCCCTTTTGGAGGCTTGTCTCCTTTTCCTCCATCTCCTTTTGGAGGTTTTGAGCTCTCTCCATACAACCTTGCATTTCTCTCTTCATAAAGAACCTTAACCATTTCAGACATCTCAAAGAATGCTTTTCTGAAAGTTATTTCATCTTCAAACATCCCTTCAGGACCTTCTTCATGTGCCATGACTATTGAAGCTTGAGGTGTGTTTGTTCTCCTTGAAACAATTTGAGATATTGGCTCCACAAGTTCTCCTTCTCCTCTTTTAAGCTTCAACCTTGTAAGCATCAGAAAAACACTTGCAAACAAATCAAACCTTCACAATAACCTGTGTGCTGATACCAAAATGATCTGAATATGTAAACTTGAATATTTTTAACAATTTGCAAGTGAAAATTATATGTGTTTTGGGTAGAGGATCAATTTACTAAACACATAAAACAAGTGAATTTAACCACAATTTATAGCCAAACAGAGACAAAATAAGCATATCTGAAACACATAACACAAAACATGATAAAGGAGTTCACCCCTCCTGGGCTACATCTCCTGGTCCAGCTTCCAATGCAAGGCCTCTTTCATTAAGTTCTCAAAAGTGTGTTTACATGATTTTACATGTAGAAATTCTCACTGTAGATTAAACTGAGTATGCAATGTACTAAAGCAAAATACTTAATCTACTTCTACAATCAAACTTGCGGAAACTTAATTGATTTTGAGCAAGATCAAACATAACACATATAACAGAGAAGAAGATTCAATCACACATGAAACACATAAGAATACTCTGGGGAAAGCCTCAGCTAAAAACCCTGTTATCTGTATTATCATACAAGTGGAAATATCTCAGGATTACACAAAGCTTTAGCTCTCAAGCTATCCATTTCTTAGTACAATCCCTCACTGCTGCTCATAGACAAAATAGACAACACATATGCCTTCTCCTCTGTCCTCCAAGCCTCCTATTTCCTTGCGCAGTTTTCCCTGGGTGATCCAGCTGTTACCAAGTGTAACACTGATCACTCACACTGATCTTACACCCTGTAAAACTGCGCAATCCTCAAGGAACCTTATTCCTTCTGCATGGATGAGTTTCCTTTATAGGAAAACTCATGCAACTGATAGTACAATGTCCCTGTCTTTAATCTCAACTAGGTCTTTCTCTGAATAGACATGCATGAGTTATTTATGAGAGAATCCTTAGTTATCTGGAGTACACTAATTTGATGCATGCATGCATTAACTGACTGAACTCACAATTAGTTCCTCAAACTATTTGGAACTAATTTAACTGGACATAACTCAGTTAATTGAGCTAACTAATTACAACTCAAATACAACTCATCCTTATCTCCTTAATTAAGGGATAATCTCCTTAATTTAAGGAATAACTGTTGCATGACTTCACAAAGACTTCTAGCTTGAATTTCTCCAACTAATTAACTCAAGATGAATTAATTAATTATTTTTCAAGCAGCTGGTGAGACTAAATTCGAATTTTAATTCTCAATTTTAATTCAAGGACAAATTAAAATTGGAATATTCTGAATGCTATTTTTAGCATTTCTTGTTGCTATTCTCAACACTCCCTCTCAACAAGAAAGGAATTCAACTCGATCTTGACCCTGAACCTTTGGAATGTTATGCATGCAACACTTCTCTCTAGTTTTGTTGCTCCAGCAACTCCAGAAACAAAAAATATCCAACCTAAATCAGTATGATGCATCTGTCATCAAAGTCTTTGACTGTTGTTTCCTCTGTTGACTGAAAACTCTGTGCTTCTGCTGACTCTACCTTTCTGCATTGGTGTCAATCCTTCTCTGTGCTCTTCAGTATCTGACTGCTCTAGCCTCTATCACTTTGATCTCTGTTACATCAATCCCACTGATTCCTCCTGCTACTATGTACTTTGGGCTCTCGTAGCAAGGTACGATCCATGAGATAAAACCTCTCAATGAACCCTGCCCAATTTCGGCCTTCTTGGGACTATCACTTCACATCGCCCCACCTCACACCTGTAGGTATGGCTGCATGTGATCCCTCTGCTGACTTCTCCAATTGTGGCTCCTCCAAAATTGTCTGAGACTTCTTCTAGGACTGCATGTTGAGAGGTAATTTACTCTCCCTCTCAACCACCAAGTCTCTAACATTTGCCTTGCTCCTCAAGGCTTTGCATGCATCTTGTACCTCAAGTGCATATAGGTTCTTGGCTAGCACACCAATCTGTTTCATCTTTCCCGCTGTCATGAAATTTTCTAGAAAAGGCGCTGATTTTAAATTAGTGATATCTCCCTCATCCGAACTCTGATTCAGTCGATTTTTTTTTTTTGAATTTGGGTATTTTTTCCCAAGGAATCCAGATATGATATTTGTTTCTGAAAATTTTGCACTAAAAATTTCAGATCTGCTATGAAAACTCCCCTCCCGCCCCCCCCCCCCCCCCCCCCCCCCCCTTTTTTTTTTTTTACTTTGAATTCTCTTCTTCGTATATTGTTCACTGCTCTGATAAACTTTGCTCCAATAAACTTGGCTCTGATACCATGTAGAAATTCTTACTATAGATTAAACTGATTATGCAATGTACTAAAGCAAAATACTTAATCTACTTCTACAATCAAACTTGCGGAAGCTTAATCGATTTTGAGCAAGATCAAACAGAACACATATAACAAAGAAGAAGATTCAAGCACACATGAAATACAGAAGAAAACTCTGGGGAAAGCCTCAGCTAAAAACTCCGCTATATGTATTATCATACAAGTGGAAATATCTCAGGATTACACAAAGCTTTAGCTCTCAAGCTATCCAGCTCTCAGTACAATCCTCACTGCTGCTCATAGACATAATAGACAACATATATGCCTTCTCCTTTGTCCTCCAAGCCTCCTATTTCCTTGCGCAATTTTCCCTGGGTGATCTAGCTGTTACCAAGTGTAACACTGATCACTCACACTAATCTTACACCCTGTAAAACTGTGCAATCCTCAAGGAACCTTATTCCTTCTGCATGGATGAGTTTCCTTTATAGGAAAACTCATGCAACTGATAGTACAATGTCCCTGTCTTTAATCTCAACTAGGTTTTTTTCTGAATAGAAATGCATGAGTTATTTATGAGAGAATCCTCAGTTATCTAGAGTACACTAGTTTGATGCATGCATGCATTAACTGACTGAACTCACAATTAGTTCCTTAAATTGTTTGGAACTAATTTAACTGGACATAACTCAGTTAACTGAGCTAACTAATTACAACTCAAATACAACTCATCCTTATCTCCTTAATTAAGGGATAATCTCCTTAATTTAAGGGATAACTGTTGCATGACTTAACAAAGACTTCTAGCTTGAATTTCTCCAACTAATTAACTCAAGATGAATTAATTAATTATTTTTCATGCAGCTGGTGAGACTAAATTCGAATTTTAATTCTCAATTTTAATTCAAGGACAAATTAAAATTGGAATATTTTGAATGTTATTTTTAGCATTTCTTGTTGTTATTCTCAACATTACATTGCTCAAACATTAAAATTGATGTCTCCAATGGATTCAACACTGTAAAAAACCCACATTTGGGTTCTTTCTGTAACTCATTAAGCCAAAAATTGAGTAAGTTATGCCTCTTACAAGTTTTTCCCAAATTCTATAGCTAGTCATCCTACAATTCGACCCAAATTTGGCTTGAGCGCCCCAAACCCGGAATCGACTCCCAAATTTGACCTACAATCCCACCCGTAAAGTGAAATTGTAAGACCGTTAATCCACCCATTAAGCCCCCAGTTCCAAAAAACTTGGTCACGTTGGTGCATGCGACTGCATTGGGGGTTGAGATTCCAAGGCCTAACTCCGCACCCCCTTGGTTTGTCGCGCCCTTGGTCATATTGGGTCCCGGTGACCTGGGGTTGGCCCCCTTACTTTGTGTGCACTCCAAATTCTATGGTTTGTCATGTGGCCTTGGGGTCGGCCCCTCCTCATTTCCGCATGCCCGGTGCTATGGGGTGCCATGTGACCCCAAGGCTGGCCCCCTCCAACCTTCCACCTCTAGTCGTGGGCTTGGCTTTGATGAGTTGTATGTAGGGTGTCATGGTCGTGGGATGGGATAAGGCCTAGCCCCGTGAGCCCTCTTCCTACAGTCTCGTGGGCGTTGGGGTGACCAGGTTCTACGGCTTAGCCCAACCCCCTCCCCCATTGACACTCCCATTAAACTTTAAATAGTGGTTTCAGCCCTTATGGGTAAGAACCATCGTAATGGCATAGTGGTGCGGGCATTTTGTATTGTGTTGTAGGTCGTGGTTTCAATTCTTGTGGAGGTAGTTCAACCTCATACAAAGTTTTTGAACCAACCTTCGGAGGCCATGTGGCAACCCCCGGTTGGCCAACGTGGCCCTCCGCTATTGGCACAAACTTTACACAGTCATCACAACAATAATTAAAAATTTGAGCCATATGAGAAATTAGAAAAACTTATGAATATTAGAAATTTTATTTTTTGACCAATCTAGTGAGGCCATCTGGTAGCCTACCACTGGCCCAAATTGTCTAGACACTTGTCCTTTTTGCCAAAATTTACATGTTTCAGAATTTGATTAGAAAATGATATCAAGAGCATACAATATCGGTTTTGAGTGAAACAAGTTGCGTTGGATTCAGATCTCCGAGATCTATCCAATCGTACAGGTTTAGAGCATTTTTTAGCACTTTGAATTTTGAGCACTAAACTAATCCCCTAGATCAGAGATGTTGGAATCATGTCAGACTTGGAATTAGAGGATGATATGGATTAATAATAAAAGATTAGTGAAATAAATAGCCAAGAATTTGATCTCACTTTTGAAGGATAAAGGCAATGCAAGGGTTGAATTTTTTAATATATGATGGTAGTATAAAAGCAAAGGCTCACATAGATTGGATAGGTGAACTTGAGAGATACTTTGAGTATGAGAATGTCAAAGACCCCAATATAGTATATTTTGTAATAACAAAGTTGAAAGGGCATGATGGGAAAGCATTATGAGAAGATAAAGACTTGGAAGAAAATGGTGAGGAAAATCAAGAATAAGTTTTTTCCTATTGATTATGAACAAAATTTGTGTAGTGTTGATGGTGTTGGATGCCGTCTACATACAGGGGATCTCCCTAATATGAGGTCTCAATTACGACTCACATTGTTTGGTGTAGGAGCCCCATCCAGTTATATGGTTCGACCACCATTACAAATGGTTTAGAGGTGCGCCTTGGTTACAACACATACACAAGAGATCATAAACAACTCTTTGGGGTAGCAAGTATGTAGGCTTTGTGTGACGCCGAATGTAGAATGCACATGAAGCTTCCACAACTGTAAAGAGAGACAAGCCTCCAATTAAGGAAGTAATAGTACTATCCTAAGAGAGACTCACGAGCAGAGAAGAAAGACTTGTTGATTAACCTGCAAATTAGTTCACAAGATAAACAACAATCGTAAAATCATAGCAACACTCATTCAAAAATATCCATATCTAAGAAACGAAATGATTCATTTGTCTTAGTATTTATTACACCAAAATATAACACAAACATATCAAGAATAGTCATACTACATTCATGATACATGCATGAAGAAGTGTTAGCTCAAGGAGCTTCTGATTATTAATGAAAGATCCCAAGTACACTATTACATTGGTGGAACACTAGATCTAGTAGTGGAACATGAAGCTACAACTTGCTTCTCCAAAGAATGATTTACCTCCTATGCAACACAAGAGAAGCCAAGGAAAAACTCTAAGAATCCAAGCCCTTTACTTGAGTTATGAGGACCTATTTATAATAAATGACAATGACTTTTGAGTTTCCTCATGACTTTTCAACTTCTATGACCTATGGGCTTCCATATAAACTTTCACATTCTATATATGACCTTTTACATTCCACATGTGTCCTTTCACATCCCACATGTGTCTCTTGGACTCCATTACATTGAACTTATTACAAAATACAAAATACATATAGGACAATGGCTATATAAGATAAAACTCCTAATAAGACAAAATACTTTCAAATAGATAAATCAATTGCTTCTTCATGGAGCTCATTAGTGATGTATGAATGCCATGCTCTGAACTCCATTGCTATGACTTTGACCCAGATTGATAGCTTGACCACAAACCGCATCTTAACCTCCAATGCTTATGTCAATGTAGATATTGATCCAGATTGTAAGCTATTCCACAACCACAACAATTTCATGCGAACTTTTGAGGGTGCAATCACATGTTATAGAATAATGTTCTTAGCAATCTTGAAGACTTGTTATTCTGATACCTACTTGATTTTCTCAAAAAATTACTTCATTTATTGCATAATTGTTACCTTGTATCTTGTCTCCCCAAGTGGACCCACTGAAGGCAACCTGTGTTTCTATGCTAGAGACTCCAAGCCACTATGCAGTCGATTATAGGTAGCTAAAGTGTTAATTTCTTGTTCTCCAAGACATGTGTAGTTCTGGATATGAATTTGTAATTGTACTATGTCTATCTCGATATAAATCTTATCATTCCTAACTAGCTTATTTGGAACATGTCAGTATTTGGCACCCCATTCTTGTATTAGATCAACAACTTTGTTTGCAACCTTCAGGAGCTTCAAGATTTCTTGAGCTTTCTTTTGTATAGCAGGCATGGATGGCACGACTTGATGCAAGAGAATAATTTCATGAAATAGTTGCTTCATGGTATCCTCCATTGGTCTCAAATCTTCTTGTATATATGACAACCATTCTGCTATGTTCATACTGTGGGAAGATAATCATTGATTTTCTATAGTGAGATTCTCCACTTGTTGCTTTGCTATAGCCAATTCTTTCATCAACCATGCATTCTCATTTAAAAGGTACTTTGAGTTATCCTGTGCTGTTGTGGCAAAAGAAACATTAGTTGTCATGATTGCCCAGGGATTCCTCCTAATGTTTTCAGTTATTACCTTCTTAGCGGAAACATAGACTAAATTATGGGGATCATTTGGGAAGAATCTTCATCTTTCTTGCATGATCCTTTTCTTGAACTAGTCAAAAGTAACATTACAAACATCCATGACCCTATCTTTTGGTTAAGGGGTGATTCCCATCTCATCGAATAGGAGATGACCACCTGTAAGCAAAGGTTCTGATGAGGAACCTGGTTCATCATCAATGGGTTCAATGGCATCTTCTTCCTCCGTCTCTTCTTCTATCTCCTTCTTTCTTCTTCTTCCTTTTGTTTCTGTCTAAGCAGGTCATCCTTCTTCCTCTTCTCCTCCTCTTCTTGTTGTTTCTTTTCATGTTCAGCCTCAATAGCACTTTTCTTAATGGATCAAATTTCCTCTTTCTTCTACTCTCTGTTGCTAGATCGTGCTTAAGCTTTTCCCTAGGAGTTGTTGTGCTTGCTTGGGAAGTTGTTGCTTATGGTTCCTCCTACATCTGTGTATCTGGAATTTGTGGAACTATGGAAGTACCTGCCTAATCTCCTGGGTGAGTCTTCCTTAATACATTGTACCAATTATTCACCTTTTCATCTTGTGCAATAGTCATTGGTACATATCCCCAAGCATACCCTACCCTGTCATAATGTTGTTTGTGGACCTTCCTAGGATCATACCTGTGAATGCTCCTGGTTCCGAAGTGTAGGCGCTTTAGTTCTTGTATTTCAACATATGTTGGCTTGAGGCTCTTTAGCTCATACATTTGAATTCTCAAAGGGAGAATGGGCCAAGGAGACTTCTTCCTCTTGTGAAACACCGCAAACAATCCATTATTCAAATGATAAGAAACTTCTTGCAGGACCACCTTGTTCGTCACATAGCATAACATGGGGAGATGTTTGGAATCCAAAGCATATAATATATGTACCATCTAGTGCAGTAAACTAATATGTGATGCCATGCAGTGCCTCCTTCATTTGGTCAGTCATGAAAGGAGGATCAATATCATATATCATCTAGAAAAGAACTGCAAAAAATTCTCTATTATCTTGTCATATACTCCTCTCAAACGTATATCTGACAACACCTTGCAATGAAGGTATACCGAAAACGTGTCATCTAGGGTCCAGTTCCAATTCATCCCTGGGAAAGCATACTGTACACATATCCCATCTAGTAGATAAGATGACATGTAAAAATCTGGTGCTTGATTGGTTTGCAATGTTGCTTTGGCCTATCCAACATGTCACTGCAATTAAAAGGAATTGATATCTTCCCAATTGAAGATTATGACTTGTGAAACAACTGAGTTGAGCATATTTATCCAATTATCTTCAAAGACTACCACATTTTTCTGACCGTGCAACATACAACACATAATAATAAGGTAATGATAGATTTTCCTCAATATTCTAGTCCGATAAACTGCTCTCAGTCAGTGTCGGTATTTGGTAGGCTCTTGACACCAGGACTTGATGAATTCACTTATGTTGATATTTCCCCGTGTAGTATAGAATGTGGTGTTATCATACTCTCTGGGTCTCAACATTTTGTAATAAGTATGTACGTCTTATGAATAGTAGGTGGCAAGCTCACCACCACTCTCAATATGTAGCACCAAATTTGTATCATCCATATGAGATAGGATCCACTCAATGGCCTCTCCACAAGGCATCACCAGAAACTTGCATGAAATCTTGTGTATCCGAGACCATTTGATGTTGATGTAAAATTCCTTGTGTTACAGATCTTGAGGGAACTGCTTTTGCATGAATGTGTATTTAATGTCCTTCCATGAGACTTCAACATGTTTATCTATAAAGCATTGTGTATTCGAAAGGATGGGAATTGTAGGCTTTGCAACTTCCACTATCTCTTCAACACTTTCTTCTGAAACTTATTTTGAAGTCACACAACGGGTAGTGGTAGGCATTGTTCCAACAAATGATGAGAGAGTAATGGGACTTGTAGCTGGAACACCTACACATGGAAGTACACTCATAGCGACCAAAGATTAGCTTTAATAAATTATTTATCTATTATAAGTAATGATTCAACAAACAATGTTCAAAGGAAAATTAGATGTAGCTAAGAGCATAAGCCTTCCATAGATGAGACTAGACAATTGTTGTGAAGTAAAAACTACATCAAGACAAAGGAGGGCGCATGTCAGATCAACAGTGAAGTATTAAGGATCAATGAGGCTTCAAGGTGCATTGTGCACTCAAGGAAAGGGAGAGAGAGACCTCAAGGGCATAAGGCGCAAGCCAAAGGATGAAGGAGGGCTCACTGTTGATTGTGAGTGTGTTGTGTGATCAAGACAACTGGAGAGGGCATAGGGCGCAAGCCAAAGGATGAAGGGGTTAGACTTGAGCCTTCCCAATGTGTTGTGTGCTCAAGAGGGACTGAGGAAGGCACAGGGCACAAGCTAAAGGATGAAGGAAGCACGATGTTGCTTCATGATACGCCATGCACTCAAGGATGGTGCAATTTTCCAAGACAACTAAGCCTTCCCTTCTAGAAGTGCGCTCTTGCTTGAAATGGCTCAAGATCGGCTAAAAAAGTCCAACGACAAGATAAAATCTCTATAATACTAAGAGGAGGAGTCAACAAGTACTTATAGACTTTGTCACAATCATGACCAGAATATGAAAGGTTACAAAATGCGAACAATCACAAAAAACTACTTGTGACAATAGAATGACACTTGTACTAGGAAGAATGGGTAAAAATGCTAGCAAAGCAAACAAGAATGATAGAAAAAAACCAAAAGAAACCAAGAAAAGCAACATGCAAAAATTACTTGTAAAGAAGATCGATGAGGAGATCCTTGATTCAAAGAAGTGCACTCAGCCAAAATGAGAATGATTGTGTGAAAGAAATGATTAATTGGGTTGATTATAAAGAAATTACATGCAAAACAAAGCCATGCATGCTCACCACTTTTCAACAAATGAGTGAGTTAGTTAATTGAAGTGAAGTGGGCTCCTAATTTCTAGGAGTGTGCCCACATGCAACAAGGAAAGCACATGCATGAGGATGAGGAGGGCGCATCTCTCGACAACAAGGAGGGCGCATTCACTGAGTCGAAGGAGTGCGATCAACTAGGGCACAATCATTGAGTTGAATGAGTGTGCTCAACTAGAGCACAATGCATGTCAACATGGAGTGTTCTCACTATTTATTTGAAGTGTGCTTTTGCTCAAGGAGGGCACAATTTCATCCAACAGTGGCCCTTTGTGACCGTTGTATCATAAAAGTGCACTTTTATTAGAAAATATGCATTTTTTTGCTTGTGAGTGTGTGATGCATGTCAAACAAAGTTAGTTACCAAGTCAAGAAAAGTTAGGCCTTTTCTTATCCTTAAATGAGATGACACAAACACTCCCAAATCTAAAATGATGATGCTTAGAAAACTTCAACTTAGGAGGAGACGACACCTAGGGATAACACAAGGATAGTCAAGCAAATATCGCGATGACACTAGGTAGATTAGAACGACAATTCATGTAGGCCCTAAAATTAGATCAACCATAAATTTTGGAGGGTCGTTGTCGCAACTACAACATGTAGAAAAGCACAAATTTTGAATTAAAAAGAGACATATTCCTAGGAGTATACACAAGAATTCTTCAAACTGTGACTTGGATTAGGACTTAAAGAATTATAGAATGAAAGGGTAGAAATGTATGTGAATGGATTGGAGTTCTAGATTCAAGATAATATGTGTACCCATTATTTTAAAACCTTGGATGAGGCATATCAAATAGCTTAAAAGGAAGAGGAAAAGGAGAGAAGTTGAAGCATCTAGTAGTAAAATTTACAAAGAAGACGACCATGTTGGCAGAGGCATACTGTTTGGAAGAGGCAAGGGTAAGCATGTCATTACTTGTTATAGATGTGGAGTAGAAGGGCACAAAGCATATAAATGCCAAAAGAAGCGGAATCTGGAAAGAAGGAATGAGCCCAAGACTCATGTCACACAAGTAGGTGAGGCATCATATATGGGAGACAACATTGAACAATGAGATACTTCAACATGAAGAGGGGAAAAATGTTATGTTAAGAAGGGTGCTATTCAAGCCTAAAAGGAAGGCTATGAAAGAACTTAAATAGAGGACATATTCTTAAAACTAAATGCAAGATTCAAGTTCAATGTTGTAATTAGATCAAGATCAGGAGTAAAGAAAATGTGGTGTTCATAGAGGTGATCAATAATATAAATTAAAGTGAATTCCTCATCCCAATGCATAGTGGTTCCGTGGTTACTGAAGGGTTGACAAGTCATTCTGATAAAACAATGTTGGCCAAGGTTCTAGATTAGCAATTCCAATGACCAATACAAATGCATGTCATGTATTATTGGGAAGATCGTGGTCGTTTGATAGGAAATATTTCCATGATGGTAGGGAAAATACATTATTCTCCTTGTCAATTCCTCGAGGAGGTGTGAGGAATTAAGAAGGAGAATAATTTGAAGAATTAGAGAATAAACAAATTAGAGATGTTGGAATCATGTCAGACTTAGGATCAGAGGATGAGATGGATTAAGAACAAGATATTGGTGAAATAAATAGCCAAGAATTTGATCTCACTTTTGAAGGATAAAGGCAATGCAAGAGTGGAAGTTTTTTGATATGATGGTAGGATAAAACCAGAGACTCGCATAGATTGGATAGGTGAACTTGAGAGATACTTTGAGTATGAGAATGTCCAATATCCCAATATAGTTTGTTTTGTAGTAAAAAAGTTGAAAGGGCATGATGGACAAGCATTAGGAGAAGATACAGACTTGGAAGAAAATGGTGAGGAAAATCAAGAAATTTTTTTTTCTTGCTGATTATGAATAAAGTTTGTGTAGACAAGCACAACATTTGAATAAAAAATAGACATATTTCTAGGAGTACACATAAGAATTCTTCTAATTGTCACTTGGATTAGGACTTAAAGAATTATAGAATGAAATGGTAGAAATGTATGTAAATGGTTTGGAGTTCTAGATTCAAGATAAGATGAGTACCCATTATTTTAAAACCATGGATGAGGCATATCAAATAGCTTAAAAGGAAGCGGAAAAATTGAATAAGAAGTGGTAACATAATTGCAAAGAGGTAGAGGAAGAGTAAAGACTGCAAAAGGAAATTTTAGTGAAGGGAGAGAAGTTGAAGCATCTAGTAGTAAAATTTACAAAGAAGACGACCATGTTGGTAGAGGCATACAATTTGGAAGAGGCGAGGGTAAGTATGGCATTACTTGTTATAGATGTGGAGTAGAAGGGCACACAACACATAAATTCCAAAAGAAGCGCAATCCGGAAAGAAAGAATGAGCCCAAGACTCATGTCACACAAGTAGGTGAGGCATCATATATGGGAGACAACATTGAACATTGAGGTACTTTAGCATGAAGAGAGGAAAAAAATTATGTTCAAAAGGGTGTTATTCAAATCTAAAAGGAAGGCTATGAAATAACTTAAATA
This sequence comes from Pinus tabuliformis, assembly GCA_031772625.1. Classification (NCBI taxonomy): domain Eukaryota; kingdom Viridiplantae; phylum Streptophyta; class Pinopsida; order Pinales; family Pinaceae; genus Pinus; species Pinus tabuliformis. The sequence continues at coordinate 608,934,096 of CM062812.1, forward strand.
GAGGACAAGCTTTTAAGACTAAATACAGGATTCAAGTTAGATGTTGTAATTAGATCAAGATCAGGAGTAAAGAAAAAATGGTGTTCACAGAGGTGATCAATAATATAAATTAAAGTGAATCCCTCATCCCAATCCATAGTAGTGGTTATGTGGTTATTGAAGGGTTGACAAGTCATTATAAAACAATGCTTGCCAAGGTTCTAGATTAGCAATTCCAGTGACCAATACAGATGCGTGTCATGTATTATTGGGAAGATCATGGTTGTTTCATAGGAAATGTTTCCATGATGGTACGGAAAATACATTGAACTCAATAAGGATAGACAATGTTATAGGCTAGATTGAATGGTGAAAGAGGAAACAACAATAATGGGTAGAAGTGATGGGTGTAGTGATGGCGAAAGTGGTCATGTAATGTTATGTTTAGGCAGATAATTTATGAAGGAACATAGGATAAAAAAGATATATATTTTGCCATAATATCAAAGAAGGTACAAGAAGAGGAAGAAAAGAGTTTTTAAAATGTATATATGTTTAACTTATATACTAATTTTTTTATCATTAATAATAATAATAATAGTAAAGTTATGATTTAGTTAATTCTTATGATTTTTTTAATTTTAACAATTCTAGATGTATAATAAAATAAGTGTTTTGATGTTCATTATAGATTGATGCCTAGCAGTATTTATTAGTTATTTAATTTATATAACAACTCTAATTAAATTAATTTGTTAAGCTTTTCCACTTAATTATAGTCATTTTATATATTTAAACTAAATTTATTCAGAAAACTTTTCAAAAAGTACAATAACCATTTCATTTTAAAATTTAATTAGTTCATAAAGCTTTCTGCAAACTAGATTTGTTTATAAGATTTGTTCATAAGCTTTCTGCACACCAAATTTGTTTATAATTTTTTCTTAAAGCGAAAAAATGCTAGAAGCTTGATTTAGAGTGAAATTCTACTTAAGTGGAAAAAAAAGAACTCACAAAGGCAAGGTAGTTTTCCACTTATTAAGCCATTTCATTTTTAAATCAGATTTGTTCAAGAACTTTCTGGAAAATGCAATAATCAACTATTTTCACCTAGAAGCCATTTCATATTTGAACCAGTTTGTTGAGTTTTTGCACGTGTGAAATCATTTCATATTTGAACTAAATTTGTTTAGAAAGCTTTCTGGAAAATGAAAGTCATTTTATTTTTTTAATTTGATCTGTTGAGAAATTTTTCTGAAATTTAAATAGTCATTTCATTTTTGAATTTGATTTGTTCAGAAAACTTTTTGGAAACTGTGTTTGGAATTTTTCTGAAAAATGAAAACTGGATTTGTTTGGAATTTTTCTGAAAAATGAAATAATGTTAAGATGTATTCAGAAAACTTTTTGGAAACTGTATTTGTTTGGAATTTTTCTGAAAAATGAAAACTGGATTTGTTTGGAATTTTTCTGAAAAATGAAATAATCTTAAGATGTATTACATTGAATGAGAATGAAATTAGACATTAAATTTCACTTTCGAAATAATAATGATGAAAAGCGCTAGAAGGAGGGCTTGAACCTCCGACCTTGAACCAACTGAGCTATTCCAGCAGATGTTTGGCCATGAATGTCTTTTTAACAATCAACTAAGAATCAATGAATAATACTGTAAGCAACCGAGTTACTGTCTTATTAATAATCACCTGGGAATCAAAGAATAATACTCAAGGACACATAAAAATTAGTGCACAGAGGATAATGAATATCCTCACTGACCAAGAATAGAAAAAGGCTATTCCGTTGCCGGGATTTGAACCCGGGTCGCCTGGGTGAAAACCAGGTATCCTAACCGGACTAGACGACAACGGAACTGTTTTAAATCTTTCGTACAATTTTGGAAGTTAAAATTAGATCTGTTACCGTATTATTGATAAGATCACTTGGTGCACCAGTCGCGATTCCAACCGCGGTCCTTGGTCTGTACCATGGCAAGTTACGGCGAGGTACGATTGTGTCACCGCTCCAGAGATGTAGAACAAAGTTCTCCCCTCGCTCCATGTTCTTCAATTTTGGTAAGAACTCCATCGTTCTGTCTTTATCATAACAAAAAACAAATGATAAGGTCAAATTTCCAAAATAAAAATAAACTAGCATTTGCACCAGATGTTGCAAAGGAAACGCCGTAAGGCATAAAGTGCGGAAGAATAACAACATCAACATGTGAATGAACGTTGTTGAAAGCGAAATTATGTATCATAACTTCAAACTACATGCAATGATATCTTTCTGAGTATTCAGAGCAAAAAATGTGAAACAAAAATGGTTGTCTATCTTTATTCAATATATATTTATGCAATGTAATGAAGTGTAATGAAGTATGTGGCATCACAAAGCCACAAATAACATAATAAGTGCTACCAAAGAACACCTTACATAAATCTAATGGGATTATGATCACATTCTACTTCATCTTCAAAAGGATGAGATGGAAAATTTGACCATGGAAAAGCAGGACTTCTATCATGTGGGCTTACAACTGAATCTACTAGTGAATTTCTTTTGAATTTGGCCGCACCAATCCATCTTGCCCCTGGTTGATTTCCATCACAAACAACAGAACTAGTGTTTGTATTGTCAAGTCTAGAGGAAACGTGTTGCTCAGCCCTAGCAATGTTTAGGTCTGTTTTGTCATTGCCTGTCTTGGGCTTCGGATTTATGGAGTCTATCTTGTCAGATTCATCTCTGTTGCTGCCAGATTTAATCACATCAGTTGATTTGGTTGATACTGTAGATGGAACCACTCTTCCAACATTGTTCATTTCTTTCTTAGCATCTGTTGTTGTGTCCGGTCTTAATGAATTGCTTCTAGGGACAATGACAGGAACTATATCAGGTCTACTTAAGGTATGAAAATTTTTTGTAGGCTGCACTGTTGATGTACTGTTTTTCTTTGGAGTCGAGACATATGACAGTGGACCTGAACTTGCAGGAAGATTCTTTTAAGAAAAGGCTATTCCAGCTCCATTGAGGTGTGCTAGAAATACCTTCAGTGGTTACATAGCAGTAGCAAAAGCAAAAAACATAACTTACTTAGTTTCTTCAAATAATACAACCAATAAAATGAAAGCCAGAAATAAAAAAAGGAACCCAATACTATAGTCCAATTAGCTTGTTTATGCTACAAAATGTTTTGTACTAGTCCAATAGTAGCGAGTCTTTTAGTATAAAACAAAAAAAGGAAAATTCAAAGAATGCAAAGCTTAAAAGATGAAACATACTACATGCAAATTAGGTAACATACTAGTTACCGATGTGGTAGCATTTGGTTCCTTGATTCCTGACTTTGTACTGTGTGACAAGGAAAGCCTCACCATATTGGTCTTTAAATTATTATCTAATTGCTGGACAAAGGGACGGCCACTGGAAGCCAATTTTGCTTCATTATGGCCATTTGTTCTTGATACATTTCCAGCAGCATATGGCCCCACCCGCTGGAACACCACAAATGACACCTTCAATGTAATTATCTTTATACTAGGACCACAGAATACAATCAACAGAAGATAAAAGTCATGGATACATATAATCAGTGCATGGATTGACAAGAGGATACCACTTATTCATACCGAAATGTCCACAAACAAAAGGTTAAAGATGCATTAAAAATTTAAATATGAAGCAGCCAAAATAGAGATTCTATCTTGTAATACATCAGATGAAGCAACCAAAATAGAGGTTCAATAAAGCACTAAATTGAAAATTTTAAGATGATAAAATCAAAGTGCAAAGTTATAAGGACGCAACTGAAAAGTAACTCATGCTGCAGGGAGTATTAGGGAAAATAGCTTACTTCAGGTCAAACAACGAATACATATTTTGAGAGGAAGTTGCAGAACATACACTCTCTGTTACCAGAATTAGAAAATGAAAAAAAAACACACAAAATAGGTATGAAATAACGTTCAGGTTATGTTACAACCAAGACGCCAAATTGGAAAATAATAACATGGGCTTCGGATTTCATTCTTCTTGCAGTGTAAAAAACATGAACCCATGTCCCCTCATCAGTAATGTACAAATGTAATGTCAAGATGAGAATAGGATCAAGAAGATGCTAATAGCATAACATAGGATAGGTCTCTGGTAGCTTCTGTAATGGTATAAACTAAGAAAAGAACACGACATGTTACAGGCGGTTTAAGCAAGAAAGCATCACAATAGTCAAATGGGACCCTATAAACGATTTCAGGTTAACAGAGCAATCTACATTATAAAATCATTATCCTTGAGATAGACATCTGTATAAACTAAAAAAATGATTACATAAAACATTTTGATGTTATATAGGAAATTTAAACAACAGAGCATCACAATAGTAAAACATTATAAACTACTTCAGATTAACAAAACAATCAACATTTTATTAAATCATTAATCCTGCAATGGGACATTCTAATTACAACTAACACGACCATGTCTCTTATACCCCCAAAAGAAAAGAAAGAAAGACAATAAAAGTTTTACTTACTGTTTTGGGTTCCATTAAACTGTACATACCATTGATTGGTTGAATCATTGACAGTGTCCACTTTAAAACCATTAATCTTAAATTATTAATCATATGTCCCAATAACATGCACTTTCTAATCACTCAATGCACAACCAACTTCATATGATATTAGCCTTCGAGTACAAAAATTTTATCAATCCCTAAGAATTGCATAATGTTTGGATTTATCAGGAAAAAGGGAGAACTGTATCACATCATTTTAATATGCAATAGCACTAACCCATAATAGATACCCATTGAACAAGGCAAAAGTCAAAAAATATTAATGAAGTAAGGCCATTTTGCATAATATTATTCGGTAAATCTTTTAAAATTATGATTAGGTAAATCTTATTATTTTATCCTTGTTCAATTGATATCTATAATGATATATGTGTAAAAATTACTATAACATAATATGATAAAATGGTTTTTTCTCCCTTCTCCATGATAAATGTAATCTTTGTGGAAATACATGATATTATATGAAGTTGGTTGTGCATCCCCTAACTGGAAAATTCACATCATTAGGCTGTATTAAGAGTGAACGTAAAATGGAGACCATCTATGATTCAAATAATGAATTGTATGGGGAATTCAAAGAACCTCAATAAAGTAAGTTAGATTTTCATTTTTTTTTTTATTTATTAGAGACATGGATTATAGTAGTTAAATATGAGAAATGCCTTATCTCAAAGGTAATAAGTAATAATCTAGTAAAATCTAGATGTTTCTCTTAACCTGAAAATGTTTATTGCACTTCATTTGAATATGTAGAGGCCCTCTTTATAAACTTATTCCTATGACATCAATAACATATTCCTGTGACATCAATGCAAAATTTATGTAGTTTAGATACCAGAAGCCTGACCAGAGGAGTTGCTTCTAGTTTAGCTCTTGTTCTCAGTTCTATTTCTTTTTAGACATTTTATTAGTAGATTAGTAATGGATTCGTATCTACAATATATTTTGGAAGGGTGATTGTTCGAGTTTTCTTATCACCTAAAAAATAGCCCATTTCTTGCTACATTCTTGCTCCCGTTCCTATCTTGACACGAAAATTGTACATTACCAATCAAATTTATATGTATAATATATGTGGAGAGACAAGAAAGGGTTTCATTTTGATTCCCTGAAACCCTCTAGGCCAATTTATAGTTGCATTCCTACTACCCATTTTGTTTCCCTTTTCCCATTCCAGTAAACCTAGCATAGATATCTTCACAATTTAGTAAATTGCACACACATTATTTGGTTTTACCTTCTCTCAATATGACATCAATGTGAGATTCATGTAGTCTATGTTACCACAAGCCTGACCGAGAGACCTATTTCTAGTTTAATTCATGTTTTCATTTCCATTTCCTTCCTGACATTTTATTACCAGATTATTGATAGATTTTACGTATAATATATTTTGGAAGGGTAATCTGTTTAAATTTCTTATCCTCTGATATTTATTTTACCATAAACTTGACCAAAAGCTCCCTTTTTGTTACATTTTTGTTCCCATTCCTATCTTGACCGTACAATTGTACGTTACTCATAAATTTTATATGGATAATATAGGCTGAGAGATGAGAAGTGGGTTCATTTAGATTCCCTGAATCCCTCTGGAACGTCTACCATTTTTCTGTTAAGATGGTTAGAGCCCTGTAACCAATTTATAGTTCTGTTCCTATTTGCCTCTGTTTTCCTTTTCCCATTTCAGTAACTTAGTATAGATGTCCTTACAACTAAGCAAATTGCACACATACTATCTGGATTTACCTTCTTTCGATTATTAGTTTCTGACTTGAGGTAAGATATTATGCCTGAAAGTCACTGTTGCACAAGTCACTTTTCATCTTTTTAAAAAAACCTTCTGATTGTGATTATGTTCTTTTAGGTTTTAGTCTCTAAAGCTCTTCCATTGGATCCTTTATTCAACCTTCAAGTTGGCTCTCTGATCTGCAGTACATATTTTTTATTTATTTCATGAGTGCGCTGTAAATCCGTGGTTAACATTGTGTTTCAAACGAATGGGCAAAAATAAGATGTAAGATGGTGGCATTTACAATAATCTTGTATGCATAAACAATTTGACAGAAAACAGGCTTCATACAGATCCATCCTACAACAGCTCTGATAATATTTTGGACATTTTGTTGACTGCTGGATTTTAAGCCAGAATATTACTGGAGTTTGACTGTTTTGACCGATTCAGCCTCTAATAAATTCTCCCATCACTGAAGAAAATGTGAATCATACAATCCGGATCGCATAGAGAAGAAACCGTGATCTTGTTTGGCAGCTAGTCTTTCAACTTGAGTTGCAAAATGTGGGTTTGCATGAGTAAGCTTGGGCATATGAACTCCAAATGGATCATTCTTGCTCTGTAAATACCAATAAATCTTCGATGAGTATCAAAGGTCAACAGATTAACACTCCAAACCTTAAAACCCTGAAAGGCTACCTGAAATATGAGTTGTGAGAATTAAAGTAAAACAAATGGAACTTTAACATGTCAATCACACTATAACAAGGGTCTTTTACTTGCAAATCTATTCCAAACACCAAAATTTCAGCCTTTTATTTGCAAATCGCTTCCAAATAACAAAATTTCAACGTTTTACTTGCAAATTGATTCTAAACACTAAAACTCCATAAGCCGGAATTGGTGATTTGAAATGAAAAATAGAGGATGAGCCCAGCGGTTAAAAAAAAAGGACGAGGCATCTAATAAGTTTCCAAAAAATCCAACCATCGATATAGGTGGTGGATTCATGTGCATTCCCGCTGGATCCCCAAATAAGATATCTAAAAATCCCCCAAAATGCATAAATATTTCTTTGCCAAATAGATAAATATGAAAAGTAGAATAAAAAATTAGTTTACCTCTTTCATGTAGATATATCCCCTACCATCCTTTCATAGATTTCAATTCTTCAGTGCCTGGTCTCTTTGTTTCCAAAACTGCGAATGCATTTGCTAAAATTTTCCATTTGTTAAGTTTCAAGGAGGGGAATAAGAGGCTTCTGGTTGCAACTGATCTGGTAGGCAGGGGAATTGACATTGAAAGAGTTAATATTGTTATCCACTATGACATGCCTGAGTCTGCAGATACTTATTTGCACAGGGTTGGAAGGGCTGGACGGTTTGGCACAAAGGGTCTTGCAATTACCTTTGTTTCTTCTGCTTCTTCATCAGAGGAGGATGTGCTGAAGCAGGTTCAAGAACGTTTTGCAGTTGATATCAAGGCACTCCCAGCACATATAGAAGCATCAACATACTGATACATACCATCATAGCCATTGAAATCTGCTCTGGTGTCCAGTTTTGGCATGGTCTGGTTTTGTTTTCTGTTCATATGCCTTACCTTCATATGCCGGTTCTTCTACCAAATTTATTGCACTTCTAAATTTAGAAGAACCTTTCCTCCTCTAACTTCAATTAACAATTTTCTCTTCTACTTCTACTTGGGATATTTCTGCTTATTTTCAGGCCTTTACAAAGGCAAAGTCCTTAAATTAATGCCACCATTTCTGTTGCATTGTGGGTTGTAAAGTGCAGAAAATCATGGACTATTTTGTTCAAAGTTTCTTTTAACACATTCTAATCTCATGTTGTGTAGTTTAGAGTTTAGAATCAAGCCTCGTCACAAAGTTTTGAAATCTATTAGTGCAATGCAACCCTCGAAGCGTCTACCATGGAGAAAGTTGAGAGCACTTGGCACTAATAGTTACAATCTTTGGTAGGGAACCAAAGACTGCTAAGTCAGCTTTCATACAACTTATAGGTGGTTCTCTCAAATGTATTTTAAATATCACCCTATGAATTTGTCACCAATTGAAATGTAATAGTGACTACATGACATTTAATTAGTGTGGTTGATGCAGGGTTGGTGGAAAACATAACCAACATAGCCAGAAAAGGCAGTTCTCTCAAATGTACTTTAAATATCACCCTATGAAGTTGTCACCAATTTGAATGAGATGGGTATGTATGTTGAACCTTAATTTATATAATTTCTGAGAGTGCTTTGAGACACACATGGCTGGTTTTCTGCATCATTATTTCATCTTTACAGCAATAAAACCTCTTCTGCTATTTCATCATAAAGCTGCGCTTGTGATTCATATTTTTAGTGAAAATGGCAAAACAAGGAATAGACAATGTGGAAGAGTTGAAGGAAGAGATTTATAATGAAGAGCTCCTGGACCATGAAGAAGAGGAATTGGACGCACAAGCATTGGAGGAACATTTTGCCACTGATGAAGCCTCCAAGAAAGGTTATGTGGGATTTCCTACTGAAGCCAGAGCTCCTTCGAGCAATTGTGGACTCTGGATTTGAACATCCCGCAGAAGTTCAGCACGAGTGCATTCCTCAGGCGATTCTGGGCATGGATGTACTCTGTCAGGCCAAATCTGGAATGGGGAAAACAGCAGTTTTCGTGCTTTCAACTCTGCAGCAGATCGAACCCACAGAGCATTAAAAATCCAAGCTCCCATTCCAGCACACCCATCCCCAGTGAAATGTAGCCACAGAAACACAATGGAAACCAAGAAACTGAACAAGAACTGCACAATCTGGCAATTCGTGACAAGTTTCTTCCATGGAGGCTGGAACCCAATGCTACACAGAAGATAGTATGCATACATCAGAGTATGCACTGATGCATTCGTAATCAATGCAATCACCTGTAGGGACTGTGAATACTCCAACCACAGAAAGCACATTACAACTACTACTGCGTGATGATAAACATGAAGAAAGGTCAAGGGCCTCTTTTTGAGAACAAGGATAACGGTGTCCATGAATTCATAAAATTTGCTTAGATAAAACACATACGACCAGAAGAAGACTCTTCCCTTTGGGCGCGTACCTATTGGGAAACAGAATATCCACTGTTTAGAGGCATATGGCCTTCCCCACAACCACCGTGTTTCTTCCATCTCAAGGCTTGTAGCTTCCCAGGAACCCACCACCATAAGAGCCGAAAGAGAGAGTATTATCATGTTGTGAATTGCGGGAATAGGACCAAGGCGAATTGGGTATGTTTTTTTCTTCATTATGTGCCATAAAGTTGCAGTTAGGAGCAAATAACTTACCATTGCACAGAGCATTAAAAATCCAAGCTCCCATTCCAGCACACCCATCCCCAGTGAAATGTAGCCACAGAAACACAATGGAAACCAAGAAACTGAACAAGAACTGCACAATCTGGCAATTCGTGACAAGTTTCTTCCATGGAGGCTGGAACCCAATGCTACACAGAAGATAGTATGCATACATCAGAGTATGCACTGATGCATTCGTAATCAATGCAATCACCTGTAGGGACTGTAAATACTCCAACCACAGAAAGCACATTACAACCACTACTGCGTGATGATAAACATGAAGAAAGGTCAAGGGCCTCTTTTTGAGAACAAGGATAATGGTGTCCATGAATTCATAAAATTTGCTTAGATAAAACACATACGACCAGAAGAAGACTCTTCCCTTTGGGCGCGTAGCTATTGGGAAACAGAATATCCACTGTTTAGAGGCATATGGCCTTCCTCACAACCACCGTGTTTCTTCCATCTCAAGGCTTGTAGCTTCCCAGGAACCCACCACCATAAGAGCCGAAAGAGAGAGTATTATCATGTTGTGAATTGCGGGAATAGGACCCAGGCGAATTGGGTATGTTTTTTTCTTCATTATGTGCCATAAAGTTGCAGTTAGGAGCAAATAACTTACCATTGCAGCGATCAAAAACTGCCAGGAGGCCCCCCAGGTGCTTGTGCTGCTCCATTGAAAGTGGGTGATTGTGGGATATTGTGCTGTCCAGTACCTGATATCCCGAGCCAGGTTTGAGAATGAAACCATTCCGAAATCAGGCCCTGAGTCTATCAATCCTAAACTTTTGGTGGATAGATCAGGAAAACCAGGCGCTATACCCAAGGAATGGTGGCCACGGGCTCTGCAGGATACAGAGCAGAAGGAGCATCCATGTAACTGTATCGATCTTCGCCGGAGTTAGTAACCACGTGGAGGTATGTATAATGGCTGGTTAATCTGACGGTAGAAGATGCTTCTATCGTCTAACATAGATAATCGATGTTCCATAATCGTCCACGGTAGCAGCTGGGGGTGTTGATTCCAGAGGTAACGCCTTACGGCGTAATAAATTATTTTAATATTTAAAATTTAGATTTAAAGATATTTAATCATTCTTAATTTTTAAATCAAGAATTAAGAGGATCTCTCGGCCATATACATAAATCTCTTTTTTTTACCATGGTAAAGTGTAAGTTGGGGACAACCTTTGAATGGAAAAACGATCTTCATCCCAATAAGATGTTGTTGTTGTTGATGATGATGATGGTTAACGTCCATTGAGATCAAATTGGTTTATCGGACCTATAATTTTCTTAGTTTCTAATTGTCTGGCTCCTCGTCTTTCTTGGCGAAATTGGTGTTGTAGCTTTCTTTTTTTTCTCTACAGTCTTCCAACTTTCTTTATCTTGCATCTCCTTCATCTCTTCTAGTTCTTGGGACATTGGTGTCTTAGCTTCGTGATTTATTGTGTTCGTCCTTTTGAAGTAGTCAGAGAAGAAGTTTGGTCTAGGAGATCTGCTTTGTTGTTAAATGAAGATTTATTTTGTGCGGTATTCGAATCCTCATAACTGTTGATGCTTGAGGGGTTGTCGAGTCCACTCTTTTGTTGTTGGGCGGGGCTTTCCCCCTGTTTGTCTTGAGATTTGCTTCTTTTTTGCGCGATTTCTTGTGATTTAGAGTTTTCTCGAGAGTGTTCTTCTTTGATGACAGTGTAGTGTTCTTTTTGTGCTCCTTCCCACCATGTAAATCTGTGGTGATTTTTTCTAGTAGGATTTTTCTGGGAGGCTTTTGGGCAATTTTTGGCTAGGTGGCCTGTCTCAAAGCAGGATCGACATCTGAAGAGGACACTTTCATAATTGAGTTTCTGGTTCCACACAGTCTTTACTTGTTAGGTGTATTTTGGCTGGAAATTCGGAGTTGAAATCCATTTCCACACAGATGCATGCATAGGTGGTTCTGGCATATTTCTCTATTTCTGGGCACCTGCAGTAAAATTTCCCAATTGCATTTCCAATGGCTTTTAGCGGAGAGAAATTCCAGAGATGCAAGGGTAGGTTTGGCAATCTCACCCAAACTGGTGTTGAGGTTATGACTGTTGTTGAGGGATCGAATGATGGGTTCCATGGCCTCATGAATAACCCTAATTTTTCCCAAAACCAAGGGCCAGAATCTAGAATACATTGTCTGCTTTCAGGGTTTTCAAAATCAACTATAAAGAAACCCCTAGCAGAGGGGTATATATTAATTGCATCAGGAATTAGAGGCTTCCATATCTTCGAGATCCAACTGTGGAGAGGTGTCAGCCGCGGCCAAAAACCATTGAATCGGCAGATTAGGACACTTTTAGAGAACTTCAAAGCCTCATTGAGTGAGGCCTGGACCACCTGGAAAATGGGAGTTGGGGCTTCACTGACAATATGGGCAGGAGCTTGCCCCCCAGAGGTAGACGAAACTGAGGCAACAACTATTTTCGCGAAGCTGGGAGCTATCTGGAGAATGCTTTCCCGTTGAGTATAAAAGATTGCCGAAGAGAAGGCCACAGAAGATTGCTGAAGAGAAGTGAAGAGCCACAGATCTATAACTTGGATGCTCCTTGAGATAGTTTAATTCCCTCCTAGGTGACTTCCACCCTTAGCCCCTCCACATAAGGTTTGAACATGTGACCCGATGGGGACTAAAATCCACACAAAGTAGTTGATATACACCTCACATGGGTGGGTGGGTGTGTGTATATAGACTTGTAAAGCAAAATTAAAAATATTTAATAATTGATATGTTTTTGTTTTTGAAGGTCGTAAAAATCATTATAGCTTAGTGGTTAATTGACAATAAAGACATTTATCATTGGTTATTATCCATAAATGTGGGTTGACTCAATAATTGTTATTTAAGGAAAACCATGTCACTTGTAATAACCTTCTAGTGGTCCATAAGGGGGTAAATTTCTTCTCTAGCCAAGTACCTCTAGATCATGGGTTGTTAACATGTCTCCTTACATTTGTTTTTCCATGTGGACCCTTGAATTCAACCCCAAACAAGAGATTATAGTAGCACTTGTGTGGGTCAAATTGGCTCACTGACCATTAGTTTTATGAGATGAATGCTCCCTTAGATAGATTGGAAACAAATTGAGTCATTTTATATATTAAGAAAAACCAAAAGTGAATTTATCTTCTTGAGCAAGAATATTTATGGAGATGGAATTGGAAAAGGGACTCCCAAGATAGGTGGAGTCACCATCAAGCACTAGATTATGAGCATATTGCATTAAAGTGCATTGCTTGTCATGGACATTTTGCTAAAAAATATCCAAGAAGAGCAACCCCATTAAAAGCAATAGTGAAGAAAGGAACCCAAGTTCAAGATCATTCCAAGCAGGCAAAGGAAATTTTAGCAAAAGGGACAATATTATCCAAAGTCTTCACAAGAGGGTTCACCCACTTCAAGGAACAACAAATTTGAAGCTCTTGGAAACTTATAGGAAATAATAAATCCTGAAAATATGGAGAGATAATTATAAGAGAAACATGCAACTTAACTTAACCTTGAACTATGACAGCCCCAACCGCGTTTCTCTCATGTATATAATGTAAATGTTTTGCGAAAAAAGGGGTGGGGGTTGAGTAATGTGACAAAAATTCTACTAGGGATGGTGTAAGTTTCATTAACGAAGGAAGATATGAATTGTTGGGACAACTCTTGAACGCTGGTCAGTGAAATTTTAATGGCATGGAGATGCAAGAAAATGATGATGGCTATCCTTGCTTTGGAAGGTTGGACAACGCAGTGACGATAAAAACAAATTTACAGAGGAATGGGTAGACTCTTAGCTCATGGGAGGTACAGGCCATCTACTACAACCAATTAAAAATTGCATTTAACAAAATTGGTAACAAACAGGTGGGTGGCAAAAATTCTATTGGCTAGCAAGAATACCTATCAGGGAAGTTGCCTGAAGGTCTCCCAAGGAAAGACAAATCAACCCCAACTGGGATAACACATGGAGTCAGAAGGAGAATGACTCAAATTGGCAGAGATCAGACAATGACAACAAAGGAGAGAATTTGATTTTTGAAGCAAAAAATAGAGAGTTTGATTTTGGTCCAGGAATAGCTTAGAGAATAGGGGAGAAACAACTATTTGGTTGGCGGGAGTTTGGAAGAAAATATTCCAGGTGAGGAGGAATTTGCCTCTCGAACCCCCATGACTTAGAGGGTGGAGATGGCATTTCTCAGAAATTCCCGAGGGTTGGGGTGGAGGAAATACACCTGGAGTCTTGGAAGGTTTTTGAAGACCCAATGTTATACATTTGGTTTGTTTTGGTTCTGGAGTCTGGGTGGAACCACAATGTCTCTGTGCACTGGTTGAATTGCAACTCAGTGGAAGGGAGGAGGTGGTATAATCTCTGGTTCTTGGTTCACCTGGTAGTTGTGCTTAATCCTTGAGCAATAGACCTCTCAAGCTTTGGAATCTAGCTCAGAGGATAACTGCAAGAGATAATTGGCTACACCTATCTACGGTTGGGTAGAGAGTCGTCGTCCTAGATTCAGTTGTCCAAAACATTTAAAGATAAATGTTCTACACATACTTGCAAGTAAGTGTAAACGTATGTATGTTCCATTTTGGTCTGAAGTGGTGGCGTTAATGTGTGAAAAATGCATGTGATTAATTGCTTATAGGCATGATTAATATGTTGTTATCGTAGTTACAAGAACATGGGAACAAAGCATGTGTTGGTTCTGGTTGTATTTCGGAATCTAGTATGGAAAATTCCTTGTTAATCACATTAGTGTAAATTTTGGATGGTTGCTAGCTTTAGCAGTGCTAATTCATGTCTACGTGCATTGACATAATGGATTCTTCTCTCTGGTTTATAGACCTGTTAATTTCCATGGATGGCATCCCCAATTTCTAGTAAAGCATGTCCAGCTCTACAAGTTTGTGCTCTATTCATTTCGGTTCAGGTAGTAATACTTCTTACTACCTGTATTATTAAATTAAAGTGGGAGAGCCGACTATGCAGTTTCCTTTTAATGACTGCCTAATGTCACCCTGTTTCCTCCTCTTGTCGTTATATACAAAACAAGCAATAAGGTAACTAATAAATACCCAAATTAACAATTTCTGGTAACGCGTGACTGACAGAAGCTGGATTTTTGGCTAGACAAATTCTATGTTCAGACAAGTGTGATACACACTTTTGTATATATATATATATAGGAGTTGTTTATGGAGGCAGAGGAATTGTTTAGACGACCAAAAGTGACCGGAATTTGGAAAAAAAAATTAAAAAAATCTTGTAGATGCAATGTTTGAATCATGTTTTTTATGGTGGAAATTGATTCAACACCATAAAAATCCTCTGACGCACCTAAAATTATGAAGTTTGATAGCTTTTACTTGGATTTACAAAAATCTCTGCCAATTTTTTTCAAAATATAACCAAAATTTCCATAACTTTCAGGGCAAAAAAGCATAATTGTTAGACTACAATGCGCACACACAAACACATATATAAAACAATTATTGGTAATGCGTTAGTGACCGAAATTGGGTTATTGGCTAGACAATATCTATGTCGAAACAAGTGTGGTATATATATATAATTGGGAGGGAAAGACAATTCAATCGCGACATTGTAGGTGCCATGTCCCTTTACTGGTTACATTGTGCACTTTGTTGTCTGCCCTTCATAGTGATAGACCTACTGATACATGTGTATGAGCATATGTGTTGACATACCCAAGAAGGAACACATGGTCGAGCCACACCCTCTTTCGACACCAACATGTTGGGTTGCAGAGACTTACGTGTAACCATAGGGTGTCCTCACAATGTTATATGTGCCAAAATGTGTGCTCATAGGACCAAACCGTAAACGTCATGTTGTTGGTGACCTAAAAAAAATTTCATGGAAAATAAGGTATTGTGAGCATATATTATACACTTACGCTTCTACCAACTCATTGACACCTTGTTGGTTGTGTCAAGTGCCACCATAAGAGTAGGTATACAACATATCAAATTTTGGAACGACAGAACTAATGCACCTTCATGTGTTCCAGTTAGCACTTCAGAGATAACGAGTAGGCAACTTTGTGGTAGTTGGTGTTGAGCTATGGACTATGAACCCAAGCGACTATGCAATGCAGGTAGAGACCGATGACAGGTGGGATTAAGCTATTCATGCCTTAAAATTACCAAGAACTTGTGACCATGCGATAAGGTGGTGCATGAAGTAGTCGACAGAAGAAGAAGGAACATCGTGGGAAAAACAAATGTATGTCAAGGAGTCATCTAATGAGGCGGAGGAATTGCCCAGCCAAAAGTGGCCAGAATCCCGGTAAAAAAAAAATCAATTTTTTTTTTGTAGAGGTAGTGTTTGAATCATGTTTTTGATGGTGGAAATGGATTTAGCATCATCAAAAACGTCTAGGACACCTAAAATTTTGAAGTTTAACAATTATAACTTGGATTTACAAAAATCCTTGCCGAATTTTCTCTAAATATAACCGGAATTTCCATAAATTTTCGAGCAACTCCTCCACCTTGTTAGACTATGCGGTATGTCAGTATTGCTCATGTCAACGATGAATTGGAGCCCAAGCCAACAATGTGTTGGAGTCGTGGATGTAGGATGAATGACCTATGTGGGTAGAGCAAATGTATGGACTAGTATTGCTCAAGTCGACAATGAATTGGAGTCCAAGCCAATAGCGTGTTGGAGTCATCGATGAAGGGTGAATGAGTGAAGTGGGCAGAGAAAATGTATGTTGACATTGTTTAAGTCGATGGTGAATTAAAGTCATGGATAGAAGATATAAGACCGATGTGGAAACCATCGGTTTTTGTGCCCTATGAATTGCAATTTGAATTCATATATATATATATATATATATATATATATATATATATATATATATATATATATATATATATATATATATATATATATATATATATATATATATATATATATTCTATAGGTTACGTGAGTTACCAAGTCCATGATATAGCACATCTAGTTTGAGGGAAAAATGAGGCAGCATGTCCCATCAACACACATTGGAAATATGCATGTATTTTGGATTATACACTGGAAAACTGAGACATCTCAAGGAGGGACTTGGTATTATAAAGTGTCATATAATAGGAAGGACTCCTGACAACTTGCAAAAGAAACTTGTTCAGCAAGTGCTAGATATAGCGTGTATCAAATAATAGTTGAATAGGTATAAGTTAGTATGTATTGTTGAATTTCCATGATCCTCGTGTGAGGATAAAATCTTAAAAATTTTGACGCTATTAAATCAAGAATTTCAACAAAGCTATTTTGCACAACGTAATATAAGTATCAGTAAATCACACATGCATAATTATCGACATTTTTTTACAAAATATTGTGCAAATATGTACAAAAACCCAATTTTCGTTATATTAAACCAATTGAATAATAAAAATGTCTAGGGCTCCCGTACCAGGGATATTTACCCTCAAACATCCAATGGTACAAGAGTACAAGATACAATGACAAACTTGTTGCTCTAGTGCACAATCACCTCTATGTCATATCTTGTCCTGTCGGTCCTTCGCTCCCAATCTGCAGCGACACAACTCTGCCTCTATCAATGAGACAAGTCCATCTGCTCACTAAACATGGCTCCACCTGCTCTCACGTTGATCGTAAGTCCATCTACACATCAACAGATCGAGACTCCGTTGAAGTTGTTCACAACTTTGTTTGTGAACAACTCCTCTACCCACTGCTACTCCTCAACTACTTAGGGTCTTCTTCCCACTATAGCCTTCCATTGCTGCTATATGAAGGCTAACATAGGGTAGGAGGGTTGCCACCTATCACTGTTGCAAGTCTCTTCTTCAACAATGAACATGGGTTGATCCAATCTGCTCCTCTAGGTTGGCCAAAACTTGAGCTCTCAAATTCCCTCCTTCTAGTAGCTTCTTTCATCCATCAAAGAGCTACACATAGGCTCAACACTTCACTCAACTCACAGTTTTTCAAGCCTGTTGTTCTAGGGCTACCTTAGACACTTTTTTTTTTCCCTCCACCAACCACTAAGTGCCCAATACTCCTTTCCACACTAGAATTCCATCCATAGCATCAAATCAACACTTACTTCATCAATGCATACCTTATTTGTAGGTTTGTTCACTACTACAATTTCTGCTCCTCGTTAGGGCTTGTGACCCACTATTACAACCCTCATAACCTTGCAAAAATAACCCTCTACAACTACGGTCTTGTTTTCCCTTACTCCTGTTGTTCAGAACTGCATCCTAGGAAGAGTATAGCCTTAGATTAGGCCTCCCATCCCTCTCATAATTGCCCAAAACTCTTAAAGATCCATGTGACACCCTAAAATTTCCCTAAACAAGCTTTGATTAGGGATCTTGGCCCCTTGCAAGGTGACTATCCTCTGTGACCCTCAAACAGAGGTACCCTAACACAAAACTACACATCAAAACAACCCTGCAACCCTCTCCTGTAATGCAGACTCCTCTTGCAATGAACTTGGAATTGCATTGAGGGAAAACATGCCCAAAACAACCCTCTTTCTCCATGCCTTGTCCTCCTTTTCCTACAGCCAACTTCAGAGATATATTAATGATGATTTGATGCACTTGGATGGTGAAAATAACATCAACTCACCTCCTTTTTATACACTAAAGGAGGGCTCCACAAATTCTTAAAGAGGCATATATTTTGGACATGTTTACCTCAAGCCTACATGACTTGCATGCCCAAAAACCCAAAGTTATCTTCAAAAATTCATATCTCATCAAGGACATCTCAAATTTTGATGATTCTCAATGTGTTGGAATCTCCTCGCCATCCTCTATCATCTCAATCCATCATATGTCCAAAATTCCTCATGGTTTTGGCCCAAAGGTCAATGGGTACAAAACCCTAACCTTAGTTTCGAAGCCCACTAATGACCTTTGTGGTGCTCTAACCTCCAAACCCCAAACCATGGGGCTTGGAGTACCTCCCAAGCTATAAAAAATAAACACTCCCTCTTAACAAAGGAGGTGCTTCCAAGATTAGGAAGTATTTCATCATCATCATCATCACTACTCACAACACTCACCCAACTCCTAGCACTCACAAGTGCAACAATCCCTGTAGCGTGAACTACGCCTCTCTTGGAAGTGTCACTATCACTGGAAGCATCTTGCTTCTTCTTATTTTCCTAGAATCTCTTCCACTCTCTCCATGATTCCTTCTTGTCAGTTGTAGAATCACCCTTTATCCCCACTAACTACGTGCTCTTCTTGGGCTGCAAAGTATCCCTCTGAATCTGCAAGTTCCCTCTATAACTTGACTCTCCCTGAGTCTTCGGAACCTAAACCTTCTTTTATTGAACTTGTACCTGCCCCTCTAAAGCTTGCACCTACACCTGCTTCTTTGGAACCTGCACCTAGTCCTCCTACTTCTTCTTCCCATGATCCATAGGCTTGTCTGTCAGCTTATATAAACCATGCTCCCTAACTCCAAGCACAATACCTATGGAGCTAGAGCCTTTGGGCTTGAGTCTTGCCTTCCCCTGCTGGAATAAGACCTCAAACCCCTTCTTCTCGATCATCAAGACAAATATCATGCTATATTTGAGTCTTGGTACAAACAATACATCTTGGACCCGCATCACCCATCCTGTCTCCATCCTGAATGGGACACCTCCCGATCCTCGGATCTCATTCTGATTCTTGTCGCCCAGTACATGCAACTTCAAGTCACATTCAGCTAGAATCTTGAAAACCTCTAGTGACCTTGTCATATGTTTCGACGCATCACTATCCACGTACCATCCATCCTCATCAATGGTACCTTGCGAGAAATGAGAGATGATAGCAAAGTCCTCCTCCTTCAACCTCCTAGTGAGATCATATATCTCAGTAGAGGTGGAAGAACCAATGACCTACTTCCCTTTCTTCTTTTCGTCATCTCCTGTCTTTTTCTTCATCGAACATCTCGTCGAAAAATGCCCCATCTCACCATAGTTAAAACACTTTAATTTACTCAAGTCCTTCTTCTGCTTACCCTTCATTCGTGATGCAAGTGCCATGTCATCATCTGAAGCCCTCTTCTTTGGATGAAGATCCTTGTTTCGTAACACTTCCTGAATCAATTCGTCCCACAACCTATTCCAGTCTAGCAACTTCTCTCTGGAAATGATCCCCTTGATGAAGGGCTTCCATTCCTTGATGAACCCTTTCTAAGCAATCCTCACCATATCAGAATATGAAATAGTCACATCGACGACAACAAGCTCATCTTTTACCCGAGACAATTTCGTCATATAGGAAATCACTCCTTCACCCTGTATCATCTTGGTTGACTTCAACTTATCCTCCAATACTAGTACCTGATTCTCGTTCTTATTTTGGAACAAATTCTGAAGAGACATCCACATTTCATGTGCACTGTTCTTCCCGGACAAATGAAGTATTAGGGGGTCCTTCACACCATCTTGGATGATCAATCTTGCCCTCATATCCAATTCCTCATACACTTCGAACTCCCTAGGGTCAATTGGCTTCTTGATCTCCTTCTCGACGAACTCCCAAATCATGTTTACCTGCAATACCACCTTGATCCTTTCCTTCCAAGGACTATAGTTGGACAACCCTTCCAACCTGTCCTCATACTGGAGACCAACCTGCAACTTCGACATTGTAGTGAGCCCTTATTGTTGTGGGGAAAAATGCCTATTTAGGACGATCCTATCCACCTAAGGTGTGACAGCGCCTTAGCAACAAACGAATACAGCTATCATGATTACTTCCTTTATGAAATATGAAAGAGAGGAGATCGGCAGACTTACCGTTGTCTTCCGGTTGTCCCTCGAACTAGATCCTCTTCTCTTTGTGTGTCCACAGCTACTTGCCTCCTCGCTTGATCAAGAGAACAGCTACTTGAATCCCACGAGATCACAAGAGAACAGCTACCTGTGACAAGAGAACAGCTACTTGCAACAAGAGAAGAACACAATACAAAGGCAAATATACATATTCATAAATGATTCAGGATTAGAAGTAAATCAAATATACTAATGCAATCATACAAAATACACCAGCATATAGGAAAGAATCAAGATAGCTTTATTGAAAGTAACATGATTCAAGAAGAGATACAACCCATAGGGCTCCAACCCAGCATCTCCTTCCCAGCAGAATGGAATTCCTTCTTCAGCTCCTTTCAAAGCATAACACACCCAATGTTTCTAGCCACAAACCAACAGCAATTCTTTGCAAATACCAAATTCCAACCTCCCTAGACCTCATGAGAGAGATCTATATATAGGAGTTTTGGAGAGAGGATGAGTCAGCTTTAGGCTGGTATAAAACTGACTAGTGTCCTCTCCCACTTCAGTTCTTGAGTCCACTTGGAGGTTCTTGCTTCCACTTGGAGATTTGGAACCTCTTACTCATCACCAGTCGAATTCCCTGATCCAAGTGTCATTTTGGAAGCTTCCTGGGCATTGACACCTTGAGGAATGACTCTGCCACTTGTCCAAACTCGCTCAGCGCAGGTAGCCTTCTTTGCAGTTGACATTCAACGCAGGTAGACAGTGGAGCAGTTGACATTCAACGCAGATGCTCAGTGGAGCAGTTGACATGATCCAGAATTGCCTTGTTTTGAGTGTTTTCAGGTGGAGAACTTTTGTGAATTGCTGTGGTTACTTGGCCTTGTTCCTCTAGGGGTAGGAACAACATGTTTAGGGACTTTGGATCCCTTGATTATTGACATTTCATGCTCAGTGATGCAAGGCACAAAAATGTCTATAACAGTTGCCCCCTAAAGTATGAGGCCGTTTATCGGGTGAAATGCTTTATCCAGGAGGGTCCGAAGTTCATCCATCTGCTGGGAGGAGACCTGTAATAAAATACAATACAATACATTATGATTCATACTGCTTTCATGATCTAGCTAAGGTGGGCATTCCCATGCTCAGCTTTATAAATTCATTTTTGTACATAGAACAGACGATCATCTGATGGTAGACTGATAATTTTGGTGAAAATTATCATCCTTTGAGTAGGATGATCATCTGCTGCAATGATGTACATGTCAAATGTCTTTATTTTTCCTGAATATATATCGCAGCCCAGATGGATGAAACTAGATCCGGGGTCTTCAAACTCGTTCGATCTTCACTCTAAGTACAAGTCGATCCATGTGAGAATTGCGCTGAAGTCGAACATGGAAGGACATCGCTTGATTACTAGTCAATGATGTAAACCGTTAACAAACGCGAGAGGAATCACCGATAATGATAATGACCCTCAAGGTACTGCAGTACAATTCACATGGTGTGAATAAAGGACTTGGTGTCGAACACCACGCAAAATCTTCTGGTCGAAGGTCATTGATGTATACCTGTCGCCGGAAGTGAGAAACTTGCCATTGAGGCATGCAAGTTTCAAAGTACTGAAGGGGTTGTTCCTAGATCAACTCCTTGGATAATGAGCTGATGTCGACAAGGAGCGATCCGTCAAAGGAGGGCCTTAACGAATCCCACATCAGTGACACGGAACGGAGCTAATGATTTTAGTGGATGTGAAAACAATCTGTGACATATGATTCAGGGTGGCGGTCATGAATGGATGAAGGATAATGTATGGCAGTGGATGGGACCCGGTTGACTCTTTCTAAACGACTTCTCTTGAACATATGGCGACACTGATGTGATGGATTGGTAGCATTACCCCAAATATGGATGGCATGGCGAGACCATGGTGATGTGACCGGTGAATGAAACAACCCAACCCGAATATGGTACAGAGGAAAAGTGTCATGTTCAAGAGCGACCTGCTACCATCAAAGTTTTCTTGATCTTTCCCAATTTTTCCCCAGTCATTGTTGACCAGTACCTCTTTATTTTTGTCAAGCTTGAGGAGGATAACATATGCTTGTTCTATAACCTGCCCTTCGGGCAAGCCCATCGCTATGTTTTAACGAGCCTAGCGATAGGGAAACTCGTTCTCGTCTACAGACAAGTTTGTCGCTATTTAATAATTTTAACGAGTCTAATGACAAGGATAACTCGGTCCTTTTCATTTTTAGAGAGTCTGAAAAGGTACATAAAGTTAACTCCAAAATTCCTTTTTCGTCATCTAATCCCTTAAGTCCGAAAAAGTATAAAACAATACAGAAGGGATGAGTTTTCGATAAGTTTAACGAGCCGAATAAAACAAGCGCTCGACCTTTTTGTGCAATAATCCCCCAGGTCCAAAAAGATTAAAATCTAGAGGAGGGATAGCTCTTCCGGTCCTTTAACGAGCTGGAAGGCCAAAACTCGGCAATCTTTTCATATTTTACGAGTCAGTTGAAAAGAGCTTAAAGAAGACTCGTCTTTTGAGGAACGAGTGATAAACAGGGATAGCAACTGATTCCAGGTACAGGTTGGAATTTTCCAATCACGACAGTGTCACAAGGATGGCTAGGTGAAATCACTCTTCGCAGCTGTTCCTCAAAATGGGTAAACAATCATATGGAGGTGAACGATCGGCCAAATGAAAGTGGAGGTGGCAGGTGCAAACACGACCAAGGTTTTTATGGCTGATAAATTTACGATCACAGTGGTTATTTACCGGGATAGGTTCATTTTTTAGTTAAAAATGAGCTTAAACACTGGAGGAAACTCTGCTCACTGCTTATATTTATTTTTTAACGAGCATGAAGACCGCGTTAAAACTGCTCGGACCTTGCGTTTATTTTTTAACGAGCATGAACTTTATGCTAAAACTGCTCGATTATCCAGTCATAAGATAAGAGTGTCTCATGAAAGATCCCATTTTTTATAGAGCTTGCGCCTTACCAAAGCTATGCTCACTCTCCTTTCTTTATGCAAGTTCGGAAACGGCTAATCCTACGAGTTTAAAGGGTTAGACCTACAGGTTTAAATGGAGGACCTAAAAATTTTAAAAATAAATAGTCGCCCCTTGCTTGCACTCCAAAAGTTTGCATGCCCCCAGGTATAAAATACGATTTCAAAGTTACCTCTACTTCAATTCCATCGAAACTTTCGTTTCACCGAGAGAGGCTTACCTCTTTCAGGTTACCCAAAGATTGTCTCGTTACTCTTTCAAACAAAACACTTCTTCGGCGATGTCTACCGAAATAAACAAAGGTGAGCGACGACCCCCGCCCTCTCACATAACTTTGACAAGAGAATCCTATTCTAGAACAACCCCTCTTCCAACCACGGACGGGGTACGGACTAGTCATATTCTCTCGCGGAAACCTACCCTATACCCAAAGTTTCCCTGCCGAAGCAGGCCAGGATGCATGCCCCCTGGGTTCCAATCATATCCTCCTGGATTACTCGCGCTCATCAGGAGGACGGACCATGGGTTGAGACACTTCTTGCATGAATAGGCCATTTAGGGATGGCACATGACTATTTGCGATGTGTGATCCGGGAAACGAAAGTTGGTCCACGAGCTTGACCATTCTTCCTTCATGCGGAAAACACATTACTCTAAAGAGTGAGGAGACTACAGCTCCCATGCAATATATATAGTCTCGTCCAAGGAGTAGGTTATAATCCAAGGGTCCTTGAACGACCATCACGTTCATTTGAACGGTCTTCCCTTTCAATGTTATAGGCACATTGGGGAGGATCCCTAAAGGTCGATTGATTCCTTTATCAAAACCTGATAGATTTCTCATCTTAGGTAAAAGTGCCAGCGAACCAAGCGCTTTCCAAGCAATAGAGGAAAGGATACTCACAGATGCCCCCTCATCAATGATAGTGCCAGCCATTACCATTCTGTATATTTGACAAATAATTCTGAATGGCACACTGGCTGGCAACCGGGGTCTGCCTAGTTGGTTCCAATCAAAGGACACAACCAGGTTGCTTGGTGGTGGGACCGAATATACGGCCGGATAGCGCTCTGATGAACTTCCTTCCTGCGACAAAGGAATGGTGGCATTGCCCCCTTGATCATCAGAGTCAGTGCTGATGAAGAGAACTTGGACGGTGTCGTCTGTATTCTCCTCTGTGATGGTGTCATTCGAAGATGGAGCCTCTGAAGGCAAAACCGGGTCAACTGCCGTATCAACCTTTTGACTTTCGTCAGGCATGGATCCAGACAGTTCTTCTTCAATGACAGGTGCTTCGGCTAACCATCTAAGTGGCTCAGCCGGATTCTCAACTAGTGAGGGACTTGGCAGGAGTCTTTGATATCCAGGAGGAAGATTCGCTCGTAAAATCGGGCGATCTTCCAGGACTCTTTTTGCCTCGTCTAAGAAGGGACAACGGTGGATGGCGTGATCGCCTTCACACAGTCTGCAGGGAAATTTAACCTTCCCGTTCTGTCCTGGAGCTTCACTCCCACTAGTTGACGGTGAACAGTCGACATGGCTATCAGAGGTCGATGCTCCCGAATTGTGCAAACGGGGGGACCAGTCTCTTAGTATCCGCGGGATACAGGGACAATCTCTATGGAAGTGGTCTCCCCTGCATATGATGCATGGCGATTTAGGCCTTACAAGTGCGGTGTGTGGATTTTTGTTAGATGACATTTGTTTGCCCCCAGTCGCCTTAGGCTCCTTCTTCTTCTTTTCTTTCTTCTTCTTCTCCTTCTTCTCCTTAGGAACCCGATTTTTTGATCGACCAGTTCCGTCAAGTGAAGAGGAAGGAGGAGAGGAAGATGAAGTGGAAGGCTGGGAGGCAACTCTTGTCTGATCTAACTGTTGACTCGACTGTTCAGGAGTGGTGGTATTCTGAACGACATCGGTCGAAAAGAGCCAAACTGGTAGGCCAATTGTCAGTCCTGGAAGTGACAATTTGGCCATGTGGGGCGCACCAACATCTCCCCAAGAGGAGAAGGGACTAGGATTTCCACCCAAGGGAACTCCTTGGTTGGTGTGCTCCATCTTTTCAACCTAAAGATCAACGCAGGATTAAAGGGTGATTGTTCCGTTTAAAATAAATTGTTAACGACGCTTTTTAGACACAACTTGCTTTTTCAGTTTTAAAGAGTCGAGAAAAAGCTAAAGATGACTCTAGTCTCCTTCGATGTTTTAACGAGCCCGAAGTGACAAATGCTCGGATGGACTTTTTCTGTTATAGAGTCTGAAAAAGGCCAAAAGAAACTGCTCTGGAGATCTAGGCAGAGGGTGTGCCAAACTTTTCGCAAAACCACAGAATACTTTTTACGGTACGGGTGGTCGATCTTCGTGAATGCTGTGTTCACTGCATTGCGATCAATAGGGCAGCCGACACGGCTTCCTAAGGATAAAAGATATATGCCTATAGAGGTCTCCCAATATATACGCGACGGTACGTGGGAGCACAATCCGTATTAGTGCCACCGACTCTCAGGAGGAATCACCCACCTTCTTCGAGATCGACAGTCACTATGTTTAACGACGCCGGAACACGTCTCTAGCCTAGACCTCTATGTTGTGCGTTATGTTACAAAGCGTTGTTAGGTTCATTCAGTTTATTTTAGGTTGATCTTTTTAAAGTTTGCCTTTCAAGGTTCACCACGAGATGTATGATACAAATTCCTAAATGCAGTCTAAGATGATAAGCAAGCTTTACAATCTTTCAACTTTGAAAATCCTAGCTACTAAGGGAAAAGAGAGCGACTATCTTTTCTCAAAGAGAAATCAGCACGCTCTAATGCACTCTCCCTAAATCCAACATGCAAACTTATCAAATGCAAAATGCACAATGCAGGTGTTTGTTTTCACTTTCTTAGTATAAATGCCTACAAAGAAAGCTTTTTGCACAACTTTGAATTTGCTTTTACAATGATCAAAATAAACAAGTTCACTTTCTTCGAAATCAACAAGGGTAGAAGAGATTACAATCACTTTGCGATTTTCGAAATAAAGACTCGTTTTGATACTTTGAAAAGAACAAATTCAAACCAATAAGCAAAAGTAAAATTATAATCAATCTGAACAAACAGCCAATGAACTCTCTTCTAAGATCACTCTCAATCAGATCTGAATCAAAGGCTACAGAAAGACTACTTTACTCATGCAAAGGAAGACTGTAAATGACGTCACAAACACATAAAAACATTCACAATATTTTTGTACAAAAATGGGGCGGAATTCAAGCAAAGAAAAGGGTTATCAGACCAGCACCTATACTTGGTTAAAGGCTGCAAAAACAGAGATCAAAACAGGGCAAAAGAGGACAAAGAACCCCAGCTGCACAAGGCCACACTGGTTCAGCGCAGGTACAACACTGTCAGTTTGACATTCAGCGCAGGTAGCCCCTTCGGGACCTGCGTTGAAATGCAGACTGCCTTCACAGTGTCTGCGCTGAAAGGGAAAACTCTCGTTTCCCTTGGTTTCTGGGTCACAAAATGCTCAAAAATACATTGTTTCAGGCCAAATCAAAAACACAAGCAAGGTATAAATAGAGGGATGCTTTGATAGGGTACTAAAGACTATCACAAGGATCAATCAAATCGTTTGTGGATCTAGTTTAGATCATAGACAAGTCCAACATACTGGATCAAAGCAACAACTTTTACTTTGCATCCAGGAAAGATGCAGTTCAAGAATTGCTATCAAGTCTATGAGGTAAACAAATGACGGAAACACAAATTAAATGAATAAACAAGTTCTTCCCCAGCGGAGTCGCCAACTTGTTGTGGGGAAAAATGCCTATTTAGGACGATCCTATCCACCTAAGGTGTGACAGCGCCTTAGCAACAAACGAATACAGCTATCATGATTACTTCCTTTATGAAATATGAAAGAGAGGAGATCAGCAGACTTACCGTTGTCTTCCGGTTGTCCCTCGAACTAGATCCTCTTCTCTTTGTGTGTCCACAGCTACTTGCCTCCTCGCTTGATCAAGAGAACAGCTACTTGAATCCCACGAGATCACAAGAGAACAGCTACCTGTGACAAGAGAACAGCTACTTGCAACAAGAGAAGAACACAATACAAAGGCAAATATACATATTCATAAATGATTCAGGATTAGAAGTAAATCAAATATACTAATGCAATCATACAAAATACACCAGCATATAGGAAAGAATCAAGATAGCTTTATTGAAAGTAACAGGATTCAGGAAGAGATACAACCCATAGGGCTCCAACCCAGCATCTCCTTCCCAGCAGAATGGAATTCCTTCTTCAGCTCCTTTCAAAGCATAACACACCCAATGTTTCTAGCCACAAACCAACAACAATTCTTTGCAAATACCAAATTCCAGCCTCCCTAGACCTCATGAGAGAGATCTATATATAGGAGTTTTGGAGAGAGGATGAGTCAGCTTTAGGCTGGTATAAAACTGACTAGTGTCCTCTCCCACTTCAGTTCTTGAGTCCACTTGGAGGTTCTTGCTTCCACTTGGAGATTTGGAACCTCTTACTCATCACCAGTCGAATTCCATGATCCAAGTGTCATTTTGGAAGCTTCCTGGGCATTGACACCTTGAGGAATGACTCTGCCACTTGTCCAAACTCGCTCAGCACAAGTAGCCTTCTTTGCAGTTGACATTCAACGCAGGTAGACAGTGGAGCAGTTGACATTCAACGCAGATGCTCAGTGGAGCAGTTGACATGATCCAGAATTGCCTTGTTTTGAGTGTTTTCAGGTGGAGAACTTTTGTGAATTGCTGTGGTTACTTGGCCTTGTTCCTCTAGGGGTAGGAACAACATGTTTAGGGACTTTGGATCCCTTGATTATTGACATTTCATGCTCAGTGATGCAAGGCACAAAAATGTCTATAACACTTATAATGTGACCAACTCCCTCTTAAGTTGTACTTCATTAGCACACTCTGATTCACTATCTCTCAAAGTAGCTCAGACATGCTTTGATACCATGTTGAATTTCCATGACCCTGGTGCTAGGATATAATCTTAAAATATCTGATGGTACCAAACCAAGAATATCAACAAAGCTACTTTGCAAAACGGAATATAAACAACAGTAAATCAGACATGCACAATTATCGACATATTTTTTCAAAATATTTTACAAATATGTACAACAACCCAATATTCATTATATTAAACCAACTGAATAATACAACTGTCTAGGGATCTCGTACCAGGGATAGTGGCCCTCAAATATCCAATGGTACAAGAATACAAGATACAACAACAAACTTGTTGGTCTAGTGCACAATCACAACCTTTATGTCATATCTTTTATTGTTGGTGTTTCTCTCCCAATCTGCAGCAACACAAAGCTGCCTCTATCAATGAAACAAGTCCATTTTCTCACTGAACATGGCTCCACCTTCTCTCACGTTGATCGTAAGTACATCTACACATCAACACATTGAGACTCCACTTAAGTTGTTCACAACTTTGTTTGTGAACAACTCCCTTTTCCCACTGCTACTCCTCAACTACTCAGGGTATTCTTCCCATTATATCCTTCCATTGCTGCCATATGAAGGCTAACATAGGGTGGGAGGCATGCCACCTATCATTGTTGCAAGTCTCTTCTTCAAAAATGAACAGGGGCTGATCCAATCTGCTCCTCTAGGCTGGCTAATCCTCGAGCTCTCAAACTGCCTCCTTCTAGTAGCTTCTTTCATCCATCCATCAAAGAGCTAGACATAGGCTCAATGCTTCACCCAATTCACAATTTTACAAGTCTGTTGTTCTAGGGCTACCTTGGAAACTTTCTTGTTGCCCTCCACCAACCACTAAGTGACCAATACTTTTGTCCACACTAGAACTCCATCCCTAGCATCAAATCAACACTTACTTCATCAATACATACCTTGTTTGTAGCTTTGTTCACTGCTACAATTTCTGCTCTTGGCTAGGGGTTGTGAACCACTATTAGAACCCTCATAATCTTGCACAAATAGCCCTCTACAGCTACAATTTTTCTATCCCTTAATCCTGTTGTTCAAAGCTGTATCCTAGGAAGATTATAGCCTTAGATTAAGGCTCCCACCCCTCTCCTAACTGCCCAGAAATCTTCCAGATCCTTGCGACACCCTACATGACCACTAAACAACCTTTGATTGGGGATTTCTTCCCCCTGCAAGGTGAATGTCCTCTGCGACCCTCAAACAGAGGTACCTTAGCACAAAATCACACCTCAAAACAACCTTGCAACCCTCTCTAGTAATGCAACCTCCTTCTACAATGAACTTGAACCTAAAATGAGGGGAAAAATGCCCAAAACAACCCTCTTCCTCCA
The DNA here is from genome assembly GCA_031772625.1 of Pinus tabuliformis. Taxonomy (NCBI): domain Eukaryota; kingdom Viridiplantae; phylum Streptophyta; class Pinopsida; order Pinales; family Pinaceae; genus Pinus; species Pinus tabuliformis. The sequence goes on from CM062812.1 coordinate 608,963,887, forward strand.
CGCCTCGTCCTCCTTTTCCTGTGGCCAAATTCAGAGATGTATTGATGATGATTTGATGCACTTGGATGGTGAAAATAACATCAACCCACCTCCTTTTTTTTACAGTAAAGGAGGGCTCCACGAATTCCTAAAGAGACATGTCTTTTGGACATGTTTACCTCAAGCCGACATGACTTACATGTCCAAAAACCCGACATTATCTTCAAAAATTCATATCTCATCAAGGACATCTCAGATTTCGATGATTCTCAATGCATTGGATTCTCCTCGCCATCCTCTATCATCTCCATCCATCACATGTCCAAAATGCATCATGGTTTTGGGCCAAACATCGATGGGTGAAAAACCCCAACCTTCGGTTCCGAGCCCACAAATGATCTTTGTGGTGCTCTAACCTCCAAACCCCGAACCCTAGGGCTTGGAGTACCTCCCAAGCTATCAAAAATCAACATGTACCTTCACACATATATATATAGATTCACACCTAAATATGCATTAAGAAACAATTATGATCCGAACTACAGGGCATAGCCACGTAAGGAAGGGTAGCGATTTTTATTCAACTAAAATTTAAGACCCTGAATGGAAGTTAAAAAAAATAAAAATACAATAAAATAAAATTATTGTCATGCCATCCCTCTAACCATAATATGGAAGTTGGTTAACTTAGTGGATGCTTCACTGAGGTAAGTGGGGTGATTACAGGTGGTATACGAGAATCTAGGTTCAACACTTGGACTAGATTGGCTTTGTTAGGAAGGGTAACAACAAATTATTGCAATGGAATCTCATGATGATTTCTAGAAAACTAATGAGATAAATATTAGGTGTTAAAATCTTGTCTAAGTTGTTTGGATGTGTGTATGACTGATATGTTGACTTTGTGATTTATTTAAATAACAAGGCTTAACATCTAGTATGATTTTAATATCATTGATAAGTTGATAGTGGTGCTAACAATGATATATTTTGTTGACTATGTAGTCCTATACATGGTGTTAATGACTTGCTGATTTGTTGATAATAATGCGCTAATATGAATTGTTGTTGCAAATAGTTTCCATAATAATTTTGCAAAAGAACGACCCAAGGCATGATTCTTTGTTGTTTGTCTATTTATTATGTGACTAACATATTTGTGTGATTGACAACACATTACAAGCAACAACAGACTTTGAAAGACACATGAAAGAGAATCAAAATGGTGCAGTGTAGTTTTAATCAGTCACAACATGGAAATGAAGAGGTTAGGACAAATGAAGAAGAAATGTCAATTGGCCAAGGGAGTGGAGCTAGATCTCTAGATTGGATGGATACATTGAGGATCCTAAAGGCTGAATTCAGAAGTTTCAAGGTAGACAATGAGAGGCTAGTGAGAGCTCAAGAGATGCAAGCTGAGATAAATGCAATGATTTTGCAAAGTCTCTCAAATTTACATAGATAGATGCAACCTGAGTTGAGGCAAAGTAATAAAGACAGGAGGAGTCTTCTGGAGCCAGAAGAAAAAATAAATGGGGCAGATGGTAGCAATTCAAGGAATAGGCACATGCCAGAGAGTGAAGATACTACGAAGGGAAATGCACCATTGAACACCCCAAAGGGAAGAACCAACACTTATGTGCATCCTTCTAGTAGACCATCTAGCTCTACTACCATGAGGCATCACCATCACTCCAATCATCATCGACATTACAGAATAAGGGAAAATGATTATATTCCTAAGGAGTTTAAGAAGGCTAAGCCACCCATATTTGTTGGGACATTAAGAAATATGAAGAGGCAGAATATTGCTTACTAGGCATAAAGAAGTTATTCAAAATTCATTATTATTATGAAAATATGAAATCCAAGATTTCCACCTATAGCTTGAAAGGAAAGGCAGGCACATGGTGGGAAGATCTAAAAATTGTCAGTGACATCGTTGGAGAAGAATTGACTTGGAGTGAATTTGAGAAGCTCTTCAAGAACTAATAATTGTCTAAGTGATATTATGACAACAAAGAAAAAGAGTTATATGACTCAAAATGATACAAATCATGGATGAGGAGTATGTTACCAAGTTCCTGGAACTATTGAGGTATGTTCCATATCTCAAGGGTGAAAAGGCCAAAATCCAAAGATTCATCAGTGGGTTGCCTGTGACCTTTCGAGACTGTATTGAATTGATGGAACCTCAAACATTAAATTATGCTTGCAAGAAACTAAAACATTGCTATGAGCAGGAAAAACACATACCATAAATTAAAAGTGAATGGAAAGAAAAGAACAACGTTGGAAGTAAGAATAAATTTATCCAAGAAAATGCTAGAAAATAAGGAAAGTAAGCATCCAACTAATACATATCGATTTCAATAGAAAATTAACATCACTTCTAAAGGAAATACACAACAACCAATAGCATAGTAGTGAAGAGTTGAAAAAAAGGAGAAATTAAAATGTTGGATCTGTGGTGAAAACCATAGGAAGAGAGACTGATCACACTAGAAAAATGTAGGGCCAAATATTTATAGTGCCCAGGAAGCTTGCACAGTGGGTGATATAGCTTAGAGTTTTCCCATAATTTATGCAGATGTGGATGATCTCCAGGAAGATCACCAAGCATCCATCATTAATATGGAAGGTAAGTTATGTAATCAATTTGTTTCCATTTTAATTGATCCTTGTTCTCTATACAACTATGTCAGTCCTAAGCTCGCAGAAAAATGAAATTTGGCCAAGGAATGACATGCAAAGGCATGGTTGGTTCAATTGGAAACAAGAGCGAAGAGAAAAATTAGTCATTGGGGGAGATCATGTGTGTTTGAACTTAGTGGCATGCCCATAACAACACATTAAATTTATTACCATTGGGTGTATATGGTATATTTTTGGGCATGGATTGGTTGTATATGCACAAGACCAAAGTGGATTGCTATGAAAAAGAAATTGAATTCATGGATGATGCTGGGGAAAGGAAAATCCTATAGGGAAAGAGAAATCCAATTTCAATCAGGTTGATTATGAAAATGCAGGCCAAATGCAGTTGTTGAAAACATTGCAACCTATTTTTCGTATAAATCCTTAGCAATGAAAAAATTAATGACGATACGGGCCAAGAGGAAATAGAGATGTTGATGACGTATCCCATGTTACAACAATATGATGATGTATTTTCAACAGACATTACAAGTTTTCCTCCCCATTCCTAGTTTGCCTTCCCATATGGAAGTTGATTCACATTGAACTAGTGCTTTAAGTGGCACCAATGTCCAATGCACCATATCGGATGAGCACACTTGAGTTGGTTGAGTTAAAGCTATAGATGAAGGAAATGTTGGATAAAGTTTACTACAAGAGGTTCATCAATAACTTCTCCAAGATAAACCATCCTATCACATCTTTGCAGATAAAAGGAAAGAGATTTGAATGGACAAGGAAGTGTGCAACAAGCTTCAAGCAGGTGAAACAATTGCTCACGAATGCACCAGTGTTGAGGATTGCAGATCCAGACAAGGATTTTGTGGTAGGCACAAATGCCTCCAAGGATGGTCTGGATGGAGTATTGATGCAGGAAGGATAGGTATTTTTCTATGAGTCAAGGAAATTAAATGAGCTTGAGGTAAATTATGTGACTCATGATCTAGAGTTAGCTTCCATCATTCATGCATTGAAAATTGGAGGCAATAGCCCCTTAACAGGAAATTTATACTTACGACCGATCATAGTGGGCTCAAGTACATATTTGGTCAACCCAAGTTGAATGAAAGATAAGCTAGGTGGGTGGACATACTTAACGAGTTCGAACTTGAGATTAGGTACATTAAGGGAAAAGATAACAAGGTTGTTGATGCACTCCATAGAAGGATTCAATTGAATCACATGGAATCCATAAGATCTTATGAAGTGGACATGGTGTAAAGGGTAAAAAATGCACGATAACATGATGAAAAATATTAGCAAATGAAGGAAAAGTTGCAACAAGTGGTGAGGATGAGGAATATCATCTCACAACTAATGGTCTACTTACATTTAAGAACATAATATATGTGCCAAATAACAATGATTTGAAGAGGCTCATAATTAGGGAGTTCCATGTTAAACCATACTTAGGCCACTCGCAGTACCAAAAGACCCTCAAAGCCATTAATTTTTATTATTATTGGCTAAATTTGAAGAAAGAAGTGGCCAATTTTGTTGCTAAATGCATAGAACACTATCAAGTGAAATATGATGGCAAACATCCAAGATTTTTATTGCATTCCATTCCCATATTGGAATGGAAGTGGGAGGTAATCTCCATGGATCATTACAGGTTTACCAAGAACCTCCAAGTAGCATGACACAATTATGGTGGTGATTGACAAGTCGAGAAAGGTGGCCCATTTTGTGGTGGTCAAATGCACTAATTCATCTAGCGAGGTGGTTCAAATTTTCATAAAGGAGATTGTGAGGTTGCATGGAGTTCCCAAGAATGTCATCTCCATTAAAGATGCTAAATTCTCTTCAAGGTTTTGGAAGGAACTATTTGCAGGCTTGGGGACAGAATTGGCATTCAATACAACATATCATTCATAGACGAATGGGAAAATAGAGAGGACGAATAGAATACTCGAGGACATGTTGAGAATGTATGTGATGCATCAACCCAAGAGGTGGGAAGAGTATCTTCCACTTGTAGAATTCACATACAATAATGGGTACCAAGAATACTTAAAGATGAGGCCATTTGAGGAACTATCTGGGAGGAGTTGCAATACTCCTATCAACTAGAGCGATCTAGTAAATAGGGTTCTTATTAGGCCTAATATGCTCAAGGAAATGGAACAACAAATTCATATCATGAAGAAAAATTTGAAGGTGGCACATGACATTCAGAAAAGCTATGCGGATCAACATAGGGTGCATGAAGGGTTCCAAGTTGGGGAACATGTCTACTTGAGAATTAAGGCCAAGAAAAATTCTTTGAAGATTGGGTGATGTTGCAAGTTGGCATCATGGTATTATGGGCCATTTGGAATCCTTAAAAGTATTGGACAAGTTTCCTATAGGATAGCCTTACCTCCATCGGTTAAATTCCATGATGTTTTCCATGTCTCTTTGCTTATAAGAAATATGAAGGATTATAATCATGTGATTAATTGGTCTATGCTATAGGTGGAATCAAAGGGAGAGTTCCAACTAGAGCCACTATGCATCCTAGACTAGAGGAACCTCATACTTTGGATTTGAGCAATAGAGAAAGTCAAAGTGCAGTGGAGGCACTTTGGGCCCAAGGAATCCACTTGGGAAATGACTGACTCTATGAGGGCATCATATCCTTTTTTTTTGCAAGTTGAAACAAATGTATATATAATGTAAATATTGTATATAGTTGTACATATAAATCTCCATAAAATAAATATGTGTGTTTTTATTTTGTTTCCTGTGTTACATGTGGATAGAAGAGACCAAGGACGGTGTTCCCACAAGGGGGAGGGGTTTGTGACAACCCCAACGATGTTTCTCTCATGTATATAATGTAAATATTTTGCTAAAAACAATGTGGGCAGTGGGGGGGTGAGGGTGCTGAGTAATGGGACAAAAATTCCAGAGCTGGGGAGGCTGCTTGCTCGAGATGATGTAAGTTTCCTTAAGGACGTAAAATATGAATTGTTGGGATAACTCTTAAACGTTGGTCGATGAAATTTTCATGACCTAGTGTTTTCATAATTTACAGAGTTAAAGGAAAAGGATGAGGTCCATCCTTGCTTTGGAAGGTTGGATAAAGCAGTGAGGACAAAAAAATAAATAAAAAGGAATGGTTAGATTTCCAACTCGTGGGATGTACAGGCCACCTACTACAACCAAATACAAATTTCATTTAACAAATCTGGTAACAAACATGCATGTGGAAAAAAATCTATATGTTTGCAAGAATACCCATCAAGGAGGTTGTCTGAAGGTCCCCCAAAGAAAAGGCAAATCAGTCTTGGATGGGACAACACAGGGAGTCAAGAGGAGAATGGTTCATATTAACAAAGAACATACAACAACAACAAAGCAGAGAACTCGATTTCTGAAGTAGAAAAGATAGAGTTCGATTTTGGTCTAAGAATAACTTAGAGAATATGGGAGAAACAAATTTCTAGTTGGCAGGGGTCTGGAAGAAAATATTCTAGGCGAGGAGGAATTCACCTCTCGAATCCCCGTGATCTAGAGGGTGGAGATGGAATTTCTCATAAATTCCTAAGGGATAGGGTGGAGGAAATACTCCTGGAAAAGTCTTGGAATGTTTCTGAAGACCCAATGATGTATATTTGGTTGGTTTTGGTTCTGAAGACCCTAAATATGGGTGGAACCATAGTGTCTCTGTGCACTGGTTGAATTGTAGCTTAGTGGAAGGGAGGAGGTGGTAGAATATTTGGTTCTTGGTTCACATGGTAGTGGCACTTAATCCTTAAGAAATAGACCCCTCAGTCCTGGATGGGACAACATGGGGAGTCATGAGGAGAATGGTTCATATTAATAAAGAACATACAACAACAACAAAGCAGAGAATTTGATTTATGAAGTAGAAAAGATAGAGTTCGATTTTGGTCCAAGAATAACTTAGAGAATATGGGAGAAACAAATTTCTAGTTGGCAGGAGTCTGGAAGAAAATATTCTAGGTGAGGAGGAATTTACCTCTTGAATTCCCATGACCTAGAGGGTGAAGATGGACTTTCTCATAAATTCTTGAGGGCTAGGGTGGAGGAAATACTCCTGGAAAATTCTTGGAATGTTTTTGAAGACACAGTGATGTATATTTGGTTGGTTTTGGTTCTGAAGGCCCTAAATATGGGTGGAGCCGTAACATCTCTATGCACTGGTTGAATTGTAGCTCAGTGGAAGGGAGGAGGTGGTAGAATCTTTGGTTCTTGGTTCACATGGTAGTGGCACTTAATCCCTAAGAAATAGACCCCTTAATCTTTGGAATATGGCTCGTGTGTGATAGCTGCAAGAGAGAATTGGCTAGAGCTATCTACGGTTGGGTGGAGATTCGTCATCCCAGACTCAGTTACCTAAAACATTTAAATATAAGTGTTCTACATATACTTCAATGTTAACAAATGTATGTTCAATTTTGGTCTGAAGCGGCGGTGTTAATGTTTGAGAAATTCTTATGACTCATTTCTTATAGCCATGATTAATATGATTTTGCCACTGTTACAAGTGCATGGGAAAAAATCTTGTGTTAGTTCTTGTCATATTTCCTAGTAATATAGTATGGAAAATTCTTGTTTAATCACAATACTATAAATTCAAGAATGGTTGCTAGATTTAGCAACAATGATTCATGTTTTCATGCATTGACATAATGAATTATTCTCTCTGGTTTATAGACCTGCTCATTTTCCTAGATGACATCCCCATTTTCCAGTAAAGCATGCCCAACTCCGTAGGCTTGCACTCTATTCATTCTGGTTTAGGTAGTAGTACTTCTTACTAATTGTATTATTAAATTATAACGGCAGATTCGACGATTTTGTGCCCTTTTAATTATTGCCTTATGTTACCCTATTTCCTCCACCCATCGTAATATATACAATAAGGAATAAGCTCACTAAGAATACATAGATTAACAGTTTCTAGGAGCACGTTAGTGACGAAAGTAATTTATTGGCTAGACAAAATCTATGTACAAGTGCAGGACTAGAAGTGCCATATCCCTTTAATGGATACATTGTGCACTCCATTGTCTCCCCTTCATAGTGATAAACCTATTGATACATGTGAATGAGCATATGGGCCAACATACCCAAGAAGGAGCATGTGGTCGAGCCACATCCTCTTCCGACGCCAACATGAGGAGTTGTCAAGACTTACGTGTAATCATAGGGTGTCCTTACAATGTTAGATGAGATGAAATGTGTGTCCATAGGAGCTCAATACAATGCGGAAATGGTGGTACTAATGTGTTATGGTTTTTGACCTTAGTTTTCATATGGGTAATGGTGGTATGACCTTGATATATACACACACACACACACACAAGTATTATGTACCATCTTTGAGTAATGAAGGAAATTATCTACGGGATAGTAGGCATTAACATTTGGTAACAAGAGAAGGGGAGATCACATTCAATCACTCCATTCACTCTATAGTGCACCATAATGATAAGTCTTCTTTTTCTCCTTTCTTTTTTTAATGAGCAACATGTTTGAATCATGGAGTAGAGACTGTCAGGTTCCAACTAGAAAGATATGTGCAAGTATACATATTTATGAAGTGATAGACGACTCACTCGTTACACCCATAAAAGTCGCGATGACTAGAATATCAAGGAAACAATAGTCAAAATGGGTCTGCACATTGGGGTGTGGTGTAACCCTGTGTAATGGTCCTTAAGTTATGAACCTATGCAATAACCGAAGGCCATGTCATTGGCTACCAAAAAAAACCTTTCATGGAAAAAGGATTATTTCAAGATATTATACACCTATGTGTCTACCTACTTGTTGGTATTTTGTTGGCTGCATCGAGCGCCACCATAAGAGTATGTATACATGATACCAGTTGTTGGAATGAAGGAACTAATGCACCTTCATGTGTGTCATTCAACAATTCAGGTATCTCTGCTCATTCCAAGTCAAGGCCATACATATTTATGAAATGATAGAGGGCTCGCTCATTACACCCATAAAATTTATGATAACCATAATATCAAGCAAACAATAGTCAAAATGGGGCTGCATATTGGGGTGAGGTGAGCCCGTGTAATGGTCCTTAATTTAGGAACCTATGCAACAACCGAAGGCTATGTCGTTGGTGACCAAAAAAAAGAAATCATGGCAAACAAGGTATTTCAAGCATATATTATACACCTATGCATCTACCTACTCATTGACCTTTTGTTGGCTATGTCGAGCACTGCCATAGGAGTAGGTATACATGATACCAGAGGTTGGAACGAAGGAACTAATTCACCTTCATGTGTTCTACTCAACACTTCATAGATATTTTCTCATTCTCGGTTGCTAAGACTTGCTTTTCTTAGATTGAATAGCATTAATCTTTGTAGTAGTCACAGGATTAATAGAAGATAGGTTTTGATCAGTCACATCAGGAGACAAAATAGAGATTTTACTCACTCGTTGGTGACTAGCTGAACCAAGCACGCCATCATTGGCATGTGATTCTTTGGTAGGAATGGGTGGAACAATGTTCTGAGATCTCAAAGCGTTGGGTATTTTATCATATAGCATGCAAAATTGAGTATATATCAAATCAAGATACTGGGCACGAGCAATAACCTTCTCTTCAATATCGACTCCACCTTTAGCAACATCTTCAACTATTGGTTCCAACAAAGATTTGGTAAACCACTCAGCCAATAACTAATTGGGAACATAAGTCTTAACCAATCGATGCCGATGTCTCCACTCATTAATATGATATCATATATGGGTGGAGTCAGATTGTTTGAAATTGGTCAAGAGTTGAGTTCTAGTTTCATAACAGATCAACAATATAAAGTGAGTTAGAAACGTAGTCGCTAAGGAACTGAAGTTGTTAAAAGAAGCTCGTGGTATTTCGATATACCACTTATTTTCCAGACCAGTAAGAGTTCTTTGGAAGAGTCGTAAACAAATAGAATCATCATTTAAAGATTTTGAGGAGCACCATAAATGATATTTCATCATGTGAGTAGACAAATCTCCCCCAGGATTCCCATTGGATTTTGGGATATCGCTTTGTAATTTTGCAGGAATAATATGCCACCAAGGAGAGTGCAAAATGGGTTCATTTATGAGACGAGTAAAATTTAGAAGTTCAAGAGTTGTGACAAAGGGTAACTTATTATTAAAGTCCACCTAGGTAGCATGATATTGAGAATATAGTTAAAAATTAGGTGTTGGATACTCTGGATATGATGGAATTGGTTGGGCCACAGGAATTTTCACTCCTGGGTAAGGTGGATTTTGATAACCATAGTAAGGTTTTTTTTTTTTGGTCGCCAAGGACACGACCTTCAGTTTTTGCATAGGTTCATAACTTAAGGACCATTACATATGGGTTCACCTCACCCTAATGTGCATCCCTGTTTTGGCTATTGTTTCCTTGATATTCTGGTTATCAAGACTTTTATGGGTGTAATGAGTGAGTCATATATCACTTCATAAATATGTATACATGCACATATCTTTATAGCTTGAAACTGACAGTCTTTACTCCATGATTCAAAAGTGTCGCTCATCAGGAAAAAGAAAGGATAAAAATAAGACTTATCACTATGGTGCGCTATACAGTGAATGTCATGATTGAATGCAGCCATCCCTTCCGTTGTTACCAAACACTGACACCTACCAACATGTAGATAATTTCCTTCACTACTCAAGATGGTACATAATACTTGTGTGTGTGTGTGCTTACCATGGTCATACCGCCATCGCCCATATGACAACTGAGGTCAACAACCATAACACATTGGTACCACCATTTCCACATTGTATTAAGCTCCTATGGGAACACACTTCAGCTCATCTAACATTGTAAGGATACCCTATGACTACACGTAAGTCTTTGCAACTCGTCATGTTGGCATCAGAAGAGGGTGTGGCTCGAACACATGCTCCTTCTTGGGTATGTTGGCTCATATGCTCATACACATGTATCAATAGGTTTATCAATATGAAGAGGAGACAACATAGTGCACAATGTATCCATAAAGGGACATGGCACCTCTAGTCCCACCATTGATTTATCTTTCCCTCTCAATTATATATATATATATATATATATATATATATATATATATATATATATAATAGTGTATAGGCCATTTTGTCACATAAACTCAAAAGGCCTACAAATCAAATCAATCGACATCCTTGAACACTTTGTCATAATCCCTCCACAAATCCCTAAGCATCTCATCTCCAAAAAGTATAAGTTTATGGACAAATTGCTCAAAAACACTCTTTTTGTCCCCAACACTCCTTTCACTCTTGGCCACATGCGTTCAATGAATTTTTCACCCTTAGACACCAGTGTTGATCAACACTTGTTGCTCCCTTCTCTAGGTGTGTTGATTCTAGAAATTCGGGAAAATTAAAAAATCTTTCTGAAGCTTCCTCTTCCAGAAGCTTCCAAGGTAGTTTTAACTATTTACCATGGATAAGAAGCTCGAATCCCATCTGATCCTATCTTGGAGACTTCACCTCTTATCCCTTGAGCTCATCTTCCCCTCTTAAGTGGATCTCAAGCCTAGATTGGTAAATGGATAAGAATTCCTAAACTACCACCCTTCTCCTATAAATTTATTGCCTCCCATAAGGTCTAGGTTGGATTTTGGAGATTCATAGTACCCTCATGTTGTTGGTTTGAACCTAAGGAGTCATCACTTTCATGCATTAGGGTTGGTGTTGAAGTGATCTTTGTGACAAGGAAGGAGGGGTCAACTTGAGGAGACAACTACAAAGTTAGATTTCTATTTATGGTTGTACTCTCTCCTATTTTTTTTAATACAAAGAGAATATTGTTTTCCTATATTTGATGTGTTATATTTTCACTCATACATTTCAATGTTTTTCTGGTTCATTGAATAGAGGTTTTAGATTATGCTATTGTTGAAGGCTTGAAAATCTCTACCTACAACATTATAAGGGAGACAACCCAGTCGGGAAATTAGAGAAGATCATTTTTTGTTGAAATGGTGGTTCCAATTGGTTAAACTAGTTCCACTTATCTTCTCTCTATCTCCACTAGTTTAAAATATGACTTTCACCTACCAATAAAGAAGATACAACAAATCACTCCTCTTGTTGATCAGGAAAGAAATTGATTCTTAAGATGATCTGGGGCTCACCCAAGCAACAACTAAAGTTTTCATCTTTGATAATAGGACTTCTAGGAATGTAGAATTAAATCTAAATATAAACTAACACTAGAATACAAGAAAAAGGATAGAAAACCTAAATCTATATCGATTAGGAAGATGTAGATCTAACCCAACCGAGAGCAATATAACTAATTGAATTGAGATTTAAATATGTCTGGATTATAGTGAATATCAATTTAACGGAGTAGTTCAATTAGTTGATATTATGATTACCAAACATATCCTGTTCAGAGATACTTTAACCATAATTATTAATCAATCAAATTTAGGAAGTAGTTCACAAAAATGATGATGATTAGTAATCCAACAACTCGAATGATTAAACAATAATACAAGGAAATAGTTCACATAATATTACTATTTGTTAAGACAAAATTAAAAGGTTGATCTCTCAGTAAATAGTTACTCAGAAATCAGAGTTCATCACATAAGAGCATAGATAAACAACAAATAATATCAATAAACCACTCACATAGACAATAGTGCACAAATATGACTGAAAATCACAAGTCTCTGCTATTATAAAATGAAATTAGTACTAAAACAATAGTATCTTGAATATAAATTTATTAAGTCCAATTCCCTTGTTTTGATCTCCAACAATCCTCTACAACTCATAAACGTTGTTAATGAAACATGAGCTGCAATAGTGCAAGCTTTGCTCATTATACACAGTTCAAATATGTAAAAGATAAATCTCTCTATTCCTCATATATGAGATTAAACTCTCCTCTCCTCTACATCCCTAAATCCATATTGTAGTAGTGCTTTTAGAATCCTGAACTGCAGAGTAGAGAAGGCCTTTTTCCATGATTCAAATCCTTATTATAAAGCCGAGAGATGGTATTTATACATGCTTGGAATACTAATAGTCTCCCTTGAGTTTCTCAACATATGGAGAAAAAGAATGTAAAATAGAGTTGAATTATTCATTTAGATCAAATTCTGGTAGAATATGAATCGCTACGACTTGAGGAGATGCCTAATTTAGCTCATGCTCAGATAAGACCACATTCAATTGCTTCAACAACGATAGAAATTTCCTTCCAATTTTAGATCCGCTTTGCCACCTGGAGGAGTTCTTTTAGAGATTAGTTGTTGGATCTGTTAGTATATTTCATCTTGGAAGCTTCCTTGCCAATAGAGGGCGAAAATTAGTCGAAATCGGGGAGAAAAACAAACCAAAGTATAAGAAAACTATAAAATAAAAAATATGAGCCATGAGACCAAATTAAAATAAATTAAATGGATGTTTATTTTTATTTTTTTAAACATTACAACTGTACGAAATAATGGCACGTGGCAACATTTGAGTGGAATCGGAGGTAAGTCCATTAGAACTTTTTATAATGTGCGCAAATAAAAACACCAATATTGGGAGGCTCTAATATGGAGTAGATGCGATTTCACACTTGATTATTTTTTTTTAAATAGTATCGAGTCCAAATACCAGAGGTGAATGGATTATCAAGGGTTTTACGAATGTTACCATTTAAAAGTTTTGATATACATGCAGATTCGATATTCTGATTACACCATTGTTAATACACATATCGGGTCCATATATCGGATGCTGACAGATATCGAGAGTTGGAGGGGGAGGCGCATTGGAATATCGACAATGTAGAGATTATCAGAGATCAGAGTGGGATGTTATATCACTATCGGAGATCTGAGGGATATGTTGTATTGACATATCAATAGGATTGGCATATCGGAATATCAATAATTAGAGTTTTTTAAATGTGTCTCGAAATGAGATCTTCGATATGCACTACCTCTGATATGCGGGAGTGGAAACAATGTCGTGTACTGTGGGTCTTGGTTAGAGTATATATATAAATATATATATATATATATATATATATATATATATATATATATATATATATATATACATATATATATATATATGCACAAGCCTTTTGATGAATAGCCAAATTTAAGTTTCAATATAAATAAAACAATACAAAATATCAGAAGCCAACTATATAGTAGCTCTTTGTGAAAAGAAGTTACGATATAGTAAGGCCTGATATAATGTGGCATATGGTAGGGCCAATAGATGTCAAAAACCCCATTATAATATATAAAACCCATTGTAATATTCATTTAAGCGGAACAAAGGCGGGGACATATCGGGGTTCTGATATATCGTAACATTTAAACGTTGTAACCCTGATATGCGATATTTGCGATATGCATAAACTACAACCACTTGCAATATAAAGGGTTTAGTCCTAATATTACTTTGAAATAATAAATCCACTTTAACATTGAATCTTAGTCTCGAGGGACATGTTTATTATTTACAAATTAAAATAAATCAAAATAAATTTATTATTTATACAAAAAGTAAATATTTACAAAATAACATAAATAAAAAGGGATTATGCAATTTATGTATTCTTAGTATGCAAAGGTAGTTAAAATATCCAGCCTAAGTCCAAACATTATTTACAAATCAGATAACCACAAGAAGCAAAACAAAAGATATAATAAGCTAGGGTTAGGTAAAATCTACTAAGGCGATCAAAACTAAAAAACAAAAGGGTCCCCATGATTATATTATATGGCTAAAATTAAAATTAAATGGGGGGCTTTTGAGTACTATAACAATTGGAGACACATTGGGCGAAACAGTTATCTCTGGGAAAATAACAAGGAAGTTCAAAGAAAAAGGAATAAAGATAAGATGCTAGGACTCAACTTTTTCTTTTAAAAATATCTTTGTAATAACCATTTATAATTCAACGTCTGCATAAAATATCTTGTATTAGATATAAAAGTATAATCATATTTTAGACAACTATATATATATGTTAGCTTAAACTAAAGAAAACAAAGTTTATTTATGAGTTTAGCTTAAAGATATACTCGAATGTCACAGGTGGTGCCACTGCTACCAACAGGCATCCATAGCCTTGACATGTTTACCTTTTAACCCTTGGAAGTATCAATTTCCTATCCATTAGTTTATATTCTAGAGGAATAAGTAATAATTATTTTATTTCTTTTTAGTTACTTTGAAAGCCATTGTCCTGGCTTGGTGACTAGATATTGATAATTCCATACACCAGTACTAATAATAGTGAATAGGTCGGCTCATGATGAGACCTCCTATCTTATAACCGTTTAGCTACAAGCCATTATCCTCGCTTGGTAACCAGATGTGATAATGTCGCCACTATCAGTGCCTATGATCATGATAGGTTGTCTCTTAGTGAGACCCCCTATCTTTCAAGTCTTTTATTATTTTTGAATTACACTCTAAAAATATTTTATTAATGGATGGGGAGACAAATCCACTGCTTAAGAGATCAAGACGACAAGAAGATTCATAAGATGTTAAACTTTTATCAATGAACTTTGTTTCTTAGTAGATAAATATGTTATAACTTATCATATGATAGAATTGAACCTTAAAGTGTTAAGTTGAGAGATCATTTAGCAGAATGATGATTAAGTAGTCATAAATTATAGTGAAGTTAAAATCTGAAAGATATCATAATGATGTTTCTTTTAATAATCTTCCTTTTGGAATGAACTCCATTGGATCACACAGATGGAAATATAGCCCAAGTATAAAACCAAAAGAAACGGTACTTCAAAAAACAAAAAACACTCTGGTATATGCATATGATTATGTGAAAATGAAATAAAAATGCAAGCACCAAATGTTAGAAAATCAGCAGGGAAGCCAATCAGGAGAATGAGCTATGCATAATTTTTTTATAATATATAAAAAGTATGTCAAGATTAGAGCTTTCATCTTGTAAATAAATTTGTTAATTGAGGCTTATTAAATGATAACTCATTGATGTGTATTTCAGGGGACTTTCTCCTTTTACAGATCCTGTTCTAGAAATTTAAATTGCAAGTCTTTAAATATTGTTTTGTTTTAAGAAAAAGACCATCAATCATAATGAAAATCAGAAATAATAAATGGAAGAGGAAACTTCTTGAAACTCATTGATTGTTCTTCCTAGCTGTTTTTACTAAAAAACAAAATAAATCCTCAAACCAATGAAAACCTGCAAAACAGAGGAGACGAGGATAAGGGAATATAACTGGAAGGGAAAACAGAAACAAGGAATTCAAGCAAAAGGAAAAAATGCAAAAAAAATCAAAGGATGAGAATATGCATATGAAACTTACCACTGGAGAATTTGTTTGATCTTACCTGAGAAAAATGTCTTTTTCCAACCAAAGTAACCTCTTTTTTTAATTGGAAGTAAAATCATGAGGAAGTGACTTTGAATGTAATTTTCATTGGCCCAAATCATAATTTATTCAATTTAAAGCAAGCACTAAGACAATGATTCATGTTCAAGCTTCATTTATATATTCAATTTAAAATGCTACGTGATGAAATATTAATCATATCCACTTCAAATTTCTATCAGAGGATCAAAGTGATAAAATAAGCCCTTAGAGATACTTGTGAATCCAAAATTTCCAAGTCATAGTAATTCCTTGAAACTTCTTGATACATGTTTTCATTAAAAAAAACCAATGAAGTTTTGCAAAAGCAATGCAATTAAGCACATCACAAGTGTGTATGATCTGACTATATAAGAACTCTGACATGTTCCAAGACATTTTGCTGGAAAATGAAAGGATATGCCAAGAAAAACTTGGATTCATTACTTTCGCATTAAAAATATGAAATAATGAAATAAATGCAACCATAAAAAGAATCTAAATCTAAATCATTCTATCCCTAATTCTAACTGAATAAAAGGAAACATGACTAGGTATAGTCATAATTCCAATGTGTTGAAAAATGTGCAACAAGAAATGTTAAATTTAGAATGTGCTAAAAATAGACTTGCAAAAAATAACATGTCTAAAAATAGCATGTCTAAAAGTAGCAGTTTGGCTAGTGAGGTCATTGGCCACATTGGGTGAGAAGTGAAACAAATAAAAATAGAAAGTTCTAAAAATAGCATTTCTGGGTCCCTTCCTATTTATAGCAATCCCTAGTCTATCTATGGGAAGTGAAATTAATTTTGGTCTTAACAGCAGTTTAAATTAATTAATCTCCATGAGTTAATTACTTATGGAAAATTAAACTAGAAGTTTTTGTGAGATCATGCAATTATTTTTTCCCTTGATTTAGGAATTTATCCCTTGATTAAAGGAGATAAGGTTCAGTTCTATAATGAAAGAATCAGTTGACTTAGTTCTAACTAGTCAAGTTCAGTTAGATTGTTTTAACAAGTTGCTAAAATAATAAAATATAGTTTGTTAATGCTTGCATGCATGTGATAACTATTATTTTAGATAACTGAGAATTCACTCATGGATAACTGTTGCATGCCAGTTCTGTCAGAGACCTAGTTGAGATCAGATGTGCGACAATGTACTATCAGATGCTTGACTATTTCTAGTAAGTAGTTTTTGCATGGTTGAGGAACTAGTGTCCTCAAGGATTGCGTAGTTGGACCATTGGTTATTTTGGTATGTTTGGAATTAATAGCATATTCTTTTGCTATTATTTCCTAAGAAAACTACGTAAGGACCATAGGTAAAGCCTATATAAACAGGGCTTGGTTGGTTCATGAGACATATCTTCATATCTTCATAGTTCATTGAGAACTGAATAGCTTGAGAGCTAATTCTTTTTGTATTGTGAAGAGGATTTCCACTTGATTGATAATACATGGTTGGGGTTTTACATTGGTGCTTTCCCTTGGATATATCTTGTGTTATGTGTGATTATTTCTCTTGATCAGTTATGCATGTTTCTACTTGATGTTGCTCATGAATTCGATTATGCTTCCGCTTAATGTTTTGTAGAAGTAGAACAAGTATTATGCTTTAGGACATTGCATATATCAGTTTGTTCTACAAGTGAAATTTCTACATGGTATTAGAGCATAGGTGATCAAGCAAGAACAGTATACTAGTAGGAGAAATTCGAAGTTTATTATTCGGGATATAGATCTCAAGTTCTTATCACATCTATTTCATCGATGGCGTTCTATGGTTTGAGGCTTGAGTATGCCCTTGATGGCAGCTCAAACTATATAGCTTGGAAGGATCGCATGGAGGAAGTTTTGGAAGATAATGGCCTTAAGGATTTCATTGATCAATAAATTCCTAAGCCTACTGACAAGACTGAGCAGGTGGAATGGAGGAAGTGTGTGGCTAGAGCTAGGAGAATTCTCTTGGAGGGAGTGCGAGATCACATTGTCTCGAGCCTCCATGGGAAGGAGACTCTGCATGCAATGTGGAAAACATTGAAATATTTATATCAGAATAGCAGTGATCAGAGGAAGCTGGCACTGAAGGACAAACTTTGAAAGATCAAGTGTGAAAGGGATGAGCTTGCAAGTGTAGGGGTCATGACATCGGATGAGGATATGATGAGTCTAGCAATCCTTGGCCTTCCTAAGAGCTGGCATAGCTACCAGGACTCGGTGAATGGAAGGGAGAAACTGCTAGATTGGGAACAACTATGGTCAGATTTGATGCAGGAGGAGATCAGACGGAGCACCAGAGACAGTTCTTCATCTATGCATGATGAGGAGAACTGTGCCTTAGTGAGTAAGGCGAAGAAGGGGAAGGAGAAGGTTTCTCTTTCCGAATCCAGTTCTTCCAATGATGGGAAGAAGGTTGACAAATTGAAAGTGCGATGCTTTCATTGTCATGAGGTGGGCCATTATGCTGCAAATTGTCCATGGAGGAAATCCAAGAAGGGATCCAGGGAAGGATCTAAAGGTGAGGCACTTGCTACACAATTTGAGTTGGATTTCACATTCTTCGCATGCATGGTTTCATCCATGGTGGGAAGTGGTTGGTTTCTTGACAGTGGAGCTTCTTTCCACATGATTGACAACAAGAGTTTGTTTAGTACTTTGGAGGAGAAATATATCCAGATACTCATAGCGATGGGTAATGATGAGAAGTATAGTGTCTCAGGTGTAGGCACGGTTATCTTTCAGAGGGAACATGGATCTCACCTTACCTTGACTGATGTCAAGTATGTAACAGGACTAAAGAGAAACTTGGTGTCGATTGCGATGCTGGAAGACAAAGGCTATGATGTAGTCTTCAGTAAGGGAAAGGTTTTCCTTAGATACATCATCACTAGACAGGTGAAGCAGATTGGTTCATAGGTCAAGAACCTGTATGCTCTTGAGGTACAAGATGCATGCAAAGCCTTGAGGAGCAAGGCAAATGTTAGATACTTGGTGGTTGAGATGGAGAGTAAATTACCTCTCAACATGTAGAGCCAGAAGAAGTCTCGGACAATTGTGGAGGAGCCACGATTGGTGTAGCAACTTCAGGAGGTTGTGGAACAACCACAACAGGGGAAGCTGAGTGGAGATCGAGTAGAGACATCTACTCATGCAGAGACCTCCAATAGGGGGAAACTTCGAGCCAGGTGGGCTGAGGGATCACATGCAGCCATACCTCTAGGTAGGAGGTGGGGCGATATAGAGTGATCATCCCAAGGAGGAGGGGCAAGATCCTTGAGGTACCCAACCTCTTGGATGAGACCTTGCTACAGGAGCCCTGATGTGGAGTAGCAGGAACTGACTGATTGGGTAGAGACAGATGCAGATGAAGCGGCAGAGAGAGCGACAGTGCAGCAAAATCCTAGGATAGCGCATAGCTAGCAGGCTGTAGCAATGCGAGAGGCACAAGTGTTTTGCACAGTGATAGGTGGCATAGAGAGGTGTGCAATGGTGTGAGATGCATGGAGGTGTTGCAGTAGCGCAGATGTTAGAGAGGGAGCACTTGTCAGCAACAGGTAGAACTTCAACATCAGAGTATGTTCCTAGCCCAATAGAGTGGTCAGTTGGGAATGTTTTTGTTCCAAGTGTTGTTGGAGCAAGTGGACCGGGTAGATGTGTTGCATGCAGAACATTCTAGAGTTACAGGATTGGGTTCGAGAGAAAGCCTTTCTTGTTGAGAGGGAGTGTTGAAAAATGTGCAACAAGAAATGTTAAATTTAGAATGTGATAAAAATAGACCTGCAAAAAATAACATGTCTAAAAATAGCAGTTTGGCCAGTGAGGTCATTGGCCACATTGGGTGAGAGGTGAAACTGCTAAAAATAGAAAGTTCTAAAATTAGCATTTCTGGGTCCCTTCCTATTTATAACAGTCCCTAGTCTATCTATAGGAAGTAAAATTAATTTTGGTCTTAACAGTAGTTTAAATTAATTAATCTCCATGAGTTAATTGGTTATGGAAAATTAAACTAGAAGTTTTTGTGAGATCATGCAATTATTTTCTCCCTTGATTTAGGAATTTATCCCTTGATTAAAGGAGATAAGGTTCAGTTCTATAATGAGAGAATCAATTGACTTAGTTCTAACTAGTCAAGTCCAGTTAGATTATTTTAACAAGTTGTTAAAATAATAAAATATAGTTTGCTAATGCTTGCATGCATGTGACAACTATTATTTTAGATAATTGAGAATTCACTCATGGATAATTGTTGCATGTCAGTTCTATCAGAGACCCAGTTGAGATCAGATGTGGGACAGTGTACTATCAGATGCTTGACTATTTCTAGTAAGTAGTTTTTGCATGGTTGAGGAACTAGTGTCCTCAAGGATTACGTAGTTGGACCATTGGTTATTTTGGTATGTTTGGAATTAATAGCATATGCTTTTGCTATTATTTCCTAAGCAAACTACGTAAGGACCATAGGTAAAGCCTATATAAATAGGGCTTGGTTGGTTCATGAGACATATCTTCATATCTTCATAGTTCATTGAGAACTGAATAGCTTCCGAGCTAATTATTTTTGTATTGTGAAGAGGATTTCCACTTGATTGATAATACACGGTTGGGGTTTTATGTTGGTGCTTTCCCCTGGATATATCTTGTGTTATGTGTGATTATTTCTCTTGATCAGTTATGAATTTTTCTACCTGATGATGCTCATGAATTCGATTATGCTTCTGCTTAATGTTTTGTAGAAGTAGAACAAGTATTATGCTATAGGACATTGCATATATCGGTTTGTTCTACAGGTGAAATTTCTACACAATGTAACCATTCTCTCATTCTAACTCTTGCATGTACGTACAGGTCAAACGTTAGTAACAAAAATATAGTTAAATGAATAAAAATAAAATTGAATATAATATGTACACTAATTGCTAATATATTTACAAGAAGCAACTTATTTATAATCACCTTCTCTTAAAATGTCCTGTCCAGCCGAATTTCAATTGGATCATAGAAATCTAGATGAATTTCCATTAATGATTGGGAGAGGTTCAAAAGAGGGGATAACATGCGAGATTGTGAATATGAATTTTTAGATACAATGGCCTGCATAAAATTGTCAGTATTATGTACATACGTTAAATTATTAATAATCTTCTGTGAATGAAAACTTTCCAATTGTATTTTAAATGGGCCACTGTACTATGGATGGAAGTTTGATAGTTTCAACGGAAGATCATTAATTGAATTAGATTTTTGGTCTTATTGTGGAAATACACTCGTTGGCATTGCTTTTGAGAGGAAAGAAACAAGTGATAAGAAATGAACATCAATTGAAATTGGAAGATTAATAGCTCTTGATGTTCATGATTATGATTTAAAACTTCATTTTCCCATTTAGGCAATGCATCAATTGAGTGTTCAATACTAAACTGCTCAATATGCCATCATAAGATATCTAAACACTGAAAAATGAAAACATAAAAAAAATCTGAAATCAAACAAACTGAGCAAAGTAACAATAATAAAATTAAATCATAATTTACACTATTGTTACAACTAATGTTACAACACAATTGAGACTAATTTGAAGTGATTTCCTCTTCACAAGAATTGGCCAGAATAATGGAATTCGAATGATCGCCAATACTAATTTTTGAATTAGAGAGAGGGTCGGAATTATGAATAGAAGTGAGAATTTGATCATCATAAAAATCATATATTGGAATGGGTTCTTGAATGTTGAAATCATTAATATGATTATTTTTTTGAAAATGAGAACTAGTTGAAACAATTTCTGATTTGAATTTCTCCTCATTTTCAAGTATGATTTGACTTTGATCATGAGGATTTAATGTATAAGAAGATAAATAAACATCCTCAATGTCAAATTAATTATCGTAAATAACTTGAAGACATTCATTAAAATTATCTTCACTACCATCCGATGTATCAAAACAAAAAGGAATATGGAGCATATGTTCATTAACGCCAGAAGAATGATCAATGGATGATTCTCTATCTTGATGAAAACTAATTGGAAATTCATTTATATCAACCTCCCCATTTTTTGAAACAACATTAAAGTAAAGAGGGGATCAATTGTTATCAGCAAAAATATCAGGATAGAGGTGAAAATGAGAATCAAAAGTAACTAATCTAAAAATATCTCTATTTGTGAATTCGTGTGCATTTTCTTCATTGCAAATTTCAGATTACATATCATTTACTTGGCTAATTGTTCTTTCTTGAAGAATGTTCTTTGGTTGCCATGAATTTTGTATTTGATCAACATGATCAAATTCAGAAATTTGTACATGTCACATATTATTGGAAATTTCAATTTCTTCTTGTACTTGCTGATTTATAATCTGATTTTCTGAATTTAATTCATAGTGATTTTTAGATTTCATGGCAGATGATCCTTCAAGTTTATTTGTGATTTCTTCTTGTAGTTGTTTATCAAATTCTTGCAAGCTTTGTGATAAAGGTTCATTAGCATGATTATCATTAACATTGTAAGAGTTGTGTACTAGATTTAAGAATTTATCATACATGGCTGAGGCTACTTCATTATGATTGATATGCACCTCTATATCAAAGTTTTTGATAATATTACTAGAAGTTGAAGGAGATTCATCAAAGCTTGCAATTATTGTATATGAATTTGAAACGGGACAAAGAGAACAAATATACTCAAACCAATTGATCAATTCAATTTCTGAAGGTTTATCTTTAGCTTTGAATCTCAAGAAAATTAATTGAAATCTAACAGTAAAATATAAGAGAGATTCATTTTCAAATCTTCGTAAATCTTCGAATTCATCACATACCTGTTCATAATCATAACCGTCAAATTTATAAAGGAAAATTGTGATAAATTAATCCCAACTGTGAATAGAGACAACTGGAAGAGATTGACACCTATTTTTGGCTATTCCTGAGAATGTAAGAGTAAAAATCCTACATAGAATACCTTCATCAATATCATGAAAAGTAGAATTTGAAAAAAATTGAATGAATTATAAAGCATGATTAAACGCAGAAGTATTCCTCTTACCGTTAAACTTTACCTTTGATAAGTGTCTTACTATTTCTGGCAGAGTATTGGCAGATACATGTCCATAGGTACAACTTCAGATGAGAAGTTTAAGAGGAGCCATTTTGATTAAAATACAAAAACTCCAAAATACAACAAATCTTCAGGCCCTCCTTCTAATGCCAAAATGTTGAAGGTTCAGAAATATTTGCCTACAACATTATAAAGGAGGCCACCCAGTTAGGAACTTAGAGAAGCTCCTTTTCCATTGAAATGGTGGTTCCGACTGGTTAAACTAGGCCCAGTTATCTTCTCTCTATCTCCAATGGCTTAAGATATGACTTTCACCTACCAATAGAGAAGGGACATTAGATCAATCCTCTTGCTAATTAGGCAAGAAAATGATCCTTAAGCTAATCTGGGGCTCAACTAAGCCACAAATAAAGTTTTCCTCTCTAATAAGAGGACTTCTAGGAATTAAATCTAAATATAAACAAACACTAGAATACAAGAAAAATGATAGAAAACCTAAAGCTATCTCAATTAGGAAGATGTAGATATAACCCAACAGAGAGCAATATAACTAATTGAATTGAGATTTAAATATGTATGGGTTATCGTGAGTATCAAGTTAATGAAGTAGTTCAATTAGTTGATATTGTGATTACCAAACATATCCTGTTCATAGATCCTTTGACCATAATTATTAATCAACATCATTTAGGAAGTAGTTCACAAAAATGATGATGATTAATAATCCAACAACTCGAATGATTAAACAATAATACAAGGAAATAGTTCACATAATATTACTATTTTTTAAGGCAAAATTAAAAGGCTGATCTCTGAGTAAGTAGTTATCCAGAAATTAGAGTTCAGCACATAAGAGCAGAGATAAACAACAAATAATTGCAATAACTCACTCACATAGACAATAGTGCACAAATATGATTGAAAATCACAAGTTACTGTTTTTTTTTTTTTTTCTCTGTAAGACTAGGCTATTTATATTACAAAAATTCAAAAATTACAGCAAAAATTACACCAGGGCCGTGGCCCTGCATCTCTAGAGAGATTTTTCCCCATAATAGACCTTTCAGGGCAGCATCATTACAAAATTGGGACATCTGAATCGACATAGCCAGCATTTGAATCGACACAATGAACATGTAAACCGCCACGATGGACATATGAACTGACACGATGGACACATAAACCGACACGATGGACACATAAACTGACACGGTGGACATATAATCCGGCATGGTTGACACATAGACAAACCGACAGAGAGAGCAGTAAATCGACAAAGAGCATGAAAGACAAACAGAGAGTTGCTTTCCTGGCAGTGAAAGACAGAGTGACGGAAGTGCTAATCCTCATCGGTTGTATGAGGCTCATCCTTCGCTGGTCCTTTGAGTTTCTATGATTCCTCCATGTCCGAGCGCAGCGACCTCTGAACCGGCTCACTGGGGCCAGCATCCGCAGCTTGAGTGGCTTGGGGAGAGTCTGCTCTGGTTGGCCGCCGCATATCAACCGTGGGAACTTGCATGTCAACCACTGGCACATTCAGGTTGTCCAAAGGCCCCCTGAGATTGCTGCAGTGTTCCACCATGACTGAGACAATGAGAGTGTTGTTCTCCAGAGTGCAGGGGATCCGGTAGCGAACAGCCAGATGTTCCACATGACCATAGTCCGGAATTTCTCCCCACCCACGCACATTGTCGCGGCCTACAAGTCTGTTCGAGCCTCTGTTATGCTCAGAAGTGATTTCCACCGAGGAGGAAGGCGAATTGACTGGTCGCTGAGTAGCAGAGCGACCCCTGGAACCGCCACGTCGACTGCTCATTCTGGGCCTCTCTCTTTGCATCTTCGAATTACCCTTCAGATAAGAATTCCTCTGAGTAATTTTGCACTGAGCCAGAGAATGTTCCGTCTCTGCCAGCTTCTGCTCGGATCGCTTGCAGGAATGAAGACAGGCGACATGGGGTGCGAAAATATTGAGCGCCATTTTCCTCGATCGCTGCTGCACATTGAATGCCGTCTAAACCAGCAGTAAAACCCAAATAACTATACCTCCCATCGTATTTAATTCACCTGTTTTCTGGTATGTCGTGGCTCGTCCGGGCTTACACCTGCCCATGTGACGAGCCACACCTGACACCTGCCCTTCACGCTGCATAGTCACCCGCATCCGGGAAAAATCACAAGTTACTGTTATTATAAAATGAAACTAGTATTAAAATAATAATATCTTGAATACCAATTTATTAAGTCCAATTCCCTTGCTCTGATCTCCGACAGTCCTCTACAAATCATAAACTTTGTTAATGAAACATGAGTTGCAATAGAGCTCTGCTCATCATAAAAAGTTCAAATATGTAAAAGATAAATCTCTCTATTCCTCAGATCTGAGATTAAACTCTCCTCTCCCCTACAACCCTAAATCCATAGTACGATAGTGCTTTTAGAATCTTGAATTGCAGAGTAGAGAAGGAATTTTTCCATGATTCAAATCCTTATTACAGAGCCCATAGATGGTATTTATACATGCTAGGAATATTAACAGTCTCCCTTCATTTTCTCAACATATGGAGCAAATAAAGGTAAAATAGAGTTGAATTATTCCTTTAGATCAAATTCTGGCGGAATATGAATGGCTACATCTTGAGGAGATGCCCAATTTAGCTCATGCTCGGATAAGACCACATTCAATTGCTTCAACAACGATAATGATTTCCTGCCCATTTTAGATTTGCTTTGCCACCTGGAGGAGTTCTTTTAGAGATCAGTTGCTAGATTTGTTAGTATATTTCATCCTGGAAGCTTCTCTGCCAATACAAGGCCAAAATTAGTCGAAATCGGGGAGAAAAACAAGCCAAAGTATAAGAAAACTATAAAATAAAAAATATGAGCTGTGAGACCAAATTAAAACAAATTAAATGTTTGTTTGTTTTTTTTTTTTTTTTTTTTTTTTTTTTTTTTTTTTTTTTTTTAAATTTAAACATTACAACTGTACCAAATAGTGACACGTGGAAGCATTTGAGTGGAATCGGATGTAATTCCATAAGAACTTTTTATAATGTGTGCAAACAAAAACACTGATATTGGGAGGATCCGATATGGAGCAGATGTGATTTCACATTTAATTATTTTTTAAAAAACTGTATCAGGTCCAAATATCAGAGGTGAATGGATTATCGAGGGTTTTATGAATGTTACCATTTAAAAGTTTCGATATACAGGAAGATTCAATATTCTGATTAAACCATCGTTAATACGCATATCAGGTCCGGATATCAGAGGCTGGCAGATATTGGAAGTTGGAGGGGGAGGCACATTGGAATATCGACGATGTAGAGATTATCAGATATCAGAGGGAGTGTTGTATCAGACGGAGTGGTGTATCAAAGATAGGAGGGATATGTTGTATAAACATATCAGTGGGATTGACATATTGGAATATCAGCGATCGAAGTTTATTAAATGTGTCTCAAAAGGAGATCTCCGATATGTGGAGCGGAAACAATTATGTGGAATGTGGGTTCTGGTTAGAGTATATATATATATATATATATATATATATATATATATATATATATATATATATATATAGATATATATATATATATATATATATATATGCACAAGCCTTTTGATGAATAACCAAAGTTAAGTTTCAATATAAATAAAACAATATGAAATATCAGAAGCCAACTATATCGTAACTCTTTGTGAAAAGAAGTTATGATATAGCAAGGCCCGATATAACGTGGCATATGGTAGGGCCAACAGATGTCAGAAACCCCATTATAATATATAAAACCCATTGTAATATTCATTTAAGCGGAACAGAGGTGGGGACATATCGAGGTTCTGATATATCATAACATTTAAACATGTAACCCCGATATGTGATCTTTGTGATATGCATAAACTACAACCACTTGTAATATAAAGGGTTTAGCCCTAATATTACTTTGAAATAATAAATCCACTTTAACATTAAAGCTTGGTCTTGGGGGCTATGTTTCTTATTAACAAATTAAAAAAAAATCAAAATAAATTTATTATTTATACAAAAGGTAAATATTTACAAAATAACATAAATAAAAAGTGATTATGCAATTTATGTATACTTAGTATGCCAAGGTATTTAAAATATCCAACCTAAGTCCAAACATTATTTACAAATCAGATAACCACAAGAAGCGAAACAAAAGATTTAGAAAGTTGGGGTTAGGTAAAATATGCTAAGGCAATCAAAACTGAAAAACAAAAGGATCCCCATAATTTTATTATATGGCTAAAGAAAAATTAAATGGGGGGTGTTTGAGTACTACAACAACTACATAGATCAATTTTTCTTTTCATATTTTAGTCATGTGTGTAGGTTCTCATTATTTCATTTGGAGCTTACAAGAAAAGAGGAAAGGAAGGCTTTCTACAAATTCGAGGTAGGCTTGTTTCGAATACTCTAATTTTTTGAAGTAAAACTTTGAAATCCTTTGTCTTCTGTTGTTATAGACTAGGCCACTAGGTCTAGGGAATTCACCTTTCTCCAGAATAGTGAAATTTCATATAACAAATTGGCGACTCCACTAGGAAACAATTTTCCCTTCATGGTTTCCTTGACTTGCACACCTTTTTCTCCTCTTAAAATCAACCTTAATTGATTATCTTAGCCATTGATTGGCCTTAGGAAAATAGGCACATCAAACAAGAAAAGCTAGTCTCCCCAGAAATGAAAGGTGAACAAGGCACATAAAAATAGGCTTCCCCAAAGTCACCGATCACCTATGTTAGGAGACCAATCACCAAATCAACCTCAGGAAAGAAAATCAAAGAACCTTTGACCCCTTTCAAAAAGGAAAAGCCTCCTACAGGATACACAAGCAATCCTACAGGAGACTCTGTCAGCACTACAGGAAACACAGAAAAAGGTAGCAAGAAGGGCAACAAGGACAAAGGAAAGGAAAGGAAGCAGCAACACAAGTACAGTGGAGATAGATACTCTAAAGACAATATAGGAAGAATCCCAAGAGCTACAGGAACCTAGCCCACAACCCAATCTCATCTCCTATTACAAATTCATTGAGGGAGGTAGAGTAATACCACAAATTTTCCATCCCTCTATTCTTTGAGCTTGAAAAGGAGAGAGTAAGGACATATCGCTGGACGAAAATTGCTAAATCAAAGAATGTAGAGGATGTGG
The DNA here is from genome assembly GCA_031772625.1 of Pinus tabuliformis. Taxonomy (NCBI): domain Eukaryota; kingdom Viridiplantae; phylum Streptophyta; class Pinopsida; order Pinales; family Pinaceae; genus Pinus; species Pinus tabuliformis. The sequence goes on from CM062812.1 coordinate 608,992,177, forward strand.
GCCATATGGAAGAGAAGCTGATAGAGATGGATAGAGAGTTTAGTGAGATAAGAGACATGGAAACAATGATGAAATCTCAACTAGAGACTGAGAACACATGGTTGAGGAGGAAGGTACAGGAAAAAGAGAGACAATTGGCCACTATGGCAAGTCTCTCTATGGAGGCACTCTAGTGCAGGATGCCAATAAAATCATATGCCTTCTACCTAAAAGAGAAATGACTACAATTTCAGATAAATACCCTAGTACAATGTGGGAATATGTTATAAAATTATATATTACATAGCAATGGAACGCATAAGATATTGCAGAAACATAAACATAGAAAACACATAAAATGAGAGAGACACAGATATATGTGGTTCACCCAATTTGGGCTATGTCCACGGAGAAACAACCAATCCTTCCTTTATATTATCCAACAAAATGAAGTGATACAACCTACAATAGATCCGTTGTAATTCCCTCTTCTCTCTCATAGAATCTCCTCTCTCTTTCTCGCTCAGAATACAGATCTACATAGAAGTAATACAATTCTTTCATATACAGCGAGGGGTTGCCTTCTAGGACAAAAAACCCTAAACTAAACATAATTTCTACTGTCAGATTTTCGCTTAATTAACGGCCCAGATTGACTACAAAATTATAACATTTTACAAGGCAGTTTTACATCTATTTTTAGCTATCGTCGCCCCCCACTGGACCCCCCTGGTGGTGCACATAAACGAGTGACGTTGCTGCCACATTAAGAAATGGGGTCCAATGTGGCGATACCTCTGAATAAGGAAGATAATCAGGCTCCACACCCAACATACTATGCCTTTCCAAGACTATAGGCAGTTCATTGAGCTCCATGACCAAAGCACCCAGGAGGACAGGGCCAAGATATCTTAATTCTACTTACATAACTTGGCCTTAACGAACTTAAATGTGTGGGACACTAACCCAAAGTTGGGGGACTTACAAATGATGGCCTTGGCATCATGGATGAGTATGAGGAAGCCAGAGCTAAGGAAGTAAAGGGAGTGTTGGAAAGAGAAGAAAAAGAGCCCCTTTACATCAGATAATAACAAATCAATTCCATGGCTGTCATTAGCATCCAAAACCTCATCGCCAATGATCCCCAACTTGCACCAAGATACCTAGCTACACAAGAGAAAGTAGCCACTCATTTTGAGGACACTTTGAAATTGCTACGGGATGAAAGCCAGCAATCATGTCAAAGGAGATGGGGCACCTTACCATACAACCTAAATATCAGGGAGTATCATTCCCCTGAAAGAATGAGGGATGCACTAAAGAGGACCCCACTGTATAAGAAGGCACTGAAAAGACTCAAAATCAACTGGATTGGCTTGAAACTCAGTCCATAATCGCTCTTGGGTATGTTAGAAGGAAGAAAGGAAGAAGAAGAAAGAAAGGAGAGGGAGGAAATAGAGAAGTATGCAGGATTTTATCCACAAGAGGAGAATTCATCAACAGAATCCTAGAATGTCAGAGAGGCCACAAGGGCAATGAAAGACATGGACATAGATTAATTTGCTCATAGAATGAGAAACACTTTCAGTATGGGGGTGATGATGAGGCTCATCAATAGGTAAATCATATGGACCTTAATGCCACTCTCAAGCTTATTAAAAACAACTTTCACACATTTATTTACATGTTTTGTTATATTTTTCTTAGTGAGAAGGGTACCGATGAGATGTTATGTCATGTGGCCTAATGTGCATTAATTGCAGGATTTGGAGCAATTTTGGCTAATTAAAGTGCAGGAACTCGAAGAAAAAAAGAAAGAGGGATTTTAGGAGATTTGATCTCCCTCCTTAACTCCTCACTCACTCGAAGATTCCTCCACCAGATCTCATCAGATTGGAGTTACAAGCAGCCAAGTCATTGAGGTCATTAGCAGCCATGCAAGTGATAGTTGAAGACAAGTTGATCTCAAGCTGGGATCCAAGCCTCCATAAATTTAAGGAAGTTGTTGGTAGCTTCAATTGTATAAATAAGAAGGCCTGGAGCCTCATTAGGATTCAACTTTTTTTTTTGTAGCGAATAGTCATTTCCGAGCTAAGACATTGTGACTAATAACTCTTTATGTATTTTTGATATTTTAATGAAAATGATAAGCATTCCTTTGATCCAGCACTGAGTTGACTAAGAGGGTTGAAGCTCTTGGGTTAGGGCCCAACCCTAGCAGTAGAGGTTCCTCTTTCTGTATATGTATGCTTAGATTACATTCATAATTAATTGCTGAAGTGATTTTGGTTTTGTTTATTCTGCAAGTATTTAGATGATTACTTAGTTTGCTTCCATTTGTGGATAGATAGATCAATCGTATCATAGGGACAATAAACACTTCATAAAATCTTGTGATAGTGGCCTTTACCTCATCTCCCTTATGGGATCATGGTTTGAAGGTTCCATTCACAACCCAAAAAAACAGATTTATTGTTTGATTACTGCATAACCTAGGGTTTCTTGTTGAATAGATCATTGTCTCTAAATTTCTTAGAAGTCTCCGCAATTGTCATTTTGATATCTTGAGTTTTCTATGGTTTATAATCACTTCCATTCATAAACTTAGCCATTAGCTATTAATAACTCTGTTTTTCTTCCATTCAACTCATCTTTTCCATGTATAAATGAAATTGTGCATAAATGAAGAAAATAGTGTATGTTGTTGCAGGAGCTTCTGATTTGTAGGGAGACCTCATCTCATTCACCTCATCCAAGTCTTCTCCACCTACACTGCCAAAGTCCACCAAACCCTAATCTGAATCCTTGTTTTGTAAGCAAAGTGGGCATTTTCCTTGAGAAAATCTAATCATCTTGAAACATTTGACCGAGCCTTGGATAGTGTGCACCTCCTCCATGCCTTATTTCCCCATCAGACACATTTCCCACACTTCATTCTACCTTTCCTACCTCCTTATAAGCTTTCATCATGTTTCCTGTAGTAAAACAGGACATCCTGTAGTAGAACTAGGACATCCTATAGTACTACAAGAAACCCTGTGACAACCTATTGTAAGTGTGAATTGAGAAGAAATGGTCATTTGAGCTTAGGTTAGGCCTCCACTTGGCTTCCATACCCTAGAAACTATTCCATACATTTTCCCCCATACATGTCTCCCCTACCAAAGAACAAGTTGGAAATTAGCATTTGCATTCATAAAACAAAACATCAGAAAGGCTTTTTCTGCGATTTCTAAGTTAGCACATGCATGCAACAATCATAGTAGTTCTCAGATAAAATTCCATGCTCTGTTAGTCCAGATCACTAAATGTTATATAAAAGGTTAAGTTAGGTCTCTTTTGCAAGAAAATGTGTAGATGCTTAGCTAGATTGTTTCATGTCACTTTATAGCACCTTCCAATTCAACTCTTTCATTTCCTAGAGTAGGTAACATTCCCTTCTTGGATTAAGAACAATTTTCCCTTTTCCATTTGGTAGTCAGACTCCTTCTAGTTAGTAGAAGACTGGTTTGAAAAACCCTAGCGGTCTATTGCCCCAGTTGAAAGGTGACAAGAGTAGACCATTATATTTTCTGTGTATGCAACAATGTCACCAACCAAGTTTGTGCAAACCCCGAGTTGATGAAGTAAAGTTGGTAGCCCCAGGAGTTGCAACATTCTTGCTACAATACTAGTGCTAATCACTTTTGGGTGGCGTTGTTGGGGAGATGTCTAAGTAGATGTGATTTCTTCTTTCTTTCTTTCTTTCCAATTATGCAAGAAGTTCCATTCAAAAAATAGTTACAATATTTGCTTTCATTCCAATTTTGCAAGTATTTCCATTCAGTAAATAGTTGAAATCTTTGCTTTCCTTCCGTTCTTTAAGTAATTCTGAAAAAAAATGTATATATATATTCCAAATACCCCCACTGCATCTAATAGCCAACCTTCCCTCTTCTTCCGTGGCTATAAGCTAGAGGACCCATTAGGTGAACAACCAAAGATCTTTGAAGAGCCTATTGGGGAAGAAGAATAGACCATTTCACCAACCTACACCATGGCTGAAAATAGAAATCGGATTGGAGACAAAGAAGGAGTAGAGAATAGAGTTGAGGGTGATTTTCCCATCAGAGAAACTAATGAATATGCTAGGATTAAAAACATAAGCCCCCTTCCCTTCCTCACTTCCATGGCCTGACCTTAGAGGACCCAGATACCATTTTGTGCGCATTTGTTGATGCAGCTTTGCATTGGTTCATGGGTTTACTTGGGGACAATATCACCACCTGGGCTCAGATGCAACAAGCCTTCAACAATAAATATAGGGACTATTTTAGGTCCAAAGATACCAAAGAGAAAATTTTTAGAATGCAAGTATTTGGATGATTACTTAGTTTGCTTCCATTTGTGGATAGATAGATCAGTGGTATCGTAGTGATAGTAAACACTTCAGAAAATATTGCGATAGTGGCCTTTACCTCATCTCCCTTATGGGATCATGATTTGAAGGTTCCATTCACGCAGCCCAAAAAAATAGATTTATTGTTTGATTACTGCATAACCTAGGGTTTCTTGTTGAACAGATCACTATCTCTAAATTTCTTAGAAGTATCTGCAATTGTCATTTTGATCTCTTGAGTTTTCTATGGTTTAGGAGAATTTCCATTCATAAACTTAGCCATTAACTATTAATAACTCTATTTTTCTTCCATTAAACTCATCTTTTCCATGTGTTATCGCTTCCAGAGACAACCTCATATTGCTTACAAGACCAGTGCCCGGAACATCTAGATTTTGTGTGTCTCATATGATTCTTAGGAAGATGGAGACATCACACATATTTTCTTTCATATGTATTCATATATATATTTAAACAACATAGGTTGCTTCATTCATCTAAAGGCATAATCCATGTATTTATGGTACTTATTTACATATACAACTGACAGAAATATAAGTATAAGCTAGTGGAGGCCGGGTAGGTCGAGGACCTACAGTTTAATAATCTTTTTCATAGCAGTGAGAGAAGATAAGGAGATAGAATAACTCATCACATAGAGCTTGAAGCGTAAAAAATTCTACACTCATTACATAGATATTGAAGCATCAAAATTCTACAATTATCTGATTTACATGTAGACATAATGGATGAAAGAGGATTGGGTGCAATGAGTCATGGAGCGTAATTTTAAAAATATAATCTCAAAGATCCATATAGGCACATGCATTAACAATTCAATACAAATGAATATGCAAGAACATATGAAACATTTCCAGCAGCTACGATTACCTAAAATCAGAGAGGAAACATGAACATAATGGAATTTAAACAGGGGGTAACATACTGCAATACTCGAAGGAGGAATCACCACCATTTCCTTAATATTCTGAAAGACGCATATCATAAAGTCATACACTCTTGTAAATATTAACATGTAGTTATTTCTTTAGGATTCTGAACCTTTGTGAAGTTTTTCTTCCCACTATTTATCTGGAGAGGGGAGCATTGAACAGTAATTACAAAAAAAATTCTTAGTCGAGCCTTAGCTGTCAAATCGACTAGCTGTCTTGGCTTGGGATGGATTTGTGGCCCAAAAATGATTACAAAAGTTTAATTGCCTCATTAGATGGAAACGCATAACAGGATAATAGAACAAGCCAACAATCAGATGAAAATTCCAACAAAATATCTCTGTGCCCATCCCTGTGATTGTCTTTGCTTCAGGTTGTCACTTACTTTTACTGCTCAAATCATTCATTCTTTAAATCTGGGAGTGGTCAACTATCAATTTCATTCCATAGTACAAAAGTAGAGGTCACCTGAGGCAGTACTTCGTCCTCCCCCTGCATGGAGCACCATGCTGGATCATCAAGTCCTCTTGAGCTTCCATGCCTTTATTTACCCTGTCAGTCTTGACCCCAGTTTTATGTCACAAGGGGCCTTACAGGGTTAGCCCATGATGTTTTTTGAATGCTCCATCTCCTCTCTTAAATGCCTTAGCTGCCGACCCACCACTCCTTTAAAGTCATGCATTAATTCATCGTGGAGCTATCGCATCAGGCTTTCCCATTAAGAGTCCATACAGGATGGGGCATTTTGATCCACCTCAGCCCCTTTTGCTTCATGTGACCGGGGGCTATGAGAAGGCTCTCAGTCCTCGGGTGTTAGGGCCTTTGGAATCCCCTTTGGGTGTCATTTTTCCTTCGCTACATTGAATCCCACATATCGGGGGTTTCTATTCTTCACCTTTGGTGCCTCCTCCCTAACATTGTGATCTTCGATGTGCGATGCGGTCTGGCCCACCCAGGATATTGAAATCAGCAATTTCATAATATCGCATTTTTTTGCTCCCTTTGACACTTGCGATTGTTGAACACTGATTGGGCCCACTTGGGATATCACAATCGACAATCTCATAATATCATCTCTGTTTGTACCCTTTAATACTTGCAATCGACGATATGCGGGGTTGATTGTCCTGCTTAGCTCTTGGTTCGCCGCTCTTCCCTGTGACCATTGGCTAGCCCCCTTATCGAAGCCTTCCATTGAAGTTTTTAAATCGAAGGTTTAAACTTGATACAACGATTTTCCTCATCCTCCGATTGCCGGTCTGTGAGATGACATTATCCTTTGCCATGTGTCACCCGAATATGCCCCCATAGGACCTTTGAGAATGCTAGATCAGCAAGCCACATGTCCTCCATACTACCACATCATGAGGATGTCAGTTGCCCTATGTCTTTATAAGATCTAATAGTGTTCTACCACGTGCCCCTCCTGGAGGAGAGAGAAAAGGCCCGCCGATACTTGGTTTTTCACTAAAATCCTTTGTTAAAATGTTTTCAGCCCTCCTAGTGATTTTACACTATATCATAACTTCTCCATTTTGCAACATTTTTTGGTTTATTACCCTGTCAGCGCGTCGATTCACCAATTTCCAATATGTAGGATCGCTGGAACCTCCAATCTTCGATATCAATGATCTCTGATCGTTGGTTTTCTATTTTCTTCGCATGCTCATTGCTGCTAGGGACCTCCAATATGTGATTTGCGATATTCTCCCAGACCTCCGATCGTCGATAAGATGATGCGCCTCAGACCTCCGATCGCCGATAAGATGATATCGGTGATCGCTAATTTCTTATTGCCGATGCGCTACCCTACTTTTGCTTTAGAAAACTTTGATTTGCGAGATCCGAGATTAAACTTAAACATTTTCCTTTGCTTTCTAGTTTTGAAGGGTAACTTTCAACCTGCTCCAACTTTTGATTCTAGAGTACATTTGGGGAGTTCCATATACCGTTGGAAAGCTAATTCCCAACACTGTCCATTGGATGGTGTTCTATTTGGGTTTGAGTCCTTCTATGGCTTGGAGGTTAGCTCCAAACTTCTCTGTTCTTTTTCCCTCTTGACACAAATGAAACTCTCTTTTGAGAAGGTGACAACATTGGCTCCACCTGGGGATGGGGCATTAGATTGCAATGCGTCGAGAACGTTCAGATTATGAACTTCTCTTTTAGGCATGGAGTTTTTTCTAAATAAATGATAATTTTGTGAAAGTAGAATTTTCAACAGAAACTAGAAATTTCAGACAATAATTATAATACAGATGCTGGTATTTACAAAGGGTGTTAGACATGTACCTATAATTCTGGAAATAGAATTTGAGGAACTGACCATTTACTGGTAGCTCCAATGATTCAACATCCAGATTTTTGAGCAGATACGTATTATTTCTTTTCTCTTCTAAAATTTTGAAAGGGTCAAACCAAAGTGAATCAAATTTTCTGTGTTTGCCTTTTTCTTCCCATCGGACGTCCCATCGGAGAACTAAATCTCCTGGTTGAAGAGGTCGATCCTTGGCCTTCTTTTCAAACAGGGATTTCATCTTCTATTGGTAATTTTCCAATTTAGCCCCCACCTATTCTCTGTTTTCATGAAGTTTGACCAGTTGGTTTATCCTTTCTGTCAAGGCACTTGGCTCTTCCTCATATTCCTGCAGTAACTTTGCCACTCACATTGCCAATTGGATTGGGAAGATTGTAGCCTTTCCATACACTATCTCGAAAGGTGATTTTCCAGTGGATCGTTTAGGAGTCACTCGGTTAGCCGAAAGGGAAAATTTTAGTTGGGTGTCTTAGTTCCTCTCATTCTTGGTGATGGTATTCTTCAGCATTCTCACCACAGTTTTGTTTAAGGACTCGACTAAGCCGTTACCTTGAAGATAGTAGGTAGTGGAGTGCCCAATGATGATATTGAATTTCTAACAGAAGCTTATGAATTTTGCAAATTTGAAGACTTGAGCATTACAAGTGATAATTTTGATAGGGCAACCAAAACGCGATAATATGTTTTCCTCCATAAACTTAATTACCACTAAGTCAGTAGCGTTTATGGCTGGGATGACCTTTACCCACTTGGTGAAATTATCTGCGGCCGTTAGTATCCACTTATGTTGGCCATTAGAAGGTGGGTTTATCTCTCCTATGAAGTCTAGTCCCCATTGTTTGAAGGGTTCTTCCACATGCACTAGGATTAGGGGAAGAGGAGAAAGTTTTTGTCTCTCAACAAAGACTTCACACTTTTGACATGACCTAACTTGGGAATGAACATTTCCAAACAGTGTATGCCAGTAGAATCCTGACTTGAGGATTTTGTGAGTTGTGGTCTTCCAGCTGTAATGATCTCCACAAAATCCTCCATGAAATTCCTTAATCAATTTATGAGTTTCGCCTTCTACCAAACATAACAATAAAACTCCCACCGGGTCCTTCCAGTAGAGTTGATCATTAGATATGATATACTTTTGAGCTTGCAGTCTCATGCTTCTGTACTTATATTTATCCAACCCTAGTTGACACCTTAGGAATAAGAGATAATGGATGATATTATTATACTAGGGTGATCCCTCATATTTAGCATAGATCTTTTTCTCTCATGTTTTAATCCCATTCTTCTGAACTTCTGTTTTGCCTTCCTCTATTATCAAGTTTATCCCCAAAGCTTGATAATTAGATTCTGATAAAATCTTGGCTAACCCCCCGACCTTTTATGAGCTTAGTAGGATTTTTGTCTAACTTGATCTTTTCTATCCACCTACCCCTTTTTCCTTCACTATCTCCTTGCACAAGGATGTCCTTGACTGCTATCGTTGGGACAAATGCTATGATTTCTTATTGTAGCACATACACTCAAAATGCCTTCAAATCCTTGACTAGTGCATAGGCTTGTTTCTCCAAGATGTTATATTTAAGCTCAACATCCCTCAGGACTTGGCTGAAGAAGGCGATGGGCTGTTCATAACCATATTTATTCTTTTGTAGTAGAACTGCGGCAATAGTATGCAGAGAAGCAAAAGAAAAGATATAGAAAGGCATTTAGTAGTCACGGTTGAGTAGCACTGATGCTTCAGCCAAATCTTCTTCAATTCTAGTCAAAGAGTCTTGTGGGGTAGGGCTCCACTTGACTTCATTTTCCCTTTTTAGCATATCTGTGATACCCTTCACTATTTCTGCATAGTTGGGTATGAACCTCCTCAAGAAATTGATTCTCCCTAAAGAGGCTTGGACCTCTTTCTTATTTCAGGGTAGAGGAATGTGACTGATTCGCTTAGGATCAATTTTCACTCCTTCTTGCACTACTATGTGTCCTAGTAGCTTCCCTTCACTCAGGTAAAACTAAGATTTCTTGGAATCAAAGATAGTCCATACCTCTTGCATTTCTCGAAGGTGATTTTGAAATGGAGGATGTGCTCTTCATCGGTCTTAGAGAAGACCATGATATCGTCCAAATATACCACTACGAACTTGTCTTTCTCCCCTACAAAATTTATATCCATAGCTCTTTGAAACGTGGCCCCTGCATTAATAAGACCGAAGGGCATGCGAACATACATGAAGGTTCCCTAATAGGTGGTGAAAGCAGTCTTCTTCTGATCATCACGGTGGACTGCCACTTGGTTGTAACCAGAGAACCCATCCATCATGGACATTATGACTGACCCAACCACCTTCTGCAATATGTAATCCATCTTAGGCAGTGAGTAGTTATCTTTAAATGATGCATTGTTAAGGTTCCGAAAATCTACACATAGCCTTATTTCTCCATTCTTTTTTTGGACTGGGACTAAGTTGGCCACCCACTCTGAGTACCTTAAAGGCACTATGATTTTAGCCTGTAGAAGTTTCCTCACTTCTTTTTCAATGGAGGGGAGTAAGAGTGGATTAATCTACCTGAGCTTTTTCTTGCATGGTTTTATTCCACTCTTTAAAGGAATCTTATGTTGTATGATGTTAGTATCAAATGATTTTAAGTCCTCATAAGACCAAGTGAAAACATCCTTATAGATTTTGAAGAGATTTAAATACCTTTGTTTATATTGCGAGGGGATTCCTTTTGATATTTTGACCATCTGGGGTTCATCCTCTGAGCCGATATTGCAATATTCTACTTGTTCGTCCATCTCTGGAGCCATTGGTTTGGAGGCTACATCATCCTTGTTAAATAATCTTTCCAGTGGGACTAGCCCATGAGGAATGGTATTCCCTTTCAGTTGTAGAATTTTATGTCCAACCACTGTGTCTTCCCACAAAGTGGGTTCTTGATCTGCCTCTTTTTCCTCTCCCTAATCAATGGTTGAGTTAGCGAACTCCCCAACTACTTCTATAAATCATTTGATCTGCTCATCATCCTTGAAAACATGCTAGTGCTTGACATTATCAAGTGTAGAGGGTCTATATCTGACCTCCACCTTGTACCTGAAAAGTGGATTTTGAGGAGGTTTGAAATTACTTTCTTCTACATCAAGGGAATCAACCATTCTGTTTCCTTCTCCAGGCAAGACTTAGATATTAAAGGCTAGGAAGAAGTTATCAATTAAATCCCACTTCATTCCGGCAAGTCCTTAATCTGGGGTGTTTAGCCTGGCACTGATTTATGATCTTCCTTACAATCATCTTGGAGTCTCCATGCATAGTTAAGCATTTGATATTCATATTCCTTGATGTTTGTAGCCCAAGGAGAAATGCTTCATACTTTGCGACGTTGTTGGTTGCCTCAAACTCCAACTTGAATGAGAGGGGTATCAAGTTTCCCTCAGGAGATACCAACAATACTCCTACTCCATTTCCCTCTTTGGAGTTCACTACGTCAAAGTATAATTTCCACACTTTGTTTTCATCTGTGTGCTTGTGTGCTTGTGTTCTAACTGCATCGTTATGTGTATTGGTGTTTGTTCTAAGATGGTCTCATCTTCTTCTATGAGCAGGCAGGAGAGGACGCTTCCTTTTCCATACACTAGAGAGTTTTTATAACCTTCAGTTGGGGTCACAGTTTTTACAAAACTGGACTCTTTGTACAACCTCCTTTCTTCGCCTCCAAAAGTGGGAATATTGGCATAAGTTAGATCTAATTTGGTAGAGCTCCCCACCTTCGAACCCCAAGACCTAGATAGGAGCATGCAAAATCGAGGGGGAATATCTGCCACTACTATGTCCATCACTACGCTCTTCATAGGGATCTGAGCTAGGTTTATTACCAGATCTTTATCATTCCCAAGCATTTGACACTCCATCTCCCTAACACAATGAGGGACTATGCCTTTCCAAGACTATAGGCAGTTCATTGAGCTCTGTGACCAAAGCACCCTGGAGGACAGGGCTAAGATATCTGAATTCTACTTACATAACTTGGCCTTAAAAAAAAAAGGAATGTGTGGGACCCCAACCCAAAGTTGGGGGACTTACAACTGATGGCCTTGGCATCATGGATGAGTTATGAGGAGGCCAAGGCTAAGGAAGTAAAGAGAGTGTTGGAAAGAGAAGAAAAATATACCCTTTACATCAGTGCAGAACATATCAATTCCACGAATGTCATTAGCACCCACAACCTCATCGTCAATGATCTCCGGATTGCACAAAGATACCTAGCTACACAAGAGCAAGCAGTCACTCATTTTTAGGACACTTTGAGATTTCTAGGGGATGAAAGCCAGCAAGCATGTCAAAGGATATGGGGAACCTTTACAATATAGCCTAAAGATCAGGGAGTATCATTCCCCTGAAAGAATGAGGGATGCACTAGAGAGGACCCCACTGTATAAGAAGGCACTGCAAAGACTCAAAATCAACTGGATTGGCTTGAAACTCAATCCATCGTTTCTCTTGGGTATGTTAGAAGGAAGAAAGGAAGAATAAGAAAGAAAGCAGCGGGAGGAAATAGATAAGTATGCAAGATTTTACCCACGAGAGGAGAATAAATCAACAAAATCCTGGAATGTCAAAGGGGCCACAAGAGCAATGAAAGACATGGACATATATTAAGTTTCTCAAAGGATGATAAATAAGAGGGTGATAATGAGGCTCATCAATAGGTAAATAATATGGACCTTAATGCCACTCTCCATCTTATTAAAATAAAATTTTCTCACATTTCTTTACATGTTTTGTTATATTTTTCTTAGTGAGAAGGGTAAAGACGATATGTTATGTCATGTGGCCTAATGTGCATTAATAACATGATTTGGAGCAACTTTGGCTAATTAAAGTGCAGGAACTCGAAGTATACGAGCAAGAGGGATTTTAGGAGAATGGATCTCCCTCCTTAACTCCTCACTCACTCGAAGCTTACTCCACCAGATCTCATCAGCTCAGACTTACAAGCAGCGAAACCACTGAGGTCATTGGAAGCCAATGCAGTGATAGTTGATGCCAAGCTGATCTCGAGTTGGGTGCCAAGCCTCCCTAAATTTAAGGAAGTTGTTGGTAGCTTCAGTTGTATAAATAAGAAGGCCTAGAGCCTCATTAGGATTCAACTTTTTTTGTTTTAGCTAAGAGGCATTTTCAAGCTAAGACATTGTGACTAATAACTCTTATGTATTTTTGATATTTTAATGAAAATGAGAAGCATTCCCTTGATCCAGCACTGAGTTGAATCAGAGGGCTGAAGCTCTTGGGTTAGGTCCAACCCCTAGCAACAAAGGTTCCTCTTTTTGTACATGTATGCTTAAATTACATTCATAGTTATCTACTAAAGTGATTTTGGTTTTGTTTAATCTGCAAGTATTTGGATGATTACTTAGTTTGCTTCCATTTGTGGATAGATAGATCAGTGGTATCATAGTGATAGTAAACACTTCAGAAAATATTGTGATAGTGGCCTTTACCTCATCTCCCTTATGGGATCATGATTTGAGGGTTCCATTCACACAACCCAAAAAAATAGATTTATTGTTTGATTACTGCATAACCTAGGGTTTCTTGTTGAATAGATCACTATCTCTAAATTTCTTAGAAGTATCTACAATTGTCATTTTGATCTCTTGAGTTTTATATGGTTTAGGAGAATTTACATTCATAAACTTAGGCATTAACTATTAATAATTCTATTTTTCTTCCATTAAACTCATCTTTTCCATGTGTTGTTGCTTCCAGAGACAACCTCGTATTGCTTACAAGACCAGTGCCCGGAACATCTAGATTTTGTGTGTCTCATATGATTCTTAGGAAGATGGAGACATCACACATATTTTCGTTCATATGTATTCATATATATATTTAAACAACATGGGTTGCTTCATTCATCTAAAGGAATAAGCCATGTATTTATGGTACTTATTTACATATACAATTGATAGAAATATAAGTATAAACTAGTGGAGGCCGGGTAGGTCAAGGACCTACAGTTTAATAATCTTTTTCATAGCAGTGAGAGAAGATAAGGAGATAGAATAACTCATCACATAGAGCTTGAAGCATAAAAAATTCTACACTCATCACATAGATATTGAAGCATCAATAATTCTACAATTATCTAAGTTACATGTAGACATAATGGATGAAAGAGGATTGGGTGCGATGAGTCATGGAGCGTAATTTTAAAAATATAATCTCAAAGATCCATATAGGCACATGCATTAACAATTCAATACAAATGAATATGTAAGAACATATGAAACATTTCCAGCAGCTACGATTACCTAAAATTAGAGAGGAAACATGAACGTAATGGAATTTAAACAGGGGGTAACACACTGCAATACTCGAAGGAGGAATCACCACCATTTCCTTAATATTCTGAAAGACGCATATCATAAAGTCATACACTCTTGTAAATATTAACATGTAGTTATTTCTTTAGGATTCTGAACCTTTGTGAAGTTTTTCTTCCCATTATTTATCTGGAGAGGGGAGCATTGAACAGTAATTACAACAAAATTTCTTAGTCGAGCCTTAGCTATCAGATCAACTAGCTGTGTTGGCTTGGGATGGATTTGTGGCCCAAAAATGATTACAAAAGTTTAATTGCCTCATTAAATGGAAACGCATACCAGTATAATAGAACAAGCCAACAATCAGATGAAAACGCCAACAAAATATCTCTATGCCCATCCCTGTGATTGTCTTTGCTTCAGGTTGTTACTTGCCTTTACTCATCAAACCATTCATTCTTTAAAGCTGGGAGTGGTCAACTATCAATTTCATTCCATAGTACAAAAGTAGAGGTCACCTGAGGCAGTACTTTGTCTTCCCCCTGCATGGAGCACCATGTTGGATCATCAAGTCCTCTTGAGCTTCCATGCCTGTATTTACCCTGTCAGTCTTGACCCCAGTTTTATGTCACAAGGGGCCTTACAGGGCTAGCCCATGATGATTTTTTGAATGCTCCATCTCCTCTCTTAAATGCCTTAACTGCCGACCCACCACTCCTTTAAAGTCATGCATTACTTCATCATGGAGCTATCGCATTAGTATTTCCCTTTAAGATTCCATACGGGACGGAGCATTCTGATCCACCTCAGCCCCTTTTGCTTCATGTGACCGGGGGATATGAGAAGGCGCTCAGTCCTCAGGTGTTAGGGCCTTTGGAATCCCCTCTGGGTGTCATTTTTCCTTCGCTACATAGAATCCCACATATCGGGGGTTTCTAGTCCTCACCTTTGGTGCCTCCTCCCTAACATTGTGATCTTCAATGTGCAATGCGGTCTGGCCCACTCGAGATATCGCAATCAACAATTTCATAATATCGCATTTTTTTGCTCCCTTTGACACTTGCGATAGTTGAACACTGATTGGGCCCACTTGGGATATCATAGTCGACAATCTCATAATATCATCTCTGTTTGTACCCTTTAATACTTGCAATCGACGATATGCGGGGTTGACTGTCCTGCTTAGCTCTTGGTTCGCCGCTCTTCCCTGTGACCACCGGTTAGCCCCCTTATCGGAGCCTTCAATTTAAGTTTTTAAATAAAAGGTTTAAACTTGATACTACGATTTTCCTCATCCTCCAACTGCTGGTCTGTGAGATGACATCATCCTTTGCCACGTGTCACCTAGATATGCCCCCATAGGACCTCTGAGAATGCTAGATCAGCATGCCACGTGTCCTCCGTACTACCACATCATGATGATGTCAACTGCCCTGTGTCTTTATCAGATCTAATAGTGTTCTACCACATGCCCCTCCTGGAGGAGAGAGAAAAGGCCCGTCAATACTTGGTTTTTCACTAAAATCCTTTGTTAAAATGTTTTTAGCCCTCCTGGTGATTTTACACTATATCATAACTTCTCCATTTTGCAACATTTTTATAGTTATTACCCTGTCGGCAGGTCGATTCACCGATCACCGATATGCAAGATCGCTGGAACCTCCAATCTTCGATATCAGTTATCTCTGATCATTGGTTTTCTATTTTCTTTGCTTGCTCATTGCTGCTAGGGACCTCCAATATGTGATTTGCGATATTCTCCCAGACCTCAGATCATCAATAAGACGATGCGCCTCAGACCTCCGATCGCCGATAAGATGATATCGGTGATCGCTAATTTTAGATTGCCGATGCGTTCCCATACTTTTGCTTTAGAAAACTCTGATTTGCGAGATCCGAGATTAAACTTAAACATTTTCCTTTGCTTTCTAGTTTTGAAGGGTAACTTTCAACCTGCTCCAACTTTTGATTCTGGAGTCCATTTGGGGAGTTCCATATACCGTTGGAAAGCTAATTCCTAACACTGTCCATTGGATGGTGTTATATTTGGGTTTGAGTCCTTCTATGGCTTGGAGGTTAGCTCCAAACGTCTCTGTTCTTTTTCCCTCTTGACACAAATGAAACTCTCTTTTGAGAAGGTGACAACATTGGCTCCACCTGGGGATGGGGCATTAGATTGCAATGCGTCGAGAACATTCAAATTGTGAACTTCTCTTTTAGGCATGGAGTTTTTTCTAAACAAACGATAATTTTGTGAAAGTATAATTTTCAACAGAAATTGGACATTTCATATAATAATTATAATACAGACGTTGGTATTTACAATGGGTGTTAGACATGTACCTATAATTCTGGAAATAGAGTTTGAGGAACTGACCATTTACTGGCAGCTCCAATGATTCAACATCCAGATTTTCAAGCAAGTACGTATTATTTCTTTTCTCATCTAAAATTTTGAAAGGGTCAAACCAAAGTGAATCAAATTTTCTGTGTTTGCCTTTTTCTTCCCATCGGACGTCCCATCGGAAAACTAAATCTCCTGGTTGAAGAGGTCGATCCTTGGCCTTCTTGTCAAATAGGTATTTCATCTTCTGTTGGTAATTTTTCAATTTAGCCCCCACCTGTTCTCTATTTTCATGAAGTTTGACCAGTTGGTTTATCCTTTCTGTCAATGCACTTGGCTCTTCCTCATATTCTTGCAGTAACTTTGCCACTCACATTGCCAATTGGATTGGGAAGATTGTAGCCTTTCCATACACTATCTCGAAAGGTGATTTTCTAGTGGATCGTTTAGGAGTCACTCGGTTAGCCGAAAGGGAAAATTTTAGTTGGGTGTCTTAGTTCCTCTAATTCTCGGTGATGGTATTCTTCAGCACTCTCACCACAGTTTTGTTTGAGGACTCGACTAAGCTGTTACCTTGAAGATAGTAGGTAGTGGAGTGCCCAATGATGATATTGAATTTCTGACAGAAGCTGATGAATTTTGCAGATTTGAAGACTTGAGCATTATCAGTGATAATTTTGATAGGGCAACCAAAACGCGATAATATGTTTTCCTCCATAAACTTAATTACCACTGAGTTAGTAGTGTTTATGGCTGGGATGACCTCTACCCACTTGGTGAAATAATCTGTGGCCGTTAGTATCCACTTATGTTGGCCATTAGAAGGTGGGTTTATCTCTCCTATGAAGTCTAGTCCCCACTGTTTGAAGGGTTCTTCCACATGCACTGGGATTAGGGGAAGAGGAGAAAGTTTTTGTCTCTCAACAAAGACTTGGCACTTTTGACATGACCTGACTTGGGAATGAACATTTCCAAACAGTGTATGCCAGTAGAATCCTGCCTTGAGGATTTTGTGAGTTGTGGTCTTCCAGCTGTAATGATCTCCACAAAATCCTCCATGAAATTCCTTAATCAATTTATGAGTTTCGCCTTCTACCAAACATAACAATAAAACTCCCACCGGGTCCTTCCAGTAGAGTTGATCATTAGATATGATATACTTTTGAGCTTGTAGTCTCATGGTTCTGTACTTATATTTATCCAGTCCTAGTTGACACCTCAGGAATAAGAGATAATGGATGATATTATTATACTAAGGTGATCCCTCATATTTAGCATAGATCTTCTTCTCTGATGTTTTAATCCCATTCTTCTGAACTTCTATCTTTCCTTCCTCTTTTATCAAGTTTATCCCCAAAGCTTGATAATTAGATTCTGATAAAATCTTGGCTAATCCCCCGACCTTTTATGAGCTTAGCAGGATTTATGTCTAACTTGTATTCCTCTATCTTTTCTATCCACCTAACCCTTTTTCCTTCACTATCTCCTTGCACAAGGATGTCCTTGACCGCTATCGTTGGGACAAATGCTATAATTTCTGATTGTAGCACATACACTCGAAATGCCTTCAAATCCTTGACTAGTGCATAGGCTTGTTTCTCCAAGATGTTATATTTCAGCTTAACATCCCTCAGGACTTGGCTGAAGAAGGCGATGGGCTGTTCATAACCATCTTTATTCTTTTGTAGTAGAACTGCGGCAATAGTATGCAGAGAAGCAAAAGAAAAGATATAGAAAGGAATTTAGTAGTCATGGTTGATTAGTACCGATGCTTCAGCCAAATCTTCTTTAATTCTAGTAAAAGAGTCTTGGGGGGTAGGGCTCCACTTGACTTCATTTTCCCTTTTTAGCATATCTGTAATACCCTTCACTATTTTTGCATAGTTGGGTATGAACCTCCTCAAGAAATTGATTCTCCCCAAAAAGGCTTGGACCTCTTTCTTATTTCAGGGTAGAGGAATGTGACTGACTCGCTTAGGATCAATTTTCACTCCTTCTTGCACTACTATGTGTCCTAGTAGCTTCCCTTCACTCAGGGAAAACTAAGATTTCTTGGAATCAAAGTTAGTCCATACCTCTTGCATTTCTCGAAGGTGAGTTTGAAATGGAGGATGTGCTCTTCATCGGTCTTAGAGAAGACCATGATATCATCCAAATATACCACTACGAACTTGTCTTTCTCCCCTACAAAATTTATATCCATAGCTCTTTGAAATGTGGCCCCTGCATTAATAAGACCAAAGGGCATGCGAGCATACATGAAGGTTCCCCAAGAGGTGGTGAAAGCAGTCTTCTTCTAATCATCACGGTGGACTGCCACTTGGTTGTAATCAGAGAACCCATCCATCATGGACATTGTGACTGACCCAACCACCTTTTGCAATATGTAATCCATCTTAGGCAGTGAGTAGTTATCTTTAAACGATGCATTGTTAAGGTTCCAAAAATCTACACATAGCCTTATTTCTCCATTCTTTTTTTGGACTAAGACCAAGTTGGCGACCCACTCCGAGTACCTTAAAGGCACTATGATTTTAGCCTATATAAGTTTCCTCACTTCTTTTTCAATAGAGGGGAGTAAGAGTGGATTGATCTGCCTGAGTTTTTGCTTGCATGGTTTTATTCCACTCTTTAAAAGAATCTTATGTTGTATGATGTTAGTATCAAATGATTTTAGGTCATCATAATACCAAGAAAAAACATCCTTATAGATTTTGAAGAGATTTAAATACCTTTGTTTATATTGCGAGGGGATTTATTTTGATATTCTGACCATCTGGGATTCATCCTCTGAGCCGATATTGTAATATTCTACTTGTTCGTCCATCTCTGGAGCCATTGGTTTGGAGGCTACATCATCCTTGTTAAATAATCTTTCCAGTGGGACTAGCCCACGAGGAATGGTATTCCCTTTCAGTTGTAGAATTTTATGTCCAACGGCTGTGTCTTTCCACAAAGTGGGTTCTTGATCTGCCTCTTTTTCCTCTCCCTAATCAATGGTTGAGTTAGCCAACTCCCCAACTACTTCTATAAATCATTTGATCTGCTCATCGTCCTTGAAAACATGCTAGTGCTTGACATTATCAAGTGTAGAGGGTCTATATCTGACCTCCACCTTATACCTTAAAAGTGGATTTTGAGGAGGTTTGAAATTGCTTTCTTCTACATCAAGGGAATCAACCATTCTATTTCCTTCTCTGGGTAAGAATTAGATATTAAAGGCTAGGAAGAAGTTATCAACTAAATCCCATACTTCATTCCAGTA
This sequence comes from Pinus tabuliformis, assembly GCA_031772625.1. Lineage (NCBI taxonomy): Eukaryota > Viridiplantae > Streptophyta > Pinopsida > Pinales > Pinaceae > Pinus > Pinus tabuliformis. The sequence goes on from CM062812.1 coordinate 609,011,732, forward strand.
AGTCCTTAATCTAGGGTGTTTAGCCTGGCACTGATTTATGATCTTCCTTACAATCATCTTGGAGTCTCCATGCATAGTTAAGCATTTGATATTCATATTCCTTGATGTTTGTAGCCCAGGGAGAAATGCTTCATACTTTGCAACGTTGTTGGTTGCCTCAAACTCCAACTTGAATGAGAGGGGTATCAAGTTTCCCTCAGGATATACCAACAATACTCCTACTCCATTTCCCTCTTTGGAGTTCACTTCGTCAAAGTATAATTTCCACACTTTGTTTTCATCTGTGTGCTTGTGTTCTAACTGCATCATTATGTGCATTGGTGTTTTTTCTAAGATGGTCTCATCTTCTTCTATGAGCAGGCAGGAGCGGATGCTTCCTTTTCCATACACTAGAGAGTTTCTAGAACCTTCAGTTGGGGTCGCAGTTTTCACAACTCTGGACTCTTTGTACAACCTCCTTTCTTCGCCTCCAAAAGTGGGAATATTGGCTTAAGTTAGATCTAATTTGGTAGAGCCCCCCACCTTCGAACCCCAAGACCTAGATAGGAGCATGCCAAATCGAGGGGGAATATCTGCCACTACTATGTCCATCACTACGCTCTTCACAGGGATCTGAGCTAGGTTTATCACTAGATATTTATCATTCCCAGGCATTTGACCCTCTTAGAGTCAAATGAGTATAGGTCCTTGTAGGGCTTGATGATATGCAAGCCAAGTTGTTCCATCACAACTAAGGGCATGAGGTTATGGGAGGCTCCAGAGTCCAATATGTAGTTATGTAATAAGAGGTCATGAATTACCAGGGTCACATAGAAGGGTGCACTGGAAGGATCAATTTCTTCAACATGAGGCCCAAAAACAACCATTGGTATTTCTTCTTGAAGGTTTAAACAATCATGGGTTAGTTTTGAGGTGGATGAAGCATGAAGTGAGAGACTTGGGCTTTATAAGTGGGCTGCTTTAGAAGTTCAATTAAAGGAACATGAATATTTACCTTTTCAAGTTCCTTTTGAAGATTGAATGCAGGTTGACCTTTCTACACCTCCTAGCTCTACTTCTCTTTCCTTATCACTGGTAGTTTTTATCAGAATAGGTGCCTTATTTTCTGTGTGTTCCTCAGAGCTATTACATTCCTTATTTGAGGAGACTTTTACCTTGGATGAGTCAGGATTAAGATTACCTTTCCCTTTATCTAACACTGGGGGAATATCTTGGGGAGCAGTTCCCTCTTGATATTCCAATTCCCTTGAACTCTTTCTTGAAGATCTAAGATCATACCTTCAGTATAGTTGTGCTTGCATTAAATCCGAAAACTATTTACAATAATCACCTATGTCCTCCTCATTTGTTTTTGCTTCTCTATCATGACTTGTCTCCTAGTGAGCCATACATTAGGGGATTTTTGAGGTCTAAAATGGGCCTCCTAAGAAAATTATAAAATAATAGTGGAAATAATAAAATAAGATTAGATTACATCATCAAATTTTAGAGGGAAAAAAGACAAAACAATTTTTTCAACTTGTATTTTCAACTTATATCCATATGGATTTACTCAAATTTTGAGTTGAAACACTCGTTGGATACATAATTTGATTGCTCATCTAAGGACTGCTTATGTTTCTTACTTTCGATGGACCCTACTACACGAAAAATGAGAAATACCTGAAAAACATGATTGCAATCACGTTTTTTCATGTATTTCTCATTTTTCATGTAGTAAGGTCCATCAAAAGTATGAAACATGGGTACTCCTTGAATGAGGAATTAATTTTTTCATCCAACAAGTACTCCCTCTCGAGCTTTGAGTAAAAAAGTAGGGAGATAAGTTGAAAATACGAGTTGAAAAAATTATTTTATTATTTTATTATTCTTTAATCGTTGTACTTTTTTACTCCTAAAATGGTGAATCATCCCCCATGGTTGACATCACCATCTTGAATCCTATTGGTTCTTATAAAGTTTATTTTCATTATACATTTTTCTTAGGAGGCCCATTTTAGACCTCAAGAATCCCCTAATGTTTTCATGTTCTTCTTCATAGAAAGAGGAATACAAGTTTCCTTGCATCTCATGTGTATTCGATGATTGTTCATCGGGATCATATTCTAAATATAGAGGATGAGGGATCTGATCGAGTTGGTCTTTTATTTCCCTTGGAAGTATTTGTAATGGTGGCCTTCTGTATTGTGGGTTATAACCTCAGTTGTTACCTTGAGAATTCTGTTTCAGGAGACTCTTGTTCTCCAACTCAAGCTTCACCACCTTATGCGATAAACTCTTGATGAGTTTATCCATTTCTTCCCACTTTAGATCTGGTGATTCTTTAGCTTGACCAGAGGAGGATGTTTCTTCTTTCCCCCTTTTCTTCTCAGTAGGTTCATCCTTACCTCTTGACTTCCCTGCCGAGGTGAAATTTGCTTCTACCTCAAGAGCATCAACTTGGAGTTGATCCAAAGTGTGAGACTTCCTTTCTCTTAGGGTAAAACCAAAGTCGGATTCAAAGGCTCCCATAAATACTACACGAGCAGAAGCTTGAGGAGGCTTTATCTGACTAGAGAGGTTATTATACAACTTATTGAACCTTTTTATGAATCTTGAATAATCCTCTTCTAGCCACTTCCTTATGGCATTGAACTCTATAAGGACATACTCATGATTTCTCTTTTGACCCCTCTTTTGTGTGAAAGAGTTTTCGAGTTCCTCCTAGGTAGTGACGGAGGCATTAGGTAGGCCTTTAAACCATTTTCTATCTTCTCCATAAAGGGATTGTACAAAGAGTCTCAGGACCACATCCAATTGTTCCACATTTAGATTCTCAGGAAAAGCACAGAAGGTTTCAATGTGTCTCTATGTAGTGTTTCCATCCTCCCCATTGAATCTAGGCAAAAGAGTCTCAAGACCACATCCAATTGTTCCACATTTAGATTCTCAGGAAAAGCACAGAAGGTTTCAATGTGTCTTTGTGCAGTGTTTTCATCCTCCCCATTGAATCTAGGCAAAAGCTTTAGGTAGTCCTGAGGCATAGCACTTAGGGGTTGAGGTAAATCAAGAGGGGCATATTTATTCAGTAAAGAACCCGAAACAACCATCTGAATTAACAGAGGGGGATTGATATTTTCCGGAGGAACTTGGGCCAAAACCACAGTGGTTGGAGTGACTATACTGAGAGCAGGGTATGTAAGGATCTTAGGAGTAAATTCTGAGCAGTGAATGACAGTGGGTTGGGAGATGGATGAGGAAGCTTCAAAGAATGATGAGACAGTAGCATAGGTAGTAGGAGTTTTCTCCTTCCAAACTCTCCTGAAAATTAATTTCTCTGGGTCAGATACATATGGGGTTTTCTGTTGAGTGGTATCTAAGCGAGTGTGAGGCCTTCTAAAAGCCAAGATGGTAAATGATAATGGGATTTGTTGATTCGCCAATGTGATGAGGATGCAATCAGAATGCCCTTTCTCACCTACAAAAATAATACTTAATTTGTCGTATCCCAGGGGAAAAATATTTCAATAAGTTCCTCGGGAACGACGCCAAAAGATGTTTTTGCTTCTAGAGACAACCTCGGATTGCTTACAAGACCAGTGCCTAGAACATCTCGATTTTGTGGGTCTCATATGATTCTCAGGAAACTGGAGACATCACATATATTTTTGTTAATATGTCTTCATATATATATTTAAACAACATTGGTTGGTTCATTCATCTAAAGCCATAAGCCATGTATTCCTGATACTTCTTTACATATACAACTCACAGAAATATAAGTATAAACTAGTGGAGGCTGAGTAGTTTGAGGACCCACAGTTTAATAAGCTTTGGCAGAGAAATGAGAGAAGATAAGGAGATAGAATAAATCATTACATAGAGCTTGAAGCGTCAAGAATTCTACACTCATCACCTAGAGCTTGAAGCATCAATAATTCTACACTTATCTGAGTTAAGGTAGACATAATGGATGAAAGAGGATTGGGTGTGATGAGTCATGTAGCGCAATTTTAAAAATATAATCTCAAAGATCCATATAGGCACATGCATTAACAAGTTAATAAAAATGAATCTATAAGAATGTATGAAACATTTATAGCATCTACGATTACCTGAAATCAGAGAGGAAACATGAACATAATGGAATTTAAACAGGGGGGTAACATACTATAGTACTCAAACGAGGAATCACCACCATTTTCTTAATATTCTAAAAGACACATATCATAAAGTCATACAGTCTTGAAAATAACATGTAGTTCTTTCTTTAGGATTTTGAACCTTTGTGAAGTGTTGCTTCCCACTATTTATCCGGAGAGGGGTGCATTGAACAATAATTACAACAAAATATCTCAGTCGAGCCTCAGCTATCAGATCAACTAGCTATCTCAGTCTGGGATGGCTCTATGGCCCATAAACGATTACAAAAGTTCAATTTCCACATTAAATGGAGACACATTATACGATAATAGAACAAGTCAACAATCAGATGAAAACACCAACAGAATATCTCCATGCCCATCCCTGGGATCACCTTTGCTTTAGGTTGTCGCTTACCTTTACTGCTTGAATCATTCATTATTTAAAGTTGGGAGTGGTCAACTATCGGTTTCATTCCATAGTACAAAAGCAGAGGTCACGTAAGGTAGTACTTCGTCTTCCCCCTGCATGGAGCACCATGCTGGATCATCAAGTCCTCCTGAGCTTCCATGTATTCATTTACTTTGTCAGTGTCGACCCCGTTTCATGTCATAAGGGGCCTTACAGGGTTAGCCCATGCCGATTTTTTGAATTCTCCATCTTCTCTCGTAAATGCCTCAATTGCCGAACCACCACTCCTTTAAAGTCCTGCATTACCTTGTCGCGGAGCTATCGCATAAGGATTTCCCATTAAAATTCCATACGAGACGGGGCATTCTGATCCACATCAGCACCTTTTGCTTCATGTGACCGGGGACTATGAGAAGGCGCTTAGTCCTTGAGCACTAGGGCCTTTGGACTCCCCTTTGGGGTCCTTTTTTCTTTGTTACAAAGAATCCCACATATCAGGGATTTCTAGTGCTCGCCTTTGGTGTCTCCTCCCCAAAATTCTGATCTCCAATGTGCGATGCGGTCTGGCCCACCCAAGATATCACAATAAAAAATTTCATAATATTGCATTTGTTTGCTCCCTTTGACACTTGTGATCATCGAACATCGATTGGGCCCACCCGGGATATCGCAATCGGAAATCTCATAATATCATCTCTGTTTGTACCCTTTGATACTTGCAATTGCCGATATGCAGGATTGTCTGTCCGACTTAGCTCTTGGTTCTTCGCTCTTCCCTGTGACCACTGGCTAGCCCCCTTATCGGAGCCCTTCAATCAGATTTTTTAAATCAGAGGTTTAAACTTGATACAACTATTTTCCTCATCCCCTAACCGTCGATCTATGAGATGACATCATCCTTTGCCATGTGTCACCTTATGAGTGGTGACACATGTCACCCAGATATGCCCCCATAGGACCTCTGAAAATTCTAGATGAACATGCCACGTGTCCTTCATACTGCCGCATCATGATGACATCAGTTGCCCTGCATATTTATTAGATCTAATAGTGTGCTGCCACGTGCCCCCCTGGAAGAGAGAGAAAATGCCCGCCGATACTTGGTTTTTCACTAAAATCCTTTGTTAAAATGTTTTCGGCCCTCCTAGTGATTTTACACTATATCGAAACTTATCCATTTCGCAACATTTTTAGAGTTGTTACCCTGCCAACACACTGATTCACCGATCATCGATATGCGGGATTGCTCGAACCTCTGATCTCCGATATCGGTGATTGTTGATCGCTGGTTTTCTCTTTGCTCCGCTTGCCTCATTCCTTCCAGGGACCTTCGATATGCGATTTATGATATGCTCCCAGACATTCGATCGCTGATAAGATGATGCGCCCCAGATCTCCGATTACCGATAAGAAAATATTGATGATAGCTGATTTCTAATTTCCGATGCGCTCCAATGCTTCTGCTTTAGAAAACTCCAATTTGCGAGATCCAAGATTAAACTTCAACATTTTCCATTGCTTTCTGGTTTTCAAGGGTAACTTTCAACCTGCTCCAACTTTTGATTCTGGACTCCATTTGGGGAGTTCCATATACCGTTGGAAAGCTAATTCTGAGAACTATCCATTGAATGGTGTATGATTTGGATTTTAATGCTTATATGGTTTGGAGGATAGCTCCAAACATCTCTATTCTTTTTCCCTCTTGGCACAACTGGAACTCTCTTTTGAGAAGGTGACAACACCATGTATAAATGAAATTGTACATAAATGAATAAAAGAGTGTATGGTGTTGCAAGAGCTTTTGATTTATAGGGAGTCCTCATCTAAGTCTTCACCACCTACACTTCCAAAGTCCACCAAACCCTAATCTGGATCCTTGTTTTGTAAGCAAAGTAGGCATTTTCCTTGAGCAAATCCAACCATCTTGAAGCATTTGACTGAGCCTTGGATAGTGTGTGCTTCCTCCATGCCTTATTTCCCCATCAAAAACCTTTCCCACACTTCATTCTACCTTTCCTACCTCCTTATAAGATTTCATCTTGTTTCTTATAGTAAAACAGAGCATCCTGTAGTAGAACTAGGACATCCTGTAGTACTACAAGAAACCATGTAGCAACCTATTTTAAGCCTGAATTGAGCAGAAATGGTCATCTGAGCTTAGGTTAGGCCTCCACTTGGATTCCATACCCTTGAAACTATTCCAGACCTTTTCCCCCATACCTGTCTCCCCTGCCAAAGAACAAGTTGGAAATTAGCATTTGCATTCATAAAACTAAACATCAAAAAGGCTTTTTCTACAATTTCTAAGTTAGCACATGCATGCAACAGTCACAGTAGTTCTTAGATAAAATTCCATGCTCAGTTAGTCCAGATCACTAAATGTTATATACAAGGTTAAGTTAGGTCTCTTTTGCAAGCAAAATGTGTAAATGCTTAGCTAGATGATTTCATGTCACTTTATAGCACCTTCTAATTCAGCACTTTCATTTCCTAGAGTAGAAACATTCCCTTCTTACATTAAAAATGATTTTCCTTTTTCCATTTGGTAGTTAGACTCCTCCTAATCAATAAAACCTAGTGGTCTATCACCCCATTTGTAAAGTGACAAGAGTATACCATTGCATCAACTGTGTATAGAATACTGTCACCTCCAGGTTTGTATGAACCTTGGGTTGATGACGTAAAGTTGGTAGCCCCAGAAGTTGCGTCATTCTTGGTGAAATACTGGTGCTCATGAGTTAGGATCTAGGAAGTTCACGCCGATGTGGCTAGGCTCGTACATAGTTAAGTGTGCTCCTGCAAAATAGGCGTACAAGCTCGTTGATTTTAATGGAATTCCCTTGGCGCAACCCAAAAATGGGTTGCACCTTAAAAAACACTATTGTTAAACCATTTTTATGTAGTCGCTATGTACATACTGTCTATATGTGTCTTTAGTGTGTTTTAAGTTTGCTACCGTCTCTGTAAATTTTTCCTTTGCATTTGAATTTCAGATGTTAATGTTCCCTCAACCATATGTTATTCATGCTGATGGCGATAATTGTGGTACTCAGAACCTTTCCTTTGCAACATGGGCTATTTATGCTCCTAATGGCGAGTTAGTGAGTTTACCGGGGATCTGTATCGGTCACTCCACCGATAATATTTCTAAGTATAACACAATGATCAAACTTTTTTTTGATGCTATTGCTCATGGTATCCATCGTGCATTAGTTAGACTTGAATCACAACTCGTAGTGCTACACTTGAATAACGTCTATTCAGTGCGAAGTCCAACTATGTTAGAAATGTTTTTAAGGGTTCTCCTTTTGGAAAGACATTTTGATTACATCCAATATCAACACATTCCTAGAAGTCTAAACACATTAACTATTGCATTAAAAAACATGTTTTAGACAAACATTTGAAACATATGTAAATAAAATTCAATTCACATCAGACATTGAACAAGACAATAAGAGAAAATAGGAAACAATGGCAGATATATGTGTATATATAAAATTTTGTTCTTACAAAAACTTGTGTCTGAGACACATATGGCTACACGACCTATAATATCAAAAATACATGTAATCAAAATATGGATCCTAGTAGACTAGCCCTACTAATGATCACAGTAATAGACAATCGCACAGGCAATCTTACACAATAGCTGACTAATATGGTCAAGCACTCCAATAGTGTAGTGCTGTAATTTCATAGGGATATGACTGACCCTACTCTATGGTATACTATAAGTCAATGCCTCGACATGATGCTTGAACTCTGCAAGAGTTTCAGCTACATGAAGGTCTCGCATCTCCTCCTGTGCTCCTACAACCACTTGTGCCTCAACCTGTGTAGGTACTGGCTCTCCTCGCCGCTGAAGATAGGAGGAGCCTACTGGTTGAACAACTCCAACATATGCATGTGAAATCAATATTTACTCTCTGATACATGAAAGATATCAAAAATATTGTAAAACCCAAAAATAAAAAAAAATATTCAAAATGATCTTGTTTAAACTATCTCAACCCATTTCCAACCTTCAAGAAGCATAAGCTTTGGGTCTCCACGAAAATCCATTATGACATATGGGTAATCATAAATAATGATGAACTGCATCTGCAACCATCAAAATAAAACATGGGTAAAATTCATAGAAGATGGACGCACATGTCAAGACATGAGATCCACCCATCGTCTCATCTGTGGAACCCTGGATCAGAAAGATTGAGAAAATATGTTGAAGATGTAGCAATGGAATCATATCTAAGGAAAATGATATCAATATGGACCCATACCCAAAAAATTTCAATCATTTGTCCTTTTCTTTGGTGAGTTTCTCCTTCAAATTCCTCAAGACCCCTTCACTCAGATTGAATACAATTAGTTATATGCATTCTAGTGCGTATTGCATTTGGGTCCTGTTAGCCAAATGAAAAGTAGCGCTACCTGCCAATCTAGCTATAATGAAGAGGATTGTCTTGAGAGGCATTCATACCACATCCTTGATTTCTATTTTGTCAGCTGGGAACGAGGCCTACAATGTGAAGCAACATAATATTTAAATGTCTTCCCACCCCTTCTCGAGCCAGAAAACGAGATAGGAGCCCCTCTCCTCGAAAAACCTATCAAAAAATATATATCCTCGACCTCAATTTTGAGGGTATGTGCACCAAGTCTGAAGCATTGTCTCTGAATGTCCCATGCCCAAACTAGATACTCTAATAATTCCAGTTGGGCCCTCATGCCAAGGAGCCAAAAGAACTTGAGAAGTCCATAATTTCTCAAGGCTTGTAATGTTTTTGGATCTTTAGCAACATCCATGTCTTGGGTTTCATGTTCTCTTTCCTGCCAAATTAAAGCCATTGTTTACTCAAGTAGATGTCTGCAACACAACAAGAGAAGCATTTGGGACAAATCTCGTGAAAAAATTGTGAAAGATTTGAGTAGAAATCATTAAAACCTCTTTTGAAGTGCGCCCAAGGCACCCTACTAAAGGGAGATAGAGCATTGCAACACTCCTCCCTTTCTTTGGGAGGTGAGATGAAGTGTTCTTTTTTGTGTAACCTTTCTGGCCCAATGCACTTTTCGACGTTGACTCGGGTTCACTAGAGCTAGGGCTCAATTATAAGCCCTTAAAGTGATCAAAACTCAATTTTTTGCATGAAATAGAAAATCGAAACCATGAAAATAAAGAGAAAGGTGATATCTCCTACCTGGAACTAACGATACTCAAAATGGTCCACTAAATTAGCCAAAATCAGCTGCTGAAAATCGGGGGAAAAAGCACTCAGAGCAATTCACCAAGAAGTCAAAATGAAAATGGTAAAAAATAAATTACCTTTTGTCTATTTATGGTCAATATTGTTATTATTTTATTATATTTTAATTGTTTTGACCTAATTTGAATTAATTTTACCATGGTTACATATAGTTTTGATTATTTCATAATGTTATGAGCTAGTTGTAAGTTGTTTGAAGGTTTAAAGGCATTTTTGAGTTGAAACAGGTCATTTTGACAAAGGAGCATACTTTTATCGCTTTTACGGGCTCTATAAACTCACTAAAATGGAACCCCTTGGAGTCCCCTTTTAGCTCTTTTCAGACTCCGCAAACATGAAAACATCGTTGAGAACTTGTCTTTTCGAACTTGTTGAAGTAAATGAAAATACGTCTACCCAGTATAACTTTAACCCTTTTCCAGACTGGGATATCTTATTTTAAAAAAAAAGAATACCTTAGTCGAACATGGCTAAGACTTTCTCCTGAGTATCGTTCTTTGCCTTTTCAGAATCGAGAGATAACTTTACGAAAAGGAATCTTTGGAATTTACTTTTTCACCTCATTTTAAAACTCTCTAAACGTGAAAAAGAGGTTGAGTTTAACCCTCACTAGGCTCGTAAAAACATCATAAAATGATGGACCGTCGAACATGATGGGACCGAATCACTCCTTCTTAGGGTTTGTTAAATATACTTAGAGGGATTCATCCAAAGGATGAACTTCCAGATCAAGCATATGTTATCCTCCTCAAGCCTGTCAAAAATAAAGAGGTACTAACCAGAAATGGTTGGGAAAATTGGGAAAACAAGGTACTCTACCTATTAATGGCAGTGAGGCGCTCTTGAACATGACACTCTTCCACTGCATCTCCATGGTTGTTAGGTTGGGAAATATTCTTGCCTTTTTATTTCATCATACCTTATTAAAAGCCTCCATAATCAGTTTTGGGTCAATGATGTGAAATTCTTTCAATGTCGTTGATATGTTCAAGAGAATTCATTTATTTAATATCAGCTATATACTCCTAAGCCTTCATTCATGTCAGCTATTGTTGGACCAGTTCCACATTAACATCATTTTGTCTCCAAAATATTGATACCCGTTTCATGTCGTTGATGGGGAATACATCAAGGTCCTCTTGCGATGGATCGCTTCTTGCCGACATCACCTCATTATTTAGGAAGTTGACTTAGAAACTACCTTCATTGCCTTAGAACCTACATACATCAATGGAAAGTTTCCTTGCTTTTGGCAACAATCTGTCATCATTGGCCTTTGACTGAAATATTTTGTGTGGTGTTCAACTTCAACTCATCTATTCACACCAAATATAGTGTACTACAGTACCTTGAGAGCCATTATCATTATTGGTTGTTTCTCTCACATCTGTTAATGGTTTATATCGTTTGTCGGTAATCGGATGGTGTCTACCATGTTTGAATTCAACTAATTCATTCACATGGTTAGACTTGTAAATCAAGCAATTGATTGAATGAGATAGAAGACCCCAGATCTAGTTTCATCCATACGGGTTGCATTTTAAGATTCATACAAGATCACAAAATATGATGGCTATGATCATACAAAATATTATCCAAACATGGGTCCATACTTTGTCATCAGTGGACGAGAATTCTTGATCATTGTACATGTAATATTGACTTACATGTTGAGCATGGGTATGTCTCTCTCAAGACTAATATCATGATGAAAATATGTATTGTAACATATGATGATCTTGACCAGTTGTTCTTGATCTAGACTTGTCACAAGATAAAACACTTTAGTCCTTAGCCACTACTTCTAACTTTGTGCTTTAGGGAGTAATCTATTATAGGCCATTTTGTCACATCAACTCAAAAGGATTGCAAACCAGATCAATTGACATCCTTGAACATTTTATCACAATCCCTCCACAAATCCCTAAGTATCTCCTCTCCAAAAAGTCCGAGTTTTTGGGACAAATTGCTCAAAAACATTGTTTTTAGCCTCAACTCTCCCTGCACTATTTTCCACCTGTGTTTAGTGCATGTTTCACCCTTAGACACCAACGTTGATAAACACTTGTTTCTCCCTTCTCCAGGTGCACTGATTCTAGAAATTCGGGAAAATTAAAAAATATTTCTGAAGTTTCCTCTTCTAAAAGCTTCCAAGGTAGTTTTAACTATTTACCATGGATAAGAAACTCGAATACCATCTGATCCTTTCTTGGAGACTTCACCTCTTATCCCTTGAGGTCATCTTCCCCTCTTGAGTGGATCTCAAGCCTATATTGGTAAATGGATAAGAATTCCTAAACTACCAACCTTTTCCTATAAATTCACTGCCTCCCATAAGGTCTCAGTTGGATTTCAGAAATTCATAGTACCCTTATGCTACTAGTTTGAAACTAAGGAGTCATCACTTTCATGCATTAGGGTTGGTTTTGAAGTGTGCTTTGTGACAATGAAGGACAAGTCAACTTGAGGAGACATCTACAAAGTTAGATTTCTATTTATCGTTATACTCTCTCCTATTTTTGTTGATACAAATAGCATATTGTTTTCCTATATTTGTTGTGTTATGTTTTCACTCATATATTTCAATGTTTCTCTGGCTTATTGAATAGAGGTTTTAGATTATGCTAGATAGATCTTGGTTTCTTTGCTTGTTTTAGTCATGTGTGCAGGTTCTAATTATAGCGTTTGGAGCTATAATTGGAGCTTACAAGCAAGGAGGAAAGGAAGGCTTGCTATAGATCCAAGGTAGACTTATTTCCAATACTCTAATTTATCTAAGGAAAACTTTGAATGCCTTTGCCTTTTGTTGTTCTATACCAAGCCACTAGGTCTAAGGAATTCACCTTTGTCTGCAATAGTGAAATTCCGTATCCCAAATGTGTTATGGGTTTTAACCTGAGTTTTCATAAGAGAGACGGTGGTATGAACCTGGTATACACACAGGCACACATAAGTACTATGTATCATCTTGAGTAGTGAAGGAAATTATCTACGGGCTGGTAGGCGTCAACATTTGGTGATAAGAGAAGCAGAGACCACATTCAATCATGTTATTCATTGTATAGTGCACCATAGTGATAAGTCTTATTTTTCTCCTTTATTGTTTTTAGTGAATGAGAAGTTTGAATCATGGAGTAGAGACTGCCAATTTCCAGCTACAAATATATGTGCATGTATACATATTTATGAAGTGATAGAGGGCTCGCTCATTACACCCATGTCAAAGTCGTGATAACCAGAATATCAAGCAAACAATAGTCAAAATGGCACTGAACATTGGGGTGAGGTGAACCCTTGTGTAATGGTTCTTCATTTATGAACCTATGCAACAACTAAATGCCACATTGTGTCTGAACCAAAAAAAAAAATCATGGCAAACATGGTATTTCAAGCATATATTATACACCTATGCATCTACCTATTTCTTGGTACTTTTCTAGTTGCGTTGAGAATTTCCATAAGAGTAGGTATATAGGACACTAGGTGTTGGAACGAAGGAACTAATGCACCTTCATGTGTTTCGATCAACAATTCAGAGATGGCAAATAGGAAACTCTGTGGTCATTGGTGCTAGTCTATCGACTATGAATCCAAGCGATTATGCAATGCAGGCAGAGAATGACGAAAGGTGGGATTAAGCTACTCACACTTTAAAATGACCAAGAATCCATGACCATGCGATAAAGTTGTGAACAAATTATTTGATGAAAGAAGAAGGAATGGCGTGGGAAAAACACATGTATGTCGGTATTTCTCAAGTCGATGGCGAACTGGAGCCCAAGTGAACAATGTGTTGGAGTCATTTATGAAGGGTGAATGAACAACATGGGTAGAGAAAACGTATGTCAGTATTGCTCAAGTCAATGGAAAATTGGATCCCAATCCATCAGTGTTTTTGGGTCGGAAATGGAGGGTGAACAACCATGTGGCTAGAGAAAATGTATTCGACATCGTTCAAGTCGACGGTGAATTGGAGACATTGATGGAAGATAGATGACCGATGTAGAAACCATCGATATCTGTGCACCGTAAATTGTGATATGAATACGCATGTCTATATATCTAGATGTAAAAGTGATGTAAGTTACCAAGTCATGGATATACCAGCCAGTTCGATGGAAAAATGAGATGCCATGTCCCATCAACACACATCGGACATATGCATGTATTTTGGATTATATGTTGGAACAATGACATGTCTCAAGGAGGTACTTGGTATTAAAAGGTATGATATAATAGGATGGACTCCTGGCAACTTGCAAAAGAACCTTGTCGAACAAGTGTTAGAGATAGAGTGTATCAAATAATAAATGAATAGGTATAAGTTGTGTTGAATGAATGGATGCAATGGGCATCATAGTATGTACTTATCTATATATATATATATATATATATATATATATATATATATATATATATATATATAATTATATAATTAAAGTGAGATCTCTCTATATATATAACTTGTAGGTTACTCCCAAATCCCAAAGTCACATCTTTATATCAAAATAAAATGAGCTCTTATCCAATCAAAAATAATTTTAGATTATTAAAATATTTTTAACTATTTATAATATCCAAAAGTACTTAATATGTATCGTACTCCTTTATTTTAAGTAGACAAAAATCATATAACATCAAATAATTACATTATAAAGTATTTCTTCCTACTAACCTATGTTTTAATGTGACTTGTTTACACACCATGGCCTTTGGTCTTGTGAAAATGACCATTTGGAAAATATTTACCATCCACATTCACTTCTGAAACTCTTTTGAAAGCATGCGTTTTAGATAATACCTTTGAGAAGTTTTTTGCATTATTCATCTTGTTAGATGATCATCAACAAATTCTCCACTCTCCATTCGAAAACAAATAGTTTTGTTTGTTTTCTTGTGCTAGGTGGAAAATTCATGACATGACTACTGCCTCTACTATGCAGTGACCCTGTCACTTCCCACCTCTACTTTTCGGATGACCCTTCCTCCATCTCTCATGCTATCATATACCATTATCATGGCCCACAATGGGTCTAGATCTCATCCTCATCATCCTATTTGTGCATGACATGGAAATATCTAAGCAAGATTTCCCAAATTACGAAAAAATTGAGCCTAGGCGAGGAGGAATGGCTTTGTGGTTACAAAATAAACCTAAAAAATGGATCCAATGACAATGTTGATAGGAACTCCCTTTAGGATTACATGGACTATTTCAAGATATGTGGGTTAGCTCAATACATTAGTCCCTAAATTAACACACATGATTTCCAATTCTTCTGTAGATGACATAGTTGATTTCTAGACATTGAGCAATGCAACCTTAACAATACCTCAAATTGCGTAGATGGACTTGGTGAAGCTAATGAAAACATGGTCCAAATTGTTAAAGCTAAGATACAAAAGTCCACAGAGTTCATTAGCAACATTCTTTCTTTTATCCATAAGCTTTCAAATGTAAGTGGTATGGAGAAATATCAAGGGAATTATTCCAAAGCCCATTAGCTCTTATTAACCTAGGAAATTTGAGGAAGAATCAAACTGAAATGAAAGATGTATTTTCATGAATATAATTCAAATAGCTTTATATTGAGACACACATTTATTTTGAAGAATTAGAGTACTATTGTAATATGTTGCTTGGAAAATTTAGTGTTATAATTTTCTTTTAGGTGAATGGAACCTTGAAACTCATCACTATGCTGAGTAGAGACACCCCACATGGTATCGGAAAGTCATGTTCAAGTTCATAAAATTTTACATGGATAGAAATGTTAAGAGTTACAATAGTGTGACATGTGCGCCTGGATACATTTAATTCTTTTTGAGGTTATCAATGATACGATGTGTCTCTTTGAAAGATCAAGTTGGATTTATTTGGCTAGGAAATCAGTTTTAGTTTGCTAAAACTTGATGACTTACGATATATTTGTTAATGGTGACTTATTTCACAATTAGAATGGCAGGAAACTCAGATTCTATGTGATGGATTGCATAAGAAAATAAAAACACTAAGCAAAATTAAGGGGCACTATTTCAGGTTTTGTTTTTCCTTCTAATCAAACTAAATATCATATAAATGGTTTCCAAAATTCAAGAAATATTTCTATACTTTTGTGTTTATATTGTTAGCACTCTTTGATTTCTCTAGGTTGAGAAAGGAATCTTAGAGGTAACCACAAACCGTTTTAGGCCAGAATCTAGCCCTTCTAGCCTAGAGAGGGCTCTCTCACTTAGGTTTCAACAAATATGATATTAGGCTAGGTAATAAGCTCAACAAAGTTTGATTTTTAGAGGTCTGTTGATGAGAAAAGGGGCAGATCCATTGGGCATGGAGTCATGTCAAATCAGATTTTGTCTAGTGAGATGATGGAAAGATAGAGGGTTTTCTCCACAGGGGAAAGGTAGGCAGCTTTGGTGGTGGACTTAAATAAGATTGTTGTAGGAGGTGAATGTAGAATGGGCAAAACAAAAACAAATTAGAGAATCAAATCATGGATGAATTCTAAAGTGCTTCTTTAAGTTGAAAACATTGATAACTTGGAAAACTAAAATAGAGCATTCATTAAAGATGAATTTTGAATCAATCATTTGGTTTTACAGGCAAGAAGATGCACATTAAAGACACGTAAATACATAGACAAATTACAATACCAAAGGAGCAAAAAACAACCAAAATTTTTACTCAAGAATCCCTGCAAATTCCACCCTTTTATTCCATTCATTCACTGGCAAAAAGTTTTCAAAATACTGTGCACAAAGTCTTTCCTCTAATCTCAACCAACATAACCACTTACAATTCTTTTTATATCTTTATACATCATTAAATATTTTATCTCCTACCCTAGGTGGTCGAATTAATGGACCAAAACCAACTTTTAACTAGATACATCCAAAAACTAGTGCATATAATGAAAAATAGGAATAATTTCACTTACTACCAATCACTACCTAATACATCATTGACTTGGAGTATTGACCAATGAACATTAAACACATCCCCTAAGATAATTTTCCGCCTAATTACATAATCTAAATGACTACTAGGAGCCAAAATTCGAAATTTGAAACAAAACAAAGGTAATTGTCCAGACTCGCAGCACATTGAAGTGGCTTCCATGCTGTGTATGGTTGCGGCCCATGTATGTCAAAATGAAGAAAATGGGTACACTTCAAATACCCCTTGTATCATGTTGGACCTCTTAAACCATACTCAAAACACCAGTATACATCCCTTTGACCTGTACCTCACTTTCACAACGAAATGTCTGTTTTCACAACGCCTCCAAAAATTGAAAACATGGTGACTTTTTGTTAATGTGAAATGTTGTAAACATTAAAATGGATGCTGGAAGCTTCATAAAAATCCCCCATGGCAGAAAAAATTCCAACTTCACTATCCCACAATTATCAAAATTTAGATATGAAAAGCACAACAAGCCCCTTGCTATATTTTTGCAAGTTTCATTAAGATTTTATCCTTTGTGATCCTTTGAGCCAAAAATAAAATTTCAAATTTGGATTAAGGTTTCTTGCTAGAGGTTCACCTTTGTACTAGCCTCTGCAAGTAATTCCAACTTACCTCTCTTCCTCTTCCTTCCATCTTCTTTTACTTCAGTGAGCTTCTTCTTCACCAACCCAAGTCTTCTTTTGAGGACCAAGTTTTGTACATATAAATTTTTTACTTGCCTATGTAGAGGCAAGTTCCACTTCAGTTTATACTTAGCTTTGTTAAGGACTGGTATAAAAACCTCTACCTCCTTAAACAAGGACAACTTATCCCCATGATCCTTCTCTGTAAGTTGTTATACTTGATATTATATTCCTTCAAGTCATTCCAGTAGATTCTTGAATTCCTTCTATTCATAAAAAAAACATAGGCTGAACAAAATCCTTTTCTTGCATATGCATCTTGGCAACAGACCTAGTCCAAGATCTCCTAGAATGCTCAAATGGCTCCTTCATCTCTTCAACATCAATGATCATTTTATCTTTTCCTTTGGCAACATGTGCCAATGTTTCCTTTGATGGCTCTTCTCTTCTAGGCTGGATATTTTCTTGAGACACTTTATGCCTAAGCACCCTATTCTCCTGCTACAAGCTAGCTATTGACACATGGTATTTGTCCAACTGATCTTGTAACTCCCTAATTTTATGGTCCTTTTCATTAATTTCCACTTCTCTTTGTGTGCTCTCAAATTCCATAACTTGAATTTGTGATGATGTAGGAACCACATGTAATCTCTTAGTTGCATCTCTAGTTCTTAGCACCCTTACCACCTTTTCTAGCTCAGGGAAAAATTGTAGCTTCTTAGCACTTTTCTTACCAACCAATTTTCTTTTAATCAAAGGTTTCTTGGTTGAGATTTCTGCTGCAGGCGAAGCTTCTTTAATCACAACTAAAGGAGTGTATTTCTTAATATTTTAACTATTTGAAGATTGAGTTGCCCATCCTGAACAAACCAAGAACTCCTACCATGAATGCTCCTTCTCTCAAGATCCTTCATTACTAGCAATTTAGTTAATGAAAAATGAAACAAACTGGCCTCAACTTGAATTCCTTTAGTTTGAACTCAGCCAACCATTTTACATAAACTCTTGAACAGGTAATAGGGAAGATTCAAATATTTCTCACCAATAAAATGCATTAAGAGCCTAATGTGATAGTGATACACCCTACTGAATCTCCCCTCACATGTGAACTACCTTTGGATGAACTCCAACAATTTTCTAGGATGATCTTGTAAATAACTCCTTGGAACATATGGACCATACTCTTTCCTGTGTTTTGGATTGAGAAAGTCCTTGAAATCAACCAAATCAAAATCCATTCATTTGAACCATTCCTCTCCATTCAAAGATATCTTAGTGGCCTCAGCTATTGATTGAGATGAGACTGGAAAAGTCATACTTCCCACCTTTGCTTGTACACCATCAAAACCCCTAACAAATTCCTTTGTCAATTGCAAATGATATCCTTGAATTCTCTCACAAAATCTCATACACCCTACTTGTTCAAAAGCCATCCTAATGGATGAATTTTCATTAACAACTGTGATGTCCTATGGTTCAAAATGTACAATGGCTCCACCTTTGTGTTTTTTATCTACTGGTGTTGACATGGTTTCACTTTTGCACCAATGGATATTTTGAATTTATGAACAACTTGTTTGGGCAATAATGGAGGTGTTATGGCTTTTAAATATTGTGACAATATCTTAAAACACAACCCAACAATTCCATCAAGAATCAAAACTGCATATTTTCTCAGGAAAACCCTATAGGACTCAAAATTTTGTAACTATTGGCAAAATATTAAACTAGGGACAGTCGCACCGCACAAACCAAAAATATAGCGCTAAAGAAATTCGATCTCTAAAACACCTTTGAGCATAAATTTTAAGGGAAAAATATTTGTTATAGTCTTTGGACCAAGGCAACAATTTCAATGCAGAGGATCTCACAGTGAAAAGGAAAATTGGAAACAAGAAAATATGGAAAAGTCTCACTCTGTGGATTTGCAGTGGGTTGGGATGAAAACACAATGCAAAGGAGGAAAAAAAAACAGTGAATTTTAGAAAGGCAGCGATGGAAATTTTATCCTATTTGCAAGCTCTAAACACTTTGTGCTAGCTTCAAAATGCAATTTTAGAGTTCTATAATGTCTGAAGGACAAAGAGGAAACCAAATTTCCACCTATGAGGGGATTTTGACTGTCTATATGCGAGAAATTTAGCACTTTGTGAACTTGCAATGCCCCTGCCTCCCTTTCACAGCGAAAGAACCAAATCTCTTGAGCTTTCTAATGCCGATAATGAAGAGTTGAGTGCTAAGGGATAATAAGGCAGGTTCAAATTATCACCTTGAATGGCCTAGAGTGAGAGTGAATGTGTTGATCATGACTTGAAAGAGAAACATCATGAGCGCACAACGTTTTTTCTAAAAACACAATGCATTGGGAATTTAAATGACTATCCTCTAACCGTTATCCCTTGATGAGCTCATATTTTGTCCTTTGGAAATGACATCCAAACTAATATAAGAAAGCCTCCAAATATTTGTCACAATCATTACATGATTTCTTTGATGAAGACATTATTACCAAACTTAGTTGACCTACCAACTATGACTTAACATGGGACTAAGCAACTCACACTAACTAAGGAGTTGTAACATGATTTTTGTACCCTTTTGAAAGTGACCAAAGACTTTTCATGATTTCCCTTTGTAAGTAAAAACATAACTTTAGACAGTGGCCTCTTAATCAAAATGGAAAGCCTTACATGATACCCAATCTAGACCTAGACCTTTTAAACAATAATAATAAGTTGATTCATGACTAATATTTACAATTTTGACCTTAGATACATAGCAATACTAACAAGACTAAGATTCCTAGACATAGGGCACTAACATATATATTGATATATTTTTTTCATATTTGAAAAAATTTACATATTCAATTATATGTTTAATTATAAATATCATGTTTCATTTTCTAAACTTTTTCAATAAGTGAAATGATATGATTACGAAACACAACTTTGATAATCATTTTTCATTTTATAGGAAATGATAAGTACGATAGGGCTTAACGTCACATGAAATTCACTTGCACATGTACTTATGGTAATATATGATTGTAGTATGGTCGAGTTTGTTGCATACAAATTATTTCATGAATCATCATGAGCCAATGTGGTGCCCAATAGGTGGTGCACTCAAAGTAGCACCATATGTGTGCATGATGTATAGTTACAAGAAAGTTTATTCACAAATTTCTTTATGCAATGAATGGTATTTATCTTTCATTGATGTTTATGATAATCCCTTTGAGTTGGTTGACGGTATTTGTAAATGTTGTTATTTCGAGTCATTCAATATTGTCACACATTCCCCCCATTTTTTGGAACCTAAATATATATAAAAATTGAAAGTTTCAATTGATATCGTTTTTTGATGATATGGGTGAATTGAGAATTAGGAAAAACCTATTAGGTCATTGTTCCACGATTCCAATTCTTTGGATCATGGTAGAACTCTATTCATTCCTAAAAGTTCTACCAAATTCTTAATGGATTTTTCATCCAAAATAGGGTCTATTCATTATAAGATTAACTTATTCCTTGTCAATTATCCAATTTCATAAGACAATCATTTATGTCTTGAATCACTCCACCATAGGCTTCTAAATATATAGCAGAGGTAGTTGTCACAAACTCTATGTACCTTATTCCTACTCAATTGTTGGAGACTTGTTTCCAATTTGGGCTCTAAATTCTCATATTTGTGATGTTTCTTCAACAATTCTAATATTTACTCCATTGAAACTCCCTACATAGAAGATAAAGATGTCAAATACATCTAAAGTTCACAACCCTTATAGAGATGGTTGGGTCCCTAAGTTAGTGTCAAATGTCATGATCACTTTGTATTTGTTTTTGTAGCTATCAGTGACAATTTTTCTCCATTGGTCACCATCTTTTAGGTTTATTTTGTATAATGTTTTATCCCTTGAGGAACTATGGCTATTGGACAAGATTCCTTCAAATGACCCCTTTCTTCACAAATCCTAGAGTGAAATGTTGTGTTATCATAATACAAGAACCAGAACCATGAGTGGTTTCCCCATTTTATCATGGTCTTATTGGATACACCTTCACTCAAGTCAGCCTCCGCACACATTTTGTGAGAGGTGATGATACCTTTTCTCACATTAATAGCATTAATTTTAAGATATTTATTAAGAGTTTGACTTACTTTATGTAGAAATATATTGTTCCACAAGTGGATTGGGAGATTTTGGCATTCATACTTGAAGTAAGGCTATACCAGTAAAGATGCTTATTTGATTGAATTTCATGAACCATGTTGCAAGGAATTGACAAGCGCTACACCAAAACCATGGCCATGTTTCGAGAATTGACTTGTTTTGCTGCACACTCTCAAAAATGATAACGAGGTAACCTATAGAGATAAATTTACCTTTAATGCTACGTATTAGTTAGTAGTAAGATATTGAAGAAGAGTTGGAAATATCCATTGTATTTCCTTACAAGAGTTTTATTGGGGTAGTGTTAAATTGTAGCCTTTGATTATCAATGATGCTTATAAGGAACTATAAACTCAAGGATATATATTAGATATCTCCATGACTAATGAAATTGATTTAAAGCCACTATTAATTCAAGAATTTCTTTTAATTTCTATTTACTTAGCCATTATCAACTCGATTTGATCCACTGGACTTGGGGAAAAAAATCAACTCCATTTGATCCCCTAGACTTGGGGAAAAATCAACTCCATATGATCCACTATCAACTTGAGGCCATTTTTTTGAGATCCGCACAACAAAGGCCCTTAAGGGTTGTTTGGTTTAAAGAGAAGGGTATAAAATTACATTTTTGATAATACTTGAGGAGAACATTGGGATGGATTTTGGTCCATATATGTATGTGGTGTTATGTTTATTTTCCATGTTCAAATGCTACATATAAATACCCCTTTATCTACTTAAAATGGTAAATAAAATCCTAATATATAATTAGAATCTTAATAAATAATAAGAAGCAATCCTAACTTTTTTTAGAAACCTTTTGAAACAATTACTTTAATATCTATACAATTTAGCTATGTTTTATTGTAGTTATACAAATTGTTCTATATTTATGCCATAAAGAATTCCATTTATGCAATCTATTTCCAATTTATGTCTTGATGTGACCTATAAGTTAGTATATATCCATTGATGTTGCTAGAAGACCATCTAACCATCCTTGATTATCCATTTCTAGTTATTGAGTTTGATACTGAAAGCATTGGACTTAACTCAAGCATTAGATGTTTAATCTATCATGGCGCTTCATGAAGTCCAAGGGATTTATTTTATAGGTCAATATCAATTGGGTAGTCCACACATTCATCATCCATTACTTAGCACCAATCCTAACACTTCGAGAATTGGAATTAGCTCAAGCATGAGGATGTTTTCTTTGTCATGGGGATTCATCAATTTTGAGAGATCATCTTTGCAGTTTGAGTTCAATTGGGTACTACATGCTTACCACATCACCCAATGTAACACCAACATGTAATACATATTTATTCATTCACTCAATCATATATTTAGCCCTACAATTCCCCATCCCCATGCCCATGGGAGCATACTTGAAATTTTTATTTTTTTCTATTTTCATTGAAGTATGAAAGCCCAAGTCGATGAAATCCACCATTCAAAGAGAAGAAAAACATATGAAAAAGAAATAAAAGTTTCAAAAATCCCTTCCCTCACATGTTTAGTGTAACCTATAGTAAGAAGAGGAGGATGAAAGCCACGATTCCACGAGGAGAAAAATATATGACCAAGAAACCAAGGCTTCAAAATCCCATTCTCTTACATGTTTAGTGTACCCTCTAGAAAGAAGAGGAGGATTTTGTGATTTTCGCATGGATCGAAAGTTTCCTTTATCCTAGTGTATTTAAATAAGCCATTTATAGGTGTCCAATGCATCATATTGACGAAAACTTTAGACTTGCATAAAAAAGGAATTTTTGGAGAAATGTGATATGTAATAGTTAAAATATTTTTCACTACCATTGTTGCTATCTATTGGAGGTATTTAGACCACCCATCTTGTCTAACACTACCTTTCATGCTGCGTTGGTCACCATTGTTCCTAGTTTCCAACATTTGGTTTTATCCAAATGAGGGATGTTTCAAGACTTGAGAGTGAGAAGTAAGTATCTAAAGTTTTCCCCATGGGTTTGAGATAAAAGGTGTAGGTAGAATGACTAATGGAATGTATATAGTAGATTTCTATTAAACAACATGAATTATTAACCAAGATTTAGTGAGAAGCCTTTGACTTCAACTAATATTTTTGGTTTAAATATAAACTAGACCATTAGAATTTAGGCTAAGAGCAATGAAAATTCTCCAAATAAATGCAGATTATAATTGCATGATTGTAGTTGGGAAATATTATACCTAATATTTATCTAGATGTTAGAGAACAAATTTATTTCAAATTTGTCACCTTCAAAGTGATGTGGAAATGCACGTTGTTTCTTATAGTGATCTTGAGGGAGATTGTCCCATACATGAATTTCTTGAGTTAATTTATCTTAATTTACATTCAACAATGAAATACAGCTTGACAAATTAATAAAGAGCACTTGAATTTTTTGAGGTTAGTGAGGCCTAATATTTTATATTTCCTCTTTTCAAACCTTCTTAAAGTAGTCGACTTGTATTATTATTGCAACTAAGGCGAATCCAAAATTAATGCATCAAAGACATGTTCAAGATACAATGAAAATAATTTTATTTGAAGTCCTAGGTTATGCAATATAAATTAGTACTAAACTTGGTATTAATATCCACTCTACATGATATATACATTTTCTTCGACTTCTTGATTTCACTATTAAGTTGAATCTAAATGATAAAGCATGCTTCACTTGAATGAGAAAATCCTTCAAGATGGGTGACACTCCATGTGACTAATTGTAATAATCAAACAATTTCAAAAATGTCCAACAAAGTCAACCATGCTTTAACATGGCCTGACATGGTATCACACTTTAAACATTTTTGGATGCACTATAACCTTGTTTATCATACCATTCCTCAAATCAAAACTATACATTATGTGTCACATCCTTTCCCAAATCTTGGCAATATTATCACACAATTTTCCAAATCCTGGTAATACACCCTTTGTTGCAAAGTAAAAACATAATTGGGTGTGAAGCACTATGTAAGAGGAAACTTTGTTATAACATGAAAATTATCTTTATATAATGTGATATGTTGTTGAAAATTTATTTTTTGGGACATTTTTTTGGAAATATTTTGGAGAAAAAATTATAAGTGTTCATTTTGTAGAAATTTTGAATAATAAACACATATTCAACAGAGATTATCCCGATTATACACTATTGCAGAATACATGCATAATACATAACCTCCTCTACGTTGATCATCAATTTACAGAAGCAGAAACAATAACATGCGCACATAGAAGCATCAATCACACATATCAACACAGTATTTTCCCGGGGAAAGCATCTCGCTAAAAACCCCAACTATCTGTATATTATATTGATTGAGAACATGTAACAAACATAGTACAATACTCCTCACAAGTACTCAGTACTATCTCCACCTGTTACACACAATACAGCTCAGATCTGATCTCCAAATCTCCTCCGTTGCTTGCCTGCCTCCACTGCACAATCCTGCAAGAGAATGAATGAGAATGGCTGATCCAAACTCCTATTTACCTTGTGAAAATCACCCACACTGTAAATCACGTGAGCACAAGCTATATTTCACTTGGTATTGGCCCACACTATGCAGAGATCATTGGCATAACTCAATCCCATGCATGTGCACAATCTCATGCACAATTGATAGCAATCTCAACCTCTAACACATGTCTCCACTGAACTGTAAATGCACTGAGTTAACTGATGTATTCTTCAGTTGCATTATGAGTTAATAATTAGTGAATTAATTAATAACTAATTCACACAACTCATCACTTAGCCTATTGATCAGTTAGACTAAATACAACTAGTTCAACTAAGTCAAACTGAACACAACTACATTAACTGCTCATCCAACTCCACAGAACTCAACCACATGAGTTCTAACTGATGTCCTACTTGCAATAGCTCAACTGACTCATAAAGAAAGCGTATTTCCTTTTGACAGCTGCATGTGCCACATCTATAGCTCAAACTGAAGTGCTCGAAGAGGATAAGATAAAGTTTATAGTCTAAATATTATTATGAGACAATAATATTTGACTTTTCTATTTTTGACTAGCAGTCTAAAAATAGACTCTGATCACTCCTGCTGTGATCTAAAAATAGACTTTGCGCCATAATTTTCCTGTGGGCCCACTTAGTGAAGGCGACTCATTTCCACTAAGCTCCATCATCTTGTTGCATTCTCAACAAGCATTTCTTGTTGCACACTTTTCAACACTCCCTCTCAACAAGAAAGGCTTCCTCTCAAACCCGATCCTGAAACTCTGGAATGTTCTGCATGCAACACATCTGCCTAGTCCACTTTGCTCCAACAACACTTGGAACAAAAACACTCCCAACTGACCACTATGTTGGGCTAGGAACATACTCTGATGCTGAAGCTCTACCTGCTGCTGACAAGTGCTCCCTCTTTGACATCTGCGCTACTGCAACATCTCCATGCATCTCGCACCATTGCACACCTCTCTGTGCCACCTAGCACTGTGCAAAACACTTGTGCCTCTCGCATTGTTGTAGCCTGCATGCTATGCGCTATCCTGGGATTCCTTGCACTGTCGCTCTCTCTGCTGCTCCATCCGCATCTGTCTCTACCCAATCAATCAGTTCCTGCTACTCCACATCGGGGCTCCCGTAGCAAGGTCTCATCCAAGAGGTTGGGTACCTCAAGGATCCTACCCCTCCTCCTTGGGACGATCAATCCACATCACCCCACCTCCTACCTAGAGGTATGGCTGCATGCGATCCCTCAGCCCACCTGGCTCGAAGTTTCCCCCTACTGGAGGTCTCTGCATGAGTAGATGTCTCTACTCGATCTCCTCTCAGCTTCCCTTGTTGTGGCTGCTCCACAACCTCCTGAAGCTGCTGCACCAATCGTGGCTCCTCCACAATCGTCTGAGACTTCTTCTAGCTCTGCATGTTGAGAGGTAATATACGCTCCCTCTCAACCACCAAGTCTCCATCAGTTGCCTCGCTGCTCAAGGCTTTGCATGCATCTTGAACCTCAAGAGCATACAGGTTCTTGACCCGTGAACCAATCTGCTTCACCTGTCTAGTGATGATGTGTCTAAGGAAAACCTTTCCCTTACTGAAGACTACATCACAGCCTCTGCCTTCCAGCATCGCAATCGACACCAAGTTTCTCTTCAGTCTTGGTACATACTTGACATCGGTCAAGGTAAGGCAAGCTCCATGCTCCCTTTGAAAAATAACCGTGCCTACACCTGAGACACTATACTTCTCATCATTACCCATCCCTATGAGTATCTGGAGATTTTTCTCCTCCAAAGTACTGAACAAACTTTTGTCACCGGTCATGTGGAAAGAAGCTCCACTGTCAAGAAACCAACCACTTCCCACCATGTATGAAACCATGCATGCGAAAAGTGTGAAATCCAACTCAAATTGTGAAGCAAGTGAGGTTGCCTCACCTTCAGATCCTTCCCTGGATCCCTTCTTGGACTTCTTCTTTTGGAAATTAGTAGCATAATGGCCCAACTCATGACAATGAAACCATCGCACCTTCAACTTGTCAACCTTCTTCCCATCATTGGAAGAACTGGATTCTGAAAGAGAAACCTTCCCCTTCCCCTTCTTTGCCTTACTCGCTAAGGCACAATTCTCCTCATCATGCATAGATGAAGAACTGTCTCTGGTGCGCCGTCTAATCTCCTCTTGCATAAGATCTGACCAAAGTCTCTCCCATCCTGGAAATTTCTCCCTTCCATTCACCGAGTCCTGGTAGCTATGCCAACTCTTAGGAAGGCCAAGGAGTGCTAGACTCACCATATCCTCATCCTCAACAGTTACCCCCACACTTCCCAGCTCATCCCAGCATTGGGTGAACTTCGTGAGATACTGGGGCATATTGTCTCCATTCTCACACCTGATGTTTCTGAGTTTATCCTTGAGTGCCAAATTCCTCTGGTCGCTCTTGCTTTGGAATAATTCTGTCAATGTTTTCCACATCAAATATGGAGAAGCCTTTCCATGGAGGCTGGACACAATGTGATCCCTCATGCCCTCCAACAGAATCCTTCGACACTTTGTTGTCTTCTTTTGCCAATCCACGACTTGAGCAGCATCAGTAGGTTTTGGGACATTCGCATCTATGAACGCCTTCAACCCATTATCATCTAACACCGCCTCCATCCTGTCCTTCCATGCAATATAGTTCGAGCTACCCTCAAGGGCATACTCCAATCGCAATCCGTTGAAAGACATTTCAACTTTGACACCAAGAAAACACTACTGCAAATTCGAATTCAACCAGCTCAACAACTCAACCGCCTCTAATCTAGAATTCCTGAGAATAAAGTATTTCTTGTACAGAGATCGACTGTATGGGCATTCACCGGATATCTCACCTTCCAAAAGAAGGATGAATCCAGAGGCTACCTGGCCCGATTACAGAGTCTGCCTGAAGAAATAGAATGTAAACACTTCCTGAATAGTAGATCTGATGATCAACAGCTCTGATACCAGGTAGAACTTTTTCTACAAATCAGCTCGCTCTGATACCATGTAGAAATTTTGAATAATAAACACATATTCAATAGAGATTATCCCGATTATACACTATCACAGAATACATGCATAATACATAACCTCCTCTACATTGATCATCAATTTGCAGAAGCAGAAACAATAACATGCGCACATAGAAGCATCAATCACACATATCAACACAGTATTTTCCCGGGGAAAGCATCTCGCTAAAAACCCCAACTATCTGTATATTATATTGATTGAGAACATGTAACAAACATAGTACAATACTCCTCACAAGTATTCAGTACTATCTCCACCTATTACACACAATACAGCTCAGATCTGATCTCCAAATCTCCTCCGCTTCTTTCCTACCTCCACTACACAATCCTGTAAGAGAATGAATGAGAATGGCTGATCCAAACTCCTATTTATCTTTTGAAAATCACCCACACTGTAAATCACGTGAGCACAAGCTATATTTCACTTGGTATTGGCCCACACTACGCAGAGATCATTGGCATAACTCAATCCCATGCATGTGCACAATCTCATGCACAACTGATAGCAATCTCAACCTCTAACACCTGTCTCCACTGAACTGTACATGCACTGAGTTAACTGATGTATTCTTTAGTTGCATTATGAGTTAATAATTAGTGAACTAATTAATAACTAATTCACACAACTCATCACTTAGTCTATTGATCAGTTAGACTAAATACAACTAGTTCAACTAAGTCAAACTGAACACAACTACATTAATTGCTCATCCAACTCCACAGAACTCAACCACATGAGTTCTAACTGATGTCCTACTTGCAATAGCTCAACTGACTCATAAAGAAAGCATATTTCCTTCTGACAGCTGCATGTGCCACATCTGTAGCTCAAACTGAAGTGCTCGAAGAGGATAAGATAAAGTTTATAGTCTAAATATTATTATGAGACAATAATATTTGACTTTTCTATTTTTGACTAGCAGTCTAAAAATAGACTCTAATCACTCATGTTGTGATCCAAAAATAGACTTTGCGCCATAATTTTCCTGCGGGCCCACTTAGTGAAGGTGACTCCTTTCCACTAAGCTCCATCATCTTGTTGCATTCTCAACAAGCATTTCTTGTTGCACACTTTTCAACACATTTGCCATGAGAATGACAAATATGGAACAATATACTACGTCACATGCAAGAAATTTTTGTGAGGATGTGACACCTCATGAAAAATCCAAATAAGGTGTGATACATCACATTGCAACAAATACCCTTTTAGTGCGATATGTTGTATCATAGAAAAACTTCTTCCATGAAAACACCACATCATGAAAAAAAATATTTTTCTTGTAATACATCATATCGGGACCAAAAAAAATGTATGTTTGTTGTATTGCATGATATTTCATATCATTTCACTACATAAAAGCAACATCTGTGATTATAATAATTTGAGAGATGCATTGTTTCATAGGAAAACATTTTGCAGTTCAATGTATCACATAATAGAAATTTAAACTTTTTGGTGATGCAAACAAGAGTGTTAGAAAAAAATTATTGGGAAAATTATTTTATCTTTTTTATCACCAAAAAATGATCACCTAGCCATTTCTAATTAGGAGGATCGAAATACACCATGTAGGATTAATTTTACCACAGTAAAATCACTTTCACCATGGGAAATAATTTAGTAAACCATTTTTATTAAATTATATTCTGATTAAACTTAAAAAACCCCATGAGAATAATTAGATAAATCATTATTTATTTAATTTTCTCTAGGAATAATTATTAAATCATTGTTTAAATAATTATTCCTTGTCACATTTGACTAATTCCCCAAGGAGTAATTAAATAAATCACTATTTATTTATTATTCCTTATTTCTACTATTGGAATAATTGTTAAATCATTATTTAATAATTATTTCAATTTCACACCATTCTTAATCCTCATGAAATAATTAATAAATCATTTTATTTGTTAATTATTTCTAAATAAAGATATTTGACCATTTTGAATATATTTTCCCTCTCCAAAAAATATAATAAACTATTCCTAACAATTAGATCTTGATTTGGTCAATATTATTTTATTATTCTCCATTTTCGAGATTAACTCAATACTTTGTTATAAATAGGAGGGTTTTCCATTCATTCTTCACCATGATCATTATCATCGTCACCATTATCGTCTCTTTTTTCTGAGATCCCATTTGAGTTCTGTACATTGTTTTGGGTTTTTCACACATTGAGAAAGAAGATCGATTACTGAAGCATCAAGGACATCAAAGGACCCATCCCATAGAGGGGGGTTTGCAGACCCTTTTTGTAGATCTCCTTCACCAGGTGTCATCAATAAAAGAATTTATTAATCTTAAAGTCTTTCCATTTGGGTTATTGCATTGGATATATATATTGTTGTTTGTTGTTTTGGATCGTATGTTATTTTTGTTGCAGGTTTTTCCACTTTTTATTGTAAATCTGAAGTGTAAGCAGCCACAAATTGTTGTTAGGGTCACTTGTCACCTAGTGAAGTGTTTTTGGTACACCTTCCAAGAAATTTCACACTAACAAATGGAAACTCCATTGGTGTAATAAAACCATTCTTGGGTGACTAAGGTTTCAGTAAATTTCAGGGTTTTCTACAACTATTTTTAGCCTCTCAATTTCTATTTATAGTATTATTTTTTTTTGTCAATTTTTTGGATTTTGAAGGTTTTTTGGTTCTTTTCACAGGTCACAGGTACCATCCGAGCAAAATATGACAAAATTTGTGCGATATCTGCCGAACGAGAGTGCGGGGAGAAAAAAACACTTTTCAGCCCCAGATCTACATTCCAGAGCACACTTTTGGCCCCAAAACTATGTTTTCCACTGTTCCAGGTCAGTACCTGCATATTAGTACTTTTCCGGGATTTTTTTATTTTTTTATTTTTTTTTTCAGATTTTTTTCTTCAAATTTTCCAAGAGTGCTATGTGTAGACTAGGAAGGGTAGTTCACCTATGTTTTCAGTCTTCCGTAGGCCTATATTCTCTTATTTTTTCTCCTTGAGGAAGGAAAATTCCCCTTATGGTTTAGAGTACACCTCCACATTTTTAGGAAGAGATTGGTTGAGTGAGGAGTCTAGGGTTTCAACATTTTCAACCACTAATTTTTAGAGTTTGATCCATTAATTTTCAATACTTTTGGATAGGTTTATTCCACTTTTTCTCCCTTTAGAGTTTGGGTTTTTCCTTTCCCCCTTAGGATCCCCTTGAGTATCCTAGGTTTTGGAGCTTCACACCTATCCTTTGCAACATTTTTCACCTCTGATTTTTGTTGTTTGTCTGCACCATTTACAACAGATTAGTGCCTTTAGATCTCAGTCCCTTTGACATTAGGTCTTTTAGGAATTTTATGTGTCTTTGAGTAACTTGTTTTCCTTCTCTTTCTTAGCTGCTTGATAGCCTTTTTGGGTGGGGTTTTGTGTGCTTGATTGATTGTTTATTTTTCTGTCATTTTTAGCATTATTTATAGTATTTCAACACTTTACTTTTAACAACACATGGCATCATAAAACATGCTCAATTAATCCATCCATTTGACACATTATTTTCGCACACTCACACCCTAAGCGAACGTGAGCTTGGTTAACACCGCAAAGCCAAGACGTGAAACACTACACCTTAATAACTCAGCACAAATAGATTAAGCCCACTTGGGAACCAGGGCCAATTAATCTTTGTAGTGTAGGTGTAGGATCAGTTGGATATGCTTCTAATAGCATCCATCGATCGCTTTCATTGAGACATAAAATTTGAAATATTAAGGAGCTTAAAATCCTTTACGATCTCATGGTCCAAAGCTAGAGTGCATCAGAAACCCAATTCATAGGGGGTTACACTAGGTCATCACGCGAGCAGTTCTCCTTGGGGCTACCCAACCCATGGCAGGGAATCCCGTGCATTGGTTGATCACCAAGAAGCTCAAGACTTGACCACCTCCATGGGTCGAAGGTAACTATAATGAGCAATCTTAGGAAAACACCTTATAGGACTAGCTATGGGAAGTAGTTAGTTGTCTACCCTACCTTTCTCTTGACAACTCTGCTTGCAGGGATGAGATTCCATCAAATAAAAAGTTCTTTGGAAGGCCATCTGAAACAGTAGATTTTGGATTATTTGAGGATTTAGACCACCTATAGGCTAGAGGTCTTTTTATTTGATAGGACATGTTTTCTTGTGTTGGACACCTAATCCACTAAGGGTTAAGGTGTGGAATTTGAATAGTTAAAGGAAGTCCAAGAGATCGTGGAAGATTAATCCAAGAGTCACAAGAGTGTACTATAAATGTATATCATGTGAATAAGAGATGTATCAAATGCTTATCTTTCACATTGGTTGTTCACATTCCATGTATGTTTGACATGGTATCAGAGTTGTAGGCGTACTTCTACCCTGCTCAAGTGTGAACCACTTGTTTTGTGGCCTTTCTCTGCATGTCAGTTCTGCCCTCTAATTAACATAATTAATGCCACACCCTTTATGCTACTCATAATTGTTTCCAGCAACCATTTCTCTTTTAGATTATGCTTTGAAAAGATATTTGCCTGATAATTTGTGTGTTGGCCTCACAAAAATGGCTTTGTCAATTCTCTATATGCTCAATGCTCTCTACAATAGCTATTTATGTCAAGTACGAACACTGGCCTTGAATATGCCTAGTCATTCTATCATTGTTTGAACTGATCCGCGATTGTCTCTAACATGGAACTCAAAATTGCCTTCAGGAATCTTCATCATCAGCTGTAAGTTTTAACGATTCAAGATTGTTGCAAGGAATATCATAAATTGTTAATAGATTTTTGTAAAGGTTATAACGAAATTTGTTGGGAATCCTATGGGACGTTAATAAATATTTCGAGGGTTTCCTTGTTTGACGAACTACTATTCTGTTTTTACCTGCGTAAAAAAACCACTGTATTGTTCAATTCCTATGAAAAACTATTTTTGATAATTGCCCTGGCCGGTGGATGGCTCCCTCATGATTCTACGACTGCTAGCCCTTTGTCGAAACCACGATGCACCTTGTATGCTCACCCTAACCACCCTCGTTCGATCCATGTGCATATAACAAACATTTCCATGCCGGCTAACCATTCCTAGCGTTGAATGATATCCCACACAATGGAAGCATGGTGGATAACATTGTGTTAACTGCGGTTTGGAGGTGATATGACATAACGTTATCCATTTTTGTGCAGTGACATACCAAACCCACCATTTTTGTGCACTGACATACTAAACCCACCCGATAGTCATAACAGTTACGCCTTCCATATAACACACTATCCATATACCACGTCACAGTGGTATCCTCCTCCTCCTCACTGCCAATATAGTTTTTATACCACAGTCCTGTTGAATGGTATTTCATATCGCCTCACTCCCATACCACTTACACTGAAACCAACCCGCTTTCACCATTATATTACCTCTTGAATCTTGGTTACATTGAACATCGTTGCTGCATATATACACCTACACCATCACTATAATATAACTCTGCCACGTTCTATATAATTCCCTCCATAATACTCACAGTTATGTTGTTCCTATCACTGTAACAGTTCACCGAACTCCAGTCATGCTCCCACACCACCAGTTTGACTTCACTGCTACTGGTATACTCCATGGTGCAATAGGAGATATACCACCATGCCACTATACCGCATATGTTGAATCCACTGGTAAGAACTTCCCATATACCACTATACCACCTCTGGCTGAAACTGTGGGGAAATCGACATAAGTGACTTCTTTGACATCGTGGACATTATGTTTGTGAAGAAACAGGGCTGCTTCTCGGGTGATGCCTTTGTGGTCTTCGGGTTGCCCTTACAGGCTCACCTTGTGCTACGGAAAGACCGACAAAACATAGGGCACCGCTACGTTGTGGTGTTTCACGCCTAGAAATTGGACTACCACTAGCATCGTTGATGTGCCTTGAGAACAATGTTACAGAGGCACTGGAGGTGCTATTGAATCATAAGACTGTCATCCAAGTTAATTGCAGAGTTAATTCGAAACCGCATTTTTCTACTAAGCTAGCCACAAAAATGGGATTGAATAACAATAGTTGAATATGACCTGTGACATTCTCTTTTGCAGTGACGTTCTGAAAACTCCTTTTGAATGGTGCAGTGAATTTTATCATGGTTTATAAAGTGAAGATTTAAAAAAAATGGTGTATTATTTATATGGTATCAAATTACATGGTATGGTTTTCTGAGTGGTTGAGATTTCTCCAAGAAACTTGATAAATTTTGACAAATAAACTGATTTAGTTAGCTTTTTGAGGGACTCAAAGTATCATCAATGCATTTCATTCGTTTGAAAAATGGCTTGAATTGGTGAAGTTTTATATTTCCTAAAACCTTTGATACATTCCATTGACCATGATACAGTGAAAATTGACAAAGCCTCTCTCCTTAATATTCAAATATGTTTAGAAGATGCATAGGAGAAAATCAAGTTTCTTCAACTCGAGTCAAAGCTACAAAAAGAAGAATTACAACAGTGGAGTCATAATTCTGAACCTGTTTATGTTCAGAACATTGAGATAGACTCCCATAAGCAACAAATCAATAATGTTTATCTAGTACCCAATAAAGGAGCAGACTTGCACTTCCCAAGCCCATCATTAAACCTTGGAAAGAGCTTGTCCATAACAAGAATAGAACTGGTTTTGGATATGACAAGGATGTATCCTTTCATATTCCAGATTACTCAAAGCCCATCAAATTTCAGAGTGTTGGATTTCTTCATGACAATTCACCTTTACGTGTTCGAGATTCTGCTCCTTTTCCACAACAACAACATGTTAAATGCCAACATTGTGACCGAGTTGGCCATATAAAAGATCATTGTTTTTATCTTCATCCATGTGAGAACTGTCATAAAACAAGCCTTGTGACTGAAATATCTTCATGGTTGTTGAACCCCATTGCCAAGAAGTGATCCATCCAAGAACTGTCATAAAACAAGCCTCCTGCAAGAACAAAGATTCACCTTGAATGGATCACTTCTTGGCAATGGGGTTCAACAACCATGAAGATATTTCAGTCATATGTCAGAATTTCTTCTAGAGTATTGAAAATTCTTGCAATTGAGTTTTCTCCATCACCTCAACTTGTATCGGACAAGGGGGGAAGTGATGGTCATCTACTAGCTTCAAATCTAGATTAAGTGAGCCTGAGCCACAACCTGCCACACCAGATTCAGAGTTGTAGCCAGAGACAAAGATTCCCCTGAGCATGCCTTCGGTTGGTGGTCAGCCTTAAACCATCTATGTAGGGTTGAGACCTCCCTTTTTAGGTTGAGATTCTCCCTCTTCAAAGAATTGGGGACACTTCCTCTAGTAGAAGACTTTAGCTTCTTGCCGGTTTTGGAATAGTTCTAGGAATCACATTAAGAATTCCAGATTTGGTGGTCATCCTTAAACAACGGCAAGTTTTAGAACTTCCTTTTCCAGGTTGAAGGTCTCCCTATCCAAAGCATTAGGGACATTTCCTCTAGCAAAATATTCCAACTTCTTTCCAGACTTGGAAGAGTTCCAAGAACTACACTAAGCGTTCCAGTGTTGGTGGTCATCCTTAAACCACCACCTTATGCCAAGATTTCATAGAGGACATTCAACCTAGTGTTGCCATGAATTTTTGCACATTTTGTATTACAACTCTGTTCTTGGACTCACACATACCCCTTCGGATTAAGGGGGGGATGTTGGACACCTAATATACTAAGGGTTACGGTGTGGAAGTTGAACAGTCAAAGGAAGTCCAAAAGACCTTAGAAGATGAATCTAAGATTCATAAGAGTGTACTATAAATGTATATCATGTGAATAAGAGATGTGTCGAATGCTTATCTTTCACATTGGCTGTTCACATTCCATGTATGTTTGACAACTTGTATTAGAGTAACATCATTAATATAGTTAGTTTACACTTGACACCGCTGCACTATGTGTTTTCTTGTTGTTTTCTTTTATTCCTATCATCACCCTTTAGTCCTTAGTTTCATTATTGCCTTGACATCATTGCGCCCACTAGGAGTCATGGAGAACTCGAGGTCTTCACCTTCAGTTCCCATTAGGACATATTAGTCCTCCCCGTTGAGTTAGAGTACATCCTCCCATTCCTCCATCGAGTCATCATTCTGATTTTGATTCTACTGATTCCTCCAATTATTCCTTTGATTCCACGTCTTCTCAACCCCGTACCACCACCATGTCAGGCACCAATGTGGGTGCAGGAAACCAGGGTGGTAACCCAGGTACCAACTAGGGTAACCCCACCAGCGGAAACCCCACGATTGTGGTCACTCCTCCTCCATTGCTTCCTTTTATGGCTGGTTTGAGTCTCCCCGATTGCAGCCAGCTCATCAATGATTTTGTTCTCCATGATCCCACTTGGCCAACTATGCCTACTAAATTCCCTTCAGACATCCAAAAATTTGAAGGTAATCTTGTAGAAGATCCCACTAATCATGTTTGCTCATTCCATATGTGGTGTTCATCAAATTCTATCACTGAAGACTCCATCCATCTTCATCTGTTCCAATGCACGCTTACTAGAGCTGCTACTAAGTGGTATGTCGATCAACCCAGAGCCACTCATTCCACTTTTGTGACTCTTGCCAAAGATTTTCTTTCCTATTTCTAGTTACCTCTCTATTATGACACTGGTACCAAAGTATTGAATTCTTTTTGTCAAAATTATGCCACTCGCCTATCCGATCATGTTCAGGAATGTTGTAGAAGGAGGAGCATTTGTAGAGCTCCTAAATTCAAAGACCACGTCTATATGGATTGGTTCCTTAGATCTCTTTTTCCCCCCATTTCTAAAGATGTAGCGTCACACTTCCCCTAGTATAAGGAAGATGTGCTCCACGTAGCCTTAAAATCTGATCCAATCTACACCCGGTCAAGTTATGTTTATAATATCATCCCCGATCTTCCTTGACCTAGTGTTGCTAATGCACCGAGGGCATCTCATGCTGTGGATGGCATAGTTGGAACCATTTCAAACAACCAACCATATGCTCCACCTTCGATGAGTTATGGTCAACCTCAGGGATGGACCAATTCCTCTTGCATTTATCCCTCCCCCAATCCTCCATATGGAAACTCTTATCCAGGTCCCAGCACACCATATACATATCCCCGTCCACATCAACAGATGCCAAGGCTAGCTGTTGCACCACCTGTTTATCCCAATGTTGCCCCATCTCCTTATTATATGTATGCACTGCTTAACACTCCAGCCCCTCTGGCACCAGCGCCCTAGTCCACCATGCCTACTCCCCCTCTGCCACAGTAGTAACCTCCTCCACAAGGTCAGGTGAATGCTCAGTAGAGTGGACCTAATCCCCCTAACCCCAAGAAAAGGAATAAGGGCAAAGTTAACTATAACCAACAATCCCAAGGTAATCAAGGTATCCAGGTTCCACAACCCAATGAACCTCAGGGACCTCAGCCTAATCTCACAACCCAACAACAGAGCAAACAACACAAGAAAAACAAGGGTCTTCGTACGAAAAAAAACCTTGTGAATGTTGCGGCGTATATTGCCATTATACTCATGAGTGTCCCCTTTTACCTCAGATGTGTCAAGTATGGGAAGCTCAAGTAGATGCTTCTCGAGGTCTGCAACCCATCACTCCTCCTCCCCCTCCTGCTTCATCTCAACCGGTAATGCTTACCAATCATTTTCCTCTCCAAGGTCAAGTAGCTCCGCCATCTCCACCATCTGGTCACCATGATTATCAGATTCTTATGATGAATTCTGATGACGTCAATACCAAGCAAGTCAACCTTCAGAATCAATCGCACCAATATGATAAACCACCCTCTAAGTTAGTGAATGAGTCCCAACTCCAAGTTTCCACTAAGCCTCTATCATCATCCAATGGTACCTTACAGATCCCTCTGCCTAAGGTAGAGCTTATCCCTAAGATCCCCAAAGGTCCATTACGTCGAAACGTTGCTTCTGCTAAATCCACCCATACCTATAACATAGTAGATGACTTGGCGTAGTCTCTGGCTTCCATGTCAACACTAGAAGTTCTCCAGACAGGCCCATCCCAATGGAAAGCTATACTCTTTGCTTTGGGTGTTGTGGATCCCCAAGATGATCATATGATTGTATTTCATGTTGACAAGTCAAAAAATCCTCCCCTACCTTCATCTGTTGCATTTTGTCGGGTCCCTATAATACTAGTGATTCCCCCATTACTATTGTCATTGTATCCCTTATTGTTATTATTGTGCCCCTATTGTCCCCATATTGTTATTAGTGTGCCCCATAGAAACCCACTATTGTTATTATTGTGCCCTTATGTTATTACTGTTAGGTCGGCTTGATTATATTGTGACCCCTTAGACTCCTATATATAGAAGGGAGGTTTAGTCATTTGTATCATCCAAGAATTGTTCATTTGTGTAATGTAAAGGAGGTTGCCCCCTCAAAGAGGCTAAATTCTAAGGTGTTGATCTATCTTTTCTATCTTTTTGTGAGTTGTTTTTCATGATACACTTCAAGTGCTTTGCAAATTAGAGGTCGATCGTAGTGATTCCACCTGTCCTCTACCTATGGTTGATGGTCCCACTCCTACACTAGAATAGGAGGTCTCTCAACCACCCATTATGATTGCTCCCCCTGATGTCGAGATAATAGATAGTACTCCTATAATTATCCACCTTTCTTCATCCATGAGATTGATGCATTGGAACTCCCTTTATGTCTCCTATTGTGATTCCATCGAACCTTCTTCGATGAACACCCCAGTCTCAATCTTATCTCTCATGAAGATGCCTCACGTAGATCTTCTTCATCATGTGGTCTCTCTTCCTCCGGTCCACCCATATTTCTTTCTTATGAAGACATCAAGGAAGTCATGACCACCCCTGATTATCCTTGGGATGATATGCACCATCGTGTGTACTTCCTTCTGTAGCAAACCCATGACTAATATCTTGTGGAGTCAAAAGAATTCATTCATGGTGAATTTGATGGGCTTAGAAATCCCATTCCTGCACCAGATGCTTTTGAAGAAGGAAATATGGCTAAAATTTCCCCTACCATCAAAATTAAAGTTTCGAATAAACTAGGGATTGAAGAGAATATCATCTTGGGGGCACAATGCACCCAAAAAAAATTGATACTTAGACCAAGTTATTCAAATAATTCTATGATGTTTTCGCCTGGTCTTATTCCAAAATGCTCGGAATTGATCCCGTCATTGTTGAGCATCACATAAACACTTGGCCCAATGCCATCCCTTTCCACCAAAAGCAAAGGCCTATCCATCCTTCCAAATGTGAAGCTATTAAATCTGAAATCGATAAGCTCAAGCAGGCTGGTTTTATCTATCCCATTGAATACACTACATGGGTTTTCAATCCTATTCCCATTCTTAAGAAAGAAGGCACTATTCGTGTCTGCACAAACTTCCACGATCTAAACAAATCTTGTCCCAAAGACAACTTTCCCACACCCTTCATCGACCAAGTCATTGCTGAGTGTGTGGGGCATGAGGTTATCTCCTTTATGGATGTATTCTACGGATATAACCAGATATGTATCCATTATTCTGATAAGCTTAAAACCACCTTCACTAGTCTATGGGGGCTTATAAGATCATGCCTTTCGGTTTAAAGAATGATGGGGCCAATTTTCAGCGTGTCATGTCCTATTGTTTTCATGACTTGGCTGATATTATCCTTGAATATCTAGATGATCTCACCAGTCATTCCAAACTTCAATCGCAACACCTTCATGACTTGCGTAGTGTGTTTCTTCGATGTTGCAAGTATAACATTTTCCTCAACCCCTTAAGTGTGTCTTTTGTGTTCCTGTCAACCAATATTTGGGATTCATTATGTCCAAAGATGGTATCACTCTTAACCCTCTCAAAGTTCAAGCCATTCTTGAACTTCCTCCTCCTCGTACCCTTCGCCAGTTACAAAGCCTCTAAGGTAAAGCTAACTTCCTTCTTAGCTTCATCCCTGATTATGCCACCACAATGCATGGGTTTCTTAGACTCCTTTCATCTAACATTCCATTTGTTTGGGATGACGAAGCTCAACAGTTTTTCGATGCCCTCAAATGTGCTCTCACTTCTGCTCCCTTGATTAGTCCACCCAACTTTGAGAGGGATTTCATCTTGTACATCTATGTGTCCACCTATTCAGTTGTCAAAGTCCTCATACAAGAATATTGTTCCGAAAATGAGCATTTCATTTACTATGTCAGAAAGAACCTTAATGGCACCCCTATGTTCTATTCACATGAAGAAAAGTTGGCACTAGATGTCGTGTTCTCTGTTTCAAAACTTCATCATTATATCCCTATGTGTACCACCAAAGTTGTGACCGATTCCAACCCCATAGATTTCATGTTGAGTCGATGGATAATTAACGGGAAGTATGCCCACTGGATCGTTAACCTTCAAAAATTCGATCTCGAATTTGTTACACCCAAGAGTAAGAAATGTTTATCCCTTGTTGTACTCATTTCTGAATTTGCTACTAGTATGCCTGATCCGTCGGTAAATGATGACCTTCTAGATGA
This sequence comes from Pinus tabuliformis, assembly GCA_031772625.1. NCBI lineage: Eukaryota > Viridiplantae > Streptophyta > Pinopsida > Pinales > Pinaceae > Pinus > Pinus tabuliformis. The sequence continues at coordinate 609,052,407 of CM062812.1, forward strand.
ACACTTGTTCGCCATTACTATGGAAGATCCTTGGTATGGTGACATCCTTACCTATTTATAAACCCAAAAATTCGCTCCCCACCTCACTCGTGATGATCCATGACATGTTCGACATCAAGCCCATCGCTACCTCCTCAACAGTGATGATTTGTATCATCGCGGTGTCGATACTGTCCTCCATCATTGTATCACCCATGCTAAAGCTAAGAAAGTTCTCAATGCTTTCCATGGTGGCGCTTGTGGTGGTCACCTCTCCGGTATGGCCACTGCCAAGAAAATCATTCACGTTGGGTACTTTTGGCCTTCTCTCTTTAGTGATTGTATTGAGGCAATCAAAAATTATACCAATTGCAGTTATACACCCCTAAGGTGTGAGCTCCACCTTCTCCCCTCCATCCCGTCGTCACAGCAGGTCCTTTCAGTAAATGGGTTATTGACTTTATGGAGTGTCGACCCCCATCTGCTAATCACCACAAGTATATTATCATGGCCATCAACTATTTTACCAAATGGGATGAAGCCATGCCAACATTCAATAAAATCGCGGCTACTACAACCCTCATTTTCTTTAGCCATGTTATTGATTGATTTGGGGTTCCGAAACAATTGGTCTTTGACCATGGCCAACACTTTGAAGATGAGATATGGTGTGAGATATCCTCTTTTTTTGGCTTCAAACACAAACATTCGTCGTCTTATTACCCCCAAGGCAATGTATAAGTTGAAGTTGTTAACAAAATCCTTAAGAATATGCTTCAGCAGACAATGAATAAACATAAGACCAATTGGAATTTAATGCTCTTCACTGCTTTGTGGGCCTATAGAACTTCTGTCAAGAGTGCCACCGGGTTCACTCCTTTCCACCATGTTTTCAGAGAGGAGGTAGTCTTACTAATCAAGCGTGAAATACCCTCCCTCCACCTTATCGTTGAACTTCTCATGGAAACCCAACCTTTAGAAAAACGAATTATCATGCTTGAGTGTGCCAAGGAAGACTTTTGTGTTGCATTGCAAACCATTGAAGCAGACAAAAAGTGCACCAAAGCTCAGTATGACCGAAAATTCCACCCTCATACCTTCCATGAAGGCGACCTTGTTCTTGTTTATGACCAAGCTCATGATGTCCTGGGACAAAGAAAGTTTAAGCCATTATGGCTAGGACCTTACATCATCCATACATGTTTGGGCAAAGGGGCATACCCTTTAGAGGGTCCAGAAGGAGAAATCATTCCCAATCCTCAAAATGCACTCTACCTCAAGAAATTTTACCCATAGCATTTCTCATTGAAATGCGTGTACCTCTTTTGTTCTTCTTGCATTTAGGTAGTTTGCATTCCCCACCATATTATACATTGTCTTCTTGCGTCTTTTAGATGGATCCATCATCCACACCTTATATAGGTTATGCTAATGGTGTGATTCGCTTCACCAGGAATCTAGCCTTGGCAACTTGGGCCATTTTCACCCCCTTGCATTCGTTAGTCCACTATTGGATTTTCCATCAATAAGCAGGTCGAATATGATGTTGTGATAGGTCTGTTAGCCGATACTCTTGATCGTCGCATCCTCCACCTTCATTTTTGTCGTGATTCCTTGCTACTTGTCATGAAACAGAATGACGTTTATCATGTGCATAATCCTGTCCTATTTAGAAAATATTTATGAGTTTTATCCTATTTGAATCCATTACATTTAGTCATGTTCCTAGAGCCCAAAATCACTATGTAGATACCATTGCAAATAACATTCTAGATTGGAATTTATCACATGCATATACAATAAGACATCCGTAAACAAATGGCGAACCATAATTGTCACAAAAATATGCATAATCATAAATATGTATCATAATCCAGTGTTTAGATACCACTAGTCTAAATACATCTGACATGGTCATTCGCATGTTATCATAAAACAAAAATGTGTACCCACTTGTCACTATGCCTAATCACTATCATATGGAGGCTCCCGAGCTAATGGCCCCATCCCACCAGCCCATAGATCTCATACTTCCTAGCTGGTTATAGCAATGTATCACATGATTCCTGCCCACTCTGAGGGAAGACCAGTGCACTCATCTGTATACTAATCTTCTAGCTCATGCCACTCGTGCTTTGTCACCCTAGTCAGTAGCATGTTGAATCTACGTTGGAGATCCTCCAGTAGAGCATCACTCCCTGATCTCTGTTGTGATGTGGCCCCACCCTGATCTGTAGCCCCAGGCGCTACGGCTCATCCCGTGTATCCTACCAGCCTCACCGGTGCTATATTTGCATACCACAAAATTTAGAAATCAGTACCACATACACATATTTCTTAAACTATAAATGCATCAAATATATAACAACTTTCACTTACCATTTGGACCCCATGCTCGTCCTAACAGAAGTGGTAAGTTAGGATCCCCTTGATAATTCATGCCACTATACAGATAGTCATCTATGTACAGTCGAATTTGGTCCCAATGAGCAAAAAAATCAGGTCAAAATGCTTGTCCGACTCCCCCTCCTCCACCTCATCGCAACAACTTCCCCCAACGATGCATCCTGGGCTCATGTGGCCCCCCATCACGGATCTGAACATGAGGTTGAATAGTGGGGATCTTCTCGAAGAAGAGTGAACATAACACTATCCCAAACAAACAATTATCATTGGTCCTTCGTCTGCATAGTGTAAAATTTCATTTCAATGATGAAAACATCATTTGGGCCCACCCTTAGTAGGTCCCTATCAACACACTCATCGCTAGCATCATCTGACCCTCGGTGATATGGTGGAAGGCATGACTACCTAATATCTGCAACACCGCGGTGACTATAGCTCATTTCTAAAGACTCTATAGGTCACTGATTTCAATGGTCATTCCCTTTGCACGAATCCCTGGTACACAGGGGCTATCAACAAACTCACCTATATGCCTCCTACAAGGAAACACTGGATGTATCTCCCCTACCACTCCCAAGGGGGGAAATCCTGTCACAAAATACATGTCTTGGATTGTGGTCTCGATCTTATGCCACTATACTACAAAGGCCTCTTGATATGGGTTTGAGTAACTCACAATCCTTGACATCAAGGGCTCATCAAACCTCATCATAGGGTTCTCTAGGAACTTTAGCATGCCATATCCTGCCAAAACCCCCCTCACTGCTTGATTCCTTGAATCTCAAGTTGGAGGGGATCCAAATATCGTTCTCACTATACAACCTTTAGCTCTGCCATACCTGCAAAATACCATTATGTTTTTTCAACTCAGAGTCAAAGGTATGCATGTCTAGTACTTAGCTTCAAAGCACCACATACCACCAGTATTGCCTATCCTCTTAGCCCAAAACACAATTTTTTCCCTCAAAAATGTGCTAGATACACGTATGGGCCTAGTTTCTGCATTCCATAACACATAATAGGCCCCCAAAAGTACGTTGCAATGTTGAGGATGAGCAAGGGTCCCCCACAATGAACTAAAGCCCTAATCTAAAAGTCTAATCTATTAAAAATGGTGAGTAAGGTTAGGCCACCTACCTCCAAGTTGCAGATCCTGATTCCAATAGTCAATTTTTCTACTATAATCTCCACAAGATTTAGGGCCTTCTCCTCCTCTCCAAATTCTCCATAACTCAATATGAAAATGAATTGGATTTGGGGGGAAAAGGTTCTTTTATAGGAAAAACCCTAGCTTTTCTATTTCCCATTGTGACTAAAATGTAGCTCTGTTTGACGAACCTTCAACATCTTTGGAAATATATCATTGAGTTCTATAATGGGTCTCCCTTTGTTTTGGGTATTTTCACACTTCACCACGAAGTCATTTTTCCATGAGGCCTCACCTTGACACATAAGAACAGACCCACGCAGGGGTCTCAAGTTTTAACATCAAAAAACCCGCACAGGGGACCTAGACAAAACAAAACAAAACATAGCAAAAAACCTCAAACATCATCATATGAAACCTCTAGCTAGTGGCAAGGCGACACCTGGCAACCCAGTCATCGGTCAGGATGGACCCCCTGGAAGTCGTATGTAGGAGGTTCTTCAACAATTCGACACGCATACTCATACCAATCCTACTCCTCTGCTGACGTGCCGCGTGATATGCCACGAACTAGTTGAGTGCCAGCAGAGCTGCCTCTATTGCATGCTTGCTTGACGTGTTGCCCTGGATGTCATGAATTGCCTTCGTGCCTCCTGCTCTGCCCTCGGTGGTATGCTAGCTACCAACCAGCTCCTCGCCATGCGGGGTGGCACAGTTCTCAACCATCTGCTGCTTTCCTGGATCTCGGGCATTCCTGTTCCTTTGAGCAGCCCTCTACTGCTCACCGCTGTTTCTTGTCTGAGCTTCCTGCGGGTTAATTTCCTCAATGAAGGTTATGGTAATAGTGGCGGTAATGACAAGCCATGGTAAAGAACTATGGAAGAGAAATTAAGCCGTATGAGGAGAGGGATGAGGGGGAAGGGGAAAATTGGCAGTATGAACGGCAGCATTCATTCTGTGGTCACCATGGAGCTGAGACCGCCCATCTGCCAGAGAAGGTGCCATGGGAATGAGTATTGGATGGAGAAGAGGAGGGAGAAGCAGGTTCAGGGCTAGGCGTAGCGGGGGGACGAATGCTTCCGCCATGACTGCCCCCTCTTCTGCTGCACATGCGGTGTCGAATGCGCGCCATGATTGTATTAATCTCAGAGCTAACACTTGGGGAAGCAGAGGAATTTCTGGGACTGGAATGGCTGTTCAGAGGGAAAACAAAGGGGTTCTGAGCTTGATTCAACTTACAGTGGGTCGTTTGGGAGAAATGATACCCATTTCCCACATCCACGCAGCTGAGCAACCAACATCGTCTGCTAGTGATGGTGCGAGAGCTCGGCTCCACAGCCTGAGGAGGGCAGGAGCAGTTTATCAGGGGAGGGAAGAATGAATTATGGTCTGTGGAGGCCATATCCTTATGCTCGTTGTAAATTTTTCGACTTGAGCACCATAATAATGGTGCTTGCCAGTCGCCAGGAATTTGCCATAAATTGTCCTAAGAGGGGACGTGGGTAGCCATGTGGCCAAGCCGCCCGCCGTCCTCCAATCTAATTGCCATTAATTGCTTCATGATCACCCGCATCCGGGTTTATCTCAATACTTTGTTATAAATAGGAGGGTTTTCCATTAATTCTTCACCATGATCATTATCATCGTCACCGTTATCGTCTCTTTTATTTTGAGCTCCCATTTGAGTTCTCCACGTTGTTTTGGGTTTTTAACACATTAAGAGAGAATATCGACTACTAAAGCATCAAGGACATCAAAGGACCCATCCCACGGAGGGGGATTTGTAGACCCTTTTTGTAGATCTCCTTCAATAGGTGTCATCAATAAAAGAATGTATTCATCTTAAAGCATTTCCATTTGGGTTATTGCATTGGATATTTATATTGTTGTTTGCTGTTTTGGATTGTATGCTATTTTTTTTGTTATGGTTTTTCCACTTTTTATTGCAGATTTGAAGTGTAAGAAGCCACAAATTGTTATTAGGGTCACCTGTCACCTAGTGACTTAAGTGAAGTATTTTTAATACACCTTCCAAGAAATTTCATAGTAACAGTCTTCCTTTGTCATGATAAAGACAACTTTACAACAATGTGATGTGTCACATGAAAAGAAATTTGCGAAGATGTGACATGTCATCACAAAAAATAAATGACATTTGATACATCACATCATTACAAAGACTTTTCAATGTAATATGTTTCATCAAAAAATGCATCAATTAAATATGAAATGTAACATTGTGACACAATTCTTTTTCTTGTAATATGTCACATAAATGATAAAAAATATTCTCCATGCAATGTATCACATGAAAATGAAAATTATTGTGATATACAAAAGAGAAAATTATTGTGATACACAAAAGAAAAAATGGTATCACACAAAATATTAAAATCATTGTGCTATATAAAAAAACAAAATTTGAAGAAGTTTTAAGAAAAAATTATGAAAGGTAAAATTTATTTTTGCACAGAGACATTTTTTTTTGTAAGCCAACATGGTACCATTCATATTAAATCTAGTTAAAGCCTGTACAGACATACATTGGCCTCAACCCGCCCCGAAGGGAAACCGGGTATGTTGGCCATATTAGGTTTTTAATTGCCATCCAGAAACAAAATTTATTGAGTCTACTTGTCCAGGCTAAATAAAATACACATTCAAAGAGACTATCACTGTTTCCTATCTGCATTATGAAATATAACAAAAGGAGAGCATGCTCTCAGCTTCCTAACTAAGGAGACGGTTAACATATCTTGAAAAATCAGTCTGCCATGGCGCCTAGCTGATAATCTTCCCCCCTTGCTTCAAGAGTAAGCTTCTTTAACTGTTGTTGTATCTCATCAAGCTTGCTATCCTGCATCAGAAGGGTTATCTGGAGATTGTTCATCTCTTTCTTCAGGTTTGGGATGCCTTGGGCCAATTCTGCCATCTCCATAGCCACCTGTTCCATAGCTTTTGCTAGCAGCCTCTTCATTACCCAATACACATGGAGAGCCTGCTTGTACAGGGACATACGTCCTCTAGTATTTCCTGGTCTGGTAGCAGATACTCCCAGTCTTCCATTTTTGTTTCCGACTATTCCTGGGTCGTCTCCTCCTCCAACTACTCGATTATCTTCCTGATATCCGCGTGCGTTTCTTTACTATAAGCCCTCTCCGCATACTGAACCTGTCTACTCATCGTCTTCCTGCCTCGTCTTTTTCCTGCCGGTGGAGGGAAGCTCCGCTCCTGGTTTCCCGCTTGGCGTCTTCTCCCTCTTCCTCTATGACCCCTTCCACGTCCTCCACCAGCTTTGTTGCCCTCCCTTACCTTACTTCCTTGACCAATTGCACTTGAGGGGGATCCCATACAGTCTTCCTCTTCTCTCCCTCTGGCTTTCTTTTCTCTAATGTCTACCTCTTCTGGTTGCATGTCCTCCAAAGGTCTTCCTTTCCCCCTTTCGTTCCTCCTTCTTTGCATTTGACTGTCCTGTTCTGGGTTGTGTGCCTCCTCCATGCCCACCTAGTTCTGTTCCTTCTCTTCCCAGGAGTCTACCAAATTGCCTTCAATCCCCGAAGGTCTTCCTCCCCTGCTCTCAACCGTCACAATCTTTCTCATTCTTCTCTCTGTTATCTTACACTTAGTTTTTCTAGGGACGGGAGGTCGACCCCTCTGTTGTTCTCTCTCTGCTCTGCCTCTCGCTTTGGTTTCCACCTTCTTGCCCTTGTCTCCGCTCGCACCAAGGGCGTTAACTGCATACCTGCCCTTATACCTCCACCCGTATCCACTTCCTTTCGCTTGCCTCCCTTTCTTGTGCTGCTGAACCACCTCCCTCTGTCGCCTGCAATTGCCATAATAGCCCACTCCTCCTCGGCTTGCCTTCGTGCGAGCTGACCCTTGTCCCATCACTGGAGCGCCGTCACTTCCACCACCTCTAGCCTTCATAGTTCCCTCCCCATTGCTGTTTGTAATTATACCCAGTCTGCCAACCGTCCAGTCCACCTGCATTGCTCTCCTTGTGCAAGGTGGCTTATCATAGCCCCCCCTTGTCCTTTCATTAATCTCCTGTTTCGCCGCCTTAGTCACCCCGATCAGGGATTTGCACAGAGACATTATTGCTCAAAATGAAAACATACTCTAAAAACTAAATTCTATGTATGAAATCACAAAAACAAGGATAACAAGGATGGAAAAGTCTACTTGCCAAACTTAAGGAAAAAGTGTACAATTGAAATATCTCTTTTTTCAATACTCGTGTAATGGCGTAAAAAATACATTATTATAAGGTTTGTGAACAATTAAATATATGTGGATCATAGTTAAGAAAATATTTGATTTTGTATTTATTACAACTCTTGTAGATTAGGGTGTGGTGCCTATCTCGCAAAAGGAATGTTTGGTGCGATGTGACGTGTTGTAAAAAAATAAAATTCATTATAATGTGATATGTCGCAAGGAAATATATGTTTATTACTATGTGATATATCTCTAATAAAAAAAATTGTCATATTTTAATATATTTTTGTCTCTATTTGAAGCTCGATTTCTCATCACTACATTTCTTTTTTATTTTTATAACGTAATATGTCCTCAATTATATTTATTCAACAAATTCTTAGCAAACAAAGTAAATTGAAGGTTGCCTCACCAATATTTCATGTGCCTTAGCAAGGTGTGCCTCAGCAATTTTTCAAGTGATTCATTTCACATTGCTCTAATCTTAAATGGAATTATAAATTATAACATTTTCATCTCGACCTTTCAATGATGTATGTTTTACACCTTCAAAACTAATTACCAATAATTAATATATAATTTGTAAAATAAAATAATAAATAAATAAAGAAAACAAATTAATAGATATTATTTAAACCAAAATAATTATAATAAAACAAATAAAATATATTTGAATAATTTGTTATTCAAAAATTAATATTATTTGAGACTTGTTATGTCATTTCCCTTTGGGCAGTGATATTTAGTATCGGTGGAGGGATAATATTTTTGTTCGCGCAATGAATTTTTTTTGTTTCCAAAGTTAAGAATTGGTTTTCTTAATGTTTCTAAGGCTAATGTAAGCCCGTTGCTGGCACCATGGCTCTAATGTCTGAGGCTATACATAAGCCTTTGTCCTAATGGTTGTCCTGGCTTAAGTATTGTTAGTACAAGTGGAGCTGAAAATTTCTTTGTTTTGTTGTGCCAATGCTGAAATGCAATTTATGTTTGCAGTGGTTTGGAGAAATCCAGGGTATTCTCAGGAGTTTTCTGGTGACTATGTGAGAAACAAGAAATAGAGGCGACAACGGTTTGTAAGGTGTTTTTTTCTATTTCGTTCACCTGATATTTTGAGCTTTTTTGGTTGCTATTTTGGAAATTTTTCTACTTGATTCTTAACTGGATTATGCTGTAGGTTCTTGCTCATGGTTGCAAAACTGGTGGGCGTTTTGTTAAGCAGTTAGAGTGGGGCAATTATAGTGGTTTTTCGGTCGAAGTAATGATAATTAATTAATTAATGATAGTAAGTACCCGTCACATACATCTCTTTGTTTTTGCAGTTAATTGTTATATTAAAAATTTCAAAAAAATGTCAAATTAATTAAAAAAATAACTATAGGACATTAATGTTGAGAGGGCTAAAAATATTTATGTCGTCCTACATACTCATATATATTGGATTTATAAAAAAATTAGTCATAAAAAATGAGAGGACCAAATTTTTTTATTGGTTAATACATAATCATATATATTGGATTTATAAAATTCTTTTTCATATAGTAAGATTTGAGAGTAAAAAGTAACTATATGAATTTGAGGTTCAATGAATTCCACTAAGTGATGCTACATCATTGCTTGAATTCTCTTAGATCATTGCATATTTGTCATTTGTCATTGATAGTTGTTAGCTTTAAATATTGTCACATCAAATTTTTTGGACATTTTAGACAAAGTTTGACATAACCATTCACTGTGTTTATTAGGAGTGTTTTCTCTTCGAGAGAATAGAAGTGATATATTATCTTGGTTTACCTCATGTGTGTAGACATATAATATATCTATATTGCAATGTGGAGCAATTAGTAACACTCTTTTTAATGCATTGAGTTAAAGTCAGGCAAGCTATATGCAATATACTATTATTGTCAATGTTTCTTGTCATTATTTTGTCTTAGTTACTTTGAAGCATGCCATTACTTGTGTGGCATTGTTATTTTGTTTTGAAATGATGATAGCTAGAGATAAATTGGCTTGCAAGCACTATGTTAATGAACATACTCTCAGTGAGAGCCTAGGTCTTCCCAACCATAATGAGAATCTTATGAATTTTATAATAGTTAAAGACCCTTTTTTTTCCCAATGTTTCTATATTTGAAATATGCTTGGGTTAACAAATATTATATTGGTAGATTATAGTGTGTAGTGGTCATTCATGCATTTAAGAATTTACTTTTATTTTTTTCTTGTGTTCTTTGTGACAAAGCAGACTATTCACAATTGTGCTATTTTGAAAAAAATTTGAAAAAAAAAAAAGAGTGGGAGGCAAAGGAGAGAGCGAGGAGAGAAAACTACACTCTGTATAGAAAATTTCATAGTCTGCTCCAATAATACTTCTTGATTTAATACTCAAATTATTTTGTGCTTCTTCAACTATAATCAGAAATTACATTGGACAATTTGCATATTTTCTCATTGCCACTTATGGCAACAAAAAATGCTTTTGCGATACATGAATCATGTTTTGAAGAAATTGATTACAGATTATCTAGATTCCATTTATATAGGTTGCAACATTTCTACTACTACCCAGGAGATTGTCTTTTTGACTCATTTGTTGTTCTACTTCACTTTCGTTATACATCAGTTGAAATACGACAAGGAATTGTAAATCACTTTCACCATTGCTTACATTATGAACATGATGTTGCTATACAATCACTGCATACTGAATTGACTTCTGAATACCTTCAAGATCTCCATCGAGTTACTGATGTTGAGACATATTTGCAAGGATTGGCTACACCTGCTTCTGATTCTAATGCTTCAACAATTAGCTTGTGGGGAGATGCTTTTTGCATCAAATGGTTTTCTAATTGGTTGTCAATACCAATCAATGTTTGGTTATTTACAAGTGGAAAACCATATCTCCGCTTCAACCAATATATCCATGGCTATCAATTTAATATTTTATTGCATAACCAAAATCTTGCATGTGGCCACTTTGAACCACTTCTTCAATATCACACAATGAACATTGTATCACCAAATTATATATCAATTTCTCCATGCATTCCTGCACATTATTCCTCTTTTGTACAACATGACATGGTGTCCATTAAACAAATGTTGTTAGAACAAGGATTCTTGATTCATGATCACATTGTCGATGATTGTCATGACTCATTGTTCAATTCTATTTGCACAGTTGCACCTTGGTTTGACATGTTTTCCATCAGAAAAACAATTGCACAAACCTTCTACAATTTCTATAGTCAGAATGATGTTAGAGCTATCAAATACTTGCAAAAGCACCTTGATACCAAAACGATTGAACAAGAGCAATGTGTAAACAATTGGCAAAGTTATATTATCAACCTATCAATGCCATATGCAAATGGACACATAGAGGGAAATCATTTCTCGATCCAATGGATATGTGAAATACTTAATATTAACATCTATGTTTGGGATCCAAGTATCAGAGATATTTCTTTACGATTCTACTCATCAAATGTTGCCTCAAATTTACTTTATCTTATGCATTTTCCTATATCCACATCACATGCACACTTTTATGCACTTTTGCAAATTAGTAGTGTTTATAGTGTCAATGATTCACATAACATAGATACACGTCTCCAACAAATATTGGGAACACCGAATTTTAATGCCATTTCAAGTCTTACACCCAAACAACATTTACACATACAATGCAATGTTGTTGCACCATGTAGCCAACTAGACAAGGGTTTCATTGACAATAAAACATCGACGAGCAGGAAATATGTTAGGTTGTATAAACATTGCACGTTATCAAAACAAGAGTCTCTTTCTTCATTATTCAATGACCACCATGGGAAGGCAGTACTTGTTCTTCCTTTCAACAAATCCAATAAGCATCCTAGTCAATTGAATCATTTGAAACATGAAATACATGCATATGGTTCTTTGCAATCGCAAGAACCATTTGCAATCGATTAAATCAATTGAGGCATATTTGCAGTCCATACAAGACACACCTACCCATGTATGTTGTGTTTGTGATAGATTGCATTTTGAGAAAGATATGTAGCTTTTGTGCAATAAAACATTGGAAACTTTTCATGCACTCACAACTACAGCTGAGGCAAAGCCAACGAACAAATTTGCAAATTTTGCAATATTGCAATAATCAATGGAAAATTGCCTAAATTTTCATCGCCTTTACATATCCACCGAAACAAAAAATTAATTTCGGTTGCAGAGTTGACAACTTTGGAAGAGAGATTAGTGGCACCAAGAATGACCTTTGCACAAATATGACAACTTACAAAAGATCGCAGATAGGACTAACAGGCACAATCATAAATGTTCCTTCTGATTTGAACAAAGTTCAAAGAACTCTACCTAGAAGTATTGATGATCGCATGACAATTGCGATAATGCTTAAAAGAAAAATAGAATACAAGAATGCATATTTGTCTGGAAATGTTCGACAAAAAAAAGTAATGATTGCCTTATGCGACTTGTGCAATACATCTCTTTACAAAAATGAATAGATAGTGATAAACAATGAGTGGAAAGATCATTTTAATCAGCATAAACAAAATCATGAGAGCGTTAGCCCAGAAGTTCATGAAGCAGAATCACTATGTCTTGACAATGATTTAGAACCAAAATTAGAAACACTTGTGCATGGTTACTCAGAATCACACTTAATCCATGATCTTGATACAAAAATATTGCAAATTTCACCTTCCGAAGGATACAAGCCATTGGGTATCTTCCAGGACAAGTTCTCTGAAGAGCTTAATTTCCCAACGTTGTTTTATGGCTCTAGTCGGCCTATTGATGTGGTCAATCGCCTCTCATATCAACAAATTGCACAATGGGAAGTATTGCACAAGTATGAAGACTTCTCAACACATGTTACAAATATATTTTTTAAGGCAATTCATATATTGATAGACCAGGTTTCCAGTTCAGCTTGGATTTCAATTCACAAAGGAGAGCTAAGAGGGAAAAAACTAGTAGCTAGAGATGTCAAGTATCAAAACAACCTTCAAAAATTTTTGCAATCACCAATTGCATATCAATGTCTAAAAATAATTCGCACATCTCCTGACTACTTTGAAAACATATGAAAAGACATATTTGCAATGATATGTCAACTTGGTCCACCAACATTTTTTGTTACATTCACTAGTGTTGAGCACATTTGGGAACCATTGATAGATGCATTGAAGACACAAACTTGTACTAGTTCAACAAACCAACTTAATGATACTTCGAATGAATGCATAGAAAAGTTGATCAAAAGTCACCCAGTTATTTGTAGTCACTATTATAGACACAAAATCTCATCCATGCGCACTTTGATCACAAAAAACAATGAACTATTTGGGCAAGTGGAAGACTATTTTTTTATCACAGAGTTCCAGAGCAGAGGAACTGAACATGACCATGGATTGCTTTGGATTAAAGATGCACCAATATATCAACATTCTCCTGAAATTGATGTTATTTCTTTCATTGATAGCTATTTGACTTGTGATTCAACAATGTTGTCAGATCAAATGATTCAAATACAAACTCATCATCACACAAAAACTTGCAAAAAACACAAACATTCTAATTGTAGATTTGGTTTTCCTTTTCCACCAATGCATGAAACTTGTCTCTTGCAACCTTCATGCAATAGTGATAACAAAAATCAAGAAATGAAAAAAAAACTTTCTTCTCTCTTACATAACAAGGTGTACCCAAAAGACATGATATTTGATACCTTTTTGGCCAATCTTGGTATTACAAACAAAGAATATATATTGCTCCTTCACTCTTGCATTGTTCGGCCCATTATACTATTGAAAAGAAATCCTTGCGATATTTGGATAAATGCATTTGCAAAAAAAATCCCTCAATTGTGGCAAGAAAACATAGATGCACAATTTATATTAGATGCCTATGCTGTTACAACATATTGTAGTTCCTATATGACAAAAATGGACTGCACAATGACATCTGCCTTTAAATGAATTTAGGAAGATTGCTTGTCTAACAATAGTGGAAAAATTGAAACTATTCATAAACTTGGAAATGCATTATTGAATTTGCAACAAATGTCAAGTAGACAAGCTATTCACATTATACTCTCATTGCCTTTGTACTCATCATCTAGAAAAACGATTTTTATTAACACTGCTCCAGCTGAAAAATGATCATATGTGCTTAAAAGGCTTGGTCTCTTGAAACATGAACATGACAACTCTAAAGATATTTTGTGCAAGTCAATCATTGATAAATATGTGGCCTGACCCATTGAACTTGAAACAATTTTCCTAGCAGAATATGCTTCTTGCTATTTAGTTGGGAAAAACAGAACCAAAAAAAAAATGCACATGTGTCATATGATTCATTTGATACAATGAACAAAAGGACCCTGAAAACCATTATAGAGTGAAAATGATGCTTTATCTTCCATATAGAGAATCTGAATGCACTCTTAAAAATGGCAATGTGACCTGGACCGAAGCATTCTTGTCTCAAAAGAACATTGTTTCTGCCACCAAAAAACATTTTTTCCATTTAATATCTCCATGGGTGACATTGACCTTGCTTCTACGAAGCACTTGTACTCAACCTCCCATCAGAAAATGACACAAGCACTTGTTTCCATGAAGAATATGATATTCAACATGATCTAATGCAAAAAATGCAATCTAGAAACATGGATATTGCAAGTGAAAAAAAAATGAATATATCAAGCATCCTTTTGTTTTGAGCACAACATCATATCATGAACTTAGAAGAAAACTAAACAAAGAACAACAATTTATATTGAAACAAATAGTGCTATGGAAAAAAAATAACCCAGGAAAATGACTTACTTCTTTATCACTGGAGGTGCAGGCACAGGAAAAACATTCACTGCACAAGCACTTTATCATGCATTGATGCGCTACTATAACAAAGAGCTTGAAAGTGACCCCCTTAAGAGAAAAGGCTTGATAGTTGCATTCACTGGCAAGGCTACATATATTGCAAATGGTGTCACAGTGCATTCGGCTTTGCACCTACCACTGTCATCTTTTAACATGATGCCATTGAGTTCTAATACACTTGATATGTTAAGAAAGGAATATGCATGCCTTAGACTTTTTCTCATAGATGAAGCATCATTGATTGGTTCTCAATTGCTATATAACATTGACAAACGTCTTCGTGAAATCATGCACACACCAACCACACCATTTGGAAACCTTGACATAATATTTTGTGGTGATCTATGCCAAGCACAACCTGTTCATGATCATTGGATATTTGAGCATCTAGGTCTTAAAGCAACTAGTATTCCTTACAACTTTTGGAAAGACAATGTCACTGCTTTTGAGCTAAAACAAGTGATGCGGCAAGAAAACAAAGAATTTGTGTTTGTATTAAATAGACTTAGAACTTGTTCACATACTATCAACGATATTGAATATTTGAACAAGAATTGTTATAGATGCCCACCAAACGATCCGACATTTCCATATTTTTTTTACTTGAACAAGGACGTGCAAAAACACAATGAAAAAATGTTATGCCTCATCGACGCAAAAACTATAACATTGAGTGCAAATGACAAAAGAGTTAGATCATTAAACATAGATAGCTACACCAACACCAAAGTGAAATTTCCAATTGTCATTTTTCTAAAAGAGAATATGCTCATTGAATTGATTGGTGGAAATTATGATATTAAAGATGGCTTGGTCAACGGAGCTGAAGGCATTTTCAGAGCATCCACAACAACTGAGAATGGTGCAATTTGGATTCAATTTCTTGATCCAACGGTTGGAAACATCCAATGAAAAAAATTGAAACATTTTTTCACAAATGACATAATGTCTAATTGGACACCTATCACCAGAGTCTATAGACATGTCCAATAAAAAAACAACCATAGTTACACAAGAGAACAATTCCCCGTTCAACTAGCATGTGCACAAACCATACATAGATCATAGGGCTTGACAATGGATAGATTGGCATTTGACCCAAAAGGAGTTAGGCAACATGGACTTGTCTACACAACACTTTCACGTGTCAAAAATATTGAATCCTTGTATCTAATAAACAAACTAGAACAAAGAAACTTCAATCTCTCTAACAAAGTTGCTATTGAGCTACAAAGACTTAGAGAAAATGCTCCCTTGCAACTTGAATATAGTTTACAGTCAACAAAAACAAATGGCTACTTCAAAATATGTTCATTGAACACACGAAGCCTCTCATTGCATTTTGAAGATATTATTGCTGACTATGATCTGATGAATGCTAATATCCTTTGTTTCCAAGAAACAAAAACAAGTGTGCCTCCACCAAATCCAATGTTTGCAGAAAAATATAATCACATACAACTATTGCATTTGCATGGCATTTTGACATGTTACACAAAAAACCTCACAATTCAGAATGTCTTCATGTACAAAACAAATCATATTGAATCAATAATTTCTTTATTTCATTTTCCAAAAAGTGTTATTGTCGATTGCAAATGTCTATTGTACACCAAATGCAACAACTGAGGAAATCATTGATTTGATCAAATACATTTTAAAACAAGTGCCAACAAACTATCAAATCGCTATTGTTGGTGACTTCAATCTGGACATGCTACATAATAGTTATGGACAAAAAAAACTATTGTCATTTATGCAACAAAACAATTTCAAATTACAGACAACAACAACAACAACTGATTATGGCTCGATGCTTGACCACATTTGGAAAAATATTGCAAATAGATATGTCTCCTTCGATGTTTTTGATGCTTATTGGACAAACCATTGCACTATCTGCCTCACCGTACCTTCATTGTACACTTGAACTAGAATTCCTATGTTGATTTGACTAAAGGCAAATGTCCAATGCTCATGTTTGTTCTCAAATATTTGACACTAAAAAAACAAGGATAACAACATATGCATCATATCTAGAGAATCTTTGTTCTCAAATATTTGACACTAAAAAAACAAGGATAACAACATATGCATCATAGCTAGAGAATCAAACATCTAGTTAACCCATATTTCAATTTAATTTACATGTGGAACTTGTACAATCTCATCTATAGACCACTATTCAAAAGCTACAAAAAACACTACAAATAATTCGTCATCTATTACAATAATTAAGTTTGAACTTCGTCTTTAAGCTCTCCATATTGGCAAATATACAATACTAATAAATTTTCTCTTGGCCTATCCAATAGCCATAACTTTTGAATTTAATGACAATTCATTTCAACTTAGCTTTCCTACTATCTGAAACAATTGCATCCAATAGACATTGTCTCATAGTCACATGAAGGGCGCTTTGCACCTATCAAGTATGGAACAATATGACAGGTACAAGAAACTATGCCATGTTGTATTATTACAAAAGGCTTTTTACATTGTAAATCATTTTACTTTATTTCTACTCCTTTCATTATCATTGCACACATGCACAAACTACACTTCCAAAACTCATTGCACTTGGATTTTGACACTCAATTTTCTGCACATTAGATCCCTCAAGCACCCAACCCACTTGGATTGCCATAAATATAAATATTTAATATTCATTGTTGACATGTATACCATGGTTAACATATGCATGTGTCTTCTTGTACAATCTATAGCTATAGTTGTTACATATATATCAATATCTACACTGCTCTTTAAAATGTAAATTGACTTTTTTGTTTGTTTGTTGTATACATTTGCTCATTTACATTTTTTTATCTATTGAGCAACCTTGTAAATAATTTTTCTTACAATATTTTCTTCCTTTAACTGTGGCTCTTGCATCTAAAACACACTATGCACTAGCCTTCAAATATCTCGTTTGATTTCTAAATCACATGTTAGATAAAACTTCCAATCATTTTTTCTTTTTCCTTTTTCTTTTTTTCCACAAATGCCTGAACATTAATACAAATAGCACCTTTTCAAAAGATTGTCTATGTGTCTTCTTGTTCAGTCTTTAGCTATATTTACTACATCTATATCAATATCTACACCGCTCTTTAAAATGTACATTGATTTTTTAATTGGCTATTGTATATAACTGCTCATTTAATTCTTTAATTTGTTGAACAACAGTGTAAATAATTGTTCTTCCAATAATTTTTTCCTCCTCCTGTGGTTGTTGTGTCTGAAACACACTATGCACTAGCTTTCAAATACCTCATTTATTAGGAATGTTTGCTCTTAGAGAGAATAGAAGTGATATATTATCTTGGTTTACCTCATGTGTGTAAACATATAATATATCTATATTGCAATGTGGAGAAATTAGTAACACTATTTTTAATGCATTGAGTTAAAGTCAGGGAAGCTATATGCAATATACTATTATTGTCAATGTTTCTTGTTATTATTTTGTCTTAATTAGTTTGAAGCATGCCATTACTTGTGTGGCGTTGTTATTTTGTTTTGAAATGACGATAACTAGAGATCAATTGGCTTGCAAGCACTATGTTAATGAACATACTCTCAATGAGAGCCTAGGTCTTCCTGGCCATAATGAGAATCTTATGAATTTTATAATAGTTAAAGACCTTTTTTTTCCAATGTTTCTATATTTGAAATATGCTTGGCTTAACAAATATTATATTGGTAAATAATAGTGTGTACCAACAATAGCAATAGCAATGTACCAATAGTTAAATCAATAACAATGTACCAACAACTAGGACTAGCAACAATTTTGTACATCAGTTTATTGCCACTACGGGGATTTGATATAATGTTATGAATATTGTTTATGAAATTGTTCTTGTAGTTGCTTCTTATGAATTACTACAAAATTATTTTACTACAATAATTATTTCTTTTTTCCAACAATCAATATTCTATTACATATTACAACGCACTTCAAATCCTTGCTTAGTACAAACAAACCATTTGTTTCTCATTGTATTGTTTTTCTTTTTGATCTTTTGGCTTTTGGTTCTTTCTCCTCCATATTTGTCTGCCTCCAAAATTCATGGCCTCTAACAAATTTGGTTATTTTGAAATAGATAGATATTTACCTTACATGCATCACAAGTACCTATATCCAATGTACAACTGTGCTTTGCCTTTATTATTGTTTCAATCTTAACAATCAACAAAAAAACATTAAAAAAAATGTTCAATTCACTGTTATGTTAATTCATTTACAAGATATCTTGATCGTATTTGAACTTTTGCCAAATTCTTTACAGCTTTGGGAACAAAAAAATCGGGAAAACAAATGATTTGATCTCACAAATATTTTTTCTTTTTACACTATTTTTTGGATTCTTTTTTCATTTATTCTTATACAATTATGTCAGATTTTAAGTTATTCCTTTGGAACTAATGTTAGCAAGTCATTGACATGTTTCATAGTACCATGGAAAACAATAAGCCTGGTTCGCAGCTGCCAGATGCACAAATGACAAAAGAGAAAGATACAAAGAGGTGAGATTGCTTACTCTATTTAGCAATATGCAGTTTTCCCGACAACTGGTTCTTTATGTCAAATGTGAATTTATGAACATTAACTGTTTTTTTTTTAATTACACAGATTAAAAACTGTGCAAAGCATTCCTTGCTCAATTATACAATTATGCACAGGTGCACACACACATGCTTTTGTAGGTGATGTCCTTGTAGTGTATGGACCAGGGAAAAACAGAAATCAAAATTCACCAGTCAAAACACAATTAGTGCATGCAGATCTTGTAGACAAAAGTGGTCAACTGATAATTACAGTCAATATAAGCAATAGTCTTATAGACAAATTCCGTGACAAGCTTTGTCCTGGAAAAAGTATTTGTATTACAGAATTTGCAGTGAGAAGAAAAGGGCTCTATGAGAGAGGAGATGAAAAAAATTGTATAGTCTTAACTGAAAAAAGTTCAGTGCAAATAGTGCCCCAAGTTTGTAACAATCATAGGCTAGCTCCAGATACAACAATAAAAAATCTTCTTATGTCAAATGAGACATATCCAGTTGGTTCTGTTGCAGTTGTTGTTATAGCATGCCACCAAAACAATAGACAGTTTGAGCTCAACATCAAAGATGGTGAGACTACCCATGATACAACTATTGTAAGTCAATTCTTACATGAAAACGTTCTCCAAATTCTATTGCACATTGATCAACAATTATTGCTATGATTTTTCTTTCTTTGTCAAATGACACAAAAAAACATTTATGTTTTCATATTTGCAATATTCGATAACTCTAATACTCAAAACTTTGCATTCAATGACAATTGCAATTGAACGAAACTTACAAAGAAGACTTCTTGGCAATAAAGCATGAACTTGCATCTAAAAACAAAGCACTTGATCTATTCAAGAATATTGTCAAATCTTCTTATGTCAAATGAGACATATCCAGTTGGTTCTGTTGCAGTTGTTGTTATAGCATGCCACCAAAACAACAGACAGTTTGAGCTCAACATCAAATATGGTGAGACTACCCATGATACAACTATTGTAAGTCAATTCTTACATGAAAAAATTCTCCAAATTCTATTGCACATTGATCAACAATTATTGCTATGATTTTTCTTTCTTTGTCAAATGACACAAAAAAAAAACATTTATGTTTTCATATTTGCAATATTCGATAACTCTAATACTCAAAACTTTGCATTCAATGACAGTTGCAATTGAACGAAACTTACAAAGAAGACTTCTTGGCAATAAAGCATGAACTTGCATCTAAAAACAAAGCACTTTATCTATTCAAGAATATTGTCAGAAATGGCCCAAAAGGATGCCAAATGCTACAATCTGCAACAACAACTTTCATTGATGTTCTTAATGATAGTTGTGCAAAAGAACATCTGTTGTCGTTCATTAAATCAACAACACATGTATTTAATTGCTTTTACATTTTTCATTCTATGGACATCTAGTCTTCTGTTCAAAATCCTTATATTTTGTCTATCAAATCATATCAAACCTTAATAATTAAAGTCATTTTTGAAACAGGTGCAAGGGACACTCAAAGAAAAGAATGTTTTCTCACCACCTTATGAGAAAATTTGTGCTCAATGTTCAGATCCCATGCTTCCAAATTTAGTGAATTGCATGTTGTGCAAAGAAAATACAACAACTACATATCGTCCGACTATCGATTGCATACTAGAGACATGTGACAACAAAATAGATTGCAAATTGCAAATGCCACAACTCCAACAACTCTGTCCAATAATTGCTAACACAAGTTTCCAAGAATATATGGAAAACATATCATCCACAATGTTCAATTTGTGAAAGTTCTCTGTTCATGGCATTTTCACTTTGACAATCAATAACATAATTGTTGACATCAAGCTACTCTGAAAAAACTTTTGTTCAATTGTGATTCCTCTGGCTTGACTGCTCTTAATGTATGTGTCTTCCTAGAACAATGCATCATTGATAAGTTCATTTATTTATTGAATACTTTGAATAACATAAATCTTGTATTAGCATTTGTTTTATTGCACTAATATTTATCTCTTGCTCATTGTCACAGATTAACTTGGACAAACCCAGATTTTGTTGCAATGCCACTTGGAAAAACTTTGTCAATTGCAGAAGAACTTGTTAGTACCAGTGACAATGACATGCATATTCATTGCACAATGTTGTTCTTGTACAAATTTGTACCATATATGTTTTTTTAGCAAACAAACGCCAGAGGAGACAATGTTTTTTTCCCTATGCACTAAAGTAATGAATCTTATAGCTACATTGTTACTTTTTTTTTTCTCCTTGTAGACAAATGTAATATGATATCACTAGAATTGTTGCTATTGACAAATGCTCAATCTATTTACTCTCATGTGTTAATTCATATGCTCAATCTATTTACTCTCATGTGTTAATTCATATGCTCAATCTATTTACTCTCGTGTGTTAATTCATATTGTTTGTGCGTCAACATCCAATGGATTTGTTTATTCTGTCTTTTGGTACAATATTTTTATTTTATATCTGAGTTATGTGCACAAATGCGAAGATTAAAACTATAATGAATTTTTGGTTTTTAAATGCCTCAATTTTACTGTGGATCACGAGATGCCTTTGTAACCTTGTTTCGAGAATCGTTGCTATCTTTTTGTGCAGGAATAGTTTATACCGTGTTTACTTGCCACTTGAAATTTGCAGGTTATGCATTAGTTAGACTTCAACAAATTCACATATATATGTTGCCTTATCCTTTTCGTAAAAGTTAAATTTGAATACAATGTTGTACAAGATTGTTTGAAAAGTGAATATAAATCTAAAACTCATGTGCTGTAGCTTTTGTAAACAAGCCTGCTAAAAATACTTTGTGAACTTTTGTATTGTTACAAGAATCCTTGCTTTAATAATATTTTCTTTGTTATTGATTTTGACAGTTCATATATTTTCCAGACCTTGTAGTCTTATGAGGTTTTGATTGGGCTTGTTTCTAAATCTGGAAACGCACACACAAGATTCTTAAGTCGATTTTGAGTTTTAGTTATGAACAACTGGACTATAGTTATATTTTGCATAAAGAATTTGCTTTCCATAACTTAGCATATGTGTTTTTTTGCACCAGAGAATTTGTTTTCCAAATATAAAATCTGCTACTTTCTCAAACAAAGAGACAATTACAAAAAAACCAAAAACAAAACACTAAATATTTATTTTTTTATTTGGCTTTTTGTGAGAACAGAATTTGGCCAAGTCACATAATTTTAGTAGTTTGATTTTAATCTTGAATTGAAAATAAAATCTTCTTTATTTCAGAATTCCAAAATTTGGCAAATTTCCCATGTTACTACCAAACAAAAGCCACGTGGCAACAATGTACAAGAGCAGTGACATTTCCACCAGGCGGCTCTTGTTTTAATTGTAGTCATCAATGCATCGTATGATCCCTATGCAATTTTTGTAAAATAAAGTATTCTACAAATGGTTTTTCCTCTATTATTTTACAATGATTATAATATTTTTTACACTAGGGCATTACAATGAGGGATTTGCAATAAATGGCTCACGAAATGGATTTCATGGAGTTTTTGGCCTAAAAAGGAACCTGGATATGTTTTCTTAGCATGGTTGTTGTTTCGTTTAGTTTCGTCATCTTCTATATGATTTTTCATACCCTCTCCTTCCATTCTTTCCAATGCCTTTTCGTCCCCTTTCTGATGGTCTAGTTCCCTATAGTGGAGTAGCTCCAAGTTAGATCCACATGGAGTATGATCAACTAGACTATGAAGATAGTCCATATCAATAGTCTAATTATGGATTATTAAATGTTGGGTGGTTTTCCCTGCTTTTAGTGCATGTAGTTAGGCCTCCATATTTCCCTTCTCTAAAAATTTATTTGGATCCTATTCTCAGCCAATGGCATGTGGCATTTCATCAATATTCCATCCCATGTGAAATTGTTCTAGTCCTATAGGGGACTTTTAATACCCATTACTCTAGTGGTCCTCCCTTCCCCCATCATTTCTCCAACAGTAGTCCCCTAGAACTTTGATATGGAAAATTTGTAGCTTCTTGCTACTTGATCTGTTGATGCTAACAATTAGTCGTTGCCTAGGAAAAAAAAAGTGTATCATGCCAAAATAAAGGAGGGTATCGATGGTGGTAGGTAAGGATATTAGTTTGTAGGCCTAATCCTAGATTCAATTCTCCAAAATCGAGTGGGTTTGAAGTCTCATCACTGAAAGCATAACATAAGGTAATTATATATACATTCAAAACAGAAAGAAATTTATTATATCTAGGGCATTTATAGTGGGTAATATGCTTGTAAATCCTTGCTAGTGATAATCCTATTCTTTAATGCTAGAGGGGTGCAGGGCACTTGTAAGTAGATAACCCTAAAGAGATTGTTCAAATCTCACAACTTATACATTATTATTCTATAGGAAACTATGGTTGATGTTGCTCATGCTAGATCAATTATGGAATTCTTTCTAAATGATTGGCATTTTTCTTCTATGGATGAAGAAGGGATTTTAGGTGGCTTGATTATGGATTGGAGCCTTTGCTTTCTTTGCTATCCCTTATTCATCCTTTCACTCTTCCATAATAATTAAACTATTGGCTAAAGAAATATGTTTAAACTTGGTTATCTACAATTTTTTGGCCCTTATTCAAAGAGAATCTCATTATGGAAAGGGATTGTAGGTTCTAGGCTTTTAAATGCTCCTCTTTTGATTCTTGAAGGTGCTTAAAATTTACATTATCTATGTGCGAATTATGGTGGTTAAACCGAGGTTAGATCAATAGTGTGGATTCTTCTCTACATTTTTGGAAAATTTTCACTTGGTTGATGTATAAAAAGTAAAATTATTCCCAACATGAAGAAATTTCTTCTCAAATAATGAGGTGGTTTCTAAGAGGCTAGATCGATTTTTAGTTTTGGAAGCCCTATTGAATCCTCCCTTTGGGTCAAAATCCAAAGTTTCTTTACGTGATTTGTCAGACCATATTCCTATCTTATTTAGAATTGAGCTCGAAAATGATAAGCATATTCCTATGTTTAAGTACAGTCACTCGGTTCATGAAGTAGATTTTAGAGCATTGGTGAAGGACTCCTAACACCCGCTTGTTTTCTCTCCCTCTGCCCTATATATGGTATAGTATTTTAGAATATTATATGCATTAAATGAGTTGTAAAAAAAATGGATTGGCCCTTTCAAGGAGAATGTAGGTTTTAACCCCGTACAGAAATTACCTGCATACAAATTCTAAAACACAAAAAATAAACAATAGCGAGAGCATAACACATAAAACAAATGTACACAGAGATTTTCCCCTAGATCCCAAAACCGAGACTACGAGATTGATTTTTCATTATATTCTTTTCAATGTTACAATACATATATATACATGCTGAAGCATCCAATACCATGGATCGAAAACCATCGCGCCCAAAACCATGTGCAAAAACCATGCACAAAACCATAGGTAAGTTAGCCCATCTAATATAGGGTCCAAAAAAAAAAATTCCCCGGGCCGCTGCCCCAAACCTCGTAGAGGGGGGCTAACCGCCCCCCTCAAACCCCCCGCTATGCAATCGGCGCAATGAAGGGGGGGCTCCGCCCCCCTTCTAACCCCCCGGTTAACTAGGCTAGCTAGTCGTGGAAAGAATATAACACAACCCAACATTCTCCCACTTGTTGTTTTCTTTCCACAACGGGCCATAGGAGAGATTAGTCATTTATCCAACCCTACAATGCCCATTGTTTCTATACACCAAGAGAACTTCCCAGAGCTCACAGATTTTGTCAATGCATCTGCAGTATTCTTTAAAGTTTCCACCTTTACCAGCAACACCTTTTTGTCTTCTATCATATCCCTCACAAAGTGATATTGAACATTAATGTGCTTTGACTTTGAATGATAAGCAAGGTCCTTTGCCAAGAAAATTGCACTTTGGATGTCACAGTCTATCCTTATAGTTCTCTGTACTAACCCCATACTTGAACACAATCTCTACAACCAAACTGCTTCCTTGCTTGCATGAGTGGCTACCATGTATTCTGCCTCTGTAGTTGATAGTTCCACTACAGATTGTTTCTTACTCATCCAACTCACTGCACCTCCTCTGTAGTTGATAGTTCCACTACAGATTGTTTCTTACTCATCCAACTCACTGCACCTCCAAATATGTTAAACACATACCCACTTGTAGATCTTCTCTGATCGAGATCTCCAACCCAGTCTGCATCAACAAAGCCACGAATATCCAACACTCTATCTAATCCTGGTCTTCCCTTGTAGCATAAACCATAATCACTAGTGCCACACAAATACCTGAAAACCCGCTTCACTGCTGTCCAGTGCTCCTTCCCTGGTTTTGACATAAACTTGCTCAATACTCCCACTGCATGTGCAATGTCAGGTCTAGTATATACCATCACATACATCAGGCTACCAACTGCACTTGCATATGGAACACGGGACATGTCGTGTTCCTCTTCTTGTGTCTTGGGACACTGTTCAGTAGATAGCTTCACACCTACAGCAATAGGGACCTTCACCGATTTACTATCCTGCATATTAAACTTCTGCAATATTGTCTCGACATACTTCCTCTAGTTTAACCATAGCTTCTTCTTTGCCCAATCTCTTTTAATTTCCATGCCCAAAATATAGTTTGCAGCACCAATATCTTTCATGTCAAATTTGGAGGACAATTGGGTCTTCAAATCCTGGATAATTTCTTTGTCATTTCCAACCAACAACATATCATCCACATACAAGACCAGATAAATAACACGGTCACCAATTAATTTAAAATACACATAGTGATCTGCTTTGCTTCTGGTGAAGCCAAGTCCCTGTATAAATGTATCAAATTTCTGATACCACATCCTTGGTGATTGTTTTAGCCCATACAAAGACTTTTTTAACTTGCATACCAGTGCTTTCTTACCCTTCACCGCAAATCCTTCAGGTTGCTTCATGTAGATCTCCTCTTCCAGATCCCCATGAAGAAATGTACCTCAAAATCAAAAGCAGCAACAACAGACAAAAGTAATCTAATAGAAGCTACCTTGGCAACAGGATAAATATCACCAAAATCAATTCCCGACACCTGGGAATAACCCTTTACTACCAACCAAGCTTTGTATTTCTCCACCTTTCCTTTTGCATTTGTCTTCTTCTTGAACACCCATTTGCTTCCTATGGGTTTCCTTCCAGCCGGCAACTCCACCAAATCCCAAGCCTCATATTTGTGCAATGATTCCATTTCATCAACCATGACCTCTTTCTAGAGTTTTCCATCCTCTGAATCTACTGCATCCTTCACAATTCTGGGATCATCATCAGTAATAGATAAAGAAAAATTTGAACAGAAAGCAGATGGAGTATACCTTTCTAGCTACCTTCTTTCTCGAACTGATATTCTCACAACAAGAGTTTGTGGATGTTCATCTTCTGAATCCTCATCTGCTATAGAGTCTGATTCTTCCTCCTTTAGCTCAAACTCTATCTTCTCAGGTTCCTTTGGATGGACTTCATGTTTAATAACATCTTTCACCTCTCTAGACACCACATCTCGGTTGTACACAACCTTCCTTGTTACTGGGTTCCAAATTTTATAACCCTTTAAACCATCCTTCTACCCAATAAAGATGCACTCTTCATATTTATTATCCAACTTTGTTCTTTTCTCCTTTGGAACATGTACATATGAATCACATCCAAATACCCTCAGATGTGACAGAGAGGGTTTCTTACCAGTCCATACCTCTTGTGGAGTCGTATCCTCCAATGTTGATGAAGGTGATCTGTTGACCAGGTAACATGCAGTCTCCACCACCTCTGCCCAAAATTCCTGTCCTAACCCGGCACCATTAAGCATGCTTCTTTCCCTTTCCATCAACCTCTTGTTCATTCTTTTTGCAACTCCATTTTGCTCAGGTGTGTATGGAGTAGTCTTTTGTCGTGCTATACCACACTTCTTACATAATTCTTCAAATTCCTTCTTTCAAAACTCTCCACCATTATCTATCCTTAGCACCTTTATCTTATTCTCTGTCTGGTTTTCCACCAGAACCTTAAATTCTTTAAACCTGTCAAAGACTTTAGATTTCTTCTTAAGGAAATATATCCATGTATTCTTTGAGAATTTATCTATAAATGATACATAGTACATAGACTTACCCAGTGATGGAACCTTCATAGGTCCAAACACATCACTGTGCATAAGCTTTAATATCTGTTTCACCCTCTTACCACCAGAGGGGAAACTCACCTGATTCTGCTTCCCATATACACAATTTTCACAGAAATCAAAATCCAGAGAGCTATTAGTCATACCTTCTACCATATCTTTACCATGAAGTATTAGAAGGCCCTTCTCTCCAATATGTCCAAGACTTTGATGCCATAACATGGTCTTTTATCCAAAGACCACTAGATTTTCTGCTTCACTTTCAGGAACCACAGAACTATTGCACCCATCAACAATAGTGCTACCTTGCAGCTTGTACAAAGTTCCAATCCAAACTCCCCACATCAATACCAGTGCTCCCTAAAACATCTTGCAGGCATCCTTTTCGAACACTATTTTTACACCTGCATCATCTAGCTTCCTTACAGAAATTAGATTTCTAGCCAATGTAGGAATATGCAGAACACCCGGAAGTGTTCTAATCCTTCCACCTTGCAAATTCAACTTAAATTTTCCGTGACCAACGATTTTAGCCTTCCTGTCATCCCCAAAGAATACATCACCACCATCATATTTCTCATACTTGGAGAACCACTCTCTATGGGGAGTGAAGTGAAAGGATGCACCTGAGTCAATCAACCATGCCTCATGATCTACATGTGTACTTGAAGAAGCCAAGTACACATCCTCACCTTCATCTGAGGTGGTTTTCACCTCTGCAGAAGGAGCATCATCAAATCCCTTTCCTTTGTCAGGAGCTTTAGACTTATAGTCCCTTTTGTAGTGCCCTTCCTTTCCGCATTTCCAGCACACCTTTACAGGTTTTCCTAGATATTTACATCTCCCACTCGATGACTTATTTTTGTTTTTATTCTGGGACCTTCCTTGTACAGACAAGGCATAACCATTCTAGCTCTCCATATTTTTCCATCTCATCTCCTCTGTCAGTAAGGATGAGACTATTTCATCAAACTGCAAGGTAGTTGCATTGCTACCTATTGCAATAACCAGACTGTCCCATGAATCTGGTAGAGAACGCAACAAACTGATGCACTTATCTTCATCTGAAATTTTAATATCAACAAATAATAACTGACATACCACAGTATTAAATGCGTGCAGATGCTCTGTCATCGAGTCTCCATATTTCATCCTTAGGTTATACAACTTTTTCCGTAGGAACAATTTATTCACCAGAGACTTAGATTGGTACAAAGTCCCTAACTTGTCCCACAAAGCCTTAGCTATACCTTCCCTTGATACATTCTGCAATACTGAATCTGAGACACACAATGGTATTGTGCTCTTTGCCTTCCAATCCAACTTCTTCCATTCTTCATCGGACACTCCTGTTGGTTTAGTACCCAGATATACCACGATCCACTGATCTTTATCTACCAACATATCCTCCATCTTGTGTTTCCATAACTCAAAACTCTGACCATTAAATTTCTTAATCTCTATCTTTCCACTGCTCGCCATCTTCTTTCACCACCAGAATTGATCCCGTAGATCTCCCACTGAACAGGGTCTACCACAGGCCCAAACGAAACCCCTCAGCAACAAAGGCGTCCCCTTAAAGCCAAAACACATCTGATACCAAATGTAGGTTTTAACCCCGTACAGAAATTACTTGCATACGAATTCTAAAACATGGAAAATAGACAATAGCGAGAGAACAACACATAAAACAAATATACACACAGATTTTGCCCTGGATCCCAAAGTCGGGACTACCAAATTGATTTTTCATTATATTCCTTTCAATGTTATAATACATATATATACATGTTGAAGCATCCAATACCATGGACCCAAAACCATCGCGCCCAAAACCATGTGCGAAAACCATGCACAAAACCATAGGTAGGTTCGGCCATCTAATGTAGGGTCCAAAAAAAATTTCCCCAGGGCGCTGCCCCGTGACCCCCCTGCTTCGCAATCGGTACAACAAAGGGGGGGCTCTGCCCCCACTCTAACCCCCCGGTTAACTAGGTTAGCTATTCGTGGAAATAATATAACACAACCCAACAAAGAAATCCAAAACATATCAAATAGAGGTGGAGCAAGGGATATTGTCCCTTTACGAGGAAAATAATTTGGGCTAGTTTACAAACTTTGAGCTATCCTAACTTCAAGCCTTGGAATCAATCTAGCATGATTTGTTGGAAAAATGGGACTTGGAAACTAAAGCATCGTGCAATGTGGATCAAAGAAGGGGATGATAAAACAATTATTTTTCATAAGTATTCCTTTTGTATAAATTATTTTGTAGATTCAAAACTACTCATGAAATTTACTAAATCACAAGACTCGAAGCTACTCTATTAATTTGCAAAAGTTAATTTACAATCTAGAACAAAAATTATAGATGTGCAAAAGGAAATATCACACATGCACATAGATTTATCTAGGGGGAAGAAAATGCTCAAAAACCCTTCTTATCTATATTGCATTAATTAAATAATAGAGATGAATACATATGCCTACTCAAGCCTGAGCACAACCTGCAAGTGTATAGTCTATCTCTCAACCTGACTGACTGACTCTAGCCAACACTTAGCCAATTTTCAAGAACTCCAAGCTCCCATTTCATTGCATTATTCCTTGAGGAAATTATCCCCAATTATTTAGGAATTCCCTCAATTGCATTGTGCAATTCCTCTAGGTCCTTCCCTTGACTGCATGCACCACCTGTACACATGGGAATAGTCTACAACTAATAGTACACTGCCTTGGAATCTCCATCTCAACTGGGCAACTCAAATTCTCTGTATGCATAAATTTTGGGCTGATTGATTAGTTCACTGGTAGATCACTGAGTGTGGTTGAAGTTCCACTTCCATAACTTGACCTCCACTAGTTCCTATAATAGTTAGAACTAGTTTAACTGACCACAACTCAAATTTTACTGAAAGAGATTGCTACAAATTAGAAATCAATCATACTGAACTGAAATCAAACTTCCCCAACTTGAATTAACTGAGTTAACGGAGTGACAAGTGCCATGTCACTTCAGTTAACTACCTCCAAGATTTCTGCTGAAATAAAAATTTTAATTTTCTCTAGTTTGACCAAGGCAAAGTCAAAGTGCGATTTTCTTGCTGAATTTTCAACACTCCCTGTCAACAAGAAAGGGATTATCAACCACCTCTATCCTGCATATGTGGAACTCAAACTTCCCTCTTTAAAAGGCCTTTGTCAAAATGCCAGCATCTTATTCCTATGTTGGAATGTACTGCAACAACATTATTCGTCTCTGCACACAATCTCGTAAATGGTGATACCAAATATCTATAGTCGTGGATCGATTTTGAAAAACAAGATTTTCAGAGAGCTTGATGCAACTATGATTATCACAGTTGGATCCATCATCTGACCAAACAATCCAACAAGTATTTTTCCCATCCATATCACCTCACATGCTTCTTGACTTGCATCCATGTATTATGCTTCTGCCAAGCTCAATGCCACAAATATTTTCTTCCTGTTGTACCAAGAAACTGCTACGGACCTAACATTGAAAATTCCATGTGATGTACTCTTTCAATCTGATGGAATCCCCTCCTAATCTGCATCTATGAAGCCACACAACTTCACTCCCTCTGTCCATCTGTACTAAAGTCTAAACTGGGTAGTGCCTCTGAGGTACCCTAGAACATGCTTAACTACCCTCCAAAATAATTTTGTTGGCCTAACCATAGCTTGACTGCATAACAATATCTGGTCGTGTGTTGACAAGATACATTTGTGAACACTCTAACTACTGGTAAACAATAACATCCACTTCCTCTCTTGTAGTGACATCCTCTTTCCTCCAATTGGTCACTAGATATGTCTCCATGGGTTTGCATCTGTCCATGTGGAACCTCTGAAGTATCTCGTTGGCATACTTTCCAGGCAAAAAAATAAAAATAAATAAATAAAATCCCCATCACTTTTCCATACTTCCAATCTGAGGAAGTAATGCATGAGACACATGTCTTTCATTTCAAACTCTCTTGCAAGGTCCTCCTTGCAATATCTGATCATCTTCTCATCACCAATCAAAGTCAAGTCATCAACATATAAGACAATAATCAACAATTTACCTTCTACCAAAATATGATAGAGGTTTGCATCCACTTCACTTTTGGTGAAGCCCAAACCAGTGAGATAGTTATTGATCCTGGTGTACCAAGCACGAGGTGCTTGCTTGAGACCATACAATGCTCTCTTAAGTCTGCACACATGAGAATCTCGATCAAAAGTCTCAAATCCTTCTAATTTCTTGATTTACAACTCCTCATCAATAACTCCATTGAGGAATTTTGTTTTCATATCCATCTCGTGGATCTTTCGATGGATGATAACCTTGCTACAAGAGCAAAGGTATCCTCATATTCAATCCCCTCAACCCAAGAATACCCCTCGGCCACAAATATGACTTTGTACTTTTCTATGCTTCCATTTGCTACATGCTTCACCTTGAAGATCCATCTCAAACCCACAACTAATTTGTCTGTTGGTCTTGGGACCACTTCCCAAACATTGTTGTTTACAATGGATTCATACTCCTCCACCATTGCATCAAACCATACAAGTTTCTCTAGAGCCATGTAGCCAATGTACCAATCTGGTGACCTTCTCTGCCTACGCCGATTTGAAAGAGTACCCACATTCTCCCTCGCATCCTACATAAGTCTCTCAACTTCCTTGGTTCTCTTCCTACCTTCTCTGGATGGTTCTGCTTGAGTGGTTGTCTCCACTCTCTACTCCTCAATTTATGGTTTCTCCACAACTTCTTGAGGTTCCTCCTTTGGAGCTGTGAGCTCCTCTTCTGGTGGGATTTGAAGCTCCCTCTCGAGAGAGCGTTGCATGGCTTTGTCTTCATCAAATTTTACATCCCTTCACACAACTTTCATTCTAAGGGATGGAAAGTACACACAGTAGTTGTGGGGAGTTTATGTGTAACCCAAAAATACCCCCAATTCTATTGTCAGCTCTAACTTCTTCTTTGATTCTTTGGAGACATGACAATAAACAGAGGCTCCAAAAATCATGAAGTGTGACACAACCAAGTTTCTTCCTAAGAAATCCACCTTCTATGTAATCATGCTAAGAATCCGATGAGGACTCCTGTTCTGCAAATAGACCACTATGTTTCATGCTTTAGCCCACAAGTGCATAGGTAGGCCTTGGTCATGCAACATCGCCCTTGTTTCTCCTACAATGCTACAGTTCTTCCTCTCAGCTACTCCATTCTGCTATGGGTTATGGGGTGCTGTCAACTCTCGTCGAATGCCTTCTTTTGCACATAAATTCTTAAAATCATTTGACATGTACTCACATCCATTATTTCTCCTGAGAGACTTCACCTTCTTGCCCATTTATTTCTCAACCAACGCCTTGAATTCGACGAACTTGGAGATTGTCTCATCATGCTTCCGCATGAAGAGGATCCAACACTTTTATGAGAAGTCATCAATAAAAATGACAAAATATTTGTGCCTGACAGTGGAGGTTGTCGAGAAAGGTCCACAAACATCAGCGTGGATCCTTTTAAGGGCTGCATGTGCTTTGCTATCCCAATCATGGAAATTTCCTTTTGTGTGCTTCCCTAAGGTACACCCTTTGCATGTATCCTACTACTCTAGTGCTCCTTTGGGGAGGCTTGTGGTTATCTTCTTCATGATCTTCAAAGTGCCATGATGCAAATGGCCAAGTCTTCTATGCCAAATTTCATCAACATCACGACTCTACACATTCTTCGCCTTTGTGCTCAATGCAACATAATCCTCCACATCTAGCTTGTACAAGTTCTTCACACGAACCCCAATTTGCTTCACTTGTGCCATGGCTATGTGTCTTAGGAATTCCTTTCCTTTGCTGAAGAGAACATCATAACCACGATCTTCCAAAAATGCAACAAAGACGAGATTTTTATTTAGACCCGAAAAAAGCATCACATATTTGAGTCTAAGAGGGAAGATCGACTTCCTCTGAAAGGTGACTATACCAATCCTGATCGTGTTGTACCTTCCATCATATTCCATCTTGATGTACATCTGGAGATATTTCTCCTCCAAATCACTGAAAATTTCTCTATTCCCCATCATGTGGAATGAGGCACCATTGTCCAAGTATCACATGTTCTCCATCATTGTGATGGCCATGCATGAAATGAGAGTAAAGTCAAGCTTGCACTGTGAAACCAAAGCTTCACCTGCTACTCCTCCTGAGGTTTTCTAGCTTGTCTTCATGTGTGGAAATTTTGTGGCATAGTGCCCGAATTCATGACAGTGAAAGCACTTGATTCTGAACAAGTCTTTCTTCTTGCCTCCTTGATTAGATTCTACTTTGGATTGGGATTTCTTCTCGTTTCCTTTCTTTGCCTTTCCATCCAAGGCATAATTTTCTTCATCCTTGCCCTTGGATGAAGTCTTGTCTCTAATATTCCACCTTATTTCCTCCTATACTAAATCATACCACAGAAGTTCCCAATTTGGTAGTTTCTCCCTCCCATTCACCGAATCTTAGTAGTGTTTCTAGTCCTTAGGAAGGCCTAAAAGGGCTAGGTTGACCAAATCATCTCCTGCGGTAGTAACACTAACTTGACCAAGTTCATCATGAAATTGTGTGAACCTGCTCACGTACTGTAGAATAGTTTCGTTCTTCTGCATCTTGATATTTTGAATTTTATCCTTGAGTTCAAGCTTCTTTTGGTCACTACTATTCTGGAAAAAGTCTATCAATGCTTACCACATAGGATACGAAGTCTCTTTCCTATGGACATTTGAGACAATTTGGTCTCGTACTCCCTCCAATATGATTCTCCTTGCCTTGGGTACACACTTCTTCCATTCTGCCACATCCTAAGCATCACTTGTTGCTAGTTTCGAAATATCATTATCGATGAATTCTTTCAATCCATTATCTTCCAGCACTACCTCCATGCGGTCCTTCCAAGATGTTGGGTTGTGTTATATTCTTTCCATGACTAGCCCATGTAGTTAACTGGGGGTTAGAAGGGCGGCGGAACCCCCCCTTTGTTGCGCTGATTGCATAGCGAGGGGGGGTCACAGGGGGTTTTGGAACCTATGCTAGGTTGGGCAGACCCACCTATGGTTTTGTGCATGATTTTCGCACATATTTTTTGGACGCGATGGTTTTCGGTCCATGGTTTTGGACACGATGGTTTTCGGTCCATGGTATTGGATGCTTCGACATGTATAAATATGTATTATAACATTGAAAGGAACATAAAGAAAAATAAAGCTAGTAGTCTCGGTTTTGGGATCTAGGGGAAAATCTCTGTGTATATGTGTTTTATGTGTTATGCTCTCGCATTGTTTATTTTATGTGTTTTAGAATTCATATGCAGGTAATTTCTGTACGGGGTTAAAATCGACATTTGGTATCAGAGCAGTTTTTGGATTCAAGGGGACGCCTTTATTGTTGAGGGGTTTCGCTCAGGCCTGTGGTAGACCCTGTTCAATGGGAGATCTGTGAGATCGATTCTGGTGGTGAAAGAAGATGGCGAGCAGTGGAAAGATAGAGATCAATAAATTTAATGGTCAGAGTTTTGAGTTGTGGAAACTCAAGATGGAGGATCTGTTGGTGGATAAATATCAGTGGATCACGGTAGATCCGGGTACTAAACCAACGGGAGTGTTCGATGAAGAATGAAAGAAGTTGGATCGGAAGGCAAAGAGTATAATACGATTGTGTCTCAGATTCAGTATTGTTGAATGTATCAGGGGAAGCTATGGCGAAGGCTTTGTGGGACAAGTTAGGGACTTCGTACCAATCTAAGTCTCTGGTGAATAAACTGTTCCTGCAGAAAAAGTTGTATAACCTGAGGATGAAAGATGGAGACTCGGTGACAGAGCATTTGAATGCATTTAATGCTGTGGTAAGTCAGTTAACATCTTTTGATATTAAAATTTCAAATGAAGATAAGTGCATCAGTTTGTTGTGTTCTCTACCAGATTCGTGGGATAGTCTGGTTATTGCAATAAGTAGCAATGAAACTGCCTTGCAGTTTGATGAAATAGTCTCATCCTTGCTGACAGAGGAGATGAGACGGAAAAATATGGAGAGCCAGAATGTTGATGCCTTGTCTGTATGAGGACGGTCCCAGAACGGAAACAAAAAATAAGTCATTGAGTGGGAGATCTAAATCTAGAGGGAGATCTTAATCTCCAGGAAAACCTGTAAAGGTGGTATGCTGGAAATGCGTAAAGGAAGGGCACTACAAAAGGGACTGTAAATCTAAAGCTCCTGATAAAGGAAAGGGATCTGATGGTGCTCCTTCTGTAGAGGCGAAAACCACCTCAAATGAAGGTGGGGATGTGTACTGGCTTCTTCAAGTACACATGTAGATCATGAGGGATGGTTGATTGACTCAAGTGCATCCTTTCACTTCACTCCCCATAGAGAGTGGTTCTGCGAGTATGAGAAATACGATGGCGGTGATGTCTTCTTAGGGGATGATAGGAAGGCTAGAATTGTTGGTCGCGGAAAAGTAAAGTTGAAGTTGCAAGGTGGAAGGGTTAGAACACTTCCGGGTGTTCTGCATATTCCTGCATTG
The DNA here is from genome assembly GCA_031772625.1 of Pinus tabuliformis. Classification (NCBI taxonomy): domain Eukaryota; kingdom Viridiplantae; phylum Streptophyta; class Pinopsida; order Pinales; family Pinaceae; genus Pinus; species Pinus tabuliformis. Next base: position 609,088,351 of record CM062812.1, read on the forward strand.
CCCAGAAATTTGATTTATGTAAGCAAGTTGGATGATGCAGGTGTAAAAAAAGTGTTCAAGAAGGATACCTGCAAGATGGTTCGGGGAACATTGGTATTGATGCAGGGAGTTCGGATTGGAACTCTATACAAGCTGCAAGGTAGCACGGTTGTTGATGGGTGCAACAGTTCTGTGGTTCTTGAAAGTGGAGCAGAAAATCTAGTGGTCTCTACAGAGAAGACCATGTTGTGGCATCAAAGGCTTGGACATATTGGAGAGAAGGGCCTTCAAATACTTCATGGTAAAGGTGTGGTAGAAGGTATGAATAATAGCTATCTGAATTTTGATTTCTGTGAAAATTGTGCATATGGAATGCAGAATCGGGTGAGTTTCCCCTCTGGTGGTAAGAGGGTGAAACATATATTAGAGCTTGTGCATAGTGATGTGTTTGGACCTATGAAGGTTCCATCACTGGGTAAGTCTGTGTACTATGTATCATTTATAGATGACTTCTCGAGGAATACATGGATATATTTCCTTAAGAAGAAATCTGAAGTCTTTGACAGGTCTAAAGAATTCAAGGCTCTGGTGGAAAACCAGACATAGAAGAAGATAAAGGTGCTGAGGACAGATAACGGTGGAGAGTTTTGTAGTAAGGAATTTGAAAAATTCTGTAAGAAGTGTGGTATACCACGACAGAAGACTACTCCATATACACCTCAACAAAATGGAGTTGCAGAAAGAATGAACAAGACGTTGATGGAAATGGCAAGAAGCATGGTCAGTGGTGTCGGGTTAGGACAGGAATTCTGGGTAGAGGCGGTGGAGACAGCATGTCAGCTGGTCAATAGATCACCTTCATCAGCGTTGGAGGATAAAACTCCATAAGAGGTATGGACTGGTAAGAAACCCTCTCTTTCACATCTGAGGGTATTTGGATGTGATGCATATGTACATGTTCGAAAGGAGAAACGAACCAAGTTGGATAGTAAATCTGAAAAGTGCATCTTTATTGGGTATAAGGATGGTTTAAAGGGTTATAAGCTTTGGAACCCAGTAACAAGGAAGGTTGTGTACAGCTGAGATGTGGTGTTCAGAGAGGTGAAAGATGTTATTAAACATGAAGTCCAACCAAAGGAACCTGAGAAGATAGAGTTTGAGCTAAAGGAGGAAGAATCAGAATCTACAGCAGAGGAGGAATCAGAAGATGAAGAGCCACAAATGCCGGGTGTGAGAAGATCAGTTCGAGAAAGAAGGCAGTGAGAAAGGTATAGTCCATCTGCTTTCTGTTCAAATTTTGCTTTATCTATTATTGATGATGATCCCAGAACTGTGAAGGAAGCAGTAGATTCAAGGGATGGAAAACTCTGGAAAAGAGGCCATGGTTGATGATATGGCATCTTTGCCCAAAAATGAGGCTTGGGATCTAGTGGAGTTGTCGGCTGGAAGGAAACCCATTGGCAGCAAATGGGTGTTCAAGAAGAAGACAAATGCAGAAGGAAAGGTGGAGAAATACAAAGCTTGGTTGGTAGCAAAAGGTTATTCCCAAGTGCTGGGAATTGATTTTGGTGATATTTTTTCTCCTGTTGCCAAGGTAACTTCTATTAGATTACTTTTATCTATTGCTGCTGCTTTTGATTTTGAGGTAGAACAGATGGATGTGAAGATAGCATTTCTTCATGGGGATCTGGAAGAGGAAATCTACATGAAGCAACCTGAAGGCTTTGCAGTGAAGGGTAAGAAAGAACTGGTATGCAAGTTAAAGAAGTCCCTGTATGGGTTAAAACAGTCACCAAGGATGTGGTATCAGAAATTTGATATATTTATACGGGGACTTGGCTTCACCAGAAGCAAAGCAGATCACTGTGTGTTATTTAAGTTAATTGGTGACCGTGTTATTTATTTGGTCTTGTATGTGGATGATATGTTGCTGGTTGGAAATGAAAAAGAAATTATCCAGGATTTGAAGACCCAATTGTCGTCCAAATTCGACATGAAAGATCTTGGTGCTGCAAACTATATTTTGGGCATGGAAATTAAAAGAGATCGGGCAAAGAGGAAGCTCTGGTTAAACCAGAGCAAGTACGTCGAGACAATATTCCAGAGATTTAATATGCAGGATAGTAAACCGGTGAAGGTTCCTATTCCTATAGGTGTAAAGTTATCTGTTGAACAGTGTCCCAAGACACAAGAAGAGGAAGAGGACATGTCCTGTGTTCCATATGCAAGTGCAATCGATAGCCTGATGTATGCAATGGTTTGTACTAGACCAGACATTACACATGCAGTGGGAGTATTGGGCAGGTTTATGTCAAAACCAGGAAAGGAGCATTGGATAACAGTGAAGCGGGTTTTCAGGTATTTGTGTGGTACTAGTGATTATGGTTTGTGCTACCAAGGAAGACCAGGATTGGACAGAGTTTTGGATATCCGTGGCTTTTTTATGCGGACTGGGCTGGAGATCTGGATCAGAGAAGATCTACAAGTGGGTATGTGTTTAACCTATTTGGAGGTGCAGTCAGTTGGATGAGTAAGAAACAATCTGTAGTGGCACTATCAACTACAGAGGCAGAATACATGGCAGCCACTCATGCAAGTAAGGAAGCAGTTTGGTTGCAAAGATTGTGTTCAAGTATGGGGTTAGTACAAGGAGCTATAAGGATAGACTATGACAGCCAAAGTTCAATTTTCTTGGCAAAGAACCTTGCTTATCATTCAAAGACAAAACACATTGATGTTAAGTATCACTTTGTGAGGGATATGATAGAAGACAAAAAGGTGTTGCTGGTAAAGGTGGACACTTTGAAGAATGCTGCAGATGTATTGAAAAAATATGTGAGCTCTGAGAAGTTCTCTTGGTGTACAAAAACAATGGGCGTTGCAGGCTGGATAAATGACTAAGCTCTCTTGTGGCCCCCTGTGGAAAGAAAACAACAAGTGGGAGAAGGTTGGGTTGTGTTATATTCTTTCCACGACTAGCCCACGTAGTTAATCGGAGGGTTAGAAGGGGGGCGGAGCCCCCCCTTCGTTGTGCCGATTGCGTACCGGGGGGTCACAGGGGATTTGAGGGGTGCAGGTAACCCCACTCTATGCCCCGGAAAATTTTGGTTTTGGAACCTATGTTAGGTTGGGCGGACCCACCCATGGTTTTGTGCATGATTTTTGCACATGTTTTTTGGACGCAATGGTTTTCGGTCCATGGTTTTAGATGCAATGGTTTTCGGTCCATGGTATTGGATGCTTCGGCATGTATAAATATGTATTATAACATTGAAAGGAACATAATGAAAAATCAAGCTGGTAGTCTCGTTTTGGGATCCAGGGGAAAATATCTGTGTATATGTGTTTTATGTGTTATGCTCTCGCATTGTTTATTTTATGTGTTTTAGAATTCGTATGCAGGTAATTTTTGTACAAGGTTAAAACCTACACAAGAAACATAATTTGAGCTTCCCTTAAGGGCATACTCAAGTCTTAGTCCATAGAGAGCCATCCTTCTAGCTCTAAATAATTTATATTGCAAATCCGATCCTCCTGCAATAACAACGTCGAAATTTCTTCTCTACTGTGAATCCTACTCTGATACCATGTAGAAATTATTGTGTAAATTTGAAACTGCTCATGAAATTTACTAAATCACAAGACTCGAAGTTACTCTACTGATTTGTGGAAGTTAATTCACAATCTAGAAAACAAATTATAGACACGCAAAAGGAAACATCACACATGCACAGAAATTTATCTAGGGGAAAGAAACTTCTCAAAACCCCTTCCTATTTGTATTGCATTAATCAAAGAATAGAGATGAATACATATTCTTTCTCAAGCCTGAGCACAACCTGCAAGTGTATAGTCTATCTCCCTTCCTGACCGACTGACTTTGGACAACACTTAGCCAGTTTTCAAGCCCTCCAAGCTCCTATTCCTTGCATTTTTCCTTAAGGAAATTAACCTCTATTATTTAGGAAATTCCCTCAACTGGATTGCGCAATTCCTCTAGGTCCTTCCTCTGACTACATGCACCACATGTACACATGGGAATAGTCTACAATTGATAGTACACTTCCTTGGAATCTCCATCTCAATTGGGTAACTCGAATTCTTTGCATGCAACAATTATTTTGGGTTGATTGATTATTTAACTAGTAGATCACTGAGCGTGGTTGAAGTTCCACTTCCACAACTTGACTTCCACTAGTTCCTCTAACAGTTAGAACTAGTTTAACTGACCATAACTCAATTTAACTGAAATGGATTGCTAAAAATTAGCAATCCATCATACTGATCTGAAATCAAGCTTTCCCAACTCAAATTAACTGAGTGAAAAGTGCCATGTCACCTCAGTTAACTACCTCCAAGATTTTTTTTCTGAAATATGAATTCAAAATTGCTCTAGTCTTATAACAAAGGCAAAGTCAAACTAAGATTTTCTTACTACATTTTCAACACCTTTTATTGGAAAAATATAAATACTATCTGGAAAATTAAAAGGAGGGATGAGGCTTTGGTGCATTCTTTCAAAGATATAGCAAATGAAGGAGTAAGATATTTTGAAACTCTTTTTTTGGATCTAGTTGGATGCCCTATCTAGGAGATCCTAGTGGTGTCATCATATTTCACTTCCATTATCAATGAATGCATGAATATGGATTTGGAATAAAAGGTTTTGGAAGAGGAGGTAAAGGCTTCCCTTTTCCATGAATAAAAGGAAGATCCCTAATCCAAATGAACTCCCAGTTGAGTTCGATATTGAATTTTGTGAGCTTCTCAAAGATTATCTATTAAAGGTGGTCAAGGAATTAAGGTTGTTTGGAAAAATGTTGGGGGTGTTCAACTCCACATTCATCAATGTCATCCCAAAAAAGGCTAATGGGGTCTCTTTCTGTGACTTTAGACCCATCTCATGCTACAATATTATATATAATATTATATCTAAGGTTACAATTGTTCCTAGATTAAAGCTTATCCTGAGTGGTATTATCTAAGAAGAACCAATTGGCTTCCTCCTTGGTAATAAAGTACTTGGTGTGGTTTTTCTAGCTCAGAAATTCATCTATTCCATGAATCTTTATTCACTTCCTTTAGTGGCCATTAATATTTATCTCTCTAAAGCTTCAATTTAGATAAGTTGGACCTTTACGCATCTGGTTCTCCTAGAATTGAGGATGGGCTACAATTTGTAAATTGCATTATGGGATGAATTTAATTAGTCTCTTATGCTATCCTCATAAATCATAGCCTTTTTTCTTTCTTCAAGGCTGCTAGGGGCCTTAGAAAAGGTTGTCCCATTCCTCCATTCCCTTTTTAGATTGTGGTGGAGACTCTCGACAAGTTAATATTTGTGGTTCAACCCAAAGGTGTCTTTTGGGGTGTCAAGGTTGTGACTTGAAAATTTATTTCTCATTTGCTTTGTGTATGACATTTTGGTGTTATCTTCTAGATCTGTCTTAGATATTTCATCTCTTGAAACCTCTATGGATCTATTTTGTAAAGCCATAAGGATCATGATTAATCTAAATAAATATTGTCTTATTACTCATGCAATTCCTAATGATGTTCCATCTATTGTCCCCTCTATTCCCCTATCCACACAATGAGTTGGGTGAAAGATTTAAGTATGTGGCATTTTGTCTCAAGGCAAACAAATATAGATTTGTAGACTAGTTACGGCTATATAACAAGATTAAGGCTTGTATTTTGTTGTGGGTTAATATAATTCTATCTAGAGGTGGTAAATTAACTTTACTAATGGCCGACATCAAGAGTATTCATGTTTAGTGAATGACTATTACCTTTGTGCCCATAGGTGTATTAATAAAAAATCGGAAGCTAACTTTTTCCTTTCTTTGGGATGGTTCATGTCATATTGGAGGCATCCCATTAGTCCAATAGAGTCGAGTTTCCTTCCCAAAGAAAACATGTGATTAGGGTTTAAAAAATATTTACCTCTTTGGGAAGGCATTGGTAGCTCATGATCTCTAAACTATTACACATAATGTATTCCTTTGGGGATGAGTATTAAAATATAAATATTTGCACAATATGTCAATTAAGGACTTATATCAGCAACCTTGGAAGAATGCCAAAGCATCCATCATAGGAGAGATTTAGTTTTCGATTTTTCCCTAATTGGTAATTGAGAATTTGACATGTGGGGATGGGATAAGGTTAGGGGAGGATCCATGGTTAGGGGCAGTGGATGAGTTTCTCATTTCTGCTTCTCTTCTTGAGTGGCTTCACCAAAATTGATTTTTCTTTTTGGCGGATGTCAAACACATTGACTCTGAGTCATGGGGAAAAGAAGGGTGGATCTCTTGATACAATCTCTCTCTATCGAAACCTAAAGTAGTTGAATGGGACAACTACATAAACTTACTAGTTTTAAACTCCATTCATATTAGGAATGATAATGGGGATTCTATTATTTGATTTAAGATTCCAGGAAATGGGGATTACATAGCCAAGTTAGGCTACTTCACTATCGTTGAAGCAAAATTTGTAGGTGGAGTAAATTGGTGGTGAACTCATCCAAGGAAAATTCATGCCCAACTCAAATGAAAAATTAATATGTGGCTAGCTCTTGATATCAAACATTTTACCTGGGAAATATTTCTAAAAAGGGGTTGGATTGGTCCTAGTAGATGTCCATTACATAATTTTATTGAAGAAAATAACTCACCTTTATTTAGTTATTTCCCATATGTAATGCATGTCATCAACATGGTTGAGTTAGAGCTTTGACTTCTTATTGATTGGTCAAAACATCAGTTGGAATATTGCATGCATCACTGGATGATTTACTTTTATGTTGAGGAGTTCGAACCTCTTCCATGTATACTAGTATACAAGATCTAGTGGGCATATAACTCCTATATTTCAAATAAATGACTATTCTAGTGGAAGTGTCAGTGAGTTTGATCATCAGATTATGTAATGAATTCAGATTGGCCCCAAAGAAATCCAAACACAGATGTCCAATAATTCTTGTTCTTGACGACAAAATTATGTGGGGTTTTTTTACGAAGCATCCCAAGGACATCCCCCCTCTTGTGGCATAGGTGTTGTTTCATATCTAAACCAAATCCATATCATGAAAATCCGATACTCATCAAATCATGGATCAAAAAATCGATTGGAATTCATCACACTTAGAACTCTCCTTTCTATTGCCTCATTTAAAAGAATAAAAATATAGATGTGATGTGGGTTAAAAAATGGTCATTGATTGGGAAAGGAAGATCTCTATAGAAAATTTCTTCCTACAGTCTTTGCTTCCAAATATCTAGGAAGCGTTCGCCTCCTATGAATGAATCTCTTTCAATAACGTTCCCTGGGAGCTAAAAACCAAAGCTGATGAGATCTCTAAAAAGGCTATCTCCATGCAGGTTGGTTCTTTTTGCATATTTGAGCTAATGGATGGGATCAAGCAAAAGTCTATGGATTTTAATTTTTAATTAACTTCTCTTCGTTATGATAAGTTGTTTTTATATTTATACAAAAAATCCCATTCATTTTGACTTGAGAATCAACATTTCGAACCTGCAACTAATGTTCATCATCAACATAAAAATGTGTAAAGAAAACATATCTACCTATTTATTAATAGGAAAATAGTAATATGGTAATAAATAACCGACATAGAAATTATGATAATGGAGAATGACCCACCCAGAGAATATTTAGAAAATGATTTATAATTATAAATAATGTATTTAAATAAATTTCTTAAAGATTAATGGTATAAACCATTAATGTATTATTTTAAGAATTTTTTTATTATTATTTTCTATAATTAATATTTTTAATTTTATTATAACGCATACTATTTGTAAAGAGGGATTATTCAAAGGAAGATTGAGATTATATGTTCAGATTCCTAAAGTGAATGAAACGATTAATAATATGAAGAAATATTAAACAATTAATGTATTTTATAAATGTAAAATATGATTGATGTATTTTATGACATTTGAGGAGAATTATTAATGTAGGTAGTTATTATTTTAATTTATATGTTTACAATTTTATTTATATGTTTTAATATGTTTAATTTTTAATTTTTATTATTTTCGTTAAGAAATATATTTATAACTAAGGGATTAGGGTTAAGGAGTCTAGGGAGAATTAGTCCAAAAAATGTGAAATAGAATAAGAGGGTAAGGAGAAAAAATTTAAGTTAAGGGGTGTTCGGATTTTTGGATTTTGATTTTAATGTCGGGATCCAATTTTTACTTATGACACAACCTTTATCTCTGTTGAGGTTTTTGGGATGTTTATTAATTTTAATGGCTTCTCTAAATTTTCTGTGGAAATAGTGGTCAACTTTAGCTAGAATGCGGGTTTTTTCAATGCATATGTGATGTTTAGTATTATTGGAATGTTCTGCTAGGGCTGAGTTTTTTAACCAATTATGTTTTATGTCAACAGAATGCTCCAGGACTCACAAATCAAATATACTAATAATTTGTGATTTAGGAAGGGCCAAAGCATCTTGAGTCACACCAAGAGTGTACCTCTATACTAGGGGACATCTACACCTCTAGCCTTATCACAACAGGGTGATATGCCAGGTTTTATTTGGGAACTAAAACATTTTTGAAGAGTAAGGTTTAAGTCATTAAATGTGTTGCCAAAAATAGAATATCAATTTACAAAAGATAAGGATAATGTGTTAAGGAATAAAGCATAGATGAAATAATTTCAAGTAATCTTAATTTCTAGATGTTGGAACGTGTTGTCATTGATGGTAAAGGAAATGGAAAAGATTGGAAAAGGCAACTGCATTAGTAAATATGTTGTCATTGGTGGCCAAGGAAAATATTGATGGCAAAGGAAATAACAAAGGTGGCACAAGAAAAAGCAAAGGCAATGATTGAAAGGGAAAACATTGTTGGCAAAGTCAAAGGCCATGGAAAATATTGTTGGCAAAGGGAAGCATAGAAATAATTGGTGGAAAAGGAAAAAGTAACAAAGGTGGCAAATGAAAGTATGGTAATTGCAAAGCACTATAAATGGTGTTGTCATTATTGGCAAAGGAAAAGTAAAAGTGTGGAAAAGGATCAGTTATAAGAAGATCATCATGGATGAGAATGGTGCAGAGACATTGGAGCCAACTTTGGACCAACATATCATCTCATAAGTAGGTGGAACCCACACATATGGAAAGAGCTCAGAAAAAGATTTCTAGTGGTATGTCGAAGTTAGAAAAGGGCCTCTTGGATCGAGAGATAGAGGTAGCCAAATTTGGTGACCCTAAGATGAAGATAACAGAGTTAGAGGAGGTTGGATGAGCTTTGACGCGCAACCAAAGTTGGCTCAAGTTCCAAAAATAGCAGTAGAGCGGTAGTGAGAAGCATTTATATTAGGTAGGCGGAGGAACCCTAACGGTGGTACCCTGGTGGGTGAACCTCAGAGGTTTCATATGTGACACAAGTGAAAAGCATCGAGATGCATTGAGCAGGTGGAGCCCACCAGACAATGGTAGCTCAGAGGTATACCCCAGCGGATTAGATTTAACTCATAAAGAGGAAGTGTTGGGACATGTTGACACGTTGATAGAGCGGAAACCAATCAGAGAGGTGTCAAGAGGACCCCGTAGGATAGCTAAGCTCGCAAGGTCCAACCCGACGATTTATAAAAAGTGTGGTTCAGGGGATCCCAAACACGGTGGACAATGACAACCATTGAAAAAGGCGTCAGGTGGACCCTACTGACTAGCTCATCCCAACGGATTAAGCCCATAAGTTTAACAAGGGAGCACAAGTTAAATCTCTGGTAGCAGGGTGCGGGGACACAAAGCAAGAGCGACAACAAATTGAATGGAGTTGGGCGGTCCCCATGGGACACATTGACCTGATAGGTAGACCTCAAAGGTTAAATATGAAGGGGGGATAAAAAGCGTTGGCTTGGGAGTTTTGGGCTTAGCACCTGGACCTAACCCTTGGGTTAGTTTGCATAGAAATGAACCTAGGGTGTGGAGAAAAGAGTCAGGAGGTGCTTGGGAGATCCATCTAAGCACCTAGACCTGTTCCTTGGCTTGTTTCACGTAAAAACAAGAACAGGGGCATGAAAAAATAAAAGAGTTGAGATATAGAGAGCTCTGGCCTTTGGTCTTGTGTTTGGTTATTTCACATAGAAATAAATCAATGGAACAAAGCCATTAACACAAGGTTTTGGCCCGTGTAGGGCTTGAAAGGGCTCAGCGCTGAGGGCCTAAGTTGGTGGTTGCGAAGACCCGGTTTTATGGCAGAAAACAGGAAGGTGCTAAAGAAAAGGGGCTTAAAGGAAAATTCAATAGCTATATAATTAACAGAGCCTTTGGGCTTTGGAATGAACAACCAGAAGCTAGTTTAGCAACAATTTGGTGGAGTTTTGAAGCCCGATAGCGGCATGAATAAGTGAGAAGCCTTTGTAAGTGATAGTTGAGCATTATTTGGTAGTTAACAGCCAAACATAATAGCAAAGTGATAAATGCATAGATGTCAGAGTATCAATCAAACAACAAATTTGACAGTTGTAGCAGAAACACCAAAACTGGAGATTCACCAAAATTAGAAAGTCCCAGCTAAATCTTGTAACAAAGCTAGAATTAAGGAAAACAATAGTTAAACTCGGAATTTCTTGAAGTAATATGTGAGGAGCAAAAGAAGACTTGAAAAGCAGAATTAAAAGACTAAAATCAAGAGGACAAAGGCAAAAATTAGAGACTCATACAAAGACTTGAAGAAGAAGTTAACTAAAGATCAATCCAAAAATATCTATCAAGAATTCTTTAAAGGCAGAATTCGAGTAGTAGAATTGTGTGCGCAGAGCAGAGTGTGTGGATTAGAGGTTGTTAGTGCAGCGTGATGCATAATGGTGGTATGTATTAGAGGTGTACCAGGGACCAATCTTGGTATTTGAAAGGTGTTTCTAAAGATGCAAAGAAGTGCATAGGTGATTGGTGTTGGTGTTGTTGGTGCACGATTTGTTCAGTAATTAGATATTTCTTAAGGTGATCGTATTGATGTTTTGCATCAGTAATTAGAGATTGTTGAAGGTGTTTAAGGTGGCTTTGGTGAGTAGTTGCAGTAAACATATCTATTTGTTTGTGGGGGTAATAGGTCTATTGGTTCTAGTGTGAAAATGGATGAAATATGGATCAACAAGACCAGCAAGTGGCAGCTTGCAAACCATGAGTAGTAGCTCCTTCTAGTGGCTGCTAGTAAATATTTTGTGGCAAGAGTCCCTTTTAGTAGAGGCTAGTAAACGAGCAGGGGCAAGTGTCCCTTCCAGTGGGTATTGGTATGAGCAGGGGAAACAATCCCTTTTATTTGTAGCTGATAAACGAGTAGGGATTGAAGTTCATTTCAGTAGCAACTGATAAACATACAAGTGGTAGCTTGTGGGGTCATTATGTAATCAAGTTGAAGCTTATAACAAAAAGAAGATTAGTGTCTTGTGTATATGTTGCTCATGTGCTTGATGTATATGATGTTATGTTCTACATGATCGAGTTGTGTTGTTGATCCATGAATAATTGTTAAATAGATTAAAAAGTGAAATTTGTGAAGAATTGTATAATTTGGCCACACTACTGATTCAACCCCCCGCAGTAGTGTCTTGGTTTCAATTGTTTCTAACATTAGGTCCAATTAAATCTTCCTTTATAATCATATAGCTCTAATTAATGGTTTTTTTTATAGATTTTAATGTGATTTCATTAGATAATGATAATTAATACATATTAACTAATAACCACTAATAATATTAATTGACAATAATATTATAATAATGATCACAAATAATAATATTAATTATTAATTAACAATAAAACATGTAGAAATTATGATAATAATATTGAAAAGGTATCTAGAAAGTGGTAAGTAGTAATCAATACACATGACATATATCTTGAAAGGGTTGCAATAAGACTTCTAGTTTATTTACTAATCAAATTTTAGAATTATATTTTTTTAATATTTAAAACAAATATAGTTATTTTTAAAGTTAAATATTAAAGATTATCTAAGTTAAAAGGAAATTAATAATAGAAAAAGTGTAAATGAATAGGATCAAAGAATTAAATAGATGAAATGTTTATGAGTTTAAGATTTTTTATTTGAAACGCTTATATTTAATTCTTTTGAATCCATCACATTGAGTAATTTGGGTCAACATTCAAACTAACAAGTGTGGTTCATCTTCAGGACAATAATGAGGAATATGATCAAGTCCAAAGGAACAAATAGGGTAGAAATGCTAGATATTGAAGAGATACTAGATAAAGGACCTCCTAATAAATAAACACCCATGTTAAACAAAAATAGATAACCACGCAAGGTAATTTTCCAATATATTATAAAATAAACTCATTTTCACCTTAATCCTTGTTATAGATCATTTACCATTATATACTACTAGCCTAGATCCATCTTAACCCTGGATCTATCAAGCACCAAGTGGTATCAAAGCTCTCGAGGTTTGAACCTCTTTTTTTAGTGCAAAACTTGAGGAAAGGTTTGCACCTCGAGAGATTTGATCCCTCAGTGCTTGATAGATCCGAGGTTAAAATGGATCTAGGTTGGTTTCATTCATGTGCAACCATGGAAAATTTGTTAAACATCTAATTATTCTGGTCATTTTAAATATGCTAATTATGTCTAAGATTAATTTGGTCATTTTATTTTTAATTTTTCTTATTTACCTAAGTTTGTTGAGATGATAGAGATTTTTAATAACTTGAATGATAAAAAATGATGAAATAAAAATTTTAAATGTAAAGTGAAGATGTAACAGTGTTGAATGATAGAAAATGTGAATAATAAGAATGTAGTTAATTACAAATAGTCTTTATTATGATCAATCTCAAAATATTTTATTCTATTATTCTTATTGTCACACCTTTTAGTGTTCTCATATTTTCATATGGATGATATGAAAAGGGGGGTTGAAATTGTAGACCATTCAAATCTTTAACTCGATCCAATGTGGTAAACGCCACACTTCATCTCTCTTGCTCTCCAATATTAATAGTAGCTTTATCCAAAGTCAACCATTGTGACTTATGGAGTGTTAAACCCCAAGTAAGTTTCAATGGTAGTTATTTTCTATTACCTCATTTGAATGTAAAGTGACTAACAATGTTGAATGATGGAAAATGGGAATAATAAGAATGTAGTAAATTACAAATAGTTTACAGTTTCAAGAAGCAAACATTTCAGGTAAGTGAACATTTTATTTAAAATGAAAATTCAAGTATTTTATTTATGGTTGAATTATTGTAACACAGAAATCAATGCACGTCATCAATAAATTTTTTGTGCTTATTTTGAAATCAATGCATCCAGTGTAAGCATTCAAATATAATTATAAATCAACATCCACACTCAAATCAATGCATCTAGTGCAAGCAATCAAATACGATTTGAGATCAACATCTACACTTAAATCAATGTATCTAGTACAAGAAATCAAATAGGATTAGAAATAAATGTCTACATTGAAATCAATGCATATAGTGAAAGCAATCAAATAAGATTACAAATCAACAACTACACTAAAACCAATGCATCTAGTGTAATCAATGAAATAAGATTATGAATCAATGTCTACGTTGAAATCAATGCATGTATTCTAGTGAATAACATTGTATCTCCCCATCCCTCTCTCCCCCATCTCTCTCTCTCCACCCCTCCCTCTCTTTCCCATATCTCTCTATCTCCACCTCTCCCTCCCTCTCTCTTCTCTTTCTTCTTCCATCCCTCTCTCTCCCTTTCATCTATATCTATATCTCCATATATCTCTCCTTTTTCTCTTTATCTCACCCCTTAAACACATATTCTCTCTCTCTCTCTATGTATTTCTTCTTCCCTCCCCCCCCCCTCTCCCCCCTCCATCCATATGATCGAGAATTATCACTCTGTGTAATCAATAATATATATAATTAATATAAAAATACTTATAATGGAGATGCTTATTATTATAATATATTTGAATAATAATAATTAATATTATTTATTATTTTGCCAATAATAATATATGCAAAAATAACCCCTTAAAGAAACAATAGTATGTTAACTTTACATTATGGATAAACCAATTTCTTCTGATAAAATTGGTAGCTTTGTGCCTTACATTTTACATTTATATATGTTTTAATTTGAATATTAATTAAAACATATGAAGTCGGTTTTTTTTAATTTTTCGTAACATTTAAAAAATGTTGACATGCATACTTTTTTACATTACGCTTGCACATCTCCCTTATATTAACTTGCAAAGCGCCTCGCGACACAATTATTAAATTATTTTAAAAAATTAAACAAAATACTTTTAATTTTGTAATAGAATCAAATATACCTACGAGTTCTTTCTCCTTTATTTAGGTCCCCAATTCCTCATTATATTTCTCGTTTATTTAGGTCCCTTGTTCTCCATTATATAGTGGTTTAGAGGGACACTAAAAGATCATAATTTCCCCATGAATTAATACATATAAGGTACTAACCATCCCATTAATATTGATATGCTTTTAGAAAAGTAAACAATGTAGTTTTAACTTCTATAATAGAATTCAAGCATACCTACTCTGGTTCACCTCCTTTATTAAGTTATCAATAACATTATATATACCCATGATTTAGGTGTAATCGAATATCTAAGGAAATTGGGGTAGGATTTCTCCCATTCTATTCTCTATCTTTTAATCCTCTCACTTATGTGAACCGAGTTTAGAAAAGAAAGAGAATTGGGAATGCAATATATATTTACACATGGATTAACATACCCACCCAAATTAAAAAATGGGAGGGCAAAAGTTTATACATAAAAGAGAATATATTTATGTATTCCCTTCGAAGAAACGAGTGCTTATATGCTTTGAAATGGAAGAGAATACTTCGAGTTTGAATTATAATCTCAATAGTTATTAATCTAAATTTTTAATCTCAACTCAACCTTTCTAATCTCAACTTCGAGTATTTTTTTGGGTAGGTTTTTCCTTCTTTCCCTTTCTCTTATGGAAATCTTTCCGTTTTGGGGAATTATCAATAATATATGTACATGACATAATGATGACATTTCCATTGCCTAAGGTTTTGAAATATTTTTTGTTTCCTTATCACTATTTGATTGATCTGATTCATGTGTGCATTTGTGTCCACTCATTGGTAGGGCCATAATTATGGGTAAGTCTCTTTCCTTTTCAATTGAAAGTTCAGCTTCCTCTGTTGTGGGTTAAGAAGGCTCAACATGAGGTTAATATGAGTTTGATGGGGTTGGATGAGCAGTAGATGCCTTATGTTGTTGTGTGTTTTCTTGCTTGTGAGCCATAGTGATCTATATCCTTTGGTTCCTTTTGAATATTACCATCCACAACTCTTTTCATTTAACATATGAGCAGGTATAGGGCCCTTGCAAAAAGGAGAAGGCATTTTGAATATGTTTGGGCCGTTGAAAATTCCTGCAATAGAAAGCAATGTATTCATAATCCACTGGTTGTGGATAAATACTACCCCTCCATTTGAGAAGGATTTTATAGGGAAACCCCTTACTGAGGTCCACTTCGAAACAAATGTGATAATTCATTTTGAAAGCCTTTCATTTTGTTTTTGATGAAGCGACCTAGTAAATTCCCCACATCTTCTAATATATCTAGATGTAAAATTTGAATGGGTGGGTTTGGTAGCTTTACCCAAAATAGGGTTTCCAAAGCCATCATGGTATGAGGATTAAAGTCAAGAAACCATGGTTGGAAAGAGAGGCCATATCGGCCCCAAAACTAGGGTCCTTATCAAAAACCTTATGTTGGTCCACTAAATTTTTAAAGAACATAACAAAAAATCCTTTTGAGCAAAACTACAACATTGTATTCTGAGGCCAATTCTAGTTCACCCATTCTTGAAGTCTTGATACCAAGGGCCAAAATCCATTAAAATGAAAAATAATTTCCTTTTACGCATAATTCATAACCTTGAGTTTAAATATATTTTATCCACTTTAAGAGATGGTGATTTTACCACTTGTTCCACCACAAATGTTGGCCATGAGAGATCTATAGAGTTTGTAGGTGTAGGTCCTAGCTTTATGGGATCTTTAAAGGATTTAGGTTACATGAGGAGGATGTGCCCCACCTTTAACTCATCCTATTATTCTTGATACAAGATAAATGAAGGCACCTTTGGTTATGCCATACTCACTAAGTGATTTCTGATCCTAAATTTGTCATCCCTCATGTAGGAGCCATAAGTTGTCATATGGGATTCTAACCCAATCCTCGATCCTAGCTACGAGTGAGGAGATGAGATCTGAGGCTTTGAACTACACACATAGGGATCACCCTAAGATTGATCTCATAAAGACCATGAAATTATCCAAATCTAGGTTAAAAGGTCTCACATGTGGATGAGGGTTTTCAAACACATGTTGGATTTTATGAATCCCGTCCCTGGATCTAAAAGACTAGAATTCAAGATTTCTATTGCTAAAATCATCATTCCTAACTTGGAAAGCAAGATAGCTCAAATACCACGAGAATCACGCCACAAGCGACCCCATAACCTTTTTGTGAATGACGGGAGACTGTTCACAGTCCATCCTGTGGTTACTTTCGATTCTAGAGTGACTATTCCTTGAGTGGATTCCTCATCCATAGATAAAGGAAGCCTTCCTATCACACTCACACTCATCTTCGTTGTTGTTGCTATTGATTGTCTAGTGTTCAGGCAAATCTGACTTGCAAAACCCTAGCAGAGTGCCACTATAAAAGATATTCGAAATTTTTTAAAATTATTAATTTTATTATAATAATTAGTTTAGGTTGAATATAAATTAAGATTTATTAAATAGTAAAATAAAGAGTAAACAAAATTGTGTAAATTACTAAAATAAATTTATGTTAATTATTTTCCATTTTATTTTTTTAATTTAATTATTGAAATTTTCTAATTTTTTATTATTATATATATAACCTTGAGTTGTAAGAGTACTTAACGTTAATTAAAAAAAAAAAGAGTGAAAATAAATTTCGATACAAAAATTGTATAAACTATTGACATGATATCTTCAATTTGAAATGATGAATTTCTCCATCATTCTCTCTTTATAATTTATTCATCATGATCATTATTATGGAAGTCCATTCCATATTTTAAGATTTGGTGGTTCTTCGCCTAGCAAGAAGGCTAATAATATGTATGAGAGCTATTTGTTCATCGCACTGCATACTAGCGCGTTATTGGATTAGTGTTAGCATGTGCATTTTCAATTTTTTTTTGGGATTGAGCATGCCATCAGGAATAGATTTATATAGTTTGTTTTTAGTTAGATTCTTAAATTTTGTGTTGAAAAGTGATTTATATAAGTCAATGTGAGGAAGATGTGTAATTATTTACATATTCAAAGTGAAGTTGATATGTGATATTTTTAAAAATATATAATTTATCGATCCTAATATAAAGTTAAAAATCAAATATTTCTAGAGAACAGGTGGGAAGGAACGCGACATGTAGGGGGTGGCATGTTTGTCATCCCTCCCATAACTAATATGAGAGCATGTGCCAAGAAACCTCCTCCCATAGAATATTAATGTCATAGAGTGATGAAAAGACATTTTAGTTTTCTCATTATTGTTGTATATTGCCTCCCATCTAGTGTTGTATTTGTTATGCCATGATTTTTAATCTAGTCTCTCCCTTGCTTGCTTCCATGATTTTACTCAACTTTTTTTTATCTTAGAAGGCTCTATTTTGTGATGATTTTTTTGCTTGGATGGTCTACCTCAACAATGTAACCTTCAAGCTCTATCGCTTGGGTTGGCACAACTAGAAGCTCCAGAGTTGTCCCTCCTCACTGGCACCTTCCCTCCTGCTCCCCTCATTCACTTGTGAGTGATTTTGGGGGTTTTTTTCTTGGTTTGAGAGATTCCATAGTTCAAATTACTTTCATCAACATGTTGGTTGTACTTTAGCTAGTGCCCCCATTAGAAACCTCTCCTCTCTTGTTGTCACCCCACCCTCTCTATAGTCCTACGATTTGTTCTGTGTTTTCATCATGTTGATGCGGATAGCTTGTTACTGCAGTGTAGCGACTTATTATGAAGCCCATGGGATCTATCAAGCTTGCTAGTGGGAAAAAGATTTGGCTAGTCTATATCACTCCCAGACACTACCTAACATCCATGCTGAGCTTGTAGAGGTAGAACGAGATATAGTAGGAGAACATGGATGCTTATCTAATATAGATATAGAAGTAGAAATTGCTACATGGATCCCTAACACTATTCATAAATGCAGTCTAGATAATGAATACATACAACAATTGATTTATACTTGCAGATGAAGACGTTTTTGGGTAGAGTTCTACTAGACCACAATGAAGCAAAAGAGGAAATTCTTATGGTGTTCAATGAGTTTCAACTATCAATGAAATCAATGGACCAATGACTACATATATTTGAGGTCAAGCTTGGCCTCCCTCCTGAACCAAGCAACTCTCTTGGTAGAGATAAACCACCCATTGAAGGAGACCCCTCTAACACATCTCCCTTAGCATGATCTAGTGCTATTTTTCTAGTTTTACTTATGGGTTTTTATTTCTCTAAACTTTTTAGCAGTTAGGATAAATAGTAACAATGTACGGAACACACATTCAGTACTTTTGGTCTAATTTTAAATTTTCATATATAATTTTTAAAAATTTATAGTTCAACCATTAATCTGATTTTCTTTATAGTAAACTAGGAAAAAACAGAATTAACTTTTTTATTTTATGTTAATTAATCAACAAAATATTTAGTTTACAAAAAAAAAATTATTACTAGCAATTACCCCTAAAGGTGCAAAGGTACACCGAAGGAATAGAAGATTTGGGAAGAGCATCTTGCCAAGAATAGAACCCATTAATACATGCCCCTAACAAAATTTTAGAATTAGAAATGAGTTACTTAATTTCAAAAAACCTCTTAATAACACAAATACTCATAATTTTTTATTTATAAAATACAAATAACTCAATAAATTTAGTTATATTCAACTTAATGATAATGATGACAATATTCATTTTTAACACACAAAATTTACCCAAAAAAAAAAAAAAAATCTCTGTTTAATTCTAAATATAGAATTTTAAAGTAAAAATCAAGTTTTTCACAATTTTACATACCGACATTTCTCCAAAACAACCATTTGCAA
Source organism: Pinus tabuliformis (assembly GCA_031772625.1). Classification (NCBI taxonomy): domain Eukaryota; kingdom Viridiplantae; phylum Streptophyta; class Pinopsida; order Pinales; family Pinaceae; genus Pinus; species Pinus tabuliformis. The sequence continues at coordinate 609,107,499 of CM062812.1, forward strand.
TCTCTTGCAAACTTTCATTTCTATCATAAGCTTAAACCATAAATTCTTCATGCTAGCTTAATCTGAGAAACAAATAAAGGTTGAACCTTATCTCTAATTTGGTTCTACAACTCATCAACATAGACACACTAGAATCAATGGTTTTCAACTGCACAACAAATTTCAATTAATTATGTTGAAAGAGAAATGGTGTCTCTCCTGTACAATTAAATCCAACCAAACATTCAGTTATCCATAGTATTGACATCACATTGGAAACACTAATAAGAAAAAATGCATGCTCATGAAAAGAAATACAGAACAAAAGGGCTGGGTGGAGGATTTTTCTAGAGTTTTTTTTTTCCAGAAACCACCCATTTTTACAATTGGGAGGCGTTCCTTCGGGAGCATATTGCTTTGTGCCTTTTTTTCAAGTAAGACCATTAGTGAGTACACTGAGAATCGATCGTGCACCAATTAAATGAAATCGGGAGGATTATGGTGAACTCCGACCAAAAACAAAGCATAACCTATTTTGTTGAGGTATAAAATAGGTGTATGATCTGGCCTATTAAGTTCCATGCAATTCTCCATTAAGGCAAAGAAACTTGCATTTCAAAATTACAACCAACATACAACGAAATAACATTTTACCTTTTTATTTATTTGAAAATTTTATGAAGTCACATTTATGAATTAATTTGTGCCCTATCTAATATAGATAATATATAAAAGTGAACTTATTGTATCAAAGTTGTTGTTTGGTTCATATATTATATATATGTGAAAAAAAAATTGAATTAAAAAATTAAATTTTATATTAATGTAAAATTGATTTTAAAAAATTACATTTATATAAATAAATAAATTCATTTCAAACTTTACATATATATATAATTATCAAATTTATTAACAATTCCATAAAAATATAATATATATATTTTATATAATTAAACTTCATTCGAGAGAGATCTATATCAGGCCATTTTTCTTGAACTGGGATTATAATTAACATGTAACAGAAACTCAAGTTTTTTGAGCTATAAACTCCCACTCAACCAATTAGATCAGAGTCTTAACAGAATAACAAAACATGAAATATTACAAAGCACACGCTATATAACAACCCTGCTCTTGACTACCAGCTTATAGATAAATACATATATTTATGCAATTACATTATAATTTCTTTATGATTTAGCACATCTCAATTTAATAAGATAATGTAGTTAATATTAAAAGTTGATATAAAAGCATAAACCATTGATGACATATTTCCTTAAACCACATTCTCATTTAGTGAAGTTATGTTACAGAGTTTGCATGTGAAGAATACAAATCACTCAATTCTAATAATACCTACTTGGTTTCACCAACCTGCTTTTAGGATAGTAAGTACAAAACGCCTAATAATCATCTTTGCTAGTTAATCACATGCCAACGCCAGTCACCCAAATCTTTCCAGGAGATTTCTCAAAAAAACCTTGCAATGCATCCTTCAGCTTTCGTGGGCAATGCATGAGTTAGGACCAATTAGATTCTTGATTGTTCTTAATGGAAATAATCAGCACTAGAAACAAATTTTGAATTGTAAAACAAATACAGAGTTTTTGAATATCACACTGCGAGGAACGCAGACCCCACCAAAAAAAACTCTACGGGATCTTTATATTATTTTCAAGAGTGTCGTTGAATTCTCGATGCTGCTAGTAACGGTTTCACGGGGTCAGGGTTTGGCGGCCTGGTTTTTCTGTTTTTCCTGTGGCCACCGCTGATGGGGACGCTTCTCAGGATTCTCCTTGGTCCAGTAGCAGCGGTAGGCCTTGCAGAAATGGCAGCGCTAGGAGAGATCCTACTTCTCAAATTCATTGACGGATTATGGCCAGCACGTAGCGTGCCTCCTTACTGTTTGGTCAAATCAACGTGGAAAACAACGACAGTTGTTTAGTTGAACGAACAGTGGAAAACAAAAACGTAGACGAATGTCGGTGGTGAGGTCTTTCAAAATGGAACACCTTCAGTGTAAAAGTCAAACACATAAATAACATATATTTCAATAATTCAAAAAATGAAATTATGATATATTAATACATTTTGATTTGTTATTTATAATCCACAAAAGATAAAGATTATATATAAGTGATTTGTTGAAGATTATAAATATATGTATATTATAGCTATTTCTATCTTAGATGCAAACATCTATGCCATCTATATGTATTTATGCATGATATGGTATGTAATAACACTCCAATCCTTCTAATAGCATTGTTCTCTCAACTTGAATGAGCAACACCACTTTTCAACAACTGTTTGGTTACATTGTTGACTTAAACTTTGACAAAGTAGATCAATCATGCTGTTATTCTAAATCGATGATGCATTCAAGGTGACTATAACTCGTTCTCTTTATATTTGCAACCTTCAACGGTCTTCAAGCTCCATAATATTATTCATACAAACCTAGACTAGGATTTTAATACTAGACATTATATTACACCAATGTGTGAGTTATATCATGGTTGAGTATAATGTCAATAAAAATGTATGATTATGTTATATCTGAGAATTAGACATATAGAGATGGATGTTAAAGAAATTTTTAATTATTAAGAAAATTATATTGAGATGGATGTTGAAGAAATTTTAATTATCAAGAAAATTATATTGAGATAGATGTTAAAGAAATTTTTAATTATCCAGAAAACCATATTGATCGTAACAAGAGAAAGAAAAATAAATACTTTTACAATACAAATTTATTAGAATACCAATTTAAAATATTTAGATTTTAAAATAAAAATGGAAAACAAAACAAAACAAAGCACATCTTCTTGATATTTTAAAAAAATGGAAATATAATTATTTTAGAGAGTATCTTTCCTATGTATTTTGAGGAAAAAGGTAAAATGCAAAACTAAGTATATCTTTAATAGATATATAAATTGCAATAGAAACAATGTGGTTAATATGAATATACATCAATTGCAATAAAAACAATGTAGTTAATATGAATATATATGGTATATTTTAAAATAGTTGCAAGTTAATAAAACAACCCATGAATAATAGGTAAAATATTGCATAGTGCATCGGGCTCATGAGTATTAAATATTTACGTTTAGTTTGCATTTTATACTGTATAATTACTTTGTTTAGTAAAATAAATAAAGAGGTTATTATTATTACGAAATTAACGCATGTTATATAAATGTTAAAAGATAAATCCCTGAAGTTAAATACCTGAAGATAAAGAACAATCAACAATATATGGACCACAAGCTACTTTAAGCATTAGGAGGAGGTGAAGAGTTACGAAGATTGGATAGAATAAGGTCTCTAGAATATGATTTATTGACTAAATTGATGTATTATTGTAATCGACAAATGTGGCTTAACATTAGTTTGAGTTGGTTACCGTTTGGAATAAGCTGGTCACTCATTATTCATTGCTAAAGTTTTAGGCTCATATCACTTTCACGGTCTTATTTGGCCTCTTCCCAAGGCGGGGAGGAGGCAACCATAGGCTATATTCATCTTTTTAAACTTGTGTCCTTCATATTTCATAGGACATATTTCAAATCTTAACTAACGCTAGCATTAGTTTAAAGTTATTAAATGCTACGAAATGTTATTCCTAAACCTTCATCCTAGTTTCCACTGCGACCGAAATGTTATTCCTAAACCTTCATCCTAGTTTCCACTGCGACCACCTAGTTTCCACTGCCACCTACACCTTTCATGACGGTGACACAAACACTACAACTACACGTTGCATGGTGGTGGCACGAATACTGCAATGGAAAGGTTTGCATGAGAACCCAATCTAGCCGGCTTGACAATTGTTGTTTGCTTGAGAACCTGTTCTGGCCATTCCTTGTTTTAAACCTGGCCTCCCTTTGCTTCACCTTTCTGGTCACCTGGTAAATCTTCCTTTGCTTCACCTTCTTGGTCACGGTAGCCTGCAAGGGACTTTTTCTCAGGAAATAGCATGGGAACAGATCCAACTGGCCACGGCCTTTTGATTTAAACAAAAGCGTGTTCAACTGCAAGAATGTTTGCACGAACTTGTAAGATTTAAAGTGTGCACGACCCTGTAAGATTCAGAATATACGCCGCAAGCACTTGTGCACGAACCTGTAAGATTGATGATGGCTATGATGTGGGATATTCGCAGAGACTAGGATATTCACAGAGATCGATAGCGGAATATGGGCGATAAATTGAGAGCTAAAATGGGAGAGAAATTGAAAGTTACCTCATACTTCTTTTGATGGCTTGCTGGCTTTTGTTGTTGCTGGCTTTTGCTGGCTATGATGTGGGATATTCGCAGAGACTGGCTATGATGTGGGATATTTGCAGAGACCGGCAGTGGAAGATGGGCGAGAAATTGAAAGGTACTTCATACTTCTTTCGCTGGCTTTTGTTGTTGCTGGGGAAAAACACAACTAATTTCTTTTGCTAGCTTTACTTCTTTTGCTGGCTTTTGTTCTTGCTAGAGAAGAACACAACTAATTTCCTTTGGATTTTTCAAGTCTCTGCTTGTGCGGTGCCACAGTTTGTAACCAATAACATCTTGTGATAGGAAATGTATGTTCTGTTTTTATGAATCAGATACTTTGAACCTATTACAAAGTTGTGATGCAACTAAGATTTTTTGCTTCAAACTAACATTCCTGCTTTTTTCTGAATTTGAAAGAAATTACAAGTCCGGAGGAGCAACAATGGAAACATTGGTTAATCTGGAGGCGTCTTATGCATATGGATGTGCGGAACTGAAGAGAATATAGGGGTTGGAGCATTGGGCAAAGCTTCGGATGCTGAGTATCTATGGAGCTATTTTACACAGCTAGATGTGCGAAGCTGAAGAGCATACGGGGGATATGACAGTTGAGAAAGCTTAGAGTCCTAAAGGTTCGTTGTTGTTTGGAGTTAGAAAACTGATTATTTACCTAAAAACCAATGAAATATACTTGATTTACAACTAGAATTAATACCTGCGACTAATGGCACCGCAATTGCTGTGCTTTGGGTAGCTATGACAGTTGCGAAAGCTTAGAGTCCTAAAGGTTCGTTGCTGTTTGGAGTTAGAAAACTGATTATTTACTTAAAAACCAATGAAATATACCTGATTTACAACTAGAATTAACTAGAATTAATACCTGCGACTAATGGCACCGCAATTGCTGTGCTTTGGATACCTAATACGGTAGAGATGTAGACTTGGCCTTGTTTATCACGTTCCCTACAAACACATTGTTGAATCTTTAAATTAATTAACAGAAAAACATGAATAACTGGTGAGAGAAAACCATCCATTATTACCTGGGAAAATGCAGGAGAGATGAAGGATTTGGGTATTGCCTTCTCAAGTTTGAACACATTCACAGCTTGTGCAATCTCGGTGGTTTTGTTTTACCTAATTACCCAAGTAAAATACTACTAGCATTGAATCTAAGATCTGGTCTCATTGAATCCTAAGACCTGGTCTCAGTCTGCCATAGAAAAAATCTGGAGCTCGTCCAAAAAGCTTGGTCGGTGTGAAACCCGCTAGAAATTATAGATAGAAAATATAATCGACATCTGTCAAAATGCGCGATGGAAAATATAATTTGTAACCTTATGAATGACATCTGTCAAAATGCATGCGCACACACTGCCGCAGATTGCCAACTTATGACATTTTGTCATCCCCAAGCGCCTATCTCTTTATTTGAAATAATTCATTGAAATCTTTCAATAAAATAGCTTTCACTCCTACCACAAGTTTTTGGATTATCTTATTAATTTGTTTTTTATTTTTATTTTTAAACATTACTTAATTAATCAAATACATTTTGATATCACTTTAAAACGTAAAAAATAATTATAACCGTTAAGTGTAACGCATATTTCTAGGCCAGGAATTTGGGATCGGAAGATAGGAAGGCGGGGGCACGGAGGAACTTTAGGAGCTCTAGTCCCTTATTCCTGTAGTGAAGTCTCCATTCCACTGTTTAGTACTGCGAGAAAGACAGAAATCTACCTTTAGGTTAACTTTATCGGGGAATTTGGCATCCGCAGCAACCAGAGCTAAAAAATGATGACTCCACGTTGGTGCTAACAATTTTGAATTGAAGTCTTTCTTCAGCGATTTTGATGTTTTTAGCGAGGTACTCCAAGGTGTAAAATATTTCAAAGAATTTGATCAGTCTAACAGTGGCGTTATCTCTATGGTTAGATTTGCTGATAAAATTATATTCAATTTTATCTTTTGTTAGCTTTTTTTCCACTTGCATTGGTAAAATCGAAAATATATAAGAAAGTGAATTTCAAGCATCTCGATCTACAGTGTGCAGAGAGATACTAACAATGCGCTGCATTTTGTGGAGACGCTGGTAAACAAGACCTCTCTGCTTTTGGCTCTTTATTTTATGAAGCTCTTCCCAGTCTTAAGTCAAGCTATCAAGATGAGGTCGTTGAGCAGTCAAGCAAGAAAAAATACTTGTTTTGAATGACCCTTTCATTTACGTCGTCACCTCATTGTTACCACTCAACATCCTCCATGTTCGTAGTGAAAGTCATTTTTAATTCGGCATGCTACCACACTGCAAGGGACGAGGAATTCTACATTATATTTATGTATCTACTACGTTCATACGAGGTAAGTGGTGGAATAAACTATGTTCATGAAATTTCAACGAACATGGATAAGTGAAATTTCAACTTTTTTGCACATTGAATGTTTTGTAACTAAATAATTTGTTGTTCCATACATCTTATAAATGAAGTTACGTCATCAACGGTGTCTGCCAATGGCTGTAGATAACAGCGAAGCAATAATTGTCTGTCAGTTGCAGCCATGGATCTGGATAAAGCCTGATTCCATTACTATTTATGTTTGCTTCTAACAAGAATATCCAATGTTTGATTCTAACAAGACTATCCAATGTTAATTGATTTGTTAAATGTTTTCATGTGTTTTTTTCCCTCTCAGTGCTTTTAATACACTTCAGTCACTTTCAGGTACTGACATCAGTAATATTATGCATTATAAAGCTACTAATTACTTTGACTAATTATGGAGGTCTGGCTTATGGTGTTTATTGCCAAAATTTAAGTTCCTGTGTCATGTGGCTGATTCTAACAGCTTGCTATCTGAATGCGAGGTACTTGCTGGGCCATGGATGGGAGCCCTCTCTACCAGCTGCACAAAATCCTGATCATTGTACTTGTTGGGCCGTTCCTTGTTCCTCCCGCTCCTCCCATCAGTCGAATGAGTTCCTCGCTGCGCAACGTCGCTTTATTTATTTCTTCGTGGGTCCTAATAGTTAGCTATTAACATTCACCATCGAGATGGATCCAGCAGCCGGGGATCCACTAGCAGACATAGATAGGCAAATATCAGAGGTGAAAACTTATCCATGCTACATAGTTTCTCTCAAGTAGCCCAGCCGAGCAAGTAGTCAAGTGGAGTTATGTTCCCAATTGCAGACATGGGCAGGGACTTGCTGCTTAGCAGCCCATCTTGTTTAATAAAGAGTTAGAGTCTATGTATTTATTTATGTTTCATGTTAATTCTGACATGTTTAGTTCTATAAAAGTTGCATATTGTGATTGCTTAAGTAAGCTATTTCTATACTTGTTGTATTTTAATAGTGTTAATTTTTTTTATAATATGTTAGAAAATTATAAAACTTGTTTGGTTTATCAAGTGGTATTAAAGCTAAGTTAAATTGCAGTTGATAATTTCTAGAAGTATTGTAACTAATTCTCTCTTGAGAGTTGGGTTCCATGAGATTAGTTCTTGTGCAACCATGGTAGCAAGAAAACTTAAGAGAGGGTCATCTTAGCTTGTATATATTAAGAGACAAATAGTGGGAGGCAATGCGAAAAAAAAGGATTGTGAATGGTAATATGTTTGAGGACTATGAGAAAGCTCCTAAGGATGCCACTATGAAGAGGAGTACATCAAGGATGTGTGAGGAATTGAGAAGGATAATTGAAAAAATAGAGAATAGGAAAATTGGAGATGCTGGAATTGTGGTAGACTTAAAATTAGATGATGTCACTACTACACCAGGGGCACTTTTAAGACATTTTTTAAAGACAAAAGAAATCTTTTGTCATAAAAAGTCACTTTTTATTTTAGTTATTTTTTATTTTACATTAAAATTTAATATCAATTGAATTGTCTTAAATATAAAATTAAAGACAAAAACAGTTTGAAACAAAAATAATTTAAGAAAAAAACAGTTTAAGACAAAAATATTTTAAGACAAAACTTTAAATTTAAGACAAATATAGTTAGAGACAAAAATATTTTAAGACAAAAACAGAGTAAGACAAAAATATTTTAAGACAAAACTTTATATTTAAGACAAAAACAATTGGAGACAAAAATATTTTAAGGCAAAACTTTATATTTAAGACAAAACCAATTTGAGACAAAAATATTTTAAGACAAAACTTTATATTTAAGGCAATGACCACTTAAGACGAAACTCATTTAAGAAAATTAACAATTAAGACAAAAACATATCAATTTAAGACAATATTATCTGACAACTGCAAAATTGATTTTGACAATGCATCCTAGGTTCGCCAGCTTGCAAGCTACTACTGTCTCGCGCCTATACCGAGGTTGTTTTTTCACTTACCATTCACGTTATCTTCTATAAAGACAACGATTTATTAGGCTCTTCATTTTGTGGGGGTAACTGACTCCGAAGAACACGACAACTTTTCCTTGCAAGATTTCCTGGACATCAATTCCACTTTTGTCCCTTCGATCTTTGTTGATATGATTAGAGACAATTTGTTTGTCGTTGCATTTAGCCGGTGAGTCACTTTGGTGCTTACTATTGCAGAGCAGTTGATAAACTAACTAAACTATGGACTCCTCCTGGTTATGTGATTAAGCCTCGAGTTTAAATTTCCCTTAATATGCATCCCCTTAGACTTTAGATCTATCTTAGGGTAATTAGCTGCAAGAGAGATTGCAATGTGGCTGGATTACAATTGGGTGGGGAGTTGAAGTCCTTCCTTCATTTTTCAGTCATCATTAAACACACAAATCGATAAATGTACATTTCTTATGTGTATTTCCTTATGGAGTGTGATGAATCTTGTTACATTGTGAATGGTGCAATATCTTGCGTGTTTGTAAATGTAAATGAATGTCTGAGTTTTGACGCTCACTATGTCTTCGTGATTAGAACGGTGTCATGTATGCCCATGAATTTTAAAGTGTGCCTAGAATATGCTATTCATTATTATGTGCATGGTGAATGTGCAATTATGTGTTCATATTCAATCAATTGATTTCAAAATTTATGGGTATACTTAGTTTAACCAATCCCTACGCTAGTTATTCTGTCAAAACTAAGAATTTAGGTATCAGGAATTGGGCCATGAGTCTCCTTGAAACTACAAGAGGGTGGGCACACAACAGTTGTAGTTCTGCTTTATGAACCTAGCCTAGGTTTCTTTTTAGTCCATATACACTATGTTTTCAAGGTCAAGAGGAAGTGGGAGAACATGAATTTGTTGACATGTTAGCAGGTCCAACACCTAGTGGGCACTGGTGAAACCACACCCTAGTGGAACCATGTTGTGTATATAGACACCAACCATAATCCATCGACCCCGATGATCAAATCTGAGGTAAGGGTAGGGTCTATACACTTGGCCAAATGTTGTTTTATTTTAGGTGAGAATCCTAAAGGCTAAGAGTGTGGTCCATGTAGAACTGGGAGTGTTGGGAACATTTTAAGCTGCCCATCGTTGAGATATTTGTATCCTACAACACCCTAAGAGTGTAAAAATTAATATAAATTTGCTACTACTGATGTATTTGAACTGAAAACAAGAGATTACAAATTTCCTCTACTATTTTGCGAAATGGAAATCACAATTTAGAAACACATGCAATGACATGGAACCATAAAAAAAAAACACAAGAACACAATTATTTATAGGGAAACCCAATAGGGAAAAACCCTTCCACTACTTTTCATTAATCATATGAGAATGAGAAACTATTACAATGTCTTGCTTCAATCCTAAAGCACACCCTGCACTGTAAACCTGTTATCCTATTGATTGTCCTTCTCTGGCCAACCCTTAGTCAATTCAAGGCCCCATATTTCTCTTATTTCCTTGCACAATTCCTGAGGAAATTAGCTCCTAAATAATAGGGGAATTCACTATTCCCTTGTGCAAATCCCAAGTAATTGATCGCCTGCCTCAATGCCCAGCATGTACACTCAACTAGTGTACCTTTTCCTCCACTTTAGTTTGGAAATTCAAATTCCATGCATGTCTGGGTTATTTTTCGTTGATTGACTAGTTTAACCGAGAAATAATTGAGTTAACAACAATTATACTATTCAACTGACCTTCAACTGACTCAACTAGTTGCTTGAGCTCAGTTAACTAAGTCAAACTGAAAATAATTGAATTAGATTGCTAAATTTTAGCAGCATTGTATGCACAACTCTACTTCTAACCTATAACTAGAATTTACTGAGTAAACAAGTAGACAAGGCCATGTCACATAAGTTAACTTCCATCCAAGTCATAATGTTGATTTAGAAAATTGAATTACTAAATTTGACTAAGGAACAAGTCAATTTTAGCCTTTCTTGCTACATTTTCTAACACTCCCTCTTAGCAAGAAAGGGATTTTGAACCAACCATATCCTGCACCTGTGGAATTTGAATTTGCCTCTTGACAATGCCTTTTTCAATATATTTGCATCCCGCTTCTCACTTGGAATGTACTGTAACATCATAATTCTCATCTGCACACAATTCCACAAGTGATGGTACTCAATATCAATGTGCTTGGACCTATCATGAAATATTGGATTCTCAAAGAGTTTGGTACAACTCTGATTATCACAATAAATCATTGTCAAATCCATTTGTTGACTGAAAATACCCACAAGTATTTTCCTCATCCATATGGCCTCACATGCTTCTTGACTTGTATCCATGTGTTCAATCTCTGTTGAGTTGAGTGCCACATACCTCTGTTTCCTACTATACCAGGAAATGGCTGCAGACCCAACACTGAAGGTATCACCCGAAGTACTTTTCTTGTCTGATGGACTCCCTACCTAATCTGCATTAGTGAAGCCTTAGAGCTTCACTCCCTTTTTCCTCCTCTACCATACCCCATTCTTAGTTGTACCTCTGAGGTACCTCAACACATGATTTGTCACCTTCCAATAAAGCTTGGTGGGCTTAACCATGTCTTGACTCAACTAATTAGTTGCATAACATATGTCAGGCCTTGTGTTCACCAAATACATCACGGATCCCACAAGCTGTTTCTAGATGGTAGCATCTACTACCTCTCTTAAAGAAGCACTCTCCTTCCTCTAGTTTGTAGCTAGAGGTGTGTCCATAGGCTTGCAGTTCTCCATGTAAAATGTCTAAAGTATTCGGAGGCGTACTTGCCCTGACTCACAAACATCTCACCATCACCTTGCCATACTTCCAACCCAAGGAAGTAATGTATCAATTCCATGTCCTTCATCTTCGAATCACTACTCATCTCCTCTAAGTATCAAGTCATCAACATACAATACCAAGATAAGCAACTTGACATATATCACAATGTGATAGAGGTTGGCATTTGCTTCACTTTTGGTGAATCCCAATCAACTGATATATGTATAAATTCGAGTGTACCATGCTCAGGGTGCTTGTTTGACACCATACAAGGCTCTTTTGAGTCTACACACGTCTCCTAGTCATATGTCTCAAATCCCTCTGGCTGCTCTATGTAAATTTCTTCCTTAATAACACCATTGAGAAAGGTGGTATTCACATCCATCTGGTGGATCTTCCACCCCATATGTGTAGCTAATGCTAGAATGGTTATGATCAAGGAATGTCTTTCCATTGGTGCAAATGTTTCCTCATAGTCCACTCCCTCTACCTCAGAGAAGACTTTGGCCACAAATCTAGCCTTGTACTTCTCAATGCTCCCATGAGCTGCATGCTTCACTTTGTAGATATATATGGAACCAACTATTGACTTGTTCTTTGGCCTCAACACCACCTCCCATACAATGTTCTTCATGATGGATTCATACTCCTCCACCATGGCATCAACCCACACTAGTTGAGAAATTTCTTCCTCAAATGAAGAAGGCTTTGATTCAATGAGCTCTGTAATGAGAGCCATATACTCAATGTACCTATCTGGTGACATCCTCTTCCTGTGCTAAGATTAAGGAGCTCCCACATGCTCCCGTGCATCTTGTACCAATATGTTAGCTTCTCTGGTTCTCTTCCTCCCCTCAATGGAAGATTCTGGTTTTGTGGGTGCCTCCACTAGGCCTCTTGTCTACTCCTCTGAATGTGGCTGCTCCAAAACCTCCTAAATCTCTGCATGAGGCTCCTCCTTAGGAACTATAAGCTCCTCCTATGATGGGATACCCAACTCTCACTCTAGATAGCATCTCATAGCCTTCTCCTCATCAAATTTGACATCTCTCCTCATTACTATCACGTTGGGTGATGACAAATACACCCTATATTTATGTGGTGTCTCTATGTATCATACAAAGACTCCCATCTTAGTTGCAGGCTCAAGTTTTTTCTTGTTATCCTTAGAGACATGGCAATACACAGTAGCTCCAAAAATTCTGAAATGAGATACAACTAGCTCCCTCCCATAGAAAGATTTGGGTGTGATCATGCCAAGTATTCTATGAGGACTCTGGTTCTACAAATAGACTACGTTGTTGCATGCTTATGCCCATAGGTGTAATGGCAGCCCCTGATCATGCAACATGGCTCTTTCTACTCCCGCTAGTCTTTTTTTCTTTCTTTAAACTACCCCATTTTGTTGTAGGTTATGGGGTGGTATCAATTCTCTTCTAATACTATATTTGGCACAAAAGTACTTAAAGGTGCTAGATACATATTCTCCTCCATTATCACTTCTCAGGGCTTTCAATTTCTGACCAGTATCCTTTTAAACCAATGCTTTGAATTCAACAAATTTTGAGAAAACTTCATCCTTCTTCTGCATGAAGAAGATCCAACATTTTCTTGAAAGTCATCGACAAAAATAACATAATGTTTGTGTTTTATTGTAGAGGTTGTAGAAAATGGTCCACATACATTAGAGTGGACTCACTCCAAGATTACTCCAGCTATGTTATCTCAGCCCTAGAAGGTGGATTTGACATACTTCCCCAATGTGCATCCCTTGCAGACATCATGTTGGTCAAGGGTGCATTTTAGGAGACCGGTGGTAATCTACTGCATGATTTTTAAGGCCCTATGGTGTAAGTCTCCCATGTGTCTGTGCCAGAGTTCTCCAACATCCCAACTCTGCACTTCTCCTACCTTTCTACTTAGTGCAATGCAAGCTTCCACCTCAAGTTTGTATAGGTTGTTCACACAAAATCCAATTTGTTTCACTTGCTTGGTAGCTACATGTCTCAGAAAGGATTTCCCCTTACTGAAAACAACATCATAGCCATGATCCTCCAATACAACTATAGAGATCAAGTTCTTCTTCATCCAAGTACATACATGACATCTTTCAAATGAAGATGGGAGCCTGACTCCCTCTTAAAGGTTACAGTACCAGTTCCTTTGGTATTGTACCACCCATCATCCCCAATTTTTATGTGCATCTGGAGATCCTTCTCCTCTAGGCTACTAAAGAATTCTTTACATCATGTCATATGGAACCAGGCACCTGAATATAGATACCACACACTCCCCATTATAGTGTTTTCCATACATGCAATCGGGGTGAAGTCTAATTCGAATTTTGAGGCAAGTGCTTCACCTCCTACTCCTCTTGAAGGCTTCTTGTTATACTTCTTGTGTGAACACTTTGTTGCATAGTGCCCGAATTCATGGCAACGGAAACATTTTATCTTGCTCAAGTCCTTCTTCTTGCCATTGTTCTGGCTAGTCTATGGTTTTCTTTGGGCCTTCTTTCCCTTTCCCTTATTTCCCTTTCCAACCAAGACAAAATTCTCTTCCTCCTCATATTTGGATGTTACTCCATCTCTAGTGTTCCGTTGAATTTCTTCCTGCACTAAATCAGATCGAAGTCTCTCCCAATTTGGTAATTTGTCCCTTCCATTTACAGAGTCCCAATAGTTGTGCCAGGATTTTAGAAGCCCTAGGAGGGCTAAGATCATTAGTTCTGGAGAGGGAATATTTTCTCCAACTCCTCCAAGCTCATCTCGACACTGAGTGAACCCAAAGAGTAATGTGGAATGGTTTCTCCTTTTTGCAATCATATATTTCTAAGCTTTCCCCTCAATGCTAATCCTATTGGTGTGTTAGGATTCAAAGTAACTTTTCCTTCCCCTAATATTACTTTTTAACTTGAGGAGGTGGAGGATTTTGACAATGACATATTATGTTCTTCTAAGCAATGTGAGTAGGCCTTTTACTTAGATGTTTTAGGTAAAAAAAATTGTTCATATGTTGTTAGATACAATCCAAGAGGAAGGTCTGTAAAGTATAAATAATTGTGGTTGGATAAATATATTATTTTGAAGCCATATTTTAGAGCGGAATATTTGGAGGAATCAACTTTATGTGTCATTTTTACTACTTCTCCCACCTTGAAAATTTCCAGAGAAAAGCTTTAGTATCCATATTGAGGCCTTAAATGACCACATTTTTTGGTCTCAACCTTATTATAGACCTTGATTCCATAATTCACATACCTGTTGATAGAAAAAAAATTCCCAACAATAGTTTGTGACTCTCTATGGTATGAGGTCCCAACTGGACCTCACAAAATTTGGTATGAGAGGACAATTCAAATTTTGGCTCATCTCCCATGCTTAGTTGTGTGTAAGTACTATGAGATGTGTATGATCATTACAATGATGGGTGCACCTATGGGGTTAGTAGTTATATTGAATGCAATAATGTAATAATTCTAACCTATTTAAAGGGGGAAATTGATGAGAAAATTTGAGGTGATGAGTAGAAAATTACATATATCCACATTTAAGGATTGTTTATTATAAACTTGGAAGGCATTGCACACTTAGCTTATCAAAACAAGACATAGAATAGTCATTGACCAAACCAATAAGTACCCAATGTAGAAGGCAACCAAATCGAAACCAAGTACAAGGGATGATACTTCCCAAGGATCAAATGTGCAATTCTTCTTCTCCAACAAGTCCTTATTAAGTACCTTTTGAATCTGAAATCCATTGGAGGCGGGTGTCAAATTTATTAGCTAGTAATTGAGGAGAATGTTAAAAGTATCTAGCCTATCCATTGGTTCTCGTAGTTTATTCTTTACCTCTTTAAACGTGAAAATTTCCTACTAAAGTATAAAGGATAGCTCATATGTCTTTTGTTTCTTATTTTGCTATTATGGCTGCTCTACCTATTCTCTCATTTGGACATTTTCAGTAACAAGTTGATGAACTAGTTGTTGCATTGAGTCCAATCAGTCCTCACTTTTTCTTAGGCAAAATGGTTGTAGTTTATCCATAACTAAACTTATGCAATTAGTCTAGACAACTTCCTTTTCTTTCTTTTTTCATAGCATGGTAATCTCCTTCCTCATTCTCTTCCACCTCATAGAAGTTTCTCTAGAGACAACATGAAATAGTTGAAATACCTAAATATCCAATACATATTTTGGATCATATGCTAGTTGAGTCAGTTTAAGTTATTGTGTTAAGGTAAAATGCCCCTTCATTTTCATTGATTTATAATTGTGTATTTTCTTATGTGTTCTTATGTTATCTTTTTAAAATATACATATTTCAATTTTTTTTTAGTTTATAAGTTTAAAAACATAACAAATACATATCATCATACAATAAAAAAACATGGGAAGTATACTTTTTACTCATTTTGCATAAGATACAATGTATTTCCTTTGGGTAGCAAATATCATATTGGGAAAAATATCCTTTGGATGTAGAACTTTATATAGGGAAGAAACACTCTCCTTTGAAGGGTATTGGTCGTTGCATTAATTCAAATACATAATTTTTCAATATACTTAAAACAAAATATGATCTCTCAAAAATGTTTCTTATACCCATAAGACATAGATTAAGTTCAAATAGCAAATGAAGTCATAAATGAAGGAAAATGGATAGTAATTAGAAATGGAAAGCTATTACTAGGGATAGAGACCATAATGATAATAATGATTTCGAATTTAGGACATTATCAACCCATTTTAAGAACTAGCAAAGATTTACGTGGCATAAAATTTGATTGCTAAGTTTTCTCTTTATGGAGCAAACATTTTATGTTTCATGAAAACATGAAGTACATATTATGACCTAGTGATATAGGCTTATATGTCATTGGGAAAGGTAGATCTAACCTGTAATGTCAACCTTTTTAAAAGATAAGAGGACATGTTTCCTCTTGTTGATATAAAAACCAAAACCTAAAAATTGCGCTACGTAGGCCAATGACAGGCTAAGAATTACAAACAAATATTATGAAAGAATAAGATAAAAAGAGATTGGTAAGGGAAATTTTTATTTTTTAGATATAGTCCAACATTATTATTTGAGGGAACAGTCTTCAAAGGGCTTCCATGAGGATAATATTTGCAAGTATGATGATACACTTACATGATTATCTAATTTATCTGTAATGTTATTTCCAGTTCTTCTGATGTGGGTTGGGATGATCATCAAAATGGAAGGAAGGAGAAATGATACTCATATGAGTAGGATTTCATGTATCAAAATACAAGACATTCTTCTAGTTTAGGTGCATTCTAGGATTCATTTGATTATGTTTATAACAAGTTGAGAATCTCCCATCCCATAAGTTTGGTTTGGCCTTGAGTCTAGGAAATCAATAGTACATCTTGTAAGGCTTTCAATTTTACTACGTTATTAATATTATATCTCACAAAACATATATAAATGTAGATATGGGATCCCAAATTATCCATGAAGATACGCCCATATCCCACCTTGCTTGGGTTACCTTTTCAAGTGTCGTAAAAAAATAAGCTTTCGAAAATTAAGGGGAGGAGGGATCTAAGAGGAGGGAATGGAAATTGTAGTAGAGAAGAGAAGGGGGAAATAATAATTCCTAGAATAGATAACTAACTATGAAGTAACAAGACCTCCTCACATAAGGCGTGCTAGTCTTTGTGTATTGAGTTATGCATGACAATTGATTCCTTTACATTGTTTTGAACTATGATCCAATGAAAGTTGTGGAGGGAGAGATTCTTGAATATGCGATAATTCCTCTCTTTCCAAATATCCGCAAGAGGACACTTAGAAAGGTATTGCAAATGAGGATCAAGTTAGGATTGTTAAAAGGACGAGCCCTCCAATTGTTAACAATGCAAGGGAGACTAGATAGATCACAATTTTATCTCTTCATGCTAGCTTGTAGATTTCTCAATAGATGATTGGAATAGGGAGAAATCTTGCAGAAGTGCTCCACATTTCAGCTTCATGAAGGCACAAAGAATAGCAAGAGATGTCCCTATAATTTCATTTCTGAATGTTATTCCAAGTTAAGGTTTTCCATTTAACTAGGGGCCATAGGAAGATGGAAATTTTCAGCGATGGATTTCTTTGATAGATGCTACTCAAAATGGAATATTTTAGAAATTCTCTGAATCACAGTTCCAAGATATAGGCCTCACGGATGGAAGGGAATCCACCTCGTTGGTAACCCCATTCTAGTTATCAACTAAGTTGGATATCAGGATGATTCTTTACTATATCTTCCACCAAAAGTTTGACCAAGCCTCTTGAACCGTGACTTTATTCCATCCTTCACAACCATGCATGGAAATGAAACAACTACAGCTCGAACTTCCATCATTGGATGTTAAAGAAAATGTTTTCATTGAATTGTTCCAGCAGTTCTAAGGTCAATGTTCAGAAAATTTATAATTGTAAACACAATTGCACCTCTGTCATCTGTACTTTGTGTAATAAAAAAATAGCTCCCTTCTTGGTCTTCAAATGGAGCACAATAGTAACTGGAAACTAAAATACCAACTAGTAACCATAAGGGAATTAATAAGATTTTATATCGAGAGCTCTATGAACTCTTTTGCAAGAGCATTTACCAATTGAACTAATCCTTACTGCTACTATCTCTTAACTAAACCTTTGACACTTTATTATTAAAAACAATGAAATAAAAAACATGTATAATTAGTTGTTGATATAGTCCAATTTGTCAAATAACTTAACAATCACAATATCAATTAGTTAACAAGGGAAAATTTTATCAATGGCACGAGGACAAATATTATTGAAGTAGCTTATTTATGTGGTGTGCATAGGAATTGTTTTATACCTCAATGAATTTTGTTTTTCCATTTAGTCCAATAGGCTCCTTTCTTAGAGAAACATATCAAGCACTAACATTTATTGATGACTTCTAAATATACAAATCTCCAAAGTGGAATGATATTTGTTTATATTGGAATGTAGTCCACTAATTTTACGTATTAGGATTAGTAAAAGCACTTCAATAAATTTAATATATCAATTGTTGGTTATTATCATATTTGCATTGAAATTATACATTTGTCTTTTGGTTAAGTCGGGAGAAAGAAATCTACTTTCACTATGGAAAAGGGGCAAACAAGAAGTTATTTTTTTTTGCAAAGAAATTCCAAATACATTATCACATTAGTTTAGTGGCTGTCATTTATTAATATAAGTATGCAATTGAGGAATGGAAATGGCATCCAAATGAGAGGCGATGAAATTAACAAACCTTGGACTTTGTGTGATATCTCTACTTTATACCCTAATTTTCTTAGGAGTTTCTCCTATGATATGGTGAAGCATGTATCCCAACATAGACTAAATTAAATTAACACCCAATTTTGCACTAGTGTAGATATTATATCTTGTACCAAATGGAAGTAGTCCATAGTCATGGCCCTCCATATCAACATTTTCTCAAATAAATAATGGAAGTAGTCCATAGTCATGGCCCTCCATATCAACATTTTCTCCAATAAATATCTTAGGCCTGAAGGTAAATGGACTCTTCCATATAGTTAGGTATTTAAAAACGGCTTGCATATTTACATGTATATTAGATCTTTTAGATATATTATGACAACCAATCGTCAATATTTTATGCTTTTCTATGCAATATCATTAGAGAAGTGGGTGGACATGCAAAGAGCCTTTCTTGTGATATATTAATGAACTTTAGATGATGAAAATTGATGTCACTCATCATTTTATCCAATTTGTCGTATGCTAAAAATATAAACATACCATTTCTTAATTACGATATTAATAAAATCCCCTAAAAAAACTATTAGTGAAAATAATCCCAAATAATAAACACAACATCCTTTAACTCATACATTTATTAAATAAATAAATTAAATTTTTATGGTTTTAAATGTGAATCATTATTATTTTAATATAATATATATTTTAAGATTTTTTTAAATTGCAATTTATTAATAAAAACAAAACTACAAATGGAATTAATCTATTTATCATTTTTTACTTTGTAGTAATTTTTAAACTCATATTTATCATTTTTTACTTTGTAATAATTTTTAAACTCATATTCATTTCATTTTTTACTTTGTAGTAATTTTTAATTGAGTTTATGTTATGTTTATGTAACATACCCTTAAGATTTTTTTGGTTCCAATTATGTTATTACCGTAGTAAGCGCCCTTTGTCATACCTTACCTTTAAGAAATTACGTATATTTGTTGAAGTTTCTCCTTTTGTAAGGTTTATAGCGCCTCCTTTACTCATATATTCATCTCTCGTAAAATGCCTAGTTCACATTTATTTTGGGCATAAGTTCTATGATTATAGTCAGATTAACAGCGAGCGAGATATTGTCAGGGTTTTAGAGGCGAGGGGGAGGTGGAGCGAAGAGGACAAGAGGTGATGAGTTCGAATCTCGGAATTCCATTTGAGAACAGCAGGGCAATGGAGGCACTGGAGCAGCAGCATCCCTATCCCAATCCGCAGGAACACGAGGAGCAGGCCGGCCAAAACAAACGGAAGTCCACGAAATCTGCGGGTGTGAAATGGATCAAAGAATGGGTGACTCAAGAGACTGTTCTCAATAATGGGAAGTGTTATTTTTTGAAATGGGTAACAGAGGATACCTTGAAAACCCTAGAAGGAGCCGGAGCCCGAAACACTTCTTCCAAGGGTTTTTCTTTGTCATTATGAAGGATGTGGCAGGAAATTTTTAGATAGCTCCAAGCTGAAGAAGCATTTTCTCATCCATACGGGAGAAAAGCATTTTACATGTCCACATGAAGGTTGTGGTAAGGCATTTTCTTTGGATTTTAACTTGCGTGCACATATGCGAACACATTCACAGGAGAACTATCATATTTGTCCATTCGAAGAATGTGGAAAAAGATATGCACATGAATACAAGTTAAAAGCTCACATAAAGTCTACACATGAGAAGAATTTGGCAAATGCGGTGAAGCTGCCCCCTCAGACTGAAAGGGAGTTTCCTCATCCAAAAGCTCCAACTTCACTGTATGGCTCTGTCCCTTCGGATCGTCCATTTTCCTGTCCTTACGAGGGTTGTGACAAGTGCTACATACACGAGTATAAGTTAAATCTTCATCTCAGAAGAGAACACGCAGGTTATGCTATCGAAGAAAATGGAAGACATGGAAGTGATAGCGAAGATGAAATGGATCAGGGAAGCGACCAAGATGGAAATGGTAGGAATATTGGCATCATGACAGGTTCCGGGCGAGGGAGACTTCGGGTTAATTCAAAGACATCTTCTGCAACAAATCTTCATAGAAAGTTTTTGAATGCAGCAGCTGTTGATTTAAATACGAAAACCAGTTCCAGAGCAATTGTGGAATCAAAAGAGCCTGGGAAGGGACATCCTCGAGAAGATAGTGAAGAGACAGAAGAAGAAGACCAGGAAGATACAGATGATGAAGGTTGGGGCCATGGGACAGAAACAGATGATGATGATGATGACGATAACGATGAAGAAGAAACATAGGATGACATGGACTAGGTAATTAATGTAGGTGTAGATAATTGTTACAGGCAAGAATCAAGTCGTGTAAAACAAATTTTCTTTTGCAAGTGAATACACATTTTGAAATGTCATACAGGAAAGATGTGAGAAATAAGTATCTCAGAGGAATAGGTCATAATTAATGTGTCGAATTTCGTTGATGAGGGGGATCATCAAATAGGACAGCTATGAAGAGAAGATCATTTATGCATTTTATCAGGTGTGCATGGATTTGACTGTTAAAAGTCGATCGGATTTTCTTATCTGGCATACTTAATAACATTAAATCCTGTACACAAGTTTCCCTCCACATAACAAATACTCTCGAATCCCTTGTGTATACAGCTGTCAGGGTTCCTCGAGACCAGTGTGATGCTCGATCAAGGGCTTCCATGAGTTTCTCTGGAATCAATGGCTCACAAAAGACGTAGTAGTTAGAGGAACTACCCTCCTCCTCTACCGACACTACTCCCGAGCCAGTGTGCATTTTCCAATATGGAGGTTTAGCTCTGCAAATCAAGTTAGGGTTTCGGTGCTCAAGGGCTTTCCCCACTGTGCAGATAACCATGTAGGCTGTAATTTCACCAAAATACTCCGCTGTAAGTTTCCCTATTCTCAGATATTGTTCAACCCTCCAAATTTTCCTTTTACGCTATTGTTCATTGTTAATGTATTTACAAGCAGGTTGTAGGTATTTCCGTCGCTCAGACTTATTGGGGAATTTTCATTTGAGATTCTTCTAATTTTCTTGCTAAAACCCCAGGTGATTTCCTTCCACTCGGGACAAACATTTCTACGTTTTCTTTTGTTAAAGTCTGTGGTCGGGTTGAGGGTGCTCGCTCCTTGTCCATGCTGGAGATGTTGATGCAATCTCCACACAGGTAACCCTGCAACCTTACTCAGGTTTGACAGTATATTTGTTTTTCTCATTTCCTATATATTTTTTGGGGAATTTTCATTTGAGATTCTTCTAATTTTCTTGCTAAAACCCCAGGTGATTTCCTTCCACTCTGGACAAACATTTCTACGTTTTCTTTTGTTAAAGTCTGTGGTCGGGTTGAGGGTGCTCGCTCCTTGTACATGCTGGAGATGTTGATGCAATCTCCACACAGGTAACCCTGCAACCTTACTCAGGTTTGACAGTATATCTGTTTTTCTCATTTCCTATATATTTTCTGGAAAGAATTCTAAGCAGAAGGTTGTGCAGGTGTGCAACCTCGTTAAGACAACAATGGGTTCCTTACAAGTGATTTGTATGCCACTGTTTTTTTTTTTGAAAATTAGAACCTTACTTGGGCAATGAATCTAAATATTCTCCTTTGATTTCGAAGACACCTCTCGAGGGCAAGTTGGGGTTTATTTTCCTCTTGGCACCACGAGACAATGTCTATTTGGCTTACGGTTCGACTCCCAAGATTTCCAGGTGCAATCATCTTGCCCTGACTGGGGTTTCTCTTATTGGAAACTCGCAACATCCAGCTAGCTTGAGCTTAGCTTTATCACTTCCATCAGCTACATTTACCCATTTGTTGCATGGGAAACTACATTTCGAGGAACCTAGAACTCCAGGTGTCCTCTGTTGTAGTAGAACAGAAAATAAAACTGTAACCCATAACCACATCTTTATTTAATGTATTGAATGAAATTCTGGTTTTGTTTCTTGCAATACTTGTCCTTTAATAACAATGAAATTATGGTTTGGAGGTCTTATACATGTTTCTTATTACCTACTGATATCTGAAATAAGGCGACATTCTGTTTTAAAGTTAGCATTAGTCAAATTTCTTCGGATTTTGTGATCTTTGGGTTTCGTATCTAATTTTATAGATAATTCTTTGGTTGACCTTGCAGAACAGGCTTATATTTTACCAGAGATCCTTGACATGTCCCTTGAAATTTTGATTTGGGCCCCATGATCTATTTTATGCAAGTGAGTCGAAAGCTTTAGATTGCTTTGCCACATATTCATTCATGACCAAACACTATACCACTAGTTCTAAGAATCTTGTGGTTACTATCACCAAAATTAATGTATATTGTATTTTAGAGGAGACAAGAATTGTATATTGCCCTTTGGGACACTCCAAAAATATTTTGATGCACCCTATTTCTCTAACACTCTAGTCTACTTTATGACCTTAATTCCCATTCCATGTTCATCCATGTGGACGCACTTTATGATGTTCTAGGACAATCTAATGTCCTTGTCAACTCCCTCTCATCTTCCTTGTCATGTTTTCTAGGACTTGTGTATCCAACAAGAAATTGGGAGATGAATGCCATCAAGGTAGAAAATCAAGGGGTTTTCAAGTCATTTATTTAGGGTTCCCACTAGCATAGTCCCACCATATGATCCACCCAATCCCTAAATTGGGGTCTAGTGCTATTTCAATTAATTATTAGATGATCATGGTGGGCCATAATTCCAAGTTAAATGTTATGACTCTTAATAGGATATTATTGGAGATACTTGAGGAGACACCTCTTTGGCCAAAGGGTTAAGGAAGGATTTTGACTTCAACATCGAACCATCAACCATATTCACAACATTTGTCTCATCAACCATATCCTCAACATATCGAATCAACAATCAAGAAGACAACTGAGGTGAAGCATGGACATCCTGTCTCGCCCATGTTGTTCAGGATATATATCAATCTATGAATGCCTCTACACTCCACCAAATGTGCATCAATAAAATTTTGGGTTGCCCCACTGTCCACCAAGATGGATACACGTTGTCCCTGCACTGTGCCTCTGATTGCCAAAATTGCAAAATTGGGATTTTCCATGTCTGAAAATGCAAAATTGGGAATTAGAGCACTCAAGGGTAGCATTGTCTGTTGGATTATTTTAGACTTACACCCAAATTACGCACAAACATCTTAAGGTAATCCTCATGAATAGAAAAATTTAATAGTAATCCTCATTAATTAATAAGGTTACCTTAACTATTGATAAAGACACTAAATGATTAAACAACCACACACATTATATCGCTATAGATAAGGGTATTTTAAAACATTTTTTTAAGGCCAAATTGATATTTTGTCTTAAAATCCTAAATTATTATTTTAATTATTTTAATTTAAAAATTAAAACTATTTTAATTGTCGTAAGTTAGAAATTAAGACAATTCGTTCGATTAACTTATAAATTAAGACAATTCGTTCAAAGAGTAGCGGCAAAATTATGAAAAAGAAGAGCGAAGTAAACATAATGAGGGTTGGAGATAGGTAATTGTTACAAACAGGTCAAATGAGGAGCGGGAGGTTGACTGGTCGACTCTTCCGACAAAAGCATTTTTGCATTGTTTTCCCTCTTGAATTATAGGGTCAGGTCCAACCTCACCTCCTATTGCAGGGGTTTTTATAGGGCTAGCCTTGCCTCCTTTTGCAGGGGTTTTGATAGGGCTAGCCTCACCTCCATTTTCATGGGTTTTTAGGGAGCTAACAAATTGCGGAGCGTAAGCTTCTAGGGAGCTAGTGCTGGGAACATGGTCATAAACCTGGAGGCATAGGAACTTCAGGAGATGAATGCGATGAATGCGGAGATGTGTTGTGACCTCATGGATGCATCGCTTTCCATGCTAGCGACCTTAGGGTGCAGACAATATCTTTGGAATCCTTGTTGCCTAGAGGGTGGAGACATTGATCTTTGGAATCCCTGTTGCCTAGAGGGTGGAGACATTGATCTTTGGAATCCCTATTGCCTAAAGGGTGGAGACATTGATCTCTGGAGCCCCTTTCTGAGTAAAGGGTGGAGACATTTATCTCTGGAGTCCCTTACTGATTAATTGGTGGGGGGCATACATCTCTGGAGTCCCTCAACAACAATTGGGTGGAGGAGATTGCCTCTGGAATCCCGGTAAAGGTCTAAAAAGCTGTATAGGGTGGAGGCAGTATAAACCTCTGGAATGCCTGGTTTGGTCCCAAGCTCGGGGGTGGCAGCTACATTATCTGCAGACTGTCAAAGGATGGGAGGAGAACTAGGGACATTATGCTCATGGAATCAAACACCTTAAGATCAAGGTCATGTTAAGACAAGTACTCTGCTATTGGGGGGTGGTTAAATTTGTATACTGGTAACTTGACAGAATTTAACTTCTGTTTTGGGTGATCTGGTAACGCTTATATTATGTGTTTACTGTGGGCTCTTGATAAATGGACTTCTATGCTTACAATTTGAAATTCTTTGCATATAGACAAGTAAGATAGCAAGTGAATCTTGCAGCCTTAAAATTCTGAAGCCATCCACTTGTGTCACATGGTCTCTATGTATAATCTGTGGATGAATTCCTATTGTAATAAGAATTTCACATGGGATGTTACTACCTCCCCTGTACCCATAGTCTCAACGTATGCTGGTCACTTACTGCTATGAAAGTGGCTAATGAACAAATGCTGCTCTTCCCTTATACTATATCTAGAACTACCAATTTGGGCTTGCGCTCAATTCCTGTAGCAGTTGCAAAACAGTTCACCATGGTTGACTGCATTTTGCTTGAGTTTCTCCTTGTATAGTGACAGAGCTTAAGAAAATGCCTTTGTACTGGTTAATGATCTCTAGAGTCACTTTGGGGATCAAATTTGGAGTGTATAGTATGCGGTGTAAACATCCTATAGCTGTATGGGTGGACCATATTGTCCTCACTGTCATAGGAATTCCAGCATGGGTAAAGTTGCTCAATAAGCCTATATATGGTGGAGGCCATTACCTTCATTACTTTAGCGTCCTTGGACATAAGTTATACATTGTTTGTAGATGATGAAAATTTGCTGACATGGAGTGTGACCCCCTCTTGTTGAGTTAGTGCAGCAAGTAATGCAAACGATGAGGACTTGAGTCCAAGAAAGACCTATTGGGTTTCTCCACTGCATGATTTTGAAATCTATTAACCATTGCACTCACCACAAAATTGCTTATAAAGACCTTATACTCTCGTGAAGACCAAATCTGGTCACACTGATAATGGTTCCTAAGAATGAGACCCTATGAATAAGATAGATAATACTTAATAATGCTTACATCTTAAGGGGGTCTATATTTGTAATGATTTAGGTGATGTCTTTCTTCATTAATTAAAATGCTAGTGTTGTTAAACTCAGATGAATACTAAACTCTAGGATCCTGTTGGTCTGAAAATGGACGGTGAGGGTCTGAACAATTTCTTGGCAGATTCCCGCGGTTACATGAAGACAATCTGTAACAAAGTCCTCGCGGCGCTGAGATATGCGGTGAACCCGGCCAAGATGATTCTACAGCCCCGGGTTGCGTTTATGTGGACGATACTACTGAGAAATGGTATACATACATTTGGGAGCTGAGACATGCTTGTCATTTGCTCTTGAATGCCCTTCGTTTTGTTTTATCGCCGTACAAGGTGTTGTCGGAGATGGAAAAAGACTCAGAATATTGCTCTACTGCATGGAAATCTAAACTCAAACTTGAGGTTGAATACTGGATAAGTATTGTTGATGCATGTGTATTCCTGCAGCTCTTGGTTTCTTGTAGAATTTTGAAGGAATTTAAGGATGATGACCTTTGTGAGCTAGTCTTTCACATTTTCTGTCACCCGGACTTTTTTGAGCTCTGCCATGCACTTCAAATCAGTCACAAGATACATTTTCTGTCACCTGTAGTTTTTTGAGCTCTGCCATGCACTTCAAATCAGTAATAAGATACTAGGTTGGTGGGCATTTTCTTTTTTTGTTTCAGTTGACCTTTAGGTTCAGTTTAATTTTTGTATTTAGGAAAGGTTTTCTTAAGGTTCCATTGTCGGTTCTTGCTGTATAAAATTATGAAATTCACTATTTTGTGGGATTTCATGTGTTTTTCCCATTTTTCTTTCTGTATTGGTTTGTTTGAGTCATTATTTGTTCTGAAAGCAATATTTTGTTTTGTTTTCACTGAGGCTTCTCAGTTTCTAGCATATTTTTAGATCTTGCACCTTCTCAGATGTGGTAATTTTGTCTGCTGGCCAAATTGACACAGCTATGTCTTTAGGGGGTCGAGTCAACTTGAGACCTCGGTGACATGTTAAAGTTCATTGGTTTGACCACATGACTAAAACCCACTCGAGACCTTGTAACCTGGTATAGCTCACTACTACACATGACCTGCAAAATAACCTAGGATTTTGACAAATCCCCGTGGATCTTTCCATTTGATGTGTTCCACTGGGAAGATATGGTAATTCTCTGGTTTGGGGTGGAACAATGTGCTCGAATAAATGAAAATGATGGCTACCAGTCAGACAGATAGCTGCTTCCCATAATAGGCATAGCATATTAGCATGTTGCAGCGTTGTGTGTCATGGCACAGTGCTTGCATGATATGTTATGGAGATGGAGTGGTGAGGCACGTGGCTCTCATGTGAGGGCCCACATGGTCCATTGAGGTCATCTACTTTAAACATTTTGATTCGATATCTGATTTTTACTTTCATGAATAGATACAAGCTTTGGTTTCTTTAAAAACTTAGTTTCGAGCTGGTTGTTGTTCGCCCTTGACTAGGCTTTGATATGCATGCCCCACAATAATTGTACAGAACTAGTAGCCATCTAGTGCCTTATAAGTAATGGAAGATCTACTTCAAATGTTGCCTAGTTGCTGCAACTGTCTAATATCTCCATCATCCCTGTGGACAACACTGTTGTAGGGTGACATCTTGGTTATACATTTCAGACAACACCCCAATGCTTCTCAATACAATACCCTGTCTACTCATCACACTAGGTTACACTTCGTTTTAGGATCATCACTTATACCAGGTGATGTTCCAGCCATGGGATTAATTATCTTAGTTATCTTCTTCGATATGAAATCCAACTTCCCATAAGTGTCTGTCAAACCATAGCCTTGTCTTTAATTTAGGAGAAAGCCCACAGACTTTCATATCTATCATCAGAGCTGGTAGAGGCTGATCATAGTAATAGAAATCCAAACATTTCATTGATCTCCTCTGTCCACAAATTGTGGGATAATTTTGAGGAACATATTTCTTATGGTACCCTCATGCAAACCAGGGGGTAACATATTGCTCCTATTGGGCACACACGTCCTTCTTGGGATCACTTGAGAATCCCAAACTCTCAAGATAAAGCTGCCAAAGTGAAGTCCATAATCCAAAGTAACCAATTCATCATCTCCAGACTGCAATATCCATTTCTGGTGTGTTTAATCATTGTTGAAAATAGAGACACATTAAAATCCAAATAAAAATATGTTGGGATCCCCATCACCTCTGGACTAAATGGTCCATTTTCAACAACTCTCGTATTCCCAACAATTTCATCGTATGTAACAACATCTTGAGAATGTCCATTTCTTCCATAGAGAAGAGAGATGGCAACCAAGATTTCAGGGTCTCTTTGAGCAATTTCAGTGGACTATTTGATTAAACAGTCTGCTCCTCACTAAAATTTCCAGTAATCTTTGTTGCCAAGCCATCTATGATATATGATAACTGAACAAAAACAAATTCATCCCATTCACCCTCTCCTTTTACCTTACTGTTTGTTGTGAGAAAACCTTGCTCGCACTTTCCAGAACAAGAAAAATCCTATCATTACATGTTGTACAGTGCTTTGTACTTCTGCAATTTCCCTGATTTAAGAAATTACATGTTGGTTGAAGAAATTGTCAAAGAAAAATGCTACTATTCTACAACATTAGTAGCATGAACATGGTGAAGAATGTGAAGTCCATTGTCCACTTCTTGCCTCTCTACTGCTCCAAAGATGACCAGACTTAGGGCTTGGAGCTGCCCTTTTATTTCTGATTTGGCCCACTATCAATCACAGAACTAGGGCCCAATAACTAGCCCTCTTGATCGCCCTTTTACTCCTCCAAAAGTCAATTCTTAGGGCATAAAATGTACAACCCTCTTGTTGTGACAAATTTGCCACTTGTCCACAACACTTGTGGCCACCCAAATAGCCACTAACAGTCCAACCACTGTACTTAGGCTGCTTCAGAACATTCCAAAAATAGACGTACAAGCCCTAGCGAAACATCAACATGAAAGAAATACAACATACCTTTCTAGGACGCCATCATCTGCCCTCAAACACTTGGCCCCAATGTTACTAGGGAGCGGGAGCGGGAGCGACCATTTTCAGAAGCTCCCGGTTTGGGAGCGAATCCCGGAGCGATTTTTTAAAAATATATATATTTATATATTTTTTAATTTTTGATACATATATGTCAACAAAAACATGTAGAATGATGAATTAGATATAAAAAACATAAAAAAGCATAGATTGAACCATATAACAACAATCATCTAGAAGTTATAATCTTCATCAACCACGTCCGCAAGTTAGTAACATAGTAACATACAACATATTGAGTCTCATGATTCATCAATCTTAAAGTTTCAAGCTTTCAAAATTCAATATATAACATTTATATCATTGATCACCAAAGTTGTACTTGTAAGCTAAGTGTAACCATTACAACAAATAATATCTAACATGAAATGAAATGTTATAAAATGAAATGAAATGAAACAACTTTCAACTTTCATGAAGCATCATATTCATAATTCATTACTAATGAGTTATAATTGCCAACTTCAAACTTAAATTGTCATATATTGTTTAAAAAAATATCATAATAAATATGAAAGAGTCAATAGTTATAAAAGCTACTAGAAACTAGAAAAGAGAAGTAAATCTATTATCTATTTCTTATGCTTGGGCCTCTTGCCACCACGAGAAATGTCTAATTTTTTAGTCTTGTTGCAAAATCAGGATCTTTGTCATTAATATCACCCTCCAAGCATTAATATCCAGAGGTATCTTTGTCATTACCTTTGTATCTGTATAGGGATCTTTGTCATTAATATCACCCTCTAAGCATTAACATAAGATAGAAAAAGCATAGCATGTCAAGTCAAGATTTTGTTTGAGTGATGCGTACATTTTTAGAAGGGTCATGATAGAGGAGTTCGACAACCAATGTCACTAACATCAAGGTACATAGAGGGATTGGTACTCTTGATTAAATATGAGTTCCATACCCTAATACATGACAAAATTCAATGGAAACATTGCAATCCCCCAATCCTGAAATCCTGAAAAACTGATAAGTCTGCTGGATTTTGAATGAAATCTAAAATTCTACTTTCTCCATATGAAATCCAATGAGGACGAAACCACTCTCAAACATCCTGAGTCATTTCATGGTAATGTTAAAAATTTAAGTAAAAGGATGAAAATTAAAGAAAATGTCACTTTTACTTTAAGAATTTAACATTACCATGAATAGCATATCAATACTAGGGCCTAGACTTGATCATTAAGTTGCCCCACTCAAAAACTATTTGTTTCTTTCAAAAAAAATTGCATTTCGAACATTACTACAAAAAAAAAAATGCAAAAAAGGCAAAACGCTCCCGAAAAGGCAGGGAGCGAAATTTTTTTTAGGGAGCGCGCTCCCGACCCGCTCCCGAGTCGCTCCCGCCCGGAGCGCGGATCGGGAGCGGGAGCGAGGGGGGGGGGGGGGCGCTCCCCCGCAACACTGCTTGGCCCTGTGCACAATATCTTCTAATGTTTTCGGCCTTGTCTAGGGCTTTCTGTAACAGCTACAGTGCTGCCCCAACTCGGTCTAACTGTCCTCAAAGACCTACACAAATCCTCCTCCAAGAGTGCCAACTCTTAGGGTCTTAACCACTATCCACTTATTTCCTCTCTACTGCTCCAAAGATGACCAGACTTAGGGCTTGGAGCTGCCCTCTTATCTCTGATTTGGCCCACTGTCAATCACAGAACTAGGGCCCAATAACTAGCCCTCTTCACTACCCTTCTCCAAAAGTCAATACTTAGGGCATACACTGTACAACCCTCTTGTTGTGACAAATCTGCCACTTGTCCACAACACTTAGGGTTACCCAAACAGCCACTAACAGTCCTCTAACCACTGTACTTAGGCTGCTTCAAAACTTTCCAAAACTAGACCTACAATCCCTAGCAAAACATCAACATGAAAGACATACAACATACCTCTCTAGGACGTCATCATCTGCCCTCAAATACTCGGCCTTGTGCACAATATCTTCTAAGGTTTTTGACCCTGTCTAGGGCTTCCTGTAAAAGCTACAGTGCTGCCCCAACTCAGCCTAACAGTCCTCAAACACCTATGCAAATCCTCCTCTAGAAGCCCTATACTCCTATGCTACAACTCGGCCTTTATATCAGAGCTGTTCCAGGGTTGTGCTGCAATACACAGAAGATATTTTGGCATGTTCACAGAGAAATTACATCTCAACACATGTACATAATCTGTCTCTCCAACTTGGCTAGGTCGAATCCAAACACAAGAAAGATGGGCCCATAGCTCTTGAAAACATTTTGGACCAGAAAAATGCATCAAAATGAGTGGGCCCATAGCTCTTGAAAACACTGAAACAGAGGAGGGAGGGCCAATGATAGACCATAACAATGCTTCAAAACAAATGAGCCTGCTATTTTTGAAAACAATTGAAATAGAGGGAGGATGATGGTGGTGATATTAACGTGTGCATCTACTAAACATACTTCACTTATATCAATCTTTGAGTTGAGACTTGAGAGGTTGTCTGGTTGACATCGTTTGGATTAACTACACACAGAAACAGTTACACAATTTGAAAGAGTAGATTCTTCTCACCAAAACATGTAATGATTTGGATAAGTAGTCGATCATAAAAGGACTAATACATAAATCCTTTAAACTAGGCCTTTTAAAATGACCATATCAAAAAAATGGATAAAGAAATTGATAGGAAAAGGTTTTCTGACATTGCATTGTATTCCATTCCATTCCATTAATATACATTTATCTTAGCACTCATAATATGATCAATCTAACGTTGTGAAATGCACCATTCCATTCCTAATATGATCAATGCAACCTTGTGAAATCCTTCTGCAATTATGGCAATACCATGACATCACAGAGATTCAGAGGTTGATTTCATGTGGGGAAGAGAGTTTACCTAGGCATCCTCTGGATAAGGCCTTCACCAAAGTAATTAAAGGTGATCGTTGCATTATTACATCTTGAACATAGCTGTCACTGTGACCCTGAAGGAATCCAATGGCAGTATGAGACCTTGTTATGGTGAGTGAAGTAATTATTTGATATGGTGATGGCAGTGGATCCCATAATTGCATCAATTAGGCCATCGTTACAGTTGGAAAGAGAACAGTGGTCTATCCACATATAGCGTCCAAAAATTGAAATTCCATTGCCATATGACAGATTTCTCCAACCATAATGCTCAGGGGAATCCCTCACCAAGGCATTGCCTGTTTGAATGCGGTCGTGGATGCTGATACCATGAATGATGATGTTGGTCACATACTGTATCGTTATGCAGGCACCGTGGGCATGGACATCGGCACCTCTGCCATCAATGGTCTTGAAACTATTCATGATGAGCTCTTCTTTGAGCTGAATGACCATGTCACTCTCAAATATGATCCAGAGCGGCTCGTCTTGAATAACAGCGTAGCGGAGAGTACCAGGTCTGGGATTCACAGCATCGTTGTCACTGGAATCGGTTACTACATAGTATGACCGCCCTTTCCTCCCATGGCATTCCGGCCAAAGCCAATAGCACAATCTGCAAGCTTTTGCCTGTTCATTTGCCAATTTGGATCACAGCGCCAGCAATCATCTTTTGGATTACCGGTTCCACAGGACAAATAGCTCAGCTGTCTTCAAGAATCATTGATACTTCTGCATCACACGCCATTCCCATGCATAAAATCAGTAAAATTTTATAAGCAATACTCTGCATTTCAGATACTCAATTGCAATCAATTAGTATAGATGTCATTCTCATCGTTTTCAAATATATAGCTGGAGATTGAAAAAATTTAAATGGGGCACTTACTTATGGACCGATTTAACTACTTGTTCAAGACTCTGTACTGAAAAAGAAGAATTTTGTTTCTGTTGTTGTGTCTGCCCTGTTGCTTGTATAGTGGGGCGCCCTCTGGGGAAACCCATGATGTTGTCCACAATTCGGTGAGTTTTTGCTGCGGAACAATTTGGAGCCAGGATTTGAAGGCAGACTATTACCGCAAGTAGAAATAGAGAATATAACTGACTCTGGATAGCCATTTTCATCCTAGAAGCTCAAGAAATCGTAGCTTTCAATGCAGAAAAATTCTGCACCCTGTTTATCTCTGAGAAATAATCCCACAAAGAAGTATCTTTCTTCTAAATATTCTGCACCCTGTTTATCTCTGATAAATAATGCCACAAGGAAGTATCTTTATTCTATACTCACAGCAGTGCTCTAGGGCTACAACAACTGTGGATTCTGAAAACATGAAAAATGGCTAGAGATTCTAAAATACCAGTGTTTTGCCAATGGGGGAGAATCTGAAATTCAAGGATGTGTGCTGCTGTAAGCGTGGAACAGTGTCCTTATCTACAATGCTGGTATACTGGTCTTGAATTGAGATTCGGATTTGGGATTTATGTTTCCTTTTATAATTTGCACAGAGCTCTGCAGATTAATTGTATTAAATGATGCTGATGTCTGGTCGGTCCATAAGCCCATTAAATTAAAATGGAAAAGATTGATGCTAACAGAAAAAAGACCTAAAGTAGCATCCCAGAATTTTTTAATCAGCCAGAGGTTTATGCCTCCATAACTTTTTAATCCTTTCCGGCTTACTAAAGCTGGGATGGAGATGTTTCTCTCGTAATACTGTAACCATTCTCTTGGCACCCAGTGAGAAGAGCAGGGAAAGACCATTGTGGAAACTAATGCTCTGGGAAGAAATCAGTATTCAGAGGAAAAGGTATCGCTTACTGGTTACTTCTTGAAAGTTTTCATGGGTAGGTTTCTTAATATTCCAGTCAATAGTTCTAGCGCCGACTTGCCAATCTTTCAATCTTTCAGATGCTTGAATTGAATACTGAGGGACCAATATAGAGATAGAATAGCAGTTTCAGAGTCAGATAGGCTGCCTACAGAGTTTAGAGACACACTCATGCGGTTATTCTTTAGTTCACAGAGAGGTCATGCGGTTATTCTTTAGTTCACAGCAAGGTCATTGCCGATCTGATTCTGAGGCATCGAATTTGCGTGAAATATATTTTACTTACAAGAAACATATAAGAAACGTTGTATCTGTTGTTGGGTGCTTGTTTGTGTGAGAAATGGGTTCGGTTTCTCGATAAACATGATCCTTGATATGCAGGCACAAAGAAACCATGAAAAGAAGACCAGAATTAGGGCTTGGAGCTGCCCTTTTATCTCTGATTTGGCCCACTATCAAATCACAGAACTAGGGCCCAATAACTAGCCCTCTTGACTGCCCTTTTACTCCTCCAAAAGTCAATTCTTAGGGCATAAAATGTACAACCCTCTTGTTGTGACAAATCTGCCACTTGTCCACAACACTTAGGGCCACCCAAACAGCCACTAACAGTCCAACCACTGTACTTAGGCTGCTTCAGGACTTTCCAAAAATAGACCTACAAGCCCTAGCGAAACATCAACATGAAAGACATACAACATACCTCTCTAGGACGCCATCATCTGCCCTCAAATACTTGGCCCTGTGCACAATATCTTCTAAGGTTTTTGGCCCTGTCTAGGGCTTGCCCCAACTCGGTCTAACAGTCCTCAAAGACCTACGCAAATCCTCCTCCAAGAGTGCCAACTCTTAGGGTCTTAAACACTGTCCACTTCTTTCCTCTCTACTGCTCCAAAGATGAACAGACTTAGGGCTTGGAGCTGCCCTCTTATCTCTGATTTGGCCCACTGTCAATCACAGAACTAGGGCCCAATAACTAGCCCTCTTCACTTCCCTTCTCCAAAAGTCAATTCTTAGGGCATACACTGTACAACCCTCTTGTTGTGACAAATTTGCCACTTGTCCACAACAGTTAGGGTTACCCAAACAGCCACTAACAGTCCTCTAACCACTGTACTTAGGCTGCTTCAAAACTTTCCAAAACTAGACCTACAATCCCTAGCAAAACATCAACATGAAAGACATACAACATACCTCTCTAGGACGTCATCATCTGCCCTCAAATACTCAGCCCTGTGCACAATATCTTCTAAGGTTTTTGACCCTATCTAGGGCTTCCTGTAAAAGCTACAGTGCTGCCCCAACTCGGCCTAACAGTCCTCAAACACCTATGCAAATCCTCCTCTAGAAGCCCTATACTCCTGCGCTACAACTTGGCCTTTATATCAGAGCTGTTCCAGGGTTGTGTTGCAATACACAGAAGATATTTCGGCCTGTTCACAGAGAAATTACACCTCAACACATGCACATAATCTGCCTCTCCAACTTGGCTAGGTCCAATCCAAACACAAGAAAGATGGGCCCATAGCTCTTGAAAACATTTTGGACCAGAACAATGCATCAAAATGAGTGGGCCCATAGCTCTTGAAAACACTAAAACAGAGGAGGGAGGGCCAATGATAGACCATAGCAATGCTTCAAAACAAATGAGCCTGCTATTTTTGAAAACAATTGAAATAGAGGGAGGATGATGGCGGTGATATTAACGTGTGCATCTACTAAACATACTTCACTTATATCAATCTTTGAGTTGAGACTTGAGAGGTTGTCTGGTTGGCATCGTTTGGATGAACTACACACAGAAACAGTTACACAATTTGAAAGAGTAGGTTCTTCTCACCAAAACATGTAATGATTTGGATAAGTAGTCGATCATAAAAGGACTAATTCATAAATCCTTTAAACTAGGCCTTTTAAAATGACCATATCAAATCATCAAAATTTAATAGGCATGAATGAGATAGAGAACATTCTATTGGATATTTGAATTCATCCAATTATAATATTCTATGGTCGCTCTTAGGATGAAAGCAATCACAGATCATTCTCAACAAATGTGTCTATCAGTTTTTTGTTCGAAAGGTAAATTAATGATGGATTAATGGAGTGAGTGGGGTCTAGGACTCAGCCAAATTAGCTTTTAATTGCTTTCAGATACCTTTCTGGTGGTCATTCTGGTTCTCTCTGGGACTGGCACTGGCAGATCAGAGTGTTTTTTTTGTTTGTGGTGTGTGTGAAAAGGGTATAAGGTTGGGGTTTGAGGTTTTGAGGCCTTATACTGCAAGTTCTAGAAGATTGGGCACTATATAGATCTTTTGAGATAATTTAGATTACTACAAAACTAAAGATTTTGTGGTGTATAGAGAGATGAATTTTTGCATCTAGAATTCAGGGATTGAGGTGAGTGGACTGCAATATTTTGCGGTAGTCTCATAAGGTGAAGAAAAAATAAAACACATATAATGAGGGATTTTGGCATCTGTTATCTCAGGGTACAACAATGTAATATTTCCCTTTTGGAAAAACCAATTCTCTGCCCCTGAATTTGCTGTGGTTCACTGTGTTTGTCTTTAATGAGTTTCGTTAAATAGTTTAGGAGCATATGGATGTAGGTTCATTTTCTTCATTTAATTTAAAATGCATTACTATAGCACTCGCAAGGAACTCCCACACTCTACCAAATAGGAAGATAAGCTTCAGATTTAAACTTCAACAATGAGTACACATTCAATGGTTACCATTCCATGAAAATTAAGCATTTTACACAGTGGAAAAGTTACACTAGTGAGTTTATGAACCAACACAACACACCAAATGTGTTGTAGGTGTTTCTTTACTAATTCATTGCCAAACAAACCAATACCATGCATAAATGGGAAATAAAGAATTTCAACATGCTAATCTGATGTGTATTGATCTGGAGTTGCATTATAGACTGATATCAGATTTGATTAAAAACAGAGCTTGCATTTCACTTTATAACCATGCATAAATCAGAAATAAAGAATATCAACATGCTAATCTGATGTGTATTGATCTGGAGCTGCATTATAGACTGATATCAGATTTGAGTAAAAACAGAGCTTGCATTTAACTCAGCCATATAGACACAATAAATGAGATAAAGGGAACCTAAAATACACGGTGAAATTCCAAGGCAGCAAGCAGTCTTGTTCTTTATGCAAACCCGTGTGAAAAGTGGAAGAATTCCTTCAATCTTCTGTCACTTCCCTGTGTAAATATCAGTCTGCCTTTGAGATAGTTCCTACAATCCTATAGGAATGAATACGCTGCCCAGAACTCAGTTTCAATCCATGAAATGATGGCATACACAATCAGCAGTAGTGGTACAAACAACAGGGTGCTTGGCTTCCAATATTCACTGAAATATCCCCTTGGAATCTTGGTTCTGCTCCTTGTTTTTGCACAGGTCACACATCCAACTAAATGGATGCCTCCAGCAAGGTAACAAGGTCACTAGAGGCCCCACACACTTGTGAAACTCTTGCCTCTTGCCTCAAGATAATCTCGAACAAATTTCTGATCTGGTCATGACTGTAAATGTGTGACAGTGAGGCCTTTCTTGAGGCAAATGCAACCCTTGAAATTGCCCAAATAATTCCTCCACAACTTCAGATTTTTGGCACAGGCAATGGTTCTCGTAAGGAAGAATTAGAACTGTTGATGTGAGATGTTGAGGTGAACTAAGCCGGGGACTTTGAATGGTGGAAATCCCTTGCCAATGGGGCCTTGCACTAGTAAGTGGAGGTGTCTTTATGGTCACCTATTTGAGCAAACATTGCATCATAGATCTACCTTTGTATGTGTTTATTGGTCACTCGACACCCCAGTTGCTAAGATAATTTGGAAAAAGGTGGTGATCAATGTCATAGATTTGAGATGATCAATCTCATAAGACCAAACACCTATGGGTTGGATAGCAAAACAAAGTAGCAAGTAACCTCGACAATCTTTATATAGACAAAGAAATCTCCTCTGATTGTCATGGAAGACAATTCATTGAAAATGAAGTGTTTCACCATGTTTATATATCGAGGGCCTCAACCACATACACAAAAGATCCAAATCATGTGGAAATTTAATAAAAATTCCATGTATTCCTATCAAGTTAAGAAGATCAACTTATGGATTTGTACGAACAAGCTTTACCACAGGACTAGTCTTCTTGATATCGTTGACGTGTGGATTGCAAATATAACCTGAGGAAACATACTCTGGATTGCAAATATAACCTGAGGAAACATATTTTACTTTACAATGTCAATAAACGCTTTAGACATCCTCATCCTGCAGGATATCCTCTGCAGCTTATTATTACTTTCTTTTCTCCCCTTGCCTTTCCTAAATCATAATTATGACTTCACAGATGAATCAAAATTTGATTCTAGTTGGCATGCCCTTCAAACTGTAGGAAAATAGGATCCACAAAAGGTGGAGAGAGAAAATAAAAGAAATATCTTAGTATTAATATTGCAACAATATATTTTTCATGCACAATGAATCACAATAGATGACGTTAAATCACTGAAACATTGTGGCATAAACATTAATGATTCTCAATGATAAAGTAATTGAATGTTGTCACTCCAATAGTCTTTTTAAACTTGAAATAACATATTTTATTTTTACCTAGATTTTACTTCCACCTCAATACAAAATTTTGAAGTTCTACATTTGAGAATTCTGTTAAAAATGTTGATGTGAACATCACATACAAGTCAGATCCCACCCAATGGGCCATTTAGGAAATGGGTGGTGGTGCTTGTTGGTTTTTTAGAAGAGCCACTTGAGTATATGACCTTGTCTTCAAAAATATTTACCACTTCTCCAGAACCTGATATTGGTCGTCCATTAGGTTTCCATCACTCTCATATTGAAGGTGAAGGTAGAAGTCACCAAGACAAATGCCCATAGTTGAGCACCTCCTTGCCTAGAGACTTATATAATAGGAAACCAATCAATGATATACCTCTTTTTACTTTGGTTCATTGGGGTGAACATGTTTGCTTCTAGGGTTATTTCTTTACGAAGTTATTTACATTATCGAAATATCTAAATGGAATTTTTTTTAACAAAGTGTATAATGTTTAATACATGTAATTAAACATATAATTTTCAGACATTGCTCTTTTTATTATTTTCATTTCTAAAGATTGCTCTTGTTAGAATTTCCATTTTCCAATTTGCATACAAGGAATTAACTTTTGTCAACTCTATTTCCAAATTTCCACATGAGGATGGTTTATCTTTAGATGGTGACAAATGGCATTGGGTGGTTGGAATTATGGTTTCAGTTACTTTTGTGAAGTTGTTCCTCATAATGTATTGTCGAAGTTTTACTAATGAGATTGTGAAGGCATATGCTCAAGATCATTTCATTGATGTGATCACCAACACAATTGGTCTAATTGTTGTTGTTCTTGCAAGTACTCTGTACTGGTGGATAGATCCTGCTAGAGCAATTGTGGTAAGCAGTTCTTTGACCTTTTGCTTTACAATTCATAGTTTTCAACTTTTCACATGTTATGCTTATCTATTTTGTTGAGTGTGTGCCATGGTTTCTTGGCACTGGCTACTGAAGAGTAGTTTGTCTTCCATGATGTCATCCTCTCCTTTTTATAATCAACGCCCACTTGTTTAATAAGAAACATGCTGTTGTTTTTTTCATTATCATGATATATCTTTGCATTTAGTAGCAACATAGATGATATTTTTAGCACATGTTCTCGGTCATCAGTACTCTTCACTCTCATAAACAATGGTTGGTGTGGAACTCCCAAGCCATAGAGGGCCCCGAATAATTGTGGAGCTAGGATGGTGCCATGAATCTATCCAACTTAAAATTCAAAGGAAAAACATATTCCAAGTCTATTAACTTTTAAGTAGGGAGAACTGATTGCAAAGGTGCAAGAGAATATATCCACTCCATTTCATTTCTTTTGCTTTGATAATGACTCAATCACAGATTATGGATTCACAAATCATAATTTTGTTTGTTTTATGTTTGGAAATCAAGACATTTTGTTATAGAATTTTATATCGGTGCATATACACCATAATAGACACATACATGTGTGGAGAAGGAGATGAAGAAAAAGAAGTCTTAACATGGAATGAAATCCCAACACAGGGATATGCCACTGTAGCAAGATAGCCTGTATACATGAACATTTAACTGTATACTAATATAAGATTTTGAAATTTTTTGCTAGATATATAATCCGTCTCTCTTTGCACCTTTTGGGGCAATTGCTAGTTTTAGTAAGTTAAAAATATGGACTGCATGATTAAAGTTTTTATAAAGATTATAGATCATGTGTCAGTTTTTTGTTTTTGTTTTTTTGTTAATTCTTTTAAATCATTGGTTATAAATATAGTTTTCAGGATTGCCATAACTCTTCACGTAATTCTTTAAAGTATGCTAGCTCAATGGAAGAGCGCCCTCCTTACAAGCAGGAGGTTGGTGGTTCGATTCCACTGTGCGCTAACATGAATTAATCAATGATTTTGTAGTTTATTATTAATTAAATGTTTTTTATATCAATTTATTTCAATGGCGAGATAATTATGGATTCATTGTTTTATATTGTCTCTAGAGAAACAAGAGATCTTTAAATAAAAAATTTATAGTCTCTAGAGAGACAATAGCTAGTATTAAAAACATATTGTCTCTAATCCGAGTGTTGTCTCTAGAGAGACAAAAATGAAATTGTCTCAAGAGAGACATAAATGAAATTGCCTCCTAAGAGATAATAATGCATGTGTTATATATTGTCTTTATAGCGACAATTTCTTAAGACAATAATCTTTGAGACACCCGCTTAAAGACAATATTTAAGACAATACAAAAGTTTTTTTTTGTCTCAAGTTAAGACAATTTACTCAAAAATTGTCTTAAAACCCCCCTTTATGTAGTAGTGTGATGGACTAAGAAAAAAACATCGATGAAAGAGACATAATTGAGCATTTGATCTTACTTTTGAAGGGCAAAGTCAATGCAAGTGTGGAAGTTTCTTGATACAATGCTAGTATAAATGCATAGACTCTCATAGATTGGATAGGTAAAATTGAGAGATACTTTGTGTATGAGAATGTCCAAGACCCCAATAAATTCTATTTCATAATAACAAAGTTGAAATGGCATATAGACCAGCATTAGGATAAGATAAAGACCTAGAAGAAAATGGTGTATGGGATCAAGAAAAAATTCTTTCATTTGCATTAACAGTAAATATTTTGTAGAGAAGCAAAAAAATTGAAACAAAAAGTGACATATTTCAAAGAGTATATAGAAGAATTCTTCAAGCTATCACTCCGATTAGGAATTAAAATAATTAGAGAATCAAAATGAAACATTGTATGTGAATGGATGAAGTTTCAGATTCAAGATGAGAATGAGTACTCATTAATTTAAAACCATGGATTAAACATATCAAATTTCTTTAAAGGTAGAGGAAAAGTTGAAGAGGAAGGTGAAACATAATTGCAAAGGAAAGAATATTAGAGGTAGAGGATGAGTAAAGGTTGCAATAGGATATTTTAGTGAAGGGAGCGAGGTTGAAGCATCTAGTATGAAATTTCCAAACAAGACAACCATGTTGGCGTAGGTAGACACTTTGGAAGAGGCAAGGGTAAGCATGTCATTACTTGTTATATATGTGGAGTATAAGGGCACAAAACATCTAAGTTCCCAGAGAAGCACAATCTGAGAAGACAGAATGAGGGAAAGACTCGTGTCACACAAGTAGGTGAGGCCTCAATTGTGAGAAACAATGTTGCGGTACTTCAACAAGAAGAGGGAAAAAACCTTATGTTCAGAAGGATGTTGGTCAAACATAAAATAAGGTTATGAAATAACCTAAATACGGGAAGAGAGTTTTTAAAAATAAATGCAAGGTTCAAGTAAATGTTATAATTTAATCATAGATCAAGAGTATACAAATTTGGTGTTCATAGAGGTGAATGATAATAAAAAATTAAAGTGCATCCCTCATCCCATCCTATATAGGGTTTCATGGTTATAGAAGGTTGAACAAGTCACTGTGACAAAGTAATTCCTATCGAGTTTACATATTAGCAATTTTAGTGACCAATATTATGGGATGTGGTGTCCATGGATGCATGTCATGTATTATTGGGAATATCATAGTTTTTTTATAGGAAAGTCATCAATGATGTTAGCGAAAATGCATATGAATTCAATAAGGATGGATAATGTTATAGGTTGCATTCATTGGCGAGAGAGGAGACAATGATAGTGGCTAGTAGTGGTGTTGGGTTATGGTGATGGAAAAAGTGGTCACATAATGTTTTTCTTAGCAAAATAATTTCTAAAGGGAGAAACGGATGCAAAATTCTATTTGGCCATAATGCCAAAGAAGGCACAAGAAGACGAGGAAAAGAGTTATGCGCCAATGGATATTCAAAAGTTGTTGGATGAGTTTGCAAAGATTATTGCCAATGTGAATGCCTCCCATGAGAAGTATTTCACATCAAATTGATTTTATTTTAGGATTAAGTCTACTTAATAAGTATCCTTACTGAATCACTCTAGTGGAAAGAGAAGAAGTAAATAGGAAAATGCAAGGATTACTTAATAGTGGGGTGATTCAAGAAAGCTTAAGTCCTTGTGTTTTCGCAATATTTTTGACACCAAAGAAGAGTGGTGAATGGAGAATGTGCAATGATTCATGAGATATTAACAAGAATACTGTAAAGTACATATTTCCCTTACTAATAATGGAAGACTTTATGGATTGTTTTTGAAGTGTAGATATCATCAAATTGAAATAAGGAAAGGTGATGAGTGGAAGACAATGTTCAAGATGAAGGATGGACTGTTTGAATGGATGGTTATGCCATTTGTATTATCCAGTGCCCCTAGTAATTTTATGAAAATGATAAATGGAGTTTTCAAACCATTTTTGGGAAGGTTCTTGGTGACACTGAGATTTTTAGCAAATCCAAGGAAGAGCACTAGGGGCATGTGAAGAAAGTGGTAGAAAACTATCACAAGGTGCTACCATATATGATTAATCTAGTTAAGTTGAATCAAAATAATTTGAAATGGGTGGAGTTTTTATATATTTACTCATTTGTTTTAAAACATATATCTAGAAAATATAATAAATTCGACGATGCATTAAGCTTGAGGGTGATGTTGTTAAATTCCATGCATGTAGAATTTGTTAGTTTGAATAGGATGAATGAGTTGTATGTAGAAGACACATATTTTCTAGGGGCATGGAAAGCATGCAAAGAACCATGTAGTATGAATAGAGCACCATATTTGGATTTCACATCTAAGAGGGATTTCTTTTCAAACATTAGAAATTATGTATTCAACATAGTTCTTTGAGACTAAACCCAATTTGAGAGCTACAGAGCGGAGGTTTAGGTGGGAATTTTGGAGTAGATAAAACCAACATTGGTGGATGAAAGGTAGTTTTGGCCTAGCATCAATAAAGATGTCAAGAAATTTGTTGAGTTTTGTAGAATTTGTCAACTGGAAAATGGGATAAACCATAACACTAGGTTACATACTCCTTTACTTGTACTTGAAAATCCAAGGGAAGACTTAAGTGTTGATTTTCTTTTTGGACTTCCTAAGACATATAGAGATCATGATTTAGTGTTGCTCGTGATCAATAGATTTTATAAGATGGAAAATTTCATACCATGTAAGAAGACTAATGATGCTACACATGTGATTGTGTTGTTTTTGTAGGAAATTGTAAACTTGCATGGGTTCCCTAAGAGTTTCACTTCCAATAGAGATACTCAATTTATTGGACATTGTTGGAGTAATCTTTGGAAGAAAATGGGTTCTGGGTTGTAGCATAGTTCAATGTATCATCCATATACATATGATTAGATAGAGGTGGTTAACTGAAGTCTAGGAATTTTTTTGAGAAATCTCATTGGAGACAAACCAACTCAATGGAATTTGGCTATAGCTTAAGAATGCAGTCATCACTCATTGAACTTGTGACACAGCGTGTGCATTTGTGAAATATTAAAGAATGACCCTAATTTCACTAGGTATTGATAAACACTTCAAAAAATATTTTTTTGACACCCACCACCACCCCACTCGTATAACTTTCCAATAAAAAGGACCCTTGTTTTTTCTATATACACTTTTTTATGCCGCTTAACCTAT
Source organism: Pinus tabuliformis (assembly GCA_031772625.1). Lineage (NCBI taxonomy): Eukaryota > Viridiplantae > Streptophyta > Pinopsida > Pinales > Pinaceae > Pinus > Pinus tabuliformis. Next base: position 609,151,482 of record CM062812.1, read on the forward strand.
AAACTCCATACCTTGCACTTGCTCCCGATACCTACAATATGTTGAACTGATTTTTCACAATTTTAAAACCCCCTTTATGAGTGAACATTGTAAGATATTGGTTAAAAAAGTGAAGCTCACATGACCTCAAGCTAAATTCGGTTACAACAATTTAGTGAATATATCCATTGGTAAAAGGCCATTTCTAGTGGTATATGGTAGGTCTCCAAAGGGTGGTAGGTTTGCAAATTGTATTGTGGACTTGGTTAAGTTTCTATAAGTTGAGGAAGGGATGATCATTCAAGTATATAATTTTGTAGAAAACATGCATCACATTCATGAGCGGGTCAAAAAGAAAGTTACAACAATTTTTCCCTAGTTAGCAGTAGAAGATAGATTTCCATAGGAAGTTGAGGGTTTTTGAAGAGGGTGATACAATTATGGCACATTTGATGAAGGATAGACTTCCTAGAGGAATCTATAGCAAACTTAATAATAAGAATTTGGTCCATGTAAGATTTTGAGAAAAATATCTAGTAACACCTAGAAGCTAGATTTGTTGGAGGTATATGACATTTCTATAATATTTAATGTTTTTGACTTATATGAGATTCATGAAGAAAAAGACGATGGTGAAGAAGACACTATGCAAGAATGGGAAGGAAAATTTTTAGTCAATCCCTTTAAATAAATTGAAGAAATATTCACAAAAAGAGTTAGTGAAAAGAATCAAGGTTAAGATCAATTAGCTATACCCACAAGGTTTTGAACCAGTGACCTTCACACAAAGAGCACCTTAACATAACACCCTATCACCAACAACTTAATGCACTGTGGGAGACATCAATTTAAATAGTTAATAAATTGGAATAATAGAAATTTAGAGGATGCATCATGGATTATAGAGGAAGAATTGAGTTGCCTTCACTGACCTACAATACTTGAAGGGTCCGTGGCTCCATCCACATGATTTGAATTCTCATTTTTTTCTTACCAGGGGTTTTTGATGTAGGAGCATCATTGGGATCATGCACTCAACATCAAGTATTTACCTGTAATATACACTTTAGCTTAGTGAAAGAATTAAATAGACCACTGTTATTGAAAAATGGGTCCATGCTACAGAAATTCCAAAAGAAAAATAAAAAATTCTAAGGAACAATCAATAAGAGATTGACCTTGAGCTATCGTAGGAATTCATAGAGACAACTTAGGAGGAAGTGAAGAATTATATATATTGTTGGGATACCATGTGACCTAAACATTGTTAGAGCATATTATAAATCGATTGTTAATTGAATTAACAAAGGAGAAGGGAGTTCCAATAGTTTGCAACAAGGAAGAGAAGATTAAGCTCTAGATCTACAATAAAGAAGAGAAGAGTGAATGCCATCTTGTGCTCAGAAAAGTATAAAATTTCTTGCCAATTTGATCATACTACTTTGAATATGGTGAGTTATGGAGAGACATATCTCCATATTGTAGTTCATTAACCAAAATGCCATATTATTGCTCACTCATTAAATTTGATCACTAAAATGTTATCACATATAAGAGAGTTGCATAATGTTTGTTTCTTATTCTAATGAGTTATGACTACTATTCCTTCCTTGTCATATTATGTTTGGTTCAAATGTCTTTAGGTGTATCTATTTACTCTTTTTATAAGTAAGTTACTCTATTATATCATATTATTTTTACCTTTTGAAGTTGTAGCCATATTCAATTTATATACTTGTGCTTTTAATTTCATGTCATAATAATGTGGCTTCATTTAAAAATGAGAACTTATATACTTAAAAAAAATAGTTAAATGTGAATAATGATTATGATCTTTTACTTCAATAAAAGATTGAGGACAACTCTATTGGAAGTTTGTGATACCTTAATAAAAATTAGTAAACTAAAAGTTACTTGAAAATTCAATTAATTAAATGTATTAACTAGTTATAGATTTTTGATTTTTTACTGTTAAGAAGGGTAATGAATAAGTTGATAATTAAATGGTTTGAAAATTCAATTAATTAAATGTATTAACTAGTTATAGATTTTTGATTTTTTACTTTTAAGAAGGGTAATGAATAAGATGATAATTAAATGGTTTTGATTAAATAAGATTAAATAAATTATTCTTACATGCACATGTTTATGGGTGAAGTAAAGAAAGAAGTAGCACTTTACACATTACAACAATATTCATTTTTAATCATAAAATTATATTTCCTTTTCTTTACAACAATATTCATTTTTAATCATAAAATTATTTTTCTTTTTCTTTTCACAGATCTCCTCTTGCATCAGTAGTCAATGATGAGTAATTCTCTCTTAATATTAGTGATTTTGTAATACACAGGTTAAAAGACAAATTGCGATTTTGTAATACACATGTTAGATCATGAGTAATTCTCTCTTATTTTTAGTGGTTTTGTAATACACGTTAAAAGACAAATTTCTATTTTGTAATACACATGTTAGATCTCCTTTTGCATCAGTAGTCAATGATGAGTAATTCTCTCTTAATATTAGTGATTTTGTAATACACATGTTAAAAGACAAATTGCAAATCACTTTCTTTCGACCAGGTGTATAGTCCATGGACTTCGTATATGCAAGGTGTATAGGTAGTAGATTTGGTAAAAACATATGGGATATTATTATTGTTATTAAGTTTTGGTTATGGAAAATTTTAAGGATGGAAATTTATTTTAAAGTTTAGAAATTTTGGGGAATCTTATTAGTCCATAATATGCAATGTAAAATGTTAGGAGATATTTTTGTAAAATATTCAAATTTCTAACAATTTTATAGAGTTTTTATATAAAATTTTCACGATTTTTAGGGTAAAATAATTTCATAATATAAAATTTGGATAAATCATTTTTAGGAAAAAAACAAATTAGCAAATCCTTTTTGGAAAAAGTATAAAAAATTAGCCCACTTGTAAATATTAGCCCCTAAAAATTTCCCATAAACATATATAGAATATTTTCATTATTATTAAATTAAAAAAATTAAGAAAAAACATTATTTATCCATATATAATGTCAATAAATAAAAGTTACCAAAGTCTTCCACAAATTATTGATCGAAAAATCCCACCATAAATCCATAGCAACCAAAACCTTTACCATTTAATTTTTCCATTATAATTGATTAATAACGAATATAGACTTTACCATGTATATCATTTAGTCATATCAATATCCTTATCATAATAATAGAAACCATTTCCACTTTATTTATTGAGATTCTTATTATCACTTAGTCATATCAATATCCTTATGATAATAATAAGAATCATTTTCACTTTAATAAATTCTTATTATCACACTAATATGTATGGAAACGTACAATTCAAATGCCCACAACATTATGTAATTGAACTCATCCGTCGTTACGAGGTTATTTGAGTCCATATTGTTGGATGACTTCCCATTTTTCTAATTATTTTCATTATATAGTGGTATAGTCCCATCTTATATAAATTTTTTTGTTGTTGATATGATTTATTAAACACCATGATTATTTTATGACATTTTTTCTTTGTCATTGCTTTATGATGTAGAAAGACATACATTCTTGTCTTTGCTCTTTGGTGCACATTCTTGATGTGGGAATCAATCTTATTGCATCAATGTTTGGGTAACCCAGAAAATAAAAAGGGCTTTTAGATAATTTGTTTTGTTAGTTTGGAGTAAATTTGTTAATTTTTTAGGATTTTTTTCTTAATAGAATTTTTATTGGACTATTTTCAATGTGGGTGTTTTTTTTGAATATAATTTTTCGTTTAAAAATTCAATAGAATGCATTTTTGAGAGTATCTTATTTTTATAACTTTTCTTGGAACTTAATAAAATTGGATTTTGCATCATTAAAATGGTAAAAAAATGATAAATTGATAAATTCAATTCATTTTTAATAAAAAAATCTTCCTTAAAGTTAATGGTTAATAGGGTTTTGTTAAATGATGTTGTAGAGATTTTTAAAATTTTTTAGTCTATTTAAAAAACAAAAAACAAAACACTAAATTTTGAAAAAATTAAGTAAATGAAAGGAAATTTTATTTTGTCAAAAAATTTTTTTTTTTTAAGAAAAGTTGAATTTTTTCACTTATTTCATTTCAAAATTAAATTAGTTGATTTTTTTTAAATTGTATTTAAAATGTGATAAGAATATTTTTAAATGATATAATTAACTTGGTAAATTAAGGTTTTTAATCCATATTAAAACAACTCAAATAACTAGAATTTTGAAAAAAAAATGAGAATGAAACTTTGGGTTTTGTTAAATATTTCAGTCCATTAAAAAAAAACAATAATTTTGGAAAAAATATTTTTGTCAATTAAAAAAACAATAAATTTTGAAAAAATAAGAAACAATAAATTTTGAAAAAATAAGTAAAGGAATGGAAATTTTATTTTGTTGAAAAAATCAAATAAAAAAAGGGTTAAATTTCCCCATTTATTTCATTTTTACCTTTTTGGAAAATGAATTATTCCTTTCAATTTTGGACTGGATTTTTTCAAAAACTATTTAAATAACTAGATGTGTTAGAAAGAGGGCTTGAACCTCCAACCTTATGGTTAACAACCACACACTCTAACCAACTTATCTATTCAAGCAACAATGAAAACTAAAACGACAATGTGATGAAAAATAAATTATTAAATAGATAAATTCAACCCATTTTTAATAAAAAAATTCCCTAAAGTTAATAGGGTTTTATTAAACGATATCATTCCCTTAAATTACGAGAGATTTGTTAGTCTTTTAGCCCATTACAAAAAAAAAACACTAAATTTTGAAAAAGTAAGTAAATGAAATGAAATTTTATTTTGTTAAAAAAACGAATAAAAAAAAGCAAAATTTCCCCACTTATTTCATTTTTTTTTGGGTAAGTTTATGCAAATGATTTCTATTAATATAATAAAGTATTACATTGACTACAATAAATATTCTACATTTCAAAAAGACAACCTTGGGAGACCATGGCTTCAACCAGGTGTACCCAAAGGCCCATCAATTCTAGTAGTTAAAACTAGGAAACAAAACTCAACTAATACACCAAACACAAAAGAGCCAACCTATGAAAACCAGATTTATCCATGGCCACCACCAATATAGTTTACAAAAAACTGAGAAGGATGACAACAATAGAACCATAATGGATATAAGAAAAACAAGATTCATACATAAAAAAAAAACATGAAAGTGTTGACCATTGCGCTGCTTGAGGAAATACAAGTCATCACCATAAGTTCTTCATTCGCTTCCATAAAAAAAAGAGTTTTGAAAAGGTGGCAACTGCATCAATCTGATATGATGATTGAAGATAGGGGAGAGGAATTGTCCCGGGGAGAATTAACATCACGAGGAGATGTAGTGACTAAGGGAGTGTTGATAACTGTAAGAGATTCATTGAGCTCCTCCGACTAAGTGTCAAATAAAAAACTACATATTTCTCCACCCACTATAACAACGAAGAAAAGTGGTAGCCAAAATAACACCTTTAAAACCAAATGGAAAAAAAGTACCTGGATACTAGACCCCACAAACCAGAACTGGGAAATTGAAGGAAATCCCTGATGGGAAGAGTTGCAACTAGCTCAAATGCAGGACCAGTTCCCTAAAGCGACGAGGTAGGAAGAACTACTACCAGATCAAAGGTAGGAAGAATTACCTTTTAGTTTTCTACCCTGGAGCGGCGAGGTAGGAAGAACTGCGACCAACTCAAAGGCAAGATCAGGCCAATTAACTAGCATTGTAGAAACAAATATGGAGCTAACCAGAAATTGATGAAGGTAATGAAGGTAGCCACACCCAAAACTTGAGTATACCTAATATGGTAGTCGAGAGAAAGCAAGCAACCTAGAAATCCTCTTCACTGCCCCAAGTAATGTTGCAAAGTCACCACCTTGATAAAACACCTATGCACATATAATGGAATGACAATATATTAAGACTTGACGTTAGAAGGAATTTACCACTATGTGTGAGGTCCAAACACATACAAGTCTAATGTCTAACACATGCATGTCAGGGTCTTCTATCGCAGTAACCAATATGCCCAGTAAAATACGATCCATCACAATGGCTAAATGATAATTGAGGAAACCTAACAGAATGTCATACCTCTCCCTTAATACTACCTTCATCGAACATTTATCATGACAAGACTGGGATAGGTGATCCCCCTCCCAATAATAGGGTTTACGCCATGCAATAGCCCCTCCCAATAATAGGGTTTACGCCATGCAATAGCAAAAATATGACATACATAGGGTATGGCACTCTTTTCAAAGGCCACCAACCCACACTCCACTTGTACTCTCCACATGCTAATCGAGTGTTATATGCCATTGCAGACGTTATTAATATCTTATTAATAACACCCCCATCAGGGACACTTATTTCATGTTTAAATTAAGTTGGTTATTTTTTTTGTTAATTCTCTTTAAAATGTGATAAGAATAGTTTTAAATGATATAATTAATTTGGTAATTTAAGGTTTTCAATCCATATTAAAACAACCCAAATCACCAAAATTTGGAAAAAAAAACAAAACTAAATGAGAGTGAAAGTATACCGAAAATATGAAATATTTGTTAAATCTTGTTGTCTGTTAAAAAAAAAAAACACTAAATTTTGAAAAAATAAGTAAATGAATGGAGATTTTATTTTGTTGAAAAAATGAATTAAAAAAAAAAATTCTCACTTATTTCATTTTAAAATTAAATTGGTTAAAAATATATATTTTAAAAACTCTCTTTAAAATGTGATAAGAATATTTTCAAATGATATAATTAATTTGAGAATTTAATATTTTCAATCCATATTAATACTACCCAATCACATTTTAAAAACAAAATGAGAGAAAAACTTTACTGAAAATATGAACTCAAAAATAAGTTGAGTTTTTCCACTCATGAAGTCATTTCATATTTGAACTAGATTTGTTTAGAAAGTTTTATGGAAAGAATTTAAAACAAGTTGAGATTTTCCACTTAGGAAGCCATTTCATATTTGTACTAGATTGGTTTAGAAAGCATTGTGGACGCTGAAATTGTTCAAAAGCTTTATGGAAAATAAATTAGTCATTTCATTTTTGAACTATTTTTTTTTCAGAGACCTTTGAAGTAAGTGGATGCGCTAAAAGGAGAGCTTGAGACTTGAGAACTATACACTGTAATCAATTGAGTTATTGTAGCTATAAAGAAAACTAAAATGGTAATGCGACAAAAAATAATTTAATAAATAGACAAATTCAACTTATTTTCAATAAAAATTCTTCCCTAAAGTTAATAGGGTTTTTCTAAAATGATATTGTTCCCTTAAAAAATGAGAGCTTTGTTAAATATTTTTACCTATTAAAAAAAAATTGAAAAGATAAGTAAATGAATGGAAATTTTATTTTGTTGAAAAAATGAATTAAAAAAAAGTTTAATTTCCAACTTATTTCATTTAAAATTAAATTGATTATTTTTTTTCAACTCTTTAAAATGTGATAAGAATATTTTTAAATGATATAATTAATTTGGATATTTAAGGTTTTCAATCCATTCTGAAACAACTCAAATCACCAAAAAAAAAAATACAAACAAACAAACAAACAAACTAAATGAGAATGAAACTTTAATGAAAATATGAAAGCTTTGTTAAGAGCCTATTGGTTAAGAGCATGTGTTTTCTCCTAAGAGGTCACAGGTTCAAAACCAGAGGGGCGTAGAGTATGTATGCCTTCGTAGACTTAGCAGTCAAATCGCTGCGCAGGTGGGTCCCCTGTCTCACAAACAAGGGGGTCTCATACACCAATTTGGCACAGGTGGGTCCCCTATCCCACAAACAAGGGGGTCTCATACACCAATTTGGTGCAGGTAGGTTCTCTGTCCCACAGACAAGGGGGTCTCATACACCAATTTGGTGTCTGGGTTGGTTGTGACCTTAAAAATGGATATTATTATTATTATTATAACCTTGTCCCACAAACAAGGGGGTCTCATACACCAATTTGGTGTCTGGGTTGGCTGTGACCTTAAAAATAGATATTATTATTATTATAATTATAAATCTTTTAGTCCATTAAAAAAACCCTAAATTTTGAAAAAATAAGTAAGCAAAAAAAATCTATTTTACTAAAAAAATAATAAAAAAAAATTCAATTTTCCCACTCATTTTATTTTTAAATTAAATTAATTAAAAACATTTTTTTTAAAATACAATAATATAATTTTTAAATAATATAATTGATTTGAGAATTTAGAATTTTCAAACCATATTAAAACAGCTCAAATCACTGGAATTTTGAAAATGAAAAAAATTAAAACTAAATATGTGTTAAACTTTACTGAAAATATGAACTCAGAAACAGGCTGAATTTTTTCACTTACGAAGTCATTTAATATTTCTACTAGATTTGTTTAGGAAGCTTTATGGAAACTCAATTGTTCATAAGATTTCTAGAACATGACTTGTTAAAAATAAATTTTAAAAAACTCTGATAAAAATATTTTTAAATAATATAATTAATTTGGGAAATATAAGTTTTTCAATCCGTATTAAAATAACCCAAATCACCACAATTTTGAAAAGCAAAAAAAACCAAAACTAAATGTGATTGAAATTTTACTAAAAATATCAACTTAAAAACTAGATTCACTAGACAGAGGGCTTGAACCTCCAAATTTGTGGTTAACAACTACATGTTCTAACTGACTGAGTTATTCTAGCAATAATGAAAACTAAAATCATAATGTTAAAAACATAAATTAATAAATAGACAAAATAAACCCATTTTTAATATAAAAAACCCTAAAGTTAATAAGGTTTTGTTAAATGATATTGTTTCCTTAAATTATGAGAGTGTTGTTAAATCTTTTAGTTCATTACAAAAACAAAACACTAAATTATAAAAAATAAGTTAATGAAACAAAGTTTTATTTGGTTGAAAAAATGAATTAAAAAATAAATTGAATTTTCTCACTTATTTTATTTTTAAATTAAATTGGTTAATATTTTTTAAACTCTTCTTGAAATGTAATAAGAATATTTGTAAATGATATAACTAATTTTCAATTTATATTTAAACAACCCAAATCACCAGAATTTTCAAACAAAAGAAATTTTTTTTCTCAAAATATGATAGCTATGTTATTTTTAAATTAAATTGGTTAATATTTTTTTAAACTCTTCTTGAAATGTAATAAGAATATTTGTAAATTATATAACTAATTAGGAAGTTTAACGTTTTCAATTTATATTTAAACAACCCAAATCACCAGAATTTTCAAACAAAAGAAGAAATTTTCCTCAAAATATGATAGCTATGTTAAATCTTTGAGTCTGTTAAAAAAACAACAACACTAAATTTTGAAAAAATAAGTAAATGAAAAGAAACTTTATTTTGTTAAAAAAATAATTGAATGTTTCCTCTTATCTCATTTTTAAATTAAATTAATTAAAAAACTTATATTGCACGGTAAAGATAAATTAACGGTGTTAGTCTTTGGGAAAATAATGCATATAAATCTTTTTCGTAACCATGTTATGTCTTGAAAGATTGCAGGGATTTATGTGAGGAAAGATATTATATGCATGGTTCCTTAGTGCATTAGTTTTCTTGATAAGATTATGTGGTTTATATACATAGAAATAAAATTTATTATGTTAGGTTTTTTAGAATAATAATATGTATTTGCATGCATGAAAATAATAGTTATTATGATAGATTTTTTGAAAAAGAAATATATATTTACATGTATAAAAAGGATAGTTAATTTTGGTAGATATTCTTGAAAAAGAAATATGTACTTGTGTGCACAAAAGAAAATAACTATGGTGTAATATTTCTTGAAAGATTACATATGAATTCTTGTGTATGAAATGATAAGAGTCAAAGTTATTTCTTGAAAGCTTGCATATGAATTTTGCGCATGAAGTGGTAAGAATCAAGATTATTTTCTTAAAAAGTTGCATATGAGTCTTGTCTACATACAAGAATAAGAACTCGTGCTAGTTATTTGAAAATATTATGTGTAGGTATACACAAAAATAATGGTTGTTGTGTTAGATTTCTTGAGAAAGAATATGTGTTCATATGCAAAAGAATAATAACTATGGTGTTAGCTTCCTTTGGAAAAGAATATGTATTAGTTGTTAGGCTAATTTCTTTTGGAAAATAATTAATGAATTTATATGCAAAAATATTAGAGCTAATGTGCTAGTTTTCTTTAAAAATATGGGTAGTTTTGGTGGTTGTTCTTTGGAAAATAATGTCTTGTGCAAAAGAAACAATAGTTAATGTGGTGTTTATCTTTGAAAATATTCCCCTCTTCTTGTGCAAAGAGAAGGTGATAACCATGGAGATAAATCTTTGTGTGTTCTTGTGGGTAGAAGTAGAATGTAGCCATTTCCCTTTCTCATGATACATGTGAAGTAGGGATAAGTGAGCACACCTCGGTAATTTTTATGTATTTTACCTTATGCATGTGAGTTGTGAATGGATAGAAATGTGTCATAACCATACACATGTAAAGATAAATAGACATGTTTTAGTAGTTATGTGCTTTTAATTAATGTATGTGCATTGTTAATAAAAGAGGCATGTCTCAATACTTTGTATACATTTTATTTATGCACATGAAAAGATGTTTGAAGCATAATTAGTAAAGACTTATTATTTGGGTTTGATAATATTTTATAATCATGATGTCATAGTTTGTTGATGATAGTAATTGCAGGAAGGGATTATGACTTATGCGAAGGATGTATTATGTTTAATATTATGATAGGAAATGAACTAATAGTCATGCATATTGAGGGATTTTCAAACGCAGGATAATCCATTGTAGGGAACAACCAGGCCACGAAGACGCAATGCTCGAGGAATTGTGGGGTAAATGATATCATGATTAATGTAATGGCCTCTAGCTAGTTATGTTTGAATTTAAGATGATATTTCTTTGTAAATTTTTTAACAATGGTTAAGGGATGGACTTCCTTACTGCCATTGAGTGAGGGGTAAAACCCTCACAAAATTTTTAATAAAATAAACGTTTAATGGTTTTTCCCTTCGTGGTTTCCAAGATATATCAATGTCCATTGATGTGTTTTCCTATTATGCCATTATAATGATCTTGTTTCCTTGCATGATGTTGACACTTATCAATCTTTGATTAACTGGCTTAAAAAAATGAACAATGATAATTATGTAAGGTTACAACAGGGAGCTTCATGTTAATATGTTGCAACAATGGTTGTTTGTTATGTACTTGTTATTCCATTTCTAAATTTACTTTATGTAATGACTATGATTTTATCTAATGGTCAATTAAGGAATATGGAATAAGTGATTTGGAATATTACATGCTAATAAATCCCGTAAATGTTTTCTAATCCTATGTATTTTTACACGAGATTTGCTGGTGGATGTTACAAGTGCTATCAAAGCGAAGGTTGCAACATTGGCGCCTTTTTGGTTTCTATAGGAACAATAAGTAGAGGTATGATGCTATTAGATATAATTCAGGTATGACATTAACAAAAAGTTCCATGGAAATATATGCAGTAGACTGCATTTGATATGAGGTGCATGATGATAATTATTGCATTAAAGAATGATAAATGTTAATGTTTGATTTAAAAAATAATTGTGCTCATGGAATTTGAGTCTTTATGTAGATAAAAGACAAACAAAAAAATGTTGCATTTATGGACAATATTGAGCACTCACTAGTGATAGTGTGGATTAATTACCAACCTTTGCATGCATACTCTTATAATAATGCTTAATGGTGCATTTAAAGAAAAGTGATTAAAGTTACAATGTATTTCTTATAAGAAAATAATGAATGCATGTATTTGTGTGATAACAAAAGAATGTAGAAAAGTGGGGTGGACAATAAAATGTTTTAAAAAACATTGAAAGATCCCCTTTGAATGTTCAAGATAAAAAATAAGTCGAGTAGTAGGCTTTGTCTATAATGACAAATTGTTGATTGAGTCTTGTCGTGGATTTTGATTGAGTTTATGATGGTTGGTAGCATTGATTTTTTAGTATATTTCACTACCTTTCATGAATTAGTATTGCATGACTAACTATTAAACTTCTCCTTGAAGGTATATTGTAATATGCATAATGGTGTCAATACACTGTTGAATTTGAGGTTGATTAGATTGCTACCATAAAACACAGTTACCAATCAAACAGGGACTTGAGCAAGTTCTCACTTTTCTAAAGGTTGAAAAAAATCATCTGATTTTGAAAAATTTTGATTTAGAATACACTTTTTTTTGAAGCATATTTTTAACACTTTAAATTTTCTTATGTCTCAAGTATGCACATTTTTTTAGAATGTGCATTATGTCAATTTTAAAAAGCGTTGTTGCAATATCAACCCCTTTTTTTGGGCTTATTTTTGACACTTTAAATTTTTTGATATATTAAGTATGGATAATTTTTTTAAAATGTTGGTGATTTTCATGCGGATTTAGCATCAACCTTTTTTAGGCATATTTTTGACACTTTAAATTTTCTTGTTTCCCCAAGGAAAAATCATAATTTTATTCAAAAGAACAAAATTACATTTTGCAGATGCTAAAAAACATTCGAACAGACCAACCTTACGGCCTGGTGCCCAAGAAAGAAAAACCAGAAAGAAAAAACATTGAACTATTCTTTTCTACCCTTCTTTTTCTCCACTTTTTGCTAACAACGAGAGTTGGGACTGTAAGATACAATGGCCATTTGATTAAATTTTATATTCACTAAAGTTTCTTTATCAGAGTTTGAGCCCTCTAATGCATGAATTCTTTTGGTGCTACTTGCTTCTTTTTCAGAGAAAGTCTTCTCATTCTACTGTTGATGAGTTGAAGTCGTTGTTATTTTGGATGAAAATGGAACCATCGAAACTACTTGCTCCACCCCTCTCCTTTCTATGATTTCTTTCGAATTTTGATCAATGTTATTTTGTATTATTTTCTGGGGTTTCTTCTTCCTCTACTTCAACATCCTGTGAATATGAAAACTTCCATCCCTTTGGATTTTGGGCTTGTCTATTTTTTCTTTTGGGGTCTTTCTTTGCCTATGGACATGAGTTTTGAAGATATTTGGTTTGAAGACAGACGCGACATCTTAATGTCGTATTTTAAAAATCTAGAAACTAAGACCGCCGGAAATTATTCTATGAATTAGCATAATGCAATCAGGTAAACCTTTACTAAGGTCCACCTCTACACAAATCCTAAAAAAAGTGAAAATTCCTTTTTTGACTCTATGTGCATCCACCTTTAGAAACTTGCCCAAAGAATTGTCAATTTATTTTAACACTTGGTAATGCCAGAAATGCAGGGGAAAATTATGTAACCTGGCCCATATTGGCATTTTGGATACCACCATGGTATTTGCATCAAAGCCTAGAAACCATTGCATCATAAAAAGACCTGCACTACCCCAAAACCATGGTCCCTTGTTTAAAACGTCATCAAAAAACAATGTAAACTTTGAAACGGGAACTGATATTGTTACCCGTTTCGTAGAGATAGCAAAAAAATGACCCGATTTTCAAAAGTGGTGATGCAGAATACACATGTTTTTTTTAGAACATGGTTTTTGGAACTTTAATTTTTTTTCATGTTCAAGGATGAAATCAAGTTTTAGAATGGTAGTGATTTTCATGCTGATTTTAAAACGTGAGTATTCTGCATCACACCCTTTTTTTAAAAGACCTATTTTTTGACTTTTAATTTTCTAGTGTGTGAAATGTAAAAAATTATTTTCTAAATTTGATAGTTTTTGAAGTCGTCATTTTATTCATATTTTCTTGTTCTCTATCTTAATTTTTTTTTTAGGAGGGTTTTTATTGTTTTGCGTTTTTAAATTAGAAAGTCGATAGTTTGAATTTTAGATAATCTACATATTTATACATCCTTAATTAATTTTTCAATCCACATGAAATAATTGTTTCTAAAAAACACCATTTTTTAACAATGGACATAAAAATAACCATTTTTAACATAAATATAACAAAAAAACTAAACGTTTTGATAATTTTTTTAACATGTCAAAATCACAATTTTTATACAAAAATATTAACTAAAAATGGTCAAATAATAGTTTTTTTAATGAATTTCATGTCAAAAAAATAATAATAACAACTTTTTTTTTTCAAAAAATAATAATTAACTTAAAAATCAATGCGAAAATCACAGTTGTGCTCTCTCTTTCTTTCACATACCAGACTCTTGATGGAAATTTCACCTCTTTTGAACTTTTCCAATCTGAGATTAGCTTCTTATCACTTAAAGCACTTGAAATATTTGTAGGCATGAGCTCGGGTGGAGTTCATTCACCAACGTTTTTTGAAGATACACCTTTAAGACTCTTTGGTCCAGAAAGATTCACAGAAATTTTCCTTGATGCCATTTTCCTAAAAAAAAACACATAAATTAGTAAATAAAAAAACATATTAACTTAAATTAACAACAAAAATATACCATAAATTTTTTATTTGTATAATCAGAATTGCCCAGCCACCTCTAACGGGCAGGCGGGTCGATGGGCGAGCGAGAGGTCAGGTGAGGGATAATGAGACTAAGTGCACAATTAGGCAAGTATTGGCGAGCCCCTACCCATGCGCCCCCCACAACCCCCTGACGACTACATTGAAGCCCCGGCCCCATTAACTTATTCCTCTCACGAGAGATCTCTTGTCTGGATTCACTACACATTAATAATTAAAGTAACACGCCTGATCCAATCTCCGAAAATGATGATGATGACAAATCCCTCGATATGATTACCAAGTTATTGTACTCCTTGCATCCATCAAATCTGTGTTTTCTCTTTGTTTCGCTCGCCAACTCTGTATTTCTTCGTGGTCCATCCTTTGCATGCCACGCTAGATGTTTGTTTTCAGCTGAATTTTCTGTTTGAACGAAGCTTCCTAAGCTTCCCCCCCTCCCCGCACCCCCCTCCCCTTCCCTCACCCTACCCCCTACCGTCCCCCCACACTCTCGCGCCCCATCCCCCCGCGCCCCCGCGCCCCGCGCCCCCGCCCCCCTCCATCCCCCCAAACCCCCGCCCCCCCCAATCCCCCCAAACCCCCTACACCCCCCAACCCCTCCCCGCGGCCGCCCCTCGCCACTGCGCCCACCCCCTCAACCCCCGCCCAACTGTACCCTTCCCCAGCCCCCACCCACCCCTACCCCCCCCCGTAGCCCACCCCCTACCCCCCACCTTACCCCTCCCCCAACCCCCTACCGGCGACCCCTCCCCCCTTAACCCCCCCCCCCCCCGCCCCCCATCCCCACCCCCTACCCTTAACCCCCCCCCACCCCCGTCCACCACCAACCCCCAACCCCCCTCCCCACCTTACCCCCTACCCGCGCACCCCCCCTTGCCCCCTACCCCCCCCCAACCTTACCCCCTACCCCATACCCCCCCCATCCCCTACCCCCCCGCCCCATCCCCTACCCCCCCAAACCCTTCCCCCCCCCACCCCTTACCCCCTACCCCCTACCCCCTCTCGCCCCCACCCCTTACCCCCTACCCCCTCTCTCCCCCCCCCCATCCCCAACCTTACCCCCTACCCCATACCCGCGCCGCCCCCCTTACCCCTCCCCCAACCCCCTACCCGCGCACCACCCCCCCCCTACCCTTAACCCCTTACCCCCGTCCACCCCCTACCCCCTACCCCCCCTCCCCACCTTACCCCCTACCCGCGCACCCCCCTTACCCACTACCCCCTACACCCCCCCTCACCCCCCCCCCTTACCCCCGTCCACCCCCTACCCCCTACCCCCCCCCCCCACCTTACCCCCTACCCGCGCACCCCCCCTTACCCCCTACCCCCTACACCCCCCCCCATCCCCTACCACCACCCCCCCCCACCTTACCCCCTACCCCCTCTCCCCCCCCCTTACCCCCTACACCCCCTACCCCCTCTCCCCCCACCCAAACCCCCTCTTCCCCCCCCCCCCCCAACCTTACCCCCTACCCCCTACCCGCGCCGCCCCCCTTACCCCTCCCCCAACCCCCTACACCCCCCCATCCCCTACCCTTACCGCCCCCCGCACCCCCGCCCACCCCCTACCCCCTTCCACCCACTCCCCCCCTCCCCCTCCCCGGCCCACCCCCGCCCACCCCTCCACCGCCACCGCCACCTCCCCGCCCACCCATCCCCCGCCACCCCCCCCCCCCCCGCCCCCCCCCCCGCCCACCCCTCCATCGCCACCGCCCACCCCGCCCACACCCTCCCCGCCCCCCCCCTCCCCCGCCACCGCCCCCTCCCCGCCCACCCCTCCCCCGCCACCGCCCCCTCCTCGGCTCCCCCGCCCACCCCTCCACCCACACCGCCCCCTCCCCGCCCACCGCCACCGCCCCCTGCCCGCCCACCCCGCCCACCCATCCCCCGCCACCGCCCCCTCCCCGGCCCCCCCGCCCACCCCCCCCCCCCCCACCCATCCCCCGCCACCGCCCCCTCTCGACCCCCCCGCCCACCCCTCCACAGCCACCGCCCCCTCCCTGCCCACCCCTCCCCTCCCCCTCCCCCGTCCCCTCCGCGGCAGCGGCACCCTCGGGCCGCCCCGCCCCGCACGACAGGCGGCGTGAGCGGGGCGGGGCGGCCCAGGGGTGCCGCTGCGCGCCCGCAATTCTCAGTCATGTCAGCAAATTTCTGGTAGCAATTGCGGGGAAAAATTGAGATGTCAATTCGAATTTTCGCGTGGAGATAACACAGAGGCGGACGCTTTACTTGCTACGGATGCTATCATCCTCGGCTATCAATATGTTCCCTATTTCTCATTCGGTTGTGCAGATTCGCTAGGCGACCATACATCGACGCAACCGGGATTGATGGGATTGGGGGGCGGATCACTTTCTTTGTTGAATCATCCGTCCACTAGCGAATTATTTGGCGGAATGTTTTCTTACTGTCTTCCCAGCTCATCTGCATCTTCGGGATCCTTTGTGCTTGGGAAGGAAGCTGCCCTGAACACTCCTGGTTTGAAATTCACCACATTGATAAAAGATCCCTCAAACCCGACGTTTTATTTCGTGAACTTGATGGGAATCAGCGTTGGTGATACAAGGATCTCAGTGCCGGCAACAAATATTGGTAGTGGCGAAGGAACGATCCTCCACTCGGGAACAGCGATCACGTATCTCGTTGATTCTGTTTATACGGCTCTCACAGACGCTTTTCAGGGGCAGCTCCCTAACTTGCAGCCGATACCCATTAACGAATTGGATACTTGCTATGACTTCTCTTCTTCTTCGTCTTCAGTCGACATTCCCACCATAACACTGCACTTGGATAATAATGTCGACCTTCTTTTGCCGAATGAAAATGTTCTGTTGAAAGTCGAATCGGGGCTCTCTTGCTTGGCCTTCTCTCGCACTGATTCTCGGTCCATCATAGGAAATGTTCAACAACGGAATTGGCGTGTCGTTTTCGATGTTCCCAATTCTCAAGTCGGATTTGCTCGGGAACAATGTGCTGCACCTGCTTGATTATACGTCCATTTCCTTTCTTCTACAAAATTTCCTCATCCACCCATTTCCTTATACTATGTTTCATCCCTAACGTTTACTTCTACGTGCTTTCTCCCCGCTGTTTTTGAAAAATATTTTCTGCCGTCGTATGAAATGTAGTGGGCAGCAGCAGCTCTTTTGCGGTTTGCTGCTTATACTACTTTTCTATTTTCGTCCTCAAATGAGTTGAATGTATCTCGTTTTACTAAAAAATAATGTTATTAATAAGTATTTGTGTCGATATTATATTCAATGCTGTTAACCCTAATTTACACTGAGAATGAATGATAACTCTTTTTACCTTGAAGAAGATTTATGTAAGTGTTATTAAATAGTGACAGATAACTCAACTATGTGTGCCCTTTTTGGTAATGAATAATGTTTTAAAAATATATGTACACTATCTCTGTACATGTGATATTTTCAAATAGGATTTGAATTCCGAAAGTAATAGGAACACAAATATATTTATCATAATTACATTAATAATTGATATACTCTGTATGGTTTATTTTATTTGGATGTATAATAAGACATATTTTATAAATGAATTTTTCAATTTAGTAAGTGAGAAAACATGCACCATTATATTTAAGGATGGTCAAAAAATTTGGTAAAAAAACCATATCTTTATATAATTGTGAAAGAAAATAAATATTAAATCTAAGACTTTTGTGATCTATAATGAAGATATCAGTCTTTCACATTAATCATATTGTTAGAATTTGGTCGACCTTTCGAACCAATTAATGTAGTTCATCCTCATAACAAGGTTAAACCACAACTAATGTGGTTCATCCTCAAGACAAATATGAAGCCCATTAATTAGTTAGAAACATGGACCAAATCCTAACAATGTGATTAATCCCAAAATAAATAATTAAAATAAATACTTACCTTATAAAATTTTATTTTATTTTATTTTATTTATTTATTTATTTATTTATTTATTTATTTATTTTTTTTTTTTTTCTGAATAAAGACTAATTCTATTAAGATAAGAAAAGTATAGTACAAACAAGCTTGCAAGCAAGCGAAGCAGAAAAGCAAGGGAGCCACAGGTGATAGGCTATCCACCTCGCGCTAAGAGACATTCCATGAAAGGACTAAGTAGACAAAGGAGAACAAAAAGAAAGAACTCAGCTCAGAGAACTACCCCGAGGAGTCATTTCCAGCCACACGACATTTTTTGCCTTTTTTCTTGTTTACTTTGACCCACCCAGTGGAGTTTGGCTGAGCCAAGACAATCTGTAGACTATTCTGCACTGGCGGCAGAATTTCCTTATCAGAATCTGAGGAAGAAGAAAAATGAGTACGTTTCTGAGAAAACTGAGGGTCAGAGGAGACTGCTGGAGCACCCGAGGGAGTGTCTATCGGAATCACATCATTCTGCACATCTGCTACCGTAGCCTCATCCTTCTGCAAAACAGCTTCAGTTTCCTCCTCATCCGAACTAGAGAAATCTAGACCGTCCATTGAGCGGGGAGGCTCACAAGGATTCCAGCGCTTGGCTTTGGGTTTGCGATTTAGATTCTTCTTTTTTTGGAGGAACTGAGGACATGTACTCTGGAGGTGCCCCGTTTGATGGCAATGGCGGCATCTGAAGGCTGTGTTCTCGTAATCCAAGGTTTGAGTCCAGTGGAAATCTCCAATCTTGAGATTAATCTGATCCGGTAGTCCTTTACTGATATCTATTTCTGCACAAAGTCTGCCGTAGGTAAAAAGACCATTTTCCTTTCTTGAGCTGTCTACAGCCAGGTACCGTCCTAAAGTATCTCCAATGGCAATGAAAACAGATACATGCCATAGATGAGCTGGAAGATTCGGGAGCCTGACCCAAATGGGAAGCTTGGTGATGACTGCTGTAGAAGGGTCAAAGTCTGGAAACCAGGGGGTGAGAAAGAGCCCAGCCGCACCCCAGAACCAAGGGCCTCCCATTAAGGCCTTCTGGTAATCTTCACTTGAGTCAAAAACCACAATGAAGAATCCTTTTGAACATAAGTAAATCTTGCTTTTTTTGGTCCAAGTGGAGTGGATCCATTGGTATAGATCTGCTGTGCGAGGCCAAAGCCCATTAAATCTGCAGATGAGTGCTGATTCTTCAAAAATCTGTAAACGATTTTCAATCTCAGCGTGAGAGAAATTGATGGAAGGAATTTCCTCTGATTTATCTACCAAAAAAGGCTTTGGAGCCCCGTTTGGGTGGGCTGCTTTCGAAGCGGACTGTGGCTGCGCAGCGTCTTTGCTAGCTGCATCTTTGTAAGAGAAAGAAGGGGCAGAGGAGGTCTGCCCAAAGGAACCACCTCTTAAACGAAAAGAAGCCTCGATAGAGGCGTCCTTATGAATGCTGTAAAAAGAGAGAGGAAGGGGGCTCATTAGTTGCTTACCCTTATATAACAATCTGAGGAAGGAGGAGGGGATCCCCATCCGGCGTTCCAGTTTTTGCAGAAGATCCTGGACTAGATCTGTTGCTCGAACCCAATGCATTCTTGTCTTGCCCAGTAGTTTGACTTGGATTTGAAATTCCTGAGATTCTTCCAACAGATCTGGCTGAATCAAAAGAGGAACCTCTGCAAGCAAATCTGGCGAGAATGAGGAGCAGATTCGCTGCTTGCTTCCGGCCAGAAGTGCCCTGTCCATACAGCAATTCTGCGCATGTCCTGTAAACATGGTAGTCCATGAGACCACATTTCTCTCAGGCATTGCCCAGAACAGCTCCAGTGCGTCGTCCTCTCTCCCATTCTTCACAGAACCAGAAAGCGACTCATTCCAATCAATAGCATCTCGTTCAGGACTTTTCTCAAACACTTTGTATGCGAACTTCATTTTCCCCCATTTGACATCGAATCTCCAAATGAGCTTATTCAAGATGCCCAGGCACACCTCGGACGTCACCAGATTCCCATCTTCCCTCGCCCTGAACCGCAAATCCACATCAACGTGCTGACTGAACCCTGTCGCGCAGCTCGAATGGGCAGGCAGGTTTTCAGAAAAGTTAATACAGGCTTTCCCCGTCATTGTCTTCCCGGCTCTCTCGCTGTCCATAACCTGTTCTTGGCTGATTAAATCCTGAAGCTGATTCCTAAGCTTTGGTTCCAGTCTACCGCCACTCTTTGAATTGATAAAGACTACAACCGGAGCCTCCGGTGAACATTCTTCTCCAGTCCCTTTATGACGCCGTTCTTCGTACATAAATCCTTTTGAGCGAACGGCATCGGCCATGGCATTTCTCAAATACTCAGGTATCACAGTGTGCCTCCGTAATTCTTCTGTGTTTATGCTCCGCCCCTGCAGACAAAGACCTCCGGGAGGCTCCATTAAGGTAGATTTGACAGCCGTGTGGGCGAGCTTGGCATTTTGCTTGCCGTTAACATGCGAAGAAGCAGAAGCGGAAGCTCCTGCCTGTGATTCTTCCATGGCGCTAACAACCGCAGAGCAAGGGTTTGAGGCCATTGTTTCTTGAAGATCCAAGTCTTTAATGTTACCCTACCTTATAAAATATAAAACACTTCTATACAATAAAATAATAAAACTTCTATAAAATAAAATAATAGATTGAACCTAATAAATAAATTTAACTCAATTTGACAAATATCAATTAATCTTCTATTTATTGATTATTATAAATATATAAACTAATGGTAATAGTGACATTTGACTAGCAACTTAGTTGATCTGAGAAAATAGACCGATGGAAAGCGCGATGAAACCGTCCCGCTTACTCTACTTCTTCACCATGGGTTTTTATTGTTTTCGTTTCTGAAATTTTCTTTTTGAAAACTGGTTAGCCAGCTTGGAGACCTGGCCTTCATTTGTTTTTGAAAACTGGTTCGCCGAAGGGGTTTCTAATCGATCCCCGGGTGGATGAACAGAGGTCCCTTAGCATTATCACATACAAGGCTGCTCCTACGCCTTTTGTAACCACAGCTAATCCCAGTTGGCCCATGGAAATGCCCTTGGAAATTTTCTTCTTCTTCTTCTCTCTTTAGAAAATACCTCAGCGTGGGTCCTTTTCACCATTCTCTCCTCTGCTGGGTCTCTGCAAAATCAAATGAGAGTGAATGCTCGCTCTGACAGACATGGATTCAGAACCAGCCTTCCATCTTTGTGGGTTTACGATGACTCAGGTTGTACGGAATTTTGGAAAACGGAGTGAAAAATGATAAAAATTGTGCGTTATGTAATATAATTGCAACTATGTGCTCCTATGTTAGCTCCATTCAAAAATGTGAATCGCATCTAAGAATAATCGGTATATTATCACATCTCAGAGCACGAGTGTCACATGTCAAATCCGGCATTCAGCGGGCTAACATTATTGACATGTAGCAGCACCACATGTCACTTTGCACTTGTACGAAATATACAATGTACATATTCTTTTGTTTCAATTTTCTTGTCTTATGCTCCATTGTCACTGGGATTATTCATTGTGTAACCATTAATGGTGTTAGTTCTTTCGTCCACGATAGTAAGAGGCCATTGAAATTTTGTTTATTTAAGAGACCATTTACTTATGCATGGTCTTCCTTTGTGAGTTGTAACCTTCTGGAGAACGCCCTTACCCTAGAGACAGAGTAATACTAGATTATGAGGGTTTGGGATGGACGTTAAAATCCCAGATGAATAAGCATTTGTTGGTTCTCGGTAATTTTCTTTATTATTTGGATATGAATATGCATGAAAAAAGAAAAATATCTCAAAGCCATTAATCCATTGTTTCATTGATTCAATAATTGAATAGGAGGTAAATAACTTCATGGCGGCAATTCCTATCCCAGTATTGATAATTTTTATTTAAGCTCTTTCAATGCCTTTTAAGTAAGTTAGAGAGATGTTGATCATCACTTTGTTTCTTTCTAATTAATTTCTCGATGGTATCCATTGAAGAACATTTATATTTATTTTCCATCATATTTTTCTTCTTGATTTCAGTTTGATTGTTTCCTCTTTCCTTATTTGATCTCATTGTTTATTAAGAGACATTTAGTTCTACACGGTTGAAACTAACCATAGCCTCTATGGCCTTTATGATATGGAAAATTCCCTTACCCTAATGGAAAAGTAAGCTATAAGCATGCTGGAAGATGACATTCTTTGTGGAATGGAATAACTTAAATTGATTAAGCTTTGTTAAAGCTAGCATTACTACTACACCAAGGGCACTTTTGAGACATTTTTTCAAGAGGGGTGGGCGGGGGGGGCTGGGGAGGGGGCGGTGGCGGGGGAGGGGTGGGCGATGACGGTGGAGGGGTGGCGGTGGAGGGGGGGGGGGGGGGGGGGGGGGGGGGTGTGGGCGGGTGGCGGTGGAGGGGTGGGCAGGGGGGGGTGGCGGGGGATGGGTGGGCGGGGTGGGCGTGGAGGGGGCGGTGGCGGTGGAGGGGTGGGCGGGGGTGGGCCGGGGAGGGGGAGGGGGGGGCTGGGGAGGGGGGGGGGGGGCTGGGTGGGCCGGGGAGGGGGGGAGTGGGTGGAAGGGGGTAGGGGGTGGGCGGGGGTGGGGGGGGGGGGGGGGGCGGTAAGGGTAGGGGATGGGGGGGTGTAGGGGGTTGGGGGAGGGGTAAGGGGGGGGGGCACGGGTAGGGGGTAAGGTGGGGGGGGGGGGGGGGTAGGGGGTAGGGGATGGGGGGGGGGTAGGGGGTAAGGGGGGGTGCGCGGGTAGGGGGTAAGGTGGGGAGGGGGGGTAGGGGGTGGGAGGGGAGGGGGGGGTGGGGGGGGGGGGGGGCGGGGCGGGGCGGGTAGGGGGTTGGGGGGGGGGGGGGGGTGGGGGGGGGTAGGGGGTGGGCGAGGGGGGGGGTAGGGGTAGGGCACGGGGGCAGGGGTGGGTGGGGGCTGGGGAAGGGTACAGTTGGGCGGGGGTTGGGGGGGGGGGTGGGCGCAGTGTCAGTGATATAATTTGTTCATAATGTCATGTTTTTTTAGTTTTATAGTTGAAAAAATTTCAATTTCTTTTGTATCTAGAATTTTGTGGTTGAAAACATGTTAAATTTATACTTAGGAAAGAAAAATGATATTCTACCAGAAACATTAATGTGTTTTTTCCTTAAAATTTAACTTTGTTTGAGACATAAAAAATTGGTTTTATTAGCATTTTTTAAAAAGTTTGAAAATTGACCCTAAAAAAAAAATCATTATTCCAGTATCAACACTTTCGTTTTGAAGCTATATTTTGCACGAAAATTTCGTAGTAAATTTCGTAGTCACTGCCATTTTTAAAACACGTTCAAAATTGACACCTAAAAAAAAAAACATCGTTCCAGTATACACACTTTTCATTTTTAGCACTGTTTTTGATGTTTTTTTGGGGTTTTTTGGCCAGAGTTCCTGTTTTGAGTTTATAGTTCCCGTTTCAAAGTTTACATTGTTCAAATCTTTTGTTGTATCAAATTTGACAATAAAAATTCCCTCCAACATAGGTGCATATCGTAGTTTTCAGTCCCAGTGGAAAATATCCAATGTTATGAATATGACTGCTTTGGATTGAAATTCAGAGTGGAGCTCATTTACCTCTAGCAGGTTTATTGTCAATGTTGGCACTTGATTCATTTGTTCCACAATATAGGGACCAAGAACATTGGGGAGGTTTTCAAAAGCTTTTTGCACTTAAACCCTCCCTTATACCACATCCTTGAAATAGGTTGGACCTTTAAGGTTACTAGATCCATGACATTCTCCACATAACCTCAGGTTTAATATGATGGACGAGTCACTTTAAATGCCATAATCTTGCAGCTTGGAGTCATCCTGTATTGATTTCCCTGCACATATCATACTTTAAAGATTTATTGGAGTCCCTTGCTTTTCTTAGATCTTTTTTTTAGCTCTTTCACTAAATCCCTAGCCCATACCATTATGATGACAAATTTCCCAATGAGGGATTTAACTAAAATTGGGAAAGGATATTTCACTATCAGATATAGATTGTCACGGTCATTTTTGCTTCCTGCAACCTCAAGACTATGCATATTAAGGAAGAAAGGACCCATTGATCCACCTAGGTGGTTATTGGAATTTTGCTTCCCTTGATTACCCTTCGTCGCCATTCTCCAACTAGAAATAGATCAATCTATCATGGACCCTTTTTTTCTCTTTGACACCAAGGAAGAAAGGTAGCCTAGACATCCTCTAGGGTGATCCACTTTGGACATGGAACAATAACCCAGATTCGTCATAGAAACCCACCTGTCACCTTCCAGGAAAAATCGAAAACTACAAGACCAGTATTACAACAAGAAAAGCCCCGACCATGACCTTTAGCTTTAGAAAAAAAGTGGCACACTACTTCATGGTCTGAATTCCTAGATCTTTGAGAAAAAATGACATATCATACCAACACAAGGCCTTTGAGCCTGCGATCACCACAAAAAAACCGAATCTAACGATAAAAGGCATGGATAACTAGGGGATCATGCTCAAAGAGGAGAAATCTATCATGTTGATTGCAAAAACACTATTGATGTCCCAAGAAAAGTTGAATATTATAATAATATGTAGAGAAAATTGATGATCCACAGGTGAGAGAGTACAATCTATCACAGTTGGGAGGCACATGTCGCCTAGGACACCTTTCTCCTTTCTTAAGAAAAAAAATCCCCGCTACAGAAGGAGATTCGTACAAGGAAGACGAATCTAATAATTTGTGCGAGAGATCCAATGCATGGAGGAATCCTTCCCCCATCGTTTGTCTAGAATTGAGATCCAAAAGTAAAAAATTGTAGAATTACGCAAGAACATACAAGCTCTCCGTGGCAGTGAAGAGAACACCATAGAAAACCGTAATTCTTCTCCTCAGATACATCGCTCCTCTTGATCATGGCCAACGACACTTTAAATTTTCTTATGACGTAAGTATGCACATATATTTTTTTTTAAATGTTGATTATTTAACCATTTTTCAAGTTGTTTTATTCCTCTTCTTGTTTTTCATCCTAAGATGTTTGTTTTTTAAGGGTTTTCCAAACTTGTGTTTTTTGTTTTTCTTTGCAATGTTTTTTAATAATGGAATTTTTAATCTTTTTTCCAAAGATAAAAAAAATGATAAAATTAATATTTGGAATTTAAGATTTTATATATATTTATATATCGATAATTAATACTTCAATACACATAAAATAATTGTCATTAAAAAATAATAATTGTAAACACTCGAAAAAAAATACTTCTTTTGCATATAGATATAATTAAAAGCATGCGTATCTGAGGACTTTTTTGCTAAAAATCACATGTTAAATACAATATTTTTATGAAAAAATTGAATAAAAAATATTTCAAAAACAACAAATTTAATGAAATTTTTATGAATTTTATATGCAAAAATAATGACATTTAATATCTTGTTTTGTTTTTTCTTGTTAAAAGAAAATGATTCACATGAAATTTGAAGTACAACTAACAAAAAAAAAAGAAGAAAAAAAGTAAACATAAAAATAAAAATAAAACATACAATTAAAGGAAAAACAATAAAATTTTAAAAAATAAATCCAAAAAGCATTATATATATAACAAAACAGAAATGAAAAAAAATAACAAAAATAAAAAGAAAAGAACATTAATTTTTTTTAATATCTTTTTTTTCTAAGTAAGGTTAATCTATTAATATGATACAAAAAGGGGAATTACAGTGAGGCTTGGCCACAGAGGAACCAAGCCTCAATCAGCACACATCCATGATAATTGTCTTTGACTGCCCCAACAGAGGGGAAACCAGTCCAAAAATGTCCAAAAATAACCCACACAGGGGTAGCAAATTTAAACAAAGCATTACCGAGACAAGGTAACCAGACCAAAAGTTTATCCTGAAGACACATAAGACTAGACATAAACTAAACCAAGAACATGACAAAACTTCCACCTGGCTGGCACGACACATGGCGCTCAGTCTTCCGGAGCAGGCTCCTCCACAATTGGACACGCCCAGTCATCCGGGTTGTCCAACTCACCACGTCCCAGCGCTTGATGGCCTTCCTCCATGCTGCATGCCTCAACACGCAGGCCTGACGTGTCACCCTGACGGCTATCAGAAGCCTGCGTGTAACTGTGTATGCCCGTCTCAACATGCTGACTACCAGCAATAGCTTTTCCATGCCTTCTAGTTCAACCTTCATCAGCTTCTGGTTCACCATTGTTGCCCCGATTCCTGCTGCTCGGGCCAGCTCTGTTCATCTCCTCCGTAGAATTATCCAGGGGAACATGCTGCTCAGTCTCTTCCGTGATGGTAATTGAGACAGTAGCTATGATAATAGGGCGGTTCAAAGAACTACAAAAGCGAAACTGCGTGGTGTGAGGAGCAGGATGCGGAGGCAGGGGAAAGGTTGCAGTGTGAACAACTGCAGCTTCACGACCTGAGCTATGGAGCCAGGCTCTGCCTCTGCCACTTCGCATATCTGGGTACTGGCCTGCGAAACTGTGCGGGTGGGTATTATCAGCAGAGGAGGCAGGGGGAGCAGAATCAGGGCTAGGCAGAGCGGGGGAACGAGAATGTCCGCCTTGCGTGCCCCCACGTCGACTGCGCATATGATGGCAGACCATGGTGGATATGGGAACATGGAAAGTATAAGCAGGAACAGTGGAGGAGTTGACAGATGAGCTATGCGAGGAAATTTCAGAGGGATGGAGGTTGTGAGCAAAATTGCAGAGGTTGGTGTGGGAATGGTGGAAGCCATTCCCCAAATCAATACAACTCAACATCCAACATCTGCGGCCAGTGCTGGTGCGCTCATTCGGCTCTCCCACTTGCAGAGGACAAGCAATGAATTAGGGGCATAATAACAGGAAAATTCTCCGGCTCCATTGTTATGTGGGCAATGGCTCTGCCTCGGCTTGCGCAGGCATTAAATGGCTCCTGCGAGGTGCCATGAATTCCATTCAGGGTGGCATGGGAAAAGCTGCGGGGGGCCATGTGGCCTCCCCGTCCGCCATCGCTTCGTCTAATCATATTAACTTATGGAATTAACACCCGCATCCAGAAATTTTTTTAATATTAAAATAAGACTAAAAGTAATATATATATATATATATATATATAGATATATATTTTAACAAAAGCATTAAAAATAATTTAAAAAAATTGAAAAAAAAATCAACGACGGGTCCTCCTCTAGCTAGGGGTTGAAGGGTCTTCGCATTGCTAATGGAGCGGGTGTTGAACACTCTCTCTGACGGCATTGTGGCGGGGGCTGAAACGCCCACTCTGTCGGCCCTACAACAACCCTTTAGTTGGCCGAGAGTAAATTATGGGAATCAACCCTCTGCCAGCAAACGCCCTCTCTACCGACCTTTCGATGACCCTTCGACTCCCGACTGACAAAGCTTTAGCCCCGTTGATGTTTTTTTTCTTAATGTTTTTAATTTTAATTTTTTCTTTAATGATTTTTGTTTAATTTTTAATATATATATATGATGATGATGATGATGATGGTTAACGTCCACTGAGACCAAATTGGTCTATCGGACCTATAATTTCTTAATTTCTAATTGTCTGGCTCCTCGTCTTTCTTGGCGAGATTGGTGATGTAGCTTTCTTTTTCTTCTCTACGGTATCCAACTTTCTTTACTTGCATCTCCTTCATCTGGTTCTTGGGACATTGGTGTCAATCGTAATTCTATTAAACAATCTGGATTCTGGCCAGAACCATTACATTTGGTAGCAATAACAATTCCTCATTCCTCCAAAACTGCTCTGACCAGAGACAGTGAAATTTCAAATTCTTCTTCTCTAGATATTCTACATGATTTTCCTTATACATCCGCCAAAAAATTCCATTAACATTTACATACTTGCATAACATATTAATATCTACATAAACAATAAAAAACTACTGCTATATACTAGCTATTCAACTCCTTTTGTGGTCTGCTATGCAACTTCTTCCATATCTTCCGCTTCTGCATCCCCCAGTTGGCTTTCATCCTCAGGTTCCTATTGCTTCGCTTCTCGTTGAATATCCATTTACATGTTGAGATATGAAGGGGAGGCTCCCAATTTTTTGCGCGGTGGTTCATTGGCACCGCCCTCCTCAATTCTGAATACTTCCTTTAAAATAGACACCACAATAATCTCCACCTTCTCATTTAAGGTCTCTACCTTTGTGTCTAAAGTCACAATCTTTGTCATGATAACTTCTATTGTTTCCTGGACATTCTCTGCATCCCTTCTCAAACCCTCCAACTAGTTCGATATGAGGGTGAAATGAGACCGGGCTTTAGAAATGATTTGCCCTTCGATCCTTGAAATCATATCCTCCACCTCATGCCAGAATTGACCAAAGGATTTCCCAGATGAGTCACTGACACCATTTCTCGATAGAGAAGCCATATCTATGACTCAAAGGGAATGCACAACGATCAACATTACATAAACTCTCCAGAGCCATCTTCTTATAACTAATGTTAGCTCCATATTGAGTAGCGTGGAAGGGCCTTTCATGTTTAATGCACTGAAATAATTCCCTCCCAGGAATCAAGTGAGAATTCATTTCTTCTTGCCTCGAGGTGAATGTATACACGATCAACCTAAATTGATCCTCCTTAAGCTCAGAGTTCATTGTTTCTTCACAACCTCTATGCCTTAATCTTGCCTTTAATTCTCATTATAGTCCATTTGTGGGTTGATAGTGCCAGCTTATTGTCGATAGTCCCCTTGATTAACAAATGTACCCAGGAGTTGGGGCAACAAATCATTTAAAGTTATTTTTTTTGCGCGCGCGTTCTACTCTGCCCTGCGGAGTTCAAACTAGGTTTGCAGCCGCCATCGAGACTCGTCGCTTCCATGAGCGGTCCTGGGGGTGGGGAGGCCGCTCCCACCCCTCCATCAACTTCTGAAGAAGCTTTCCGAAGTCTTTTAAAGCAGCAAGGGAAGAAACGCCAGTTTTCAGAAGTGCCGAAGTTCATAAAAAAACTGGAAGAAATACCTGAGATTGCACTTCCAGAGGAACAATCGATCAAAATCGCTCTTGCTCTGGCTGACAGAGGCCTGGTAGGGCAGTTTATGGGCCGATGGCCGTCCACAAAAAACACGGACGAATGGATTCAGCGAAACTGGAGACCTCAGCTGAAAAACAACGTGATCTGTTATGCTGTGGGACGAGGCTACTTCATTTTTGAATTTACATCCAAAGAAGATCGTGATCTGGTGTTCAGAAACGGGCCGTATTTTATGGGAAATCAAGGACTGTATCTTAATAAATGGAGCCCTGATTTCGATCCATCCGTCGATGTCCCTAAGGAGGCGCCGGTCTGGGTCCGTCTTCCTAATCTCCCGATTCACTGTTGGAGCTATCAATCCCTGCAGAAGATTGGAAATGGGCTGGGTCGTTTCATTGACAAAGCTGATCACAAGGGCCAATATACCTGTGCCAGAATCTGCGTGGAAGTCGACCTGGAAGCCGGTCTGCCAGAAGCGGTCAAACTCACAGTTGGAGAATGGCAGCATTATCAGAAGCTGGATTACGAGCAGCTGCCTTTCAAATGCCGAACCTGTCATGAGCATGGACACTTTCAGCGAAACTGCCCAAAAGCTCCAACAGGGATCACGGTTGAAGAAGAAGGATGGAAAGAAATTAAAAAGGGAAAGGCTGTTCCAAAGCCCCCAGGGCAGAATATCTCAGCACCGCAGGGGAAGCCACAACCTAATCCAAAGGCCACTGCTGCTTCCAAAGATGGCTCCTCCTCAGGAGAAAAGGTGGATGTCATGGAGACACAAGAGGAAACCAGAAATAAGTTGAAGCAAGTGAAAGAAACTGAAGCCGAATCATCGGTTCCACCAGTTGATGATGGTCAGAGGGGTAAAGAAGGCAACGAAGAGCACATCAGTCTCGCCTCCGAATCTGAGGAAGAATCAGAAGAGAGAGATTCCGAAACTGATAACTCGCAGGTCACTCCTATCAAAACGACTAGGGGTCGGAAATCCAAGAAGAAACAGAGAGAGGAAAAAACCTATCTAGATGTCCTCCAAGGCTCTCAAAAAACCCTCAAAGGAATGATGAATACCAGATCTGGTCGCAAGAGTAACAGGGCTCCAAAAGGAGCCTCAATCCCTCAAGTCAGTAAATAATGAAATACGTCTCCTAGAACTGTAGAGGATTAGGCAGCAGGTTGAAAGAGGAAGCCTTAAAAGACATAGTGAGAATATATTCGCCTGAAATCCTCCTCATCTAGGAGACAAAGCTGGAGGAACTTCTTCTCCTCCAATCTAGTAAAGTTTTTTGGCAAAAAGGTCAAGGAAGAGCGGTTAGTGCAAGAGGCGCTTCTGGGGGAATAGCCACCTTTTGGAACAGCACCATATATGATCTTATTCAAGAAAGAAGTAGCCCCCACTGGCTTTACACTCAGCTTCTTCACAAAGATTTTGGTCAACATGTAAGTATGTTTAATCTTTATGCTCCTGTTTTGCTAGGTGAGAAAAATTTTTGTTGGAACTCGCTTCAATCCTTTCTTTCAGAGCAAAATCCAGGAAATATTATCATTGCAGGGGATCTGAATGTCACCCTTTCACTTGATGAGAAAAAGGGCGGCTCCATTGTCAGGGACCCTGCCAGAGAATGGGTTGAAGATATTATGCTGGGCTGGGATTTGGAGGATATTAAACCTTCTTCAGGCAAATTCACCTGGTCCAACAAAAGATTAGCCCCCAACCATATTGCTGCCCGGTTGGATAGATTCCTAGTCCACTCTTCTTTCCTGACATGCGGCCTTATGGCCACTTCTAAAATTCTACCAAATCTCACTTCTGATCATAAGCCCATCCTCCTCGAGCTTTCTCTGGATGGTAATTTAGGCCCCATCCCTTTTCGTTTCAGTCCTCTGTGGATTCAGCAAGACGGATTCCAAGAGGTGGTTTCTGAAGCCTGGAATAGGCCTGTCCATGGTTCTCCATTCTTTGTGTGGGAAGAGAAAATCAGGGGACTAAAAAGAAGTCTCAAGGAGTGGGCAAAACGATTGGAAACTCCTACTGCAAAAAAAAAAGATTCTCTCAACAATCTTGCTGCTCATCAAATAGCTATGGAGCAGAGTCCTGTAACACAAAATCTTCTCCAAAAAGAAGTCGAGCTGCAAAAAGAGGTACACAGATCTAGCAGGGAGGAGGAAGAATTCTGGAGACAGAAGTCTAGGAATCTATGGTTAAAGTCCGGAGATAAAAACACTGGCTTCTTTCACAAACAAGCCGAAGCTAGAAAGCACTTCAAATCAGTTTCTGAGATACATTACCAAAACACGGTGGTTAAGGACTTCGATGGCATTAAGAGAGCTGCTTATTCCTTCTTCAAAGATCTTTATTCGGCTCCTGAAGAAACCCCTATTGATCCTCATGCCTATCCGATGGATTTAATTCCCAAGAGCGTTAAGGAATCGGACAATGCTATGTTGACTGCTCCGATTAGCTTGGACGAGCTTAAGAATGTTCTGGATTTAATGGAGCCTGATAAAGCCCCAGGCCCTGATGGGTTCACTGTCAGGTTTCTCTTGACTTGCTGGTCGACAATTAAAAAAGATTTATTGAGAATGGTCAGAAAGTCCCAAAATTGTGCTAAGCTGGGCGGTGGCATCAATTCAGCCTTTTTAGCCTTGATCCCTAAAGAGAAAGGCGCTTCCGATTTCAGCAGATTTAGGCCCATATCCTTGTGCAATTCAAGCTACAAGCTGGTCTCCAAAATAATCGCCAACAGGCTAAAGAATATTTTGCCAGCCATCATCCCTGAAAATCAAGGCGGATTCATAAAAGGAAGAAAGATTTTGGACAACATTGTGCTGGTGCAAGAAGCGGTCCACTCTAGCTGCCAAAGAAACGAGAAAGGTATGGTGATTAAGCTCGATCTGGCTAACGCATTCGATAGGGTGAGACATGATTTTTTGTTCAATGTGATGAAGAAGTTCGGCTTTTCAACAGCCTTCATAAACTGGGTGAACGCCTGTATTGCCTCGCCATGGATCGCGCCATTGGTCAATGGTCGCTCAACTGACTTCTTCCAAGCCTCTAGGGGCCTTAGACAAGGATGTCCCTTGTCTCCACTCCTTTATGCTATTCAGGCCTCGGTCCTCAGTTTCCAGCTTGATCATAATCAGAAGATTCAAATCCTGCCTGGCCTCAGAACGACTCACAAGGTGAAGGACATCAACCATGCACAGTTCGCCGATGACACTTTGCTGCTTGGAGGAGCCAGCATAATCTCTGCCAGATCCTTCAAGAAGGAGCTGGACATTTACAGGGTACTCTCAGGCAGCAAAATCAACTACAGGAAATGCTCAATCTATGGCTGGAACTGCTCGAACAAGGAGCTGTCTGATATTGCAAGGCTATTAGAAATGGATGGAATTCGAAATTGGGAGTCATTTAAATATCTCGGGATCCCAATCTTCAAATCCAAGCCTAAAGTTGCTCACTGGATGCCGATGCTAGATAAGTTAAAGAACAGAATCCAAGCTTGGGGTGCCTCTTGGCTGAATAATGCAGGGAAAGTCATTCTTATGAAGTCGGTTCTTATAAGTATGCCTCTATATCAATACTCTGTTCTCCTTGCCCCCAAAACCTTTCTCAACAAAATGGACAGTCTGTTGAGAAGATTCCTGTGGGAAGGTGGGAACAACAATGACAGAAGGCTCCATTTAGTGAACTGGGAGACTCTCAAGAGACCTCTTCTGGAAGGCGGCCTCCACCTGCGTAACTTGGCTGCTCAAAATCTTGCTTTGGGATCCAAAATCTTGTGGAATTTAGTCTCCGGAAACTCTAGCTGGAGCAAAAGAGTCATTTGGAAGAAATACTTCCAAGGGAAACGCTTGAGATGCCTGGACAAGCCTCCAAGATCTTTAAAAGGATCTCCGATCTTCAATCTTTGCAGCTCTGCTAGGGAGCAATTCAGCCATCATCTTTACTGGATCCCTGGGAATGGGAGAAAGATCAAAATATGGGAAGACTCGATTCTGGGTGATCAACCTTTGAATCAAGTGGATGGTCTAGTAAATATCAAAGCTTGGCTTCAGTCCTCCAATTTGCACACCCTGTGGGATATTTCTATCTGGAAGAATGATCCAGACAGACTTTGGGACTGTTGGAATCTGGGGGAGGTTCCCCTTATGTTGCAGGGGGAAGCTTCACTATTGCTAGATCTGCTTCAAGGCAAATCTCCTTCAAAGGCCACCTCTAAAGACAAAAGAGGCTGGGGCTCCCGTTCAGGTTCTTACACTGCTGCTGAAGGTTATAAAAGAATGATGGCTGTCCCTTATGCTCCTCCTGACCCAGCTCAATGGAAATTTATATGGGATTTCCCCTCTCTCCCCAAAATTGACTTTTTCTGTTGGACTGTTGCGCACAATAGCATTCTCACCAGAGATAATTTGAGAAGAAGAGGGATGGAAGGGCCTTCCAGATGCCCCCTTTGTTTGTCTGATGAAGAAAATGTCAATCATCTGCTGTTGCTTTGTCCTTTTGCACTGGTAGTCTGGAGGGGAGTTCTGAGGTTACCAGCAAATCTTGATCTCCCAAACAACATTCCTTCTCTGCTCCGAACTTGGGCCAACCTATCTCCCTTTTGCCTGAAAAAAAAAAACCTTCTCAAAACAAGTTGGATGTGGATCCCTAAGTTTATCTGCTGGAAGCTGTGGTTGGAGAGGAATAATAGAATTTTCAGAGGAGAAAGCTGCAATTCTACAAGGGTTATTTCCAAAATCAAAGCTCTGCTAGGCGAGGCTTTGGAAGCCAATACTACTTCAAGGAATGAAATGAGATTGGTCAAAGAAGAGGAGCAATGGCTTCAAGATCTGGTTCCGAATCTGAAGGAAAGGTCCATTCCTCCTGCACTTGCCCATGCCAACTGGGAGATTAGGCTGGAGGAACTGGAATTCATCAAGTGGAGATCAGCCCTAAATGATCACTGTTTATTCTTCGATGGGGCTTCTAAAGGAAACCCTGGGCTTGCTGGCAGTGGTGGGGTTCTTCTGAGTCCTGGAGGTTCAACGGAAATACGGTTCCATTGGGGTCTGGGCATCGAAACCAATAACAGAGCGGAGGCTCTCGCACTATGGCAGGGGCTGAATCTGGCGATCAATCGAAATATCCTCTCTCTCTGTGTATTTGGAGATTCTAGAATCATAATCCAGGCGATGACCTCTCATAAGACTCCCCACCAGGTTCACTTAGCCACTGTTATCAAAAAAATCCAGCTCTTATTGCCCAAGTTCAGTAAAATTTCGTTCTATCACATATTAAGAAAGCTCAACTCTCAAGCCGACATGGAGGCCAATCTTGGCTCCCTCTGTAATCGAAGATCTCTGGTGGTCAACTCGACGGAATCCTCCTGCTTCATTCCCTAATGTTTCTGTTGATCGGATATCTGTTCCTAACTGAGCCAAGGGTTAATCCTCTTATCCTCTTTCCTCTGATCTCCGGGACCTCTCCTCAGGGTATTATCAATCTGCTTAATCTTATGATCTCAGGCCTATTTCATCTTCAATCAGTCTTCCGTCAATGGACTCTGTCTCCTGTCCGAGCTTCAGGTTCAAAGCGTCCACAATCGAACTCCAAGATGTCCTATCAGACCCAGATAAGAATCTGCTCTGTTCTCACATCTGATCACCGTTTACACCTGTCTCAAAGGTTTCATCTCCGAAAGGCGGCAATTCGAATTGTATATCTGAGGGTTGCAATTTTGGGCGCTAGAGCTTCTTCATTCCACAAGCATTCTCTCCAAAGTAATTGCGGAATCATCATTATCAGCGGCCCGCTTTTGTTTTGCTTGTCCAGGGAATGCCCAAGGAACTCTGGACTAGGGCGCTGCTATGTCCATTGCCCGACACTCTTCTATGCGGAACACCATCTGCGGGT
The DNA here is from genome assembly GCA_031772625.1 of Pinus tabuliformis. Classification (NCBI taxonomy): domain Eukaryota; kingdom Viridiplantae; phylum Streptophyta; class Pinopsida; order Pinales; family Pinaceae; genus Pinus; species Pinus tabuliformis. The sequence goes on from CM062812.1 coordinate 609,186,800, forward strand.
CAATCTTCTGGGCGAAGTGAACAAATATCTGATCCTGATCTGTTCATGTCCTGGTATTATCTTAAATTGTAATGAACCTGCTCGGTGCTCTGTCACCTGATCTTGCTGAAAGCACGTCAAAACAGCCAACATTGAGATTCCTTTCTCTGTCAAAGCTGCAATGTAAGAGCCTGTGGCAGCCAGTTTGCCGCCCTAAATAAAAAACATAACTGTTATTGTCAAAAAAAAAAAAACAAATGTACCCAGGAGTAATTATGGTACTTAATCTCCCTGTTAGACATTTCTCTTTTCTCAATGCTCTTCTAGATTTTTGAGGCCTTTCTTTCCTTCGATTTCATGAGATATATCATTTAATATATGTGCCTTTGTTCACCCTTAGCTCTCCTTGCTCCAACATGGTGACTCGATTCACTTGCTCGTCTGCTAACCCATTGTTTTCCCTTTTAATGTGATATAACTCTATGAAAACGAATTTATCCAACATTAATATTATTCTTTGGATTGTTGGGTTTGGATCTAAGTCCTTGTTTTTAAGCCACTTAATACATTTTTGAATGGTGATTTGGGAGTTCTCTGAAAAACTGTTAGATGGGTAATTCCTTCATCTACTTCCATCCTTAGCCCTTGCCATAATCCATATTCTTCTGCCTAGTTGTTTGTGGACATTCCCAAACCCCAAGTGAATTTTTTTCTTATTTCTCCATTGGGGCTAAGGATAACCCCTCCCACTCCAACCTCCCCCATTTTGTTTTAACTTTTTTTTAATGTTTAAAAAAATATATATTTTAATGTTTTTTTTTTTTTAATGTTCTTTTTTGAAAAAATTTAATTATAATGGTTTTTAAAGTATTTTTAATATATATTTTTATTTGTTTTTTAACTTAATATTTATTATGATTTAAATAATTTTTTTTAAATTGTTTCCAATTTTTATTGATTTTTTTTTTTTCTATTTTTTTTTAACTATCCAATTTGCTTTGCTTTTATTTATTTATTTGTTTTTTGTTGTTGTTAAATATTTAAATATTTTTCTTAAATTATATTTCTATATTTTTTTGTTTTTACATTTTTTATATTTATATATATATATATATATATATATTTTAATTTTTATATTTATGAGTTAATTTTTTTTTAATGTTTAATTTTGTTTTTGTGTGTTTTTAATATATATATATAATTTTTTTATTATTATTTTTTTTGTTCTTAAAATATATATATATATATCTATATATATATATTTTGTATGTTTGAATTTTTTTTGTCATGTTTTTATTTTATATTTTTTTAAATGTTTAAATATATATTTTAATTAATTTATTTATTTTAAATATTTTTTTCTTTTTTTCTTTTTTAGGTTTTTTTCAATCTTTTAATTTTTGTTTTGTTTTGTATTTTTCATTTTTATTTATTTATTTATTATTTTGTTTTATTTTATTTTTTTTCTACAAGGTTCATTTTCATCCTCAACTAGCAACTCAACCCTATTATAAGTCAATTTGATAGTTGATTTTAAAGTTTTCATTATAATGGATCAAGTCTGCCCCCATGATGTGTTAATTTCATGGTTGATTTTTAAGTTTTTATGGCAATAGGCTGAGTCCACCTACACTGCGTGTCAATTTGATGGTTGTTTTGTAAGATTTTGTTTCAATGTGTCAAGTTGCCTTAGGCTAATATTTTAAAATAGCTATACTTTTAGCATTTAAAAAAAAATACTCTTGGTATAATGACTCTTTCATTCAGGTTTTCATTTAAAAAAAAATGTCATATAATTGTTCCATAATGCGAGGGTTGAAATATGTTGCAAACTTAAGATTTTTTGTAGTCGTGATATTTGGTTTTAATTCTATGGTTGAATTTTTTTCAAAATTTAAAGGTTTTTCTAAGTCATGATATTTTATCTTCAATGTTATGGTTCAAAATTGTTATAAGTATTTTAGCTTTAACGCCATGGCTTAAAATCGTTAGAACTTTAAGGCGTTTTAGAGACATGAGATTTTATCTAAAATGTCATGCCTAAAAATTGTTGAAATTTTAAGGTTTTTCAGAGTCGTGATATTTTATCTTTAATGCCATTGCTAAAAAATCCTGAAAATTTACCCACAAAAAAGAGATGTTGTTCTAACATCAACACTTCTCATTTTCAGGGTTTTTTTTCATGTTTAAAAATTGGTTTTCATTGCCATTTCTAAAAAATGTTGAAAATTTACCCTGAAAATTATAATAATAATAATCGCTCCAACATACACACTTTTTGTTTTCGAGCTGATTTTTCATGTTTTTTGGTGTTTTTTTTGCTAGAGTTCTTGTTTTGAGATCACAGTTCCTGTTTGATTAGCAATTTTATTAAAATTGTTATTGACACTCAAGTACTAATGGTGAATTAATATTCTTGTTTGACTAAATCTTTGTATAGAATTTTATGCATATGCAAGAAAATTGTGATGACTACGGAAGTGGATATTTGTTTAACAATGCATACTTATGACTGTCGGTTCTTGAATGTTACAAAGAACTTAGATCATGGTAAAAGTAGAGTCTTTAAGTGGCCGATTCAATAGAAATGCATTGTTTTTTTTTCCACTGGAAAAATCCGTAATATTTCATTAATATAAGAAAGATTACATATATAAGAGCTGTGAATCATGTCTGTTGTTTTCTGTATTGCTGTACATTCTCAAAATTGCATATCTCAGCTGTATTTTCCTATTACATTCCTCTATATGCTGTGAAAATTGATGCCATTTGCATCCTTCTGTTATAAAATTGCATCATGTTGTTTTCAATTGATAAATATCTGCTGTTAATAACTGCAAAAATTATGTGATATTTGGACCCGCTGTAGAATAAGTCGGGTCTATATATGGACGGTGGTAATATTTCCGCTCCTGCTGTTCCAAAAATTCTGTGATCTCCCATAAACCATTTTCCATCAGCGCGGCCTCCTTGGATAGTCTGTCAGCATCTTGGTTATGTTCCCTGTAAATATGAGATACATTGATTTGGTTAAATGCTTCTTGTAACATATAAACCTCATCAAGTATGACATTTAGTGTGTGCGAGTGACAGCTAGAAATTCTATTGATCCAATTTGTTACAATCTGTGAATCTCCATAAATGTTGATGCTGTTGCAGTGATGGCTCAAAGCAAAGTGAAGCAAATGCCGGAGTGTGATGAGCTCGGCGAAGTTGTTGGTGCCCTCTCCTAGTCCTAATTTGATGTGATAAAAATGGCTCGCGGAAATGTGAAAGATGATGCCTCCACCGCAGCTTTGTGTGTTAGCTGCTCCATCAAAGAATGCCCACGGGGTACCCTGGTGTATAACGGGAGGAGGTGTCTGCCTGCGGAGTTTTGGGGCCGGAGGATCCGGGAGTTCATTGAAAGCAGTAATGATACTAGCTTCTATGAGAGGCCAGTGTGCCTCCCGGTCTTCAAATATCATTCTATTCCTGGATTTCCAGATTATCCAGTTTACAATGATAGGGAGATTTACAGCCTTTGTGCCCACGTTTATATTACCCCAATCGATCCAGGTGTTAATAAGATCAACACCGTTCCAGTCTCCCAAGTAATGCACGAAAGGTTTAATGTTCTGCCATGTTTGCTGTGTGATGGGGCATCGCATAAACAGGTGTTCGGTTGATTCGGATTCGGATTTGCATAACACACATCGCGAGGGCCCGTGTATGCTCCTGCGCATTAGATTCTCACCAGTGGGAAGTCTGTTCCGGAGGACACACCATGTGAACAGCTTGGATCTGGGCGACGCTGATAGCTTCCAGATATGGTGCCACCATCTATCTAAAACCTCCGGTTTCCTGTCAATGATGATCTGTTTATATCCTTCTTTCGGAGTGTATCTTCCACTTTCTGCTTGCTGCCAGATGAGCTCATCTGGTCCTTCAACAATTCTGTTGTGAGATTCGGTGAGCGCAGAACAGTACTCCCTGCAGGTTATATGCCATATTTGTGGGAGGTTAAGTTGGGCAGCCGTAATCCAGGCCTGGTGGAAGATATCAGAGTTCTCCTGGTCGACAATCTGAGCGATGGCCTTGATACCTCGGTGGTTGAGGTATGTGACCAGTTCTTGAGGAAGCCTATGTCTACCTCCGCACCCGCTCCATGGATCAATACCAAGACGGGCACTGTGTCCATTCCTGATTCGCCAAACAATATTGTTCCTGATGAGAGGGAGCGAGTGCAGTAGAGCTTTCCAAATAGATGAGATGCCAGCTCTGTTCCAATTTGGGAGCCTGGCCCACTCGATGGTGTTGAGGGGCCAGATGTACTTGTGGTAGGCGATGTCTGTCCATAAACTGTGAGATGTCAGCAGTGCCCAGCCCATTTTGGCTGCCAGAGCCTTTGCGAATGATGCAAGATCCTTTAAGCCCCATCCCCCCCATTTCTTGGGCAGTGCGATCTTTTGCCATCCGATCCAAGCAAAAATGCGCTTCTCCTCATTGCCTGCCCAAAGATATCGATTGCATAGGCGCTGGATCTTGACTAAGATATTCCTAGGGATCCAAGCCAGTGCCATCCAGAAAACTGGAGTGGCTTCTAAGACAGATTTTATCAGAGTAAGCCTTCCAGCCCTGGAGAGGTATCTGAAATACCAGCATGTAATTTTCTTTTCCACTTTGGAGACTAACCAAACCCAGTCTGCAATTTTTTGGTGTGTGGGTTTAAGCCAGTAGCCAAGGTATTTAAGGCCCCTGTCCAAGGCCTGTGTGGTGTATGGGAAGGCTTGCTTGGCAATGAAGGATTCATTTACAGAGGTGCCCACCATTGTAATGGTAGATTTATCCTTGTTGACCTCCATCCCGGTGGCATGTGCGAACAGCCTTAAGATATTGTTGAAAGATGATGTGTCCCGAATACTGCCATCAAGGAGGATAAGGACATCGTCTACAAACAGGAGATGTGTTAGATAGCATTCCTCTGAGATTTTGAGGCCCCTGATCGTACCATCCCTTTTTGCAGATATGATGAGTCGACTAAGGGCTTCCATAACAAGAAGGAAGAGAAGGGGGGATAGAGGGCAGCCCTGACGGAGTCCTCTCTCCGAGTGGAAGAAATGTGATGCAGCTCCATTAATCAGAATACTATAAGTGGGAGTGGTGATGCAGGCCATAATCCAAGTGATGAGCTGGTGAGGGAACCCCAAGTGTATAAGAATCATCTTGATATAGAGCCAACTTACCCGGTCAAAAGCCTTGGAGAGGTCGATCTTGAGGAGAATGCTTTTGAGATGCTTGGTCCATATGGTGTGAATAGCCTCCTGTGCAGTGCCAATGGCTTCATGAATTTGTCTGTTCTCCAAGAATGCAAACTGCTGAGGAGCTATGTGCTGAGATAATATGGGCCTGATTCGATTGGCAATGATCTTGGAGATAATTTTGTAGAGGACATTGCAGAGAGAAATGGGGCGGAAATCTGCGAAGGATGTAGGCGAGTCTGATTTGGGTATAAGCGCAATGGAGGTGGAGTTTATGGCGTGGTAGAGCTGTCTAGAGGTTCTACTCTCCTCCACAACCCGCAGGATGTCAGCTCCAATGATATCAAAGAAAGCCAGATAGAACTCGATGGTCCATCCATCAGGGCCAGGACTCTTTTCTTTTTGGAACCACTTGATGGTATTCTCAAGTTCATTCATGGTAACCGGGTCATTGAGGGCCTGCAAGTCTTCATCGTTTACAAACCTTGGAAAATGAGAGGCAACATTTATGATTTCAGCAAGGTTTGTACCTGCGGGGCTTTTGAAGATGCCTTTGAAGTGGGAAGTGCCTAATTGGGAGAGCTTATTGAAAGAGTCCGCCATGCCCCCATCCGGGAGGGGTAGATTCCATATGGTATTTGCCATTCTTCTCCCATTTGCAAAGTTGTGGAAGAATCTAGAGTTCTCATCCCCCGCCTTTAGCCAGATAGCCCGACTCCTCAGCCTGATCGATTCCTCCCTAGACTTGAGGATGTTCTGCTTCTGCTGCTCTAATTCAACAAGCCGGGTCTTATTCTCCACCGATGTGAAACCCAAGTTGTTTTCATCAGTCAGAGCTCTTATGGTTTCCTCCACAGTGATGAGCTGTTCATCATCTTTTGCCTTTTTTACCTTTGCCCACTCAATCACAATATGTTTGAGTTCCGTCAGATTTTTGACAAATCCCCTAGCCAGTGAAGATTCTCTGTCTATGGGGTGGGCAAGCCAGAAATCCGAGACAATTTTAGAGAAGCTAGGATCCTGGAGCCAGAAATGATTGAACTTGAATGGCGCTTTAGGCTTAGGGTGAGGTCCCAGAATCTCCATCAGAATAGGGGAGTGATCAGATATACCTCCCGTACCCACCCACTGCTTGAAGTGATGAAGATGATTAGCCAGGGGTCCCTTCATCAGGAAGCGGTCAAGCCTTCGGGCCAGAGCTGCAGACCCGATCCTACGGTTCCGCCAGGTAGGAAGAGGGTGATGCATGGGGATGTCAATGAGATCGTGTTGTTCTAGCATCCTACGCATAAAATCCGTTATAGAGTCCATTTGTGCAGATGATCCCCATGACTCACGAAACCCTAGAGAGAAGTTTAAGTCACCCCCCAAGATCAGATTTTCAGTGTTCATCAGGTTCCTTCCGAGTAGGTTGCGCCAGAATCCTTCTCTCTGTTGGCAGGGACCGTAAATATTGAAGATACGCAATGACAGACCCAGGTCCTTTGAGAAGATGTCCGCTCCCAAGAAGCCCAGTCCTCCCCAAGAAGAGTCCATTCGGATGGTATATGGGTTGTATCCAATGGCTAATCCTCCAGATCTGCCCGAGGCATCCAGCCCAATAAAATGCCATCTAGGCGCAATGGAGTTGAGGACGTGAGATATGTTCTCAGCAGAACCCAGGGTTTCCTGAAGGAGGATAAAATCCGGTATTTCGACCTCAAAAAGTCGTTTAAGTGCTTGTTTTTTAGGGGGACTAGCCAAACCCCTGCAATTGAAAGATAGACACTTCATGGGGTACCCCGCTGCGAGGGGTTTGTAGCTCTAAGGGCCCCAACTATGGTGGATTGGCGACCAGAGGCTACTTCCGCCCCAGCCCGCCGGATAGCTTTGTTAAGATTTGATTTCCGACCCCTGGTGGAAGAGGGGCCCGGATCAGATGGAGTAATGCCCAGCCCAAATAGGCCATCCGATGATGCAGAGTTCGCGGCACGAGGCCGAAGGGAGTAATGATGTGGAGGTTTTGATCCGGGTACAGTCTCAGAATGAGGTGATGAAGGAGGGGAAAGTGCAGAGGAGAGTGAGGGTGGGACAGTGGATGTAATCAGTGGAGGCGGGGGAATCGAGCATAGAGCCATAGAGCATGAGATAGATTTTGAACAATCAAGCGAGTGTGTAAGGGAGACAGAGGGGGGAGAGAGATTCATATCCAGATTTTGTGCTGCTGCAGCGGCCGCCCTTGTCCTTGTCAGGGGAGGTGCTACTGAGTCCTCAGTGATATTCTCTGGTTGCTGTTGTGCTCTGTGAGATGCAGGATCTCCTGGCATTGGAGGAGATATGAGAGGCCCGGTCCTTCTGGGAGCAATAGGAGTGTTCTTTGGAGGGCTGCTCTGACGATTGTTGAGTGGGCAATCTTTGTATAGATGCCCAACTTGGCGGCACCGGTTGCAACGAAATGGGACACCCTCGTAATCCAGGATCTGAGTTTGCCTATGCCGTCCCCATTGCAATGTGATGTCCTCCTCAAGTCCTTCCCTGGTATCAAGATGTACCAATATGCGAGCCACAGTTCTCCTTCGAGTTTCGATGTAGGATCGATCATGATCCAGATAGGCCCCCAGTGCATTTCCGATCTTTTTAAATGCCTCTTCATTCCAGTATTGACGGGGGAGCCCTGGAAGTCTGACCCACAGAGGTCCAGCTGCAATCTGCTCCCGCTCCGGATCAAATAATGGGGTCCAGCGCTTAAGAAGTACCTCGGCCGATTCTATGTGCCAGTATCTCTCAAGTACCATATTCGTGTGCCCTTCGCTTGCAAATTGGAGCGTGAACCATCCACGCGGGAGGACCTCGATCTCCGGCAATTGTGGCAGCAAAGTTCCCCAAATTTCTTTTACCCAGAGTGTCAATCGGTCCGCCGAGAAAGTACGCCCACGAACGTGCCCAACCAACACTGTACAGGCAATAGCCATGGTATCCTCGAAGCTCGGCGAGTTTGCAAACGTGACTGTAGTATCCTTCCTGATGGCCCTAACACATCTCGCTTTCTGCTTCTTTGTGCGAGGGGCAGACGGATGATCCGAGAGAGGGTTTGTGGATCCCGCCGCAGAAGTTCTACTAGGGTTTAGATGGACGACCGGGGTACCAAAACATCCCGAGGGTTTTGGCCCAATGTACCGAGGGGGGTTTTGTGTATTTATCTGCAGAGGTGCTGGAATCCGGGGTTCATCATTCAGGATGGGAGGATCAGATGGCGGAGAAGGAATGTCTTCGAGAGAAAGTGATACAGGGGACGAGGCAGCAAGTATGAAAGCGGTTCCAGGTGAGAGCGGTGGTACATCTAACCCCAGGTAAGGTAGGGCAATGTCTGTCGGAACGCCATCGACCGGAATATTCAACCCAAGGGAACCTTCTGAGTTAGGAGTTCCATACCTCGATGAAGCCGGGTTAGGGTTTGCAAAGACCGGCTGTCCAGCCAACGGATCCTCGGAATAATCCACGAGGTCCGTTGTCCGATGATCCTCCATGCCGGACTGCGACCCGAAACAATCTCCTGTCGATCTGTCAGCTAAACCGGTATCCAAACCTCCGATTCCGCGAAAAACTCTGTTCCCGTTCTCGAGCTCCTGCGGCTGCGCTGTTTAGATTTACCCGAGACCGTCGCGGTTAGTGGAGATGCGCGGCTTCAGAGCCATCTCTCCTCCCTTCTTTCCACCCCATAGAAATGCATTGTTATAATAAGAACATAAAGGAAAAGGGTTGTGGCTTTGCGAACATACATAAATGATAATTGGTTTGATAAGGGTAGCCAATATTATTTGATAGTATTATAATGCATGAGATGAAATGGATTATGTATGTTTGACCAACATAATGATAGAACTAGTGGTAATTAGATGTTGTTGATTACATTGTTTGTTCAAACCTCAAAACTTTGCAAGTTGATGATTCAATGATAATGTTAGTTGGTATGCATCATGCATCTAAAAAAATATGTTAATTTCATTCTTTAGAAAATCACCCAGTGTGTGTGAATATTGTAGTGACACTACATATTAAATATGCATGAGACAGGTCTATTGTGTTGTGGAAATGTGGTGTCTTCATTATCATCGCTAAAAAAAAATCTGGGTGGCATTTTGAATCTATTAACATTACTAATTGGTTTAACCAAGAAAATTTTAGGTGTTTGACTTCAATTTAGTGATGTTGCATAATGATTATTGATTAGATACATATGCATAAATGAAATGTCATTTTTCATGAATTAGAACTATGGTGAATGTCAATGATTGGATTAGAATGGTTATATATTTTAACTTAGGTCCTATTCCCTTAACTGTTGTTTGGAAAACAACTTCATGGAAACTTTGTTTTAAAGTTCCTTGGATGTAGCCTTATTTGTTATGCTTACTCTTAATGCATGGAAATGGTTTATGAAATATGGATAGGACCAATACCTTTCTACTTTGTTGAAATATTGAGAACATTGATGCATGTGAAAGTGAAATGCATCTTGAATGTATTTAACAAAGATGTTTTGTGAATAATAATATTTTGTAAAAGGTATGGTTTTATGAAAAACAATTATGACTAATGTTGCTAGTGTGATTAAACAAGAGTAGCTTAATGGCAACATAGTAATGTCACTAAAATTCCAGTACCACAAAATATAAGAACTAGTGAAAGGTAAAATATTGCAATGTGATTTGCAACTGCAAATGTGAAGGTATAATGTTTATTGTTATGATATGAAATATTATGCATAGAAAATATAGTAATGTTTTTTAAATTGCATGTTGATTATTATGTGAAAATTTTGAAATGAATACCACATGTCTGACATGAGGTCTCAGTCATGATTTCCTGTCAAATTTACTTTTACAGGTTATGGGGCCCATGCTCAAGGTCAAGACTGAATACATGATGTACATAAATGTTCATTATTATTTAATGTTAATGTGCATATGGAAATTTATGTAAATTACAATGGGAAAATGTGTTAAAAGAGAAATCTATATCCCAGACAGTTATAAGATAGTTGGGAAAGACCGAAGGAGGGACATGGGCAGAGACAGTTGCCTACCCGGATTTCCTCTACCTAGAGATAGATGACCTTAGTAAGGTAAAAAGGATGGCCAAGATGGTGAGAGGAGAAAATCTTGAGGAAAGCCGAAAGAGTTCATTGTTAAGATAAAATTCCTCAAAGCAGGATGCTGTTGGAGGAATAGGTAACACATTTCCAAGAGGAATCTTGTGTTAGAACAAGTGTGGTCATTGTCAGGGAACTGTCCTAGATGTGAACTTGGGTCAATCTAGTTAGAGGAAACTAGTTCTCATTGGTTGGGAGGAGCATTCTTTTTCCCATTGTGGCTTTCTTAACATACCAACTTAACTAACCAAGTAAGTGATGTATTAAAGTGAATTTTATATATGATTGTGTAAGAATTTTCTATACATTCTGATAGGAAAGGAGTCTAGTGCTTGGGAAGGAACTATTGGAAGTGTAGTTCCTCTATTGTATTATCAGTCTTGTGGATGTCTATAGTATGGGCTTAGACAACATGCACTTGGTGTAGTTATGATTTCTTTGATCATTTCGATGATTAGAGAGCTAGGTAGAAGTACTATGATAAATGACTAATAGTTAAAAAATTTGTGAATATCATTTGATTAAAAATGTTGTGATTAATATGATTATGTGTTTGTTGATAAACCACCTGCAATTAAAACTATTGTGTGAAGTGGCCATGATTTCCAAGAGTATTAGAAAGTAACAATAAGTTGGTATAGAGACTTTATTTTTGTTTTTGTGAAATTGAACTATGGCTAAACGATTAAAGATAAAAATTGAATATTTTCATAACTGTAAATGTTTATGATTATTGATAAAAAAAAATGTTTTATTCATTGGTATTTACTGGAAATAAAATCTTTCATTTTGAAGGGTAAGGATCTCGTTTTGGTTGTTCTGAGATATATGTCATGAATAAAATAAAGATAAACACCAGGGACTGATTTATCTTTAGGGGGTGGAGTATGTAATATCCCTGGAATCACAAATTAAATTCTAATAGTTATTTAGAATGAAAATATTATGTTTGATGTATGGAATCAAGAAAAGGTTGTGGAAATAATTAAGTTACATGAAGAAACAATTGCGGGATTGTTTGCACCAGATCGATCATCAAGAATGCTTCGGTTTCAAGGAATCAGAAGAGGAGGAAAAATGAATCATGTATGGTGAGAAAGAAAATAAGGGGATGCAAACTTCTCCATATGAAGGAGCTACATGTGTTCTTGTAAGTGGAACCATTATCTTTTCATTATAATGAAGAGGCCCTATATTCGAAATATGAAATTATGAGAAAACTAGTGTGTTAAGTTGTATTGCTCCTGTGAATTCAATCTAAGGAAAGGAAGAATATCCATGCATGCTGAAAATCCTGTCATTATTTTAAAGGATCATAAAGCGATTGAAATTTTCTCTGAAAAAGAAAATATATTTTCGATGGCGACACATGATAGAGTGTGGTGGTGGAAGCATGCCTCTCTATTGGCATAGCTTTGGAAATATGTATTATGGCTCCAACGAAAGGTGCAACCTTTCAATAGAGGACCATGCAATATATTGACAGAAGACCATACATTATAATTTTCCCATGCATAAAGTTGAGTTGGAGGTGAAGAGGTATGACATCGCATGATGTAGAGGTAGGTTTTTTTGCCTTTTTGTTTCTTTTGCTAAATTGTTTCAAGCAAATATTGAGTAATTCATTGCTTCCAATTTTGAGTTCTCTCTTTTAATGGATGAGTAGAATGAAAGAGGAGGTTAGGGTTTTTACTTGAACAATTTCAGCGTGATGACTTAATATATAAATTTATTGTTCTTTATTTTTTATGTGGCGTTATTAAAAGGATAAGTAGCCACACTATTTTCTTGGAAAACATTGCATGGTAAAGATAAATTAACGGTGTTAAACTTTTGGAAAAGAATGCATATAAATATTTTGCATAAAAATATAAGTAACCATGTTATTTCTTGAAAGATTGCAGGGGTTTTTGTGAGGAGAGATATTATTTTAATGGTTCCTATTACATTAGTTTTCTTGAAAATAATATGTGTTTTATATACACAGAAATAATAGCTATTATGTTAGTTTCATTCTAGAATAAGAATATGTATTTGCATGCATGAAAAAATGACTATTATGATAGATTTCTTGAAAAAGAATATATATTTGGATGCACAAAAAGAATAGCTAATTGTGTTATATTTTCTTGAAAAAGAAATATGCATTTGCATGCACAAAAGAAAATAACTATGGTGTTAGATTTCTTGAAAGATTACATATGAATTCTTGTGCATGAAATGATAAGAGTCAAAGTTATTTATTGAAATAATGCATATGAGATTTATGCATGAAGTGGTAAGAATCAAGGTTGTTTTCTTAAAAAGTTGCATATGAATCTTGTGCATACAAGGATAAGAACTCATGCTAGTTTTCTTGAAAAGATTTTGTGTAGGTATGCACAAAAGTAATCGTTGTTGTGGTAGACTTCTTGAGGAAGAATATGTGTTCATATGCAGAAGAAAAATAACTATGGTGTTAACTTCCTTTGGAAAATAATATGTATTAGTTTTTATGCTAATTTATTTTGGAAAAGAATATGAATTTATATGCAGAAATATCATAGAGAATGTGCTAGTTTCCTTTAAAAAGACGGGTAGTTGCAGTTGTTGTTATTTTGTAAAAGAATGTGTTTTGTGCGAAGGAACCTTCAACCAATAGTTAATGTGGTGTTTATCTTTGAAAATATTTCCCTCTTCTTGTGGGAAGATATGGTGATAATCATGGAGATTCTTTTAAATATTTTCGTGTTCATGTGGGTAGAAATAGAATGTATCTATTTCTCTTTCTCATGATACATGTGAAGTAGGGATAACTGAGCATGCCTTGGTAATCTTTATGAAATTTATCTTATGCATGTGAGTTATGGATGGACAAACATGTGTCATAACCATACATATGTAAAGATAAATTGACATGTTCTAGTAGTTATGTGCTTTTAATTAATGCATGTGCAATGTTAATAAAAGAGGCATGTTTCAATACTTTGTATGCATTTTATTTATGCACAAGAAAAGGTATTTCAAGCATAATCAGTAGAGACTTATTATTTGGGTTTGATAAATATTTTATAATCATGATGTCAACGTTTGATGACAATAGTAATTGCAAGAAGGGATTATGACTTATGCGAAGAATGACTTGTATTTAATATTATGACAGCCAATGAACTAAGTTCATGCAGATTGAGGGATTGTCAAACACAGGATAATCCATTGCAGGGAACAACTAGGCCAAAAAGACACAATGCTCGAGGAATTGTGGGGTAAATGATGTCATTATTAATGGCCTCTAGCTAGTTATATTTGAATTTAAGATGATATTTCTTTGTAAAAAAATAACAATTCTCAAGGGATGGACTCCCTTACTGTCGTTGTGTGAGTGGTGAACATCCTCATGAAAAATTTAATAAAATAAATGTTTGTTGGTTTTTCCCTTTGGGGTTTAGAGGGTATATCGATGTTCATTGATGTGTTTTCCTATTATGCCATTCTAATGATGTTGCTTTCTTGCATGATATTGACACTTATCAATATGTGATTAACTAGCCTAAATAAATGAACAATGATAATGATGTAAGGTTACAACAAGGAGTTTCACGTTAATATGTCGCGACAATGTTTGTTTGTTATGTAACTTGCTATTCCATTTTTAAAGTTTCTTTATGTAATGAAGATCATTTTATCTAATGGTCAATTAAGGAATATGGAATAAGTGATTGGGAATATTACATGCTAGTAAATCCTGTAAAAAAATTATGATCCTATGTATTTTTACATGAGGTTTACCTGGGGATGTTACACCATTTTTAAACAAACATAAAAAACACTAAATTTTGAAAAAATAAGTAAATGAAAGGAAAATGTATTTTGTTGAAAAAAAATTCAAAAAGAAAGTTGAATTTTCCCACTTATTTCATTTTTAAATTAAATTGGTTAAAATACGATATGAATATTTTTAAATGATATAATTAATTTGGGGATTTACGGTTTTCAATCCATATTAAAACAACCCAAAACACCGTAATTAAATTTAAAAAAAAAATAAAAAAAAAATAAATAATAATAATAATAATAATAAATGAGAGTGAACTTTACTAAAAATATGAGAGTTTCGTTAAATCTTTTAGTCCATTTAGAAAAAAAACAACACTAAATTTGTAAGAAAAAAAAAAATAAACGAAAGGAAATTTTATTTTATTGAAAAATTGAACCAAAAAAAAAAGGTTTAATTTTCCCACTTATTTCATTTTTAAATTAAATTGGTTAAAAAACTTTTTTTTCCAAAAGTCTCTTTAAAATGTGGTAAGAATATTTTTAAACGATATAATTAAATTGGGAGTTTAAGATTTTCAATCCATATTAAAACAAACCAAATCATGAGAATTTTGAAAAACAAAAAAAACTTAACTAAATGTGAGTGATAATTTACTAAACATATGAACTCAAAAACAGGCTGAGTTTTTCCAAGTAAATGAAAGAAACTTTTATTTTGCTGAAAAAATGGATCCAAAAAAGAGTTTGAATTTTCTCAGTTATTTCGTTTTTAAATTAAATTGGTTAAAAAACATTGTTTAAAAAACTCTCTTTAAAGTGTGTAAGAATATTTTTAAATAATATACTTAATTCAGGAATTTAAGGTTTTCAATCCATATTAGAACAACCCAAATCACCTAATTTTTGTTTTTTCCCTAAGTTGGCTTTGGGTCCTTCTATTTATTTCAAAAAGGAAGATTGTACATGCAAGTTCATAAAAGAACCAGATGGTCTCAACCTTCCCAAAGTGAAACCAAGTCACTTGACCACTAGTGGAGTCATATCCTAACTAAATTTTTTATGTCCCGATCAAGTCCATAAAAGCTATAAATATTGAGATATCATGTAGACGTCTATCACTATCGTAGAAATGCCTAAGGGATTCTAACTATAAGTAAAAAAATCTAATCATCAGATGATTCAATATGGGTTGGATCCTTTGCAATGGATCCTTTTTAGGCTAATGGGGGAATACATGGAATGTCAGTTTCATTTCTTGCAAGTCTCCCATTCACTTAGTTCATTTTGAACTTCAGGTGTTGCATTTCTTGTCGGAGCAAGGCCAACTCTCCATCTCTCTGCAAGGGATCCCTTGTTGTCATTGGCATGACTTTGGCCATTAAGGTCCTCATTCTCCAACATAGAAGCAATGTCTAAGAGTATAAATTCCTTCTCCCTCTGGTATGTACCAATTTTTCTCTAATATTGCCCAAGTCTCTCACTAACTCTACCATGTTCAGTTTAGGCTCAAAATTCATAGTTTTCTCCCACTTAGGGTGATGGATAACATTGAATCCTACCAACTCGATGCTATCCATCACCCCAACCTACATTGGTTGCCTCCCTTCCTTATCCTTGACCTCGGCTAGGATTGGAATTATTACGATGCCTCAAATCTAGACATGCCATATCCATCCCCGTGAAGAAATTCTTTATATCCTCAGAACACTGATTTAATTTCCATCTACCAGAGGTTGACCAGGACCCTATAACCTAGCTAATATTTTGAATAGAATATTTTGCAGGTGTCGACATAATGGCAAAGGATTGTCTAGACCACGTAAACATTAAGTTACTAGAAAAACAAACCATAAATTGAGATAGCGTTGAAATTTATAAGAGAGGGAATCCCAATAGACAAACAATATCTCCAACCAGGTTTGCATTCAATGAATTGACAGGAAGACACATTGAAAAATGGAGAAATAGAGACCCATCTGAAAGAGGATGTCTCAATATCTCATCCATATCCCGAACTTAATGAATAAGGAGATGATACCGCCCCGAGTGATCCATGGACCTCAAATGGACCAAATAAACCAACCCTCCATCCCGAAAGACAACCATAACAAAGTGAATCTTAGGACCATATAATAAATTCATAGAAACACCATCCTCCCTAATGTGAGCATCACAGGTTCGACCCGATGGGAAAGAAGTAGGACAACAACCCAAGTTTCGAGCCTTTCTCCAAGTTGTTTGGATAAACATAGACTAAGTTTTCCAAAGAGCCTCAAAATAAAGAAGACAATACATAGAAACCCATATGCAATGAGATTTTTCTCCATTCAACTGCCACAAAGGTAAATCTAATTGATTCCAAGCAAAAATACAAACCAAATGTTTATTCTCATGCCAAGTAATCAATCATTTGAAAAATTCACCGAAATCTAAGCAACTCATAAGAATCAGGGGGGGAAGGAAGCACTACATACCCACATACATTGATACCCTTATGCAAATCCTAGACCGTCCTAGCGCTAGAGGTTTGCTCGCCCTCCTATGGTCCTATATTTCTCACTACAACATTATACTCTGCGATGTTCAGGATATTCTCTAGACAACACCAAGATTGGTACCAACACACCAACTTACCCCACACTTCGAGTTATAGCCTCCTCAATCAAACCTATGTACTTCATAATTTCATTACACATGCAAATTTATGTGAGGGGTTGGCCATGTCAACCCCTACATTTATTAGTCTTGGTCTTCTAACCATGGTGGTGTTAAGCCCACAGCTACATTTCCTCTTAGCTCATACCCCGATTGGGGACAAATCACTAGAATTTTGAAAAAAAAACAAAACTAAATGTGAGTGAAACTTTACTGAAAATATGAACTAAAAAAAAAACTTGTGTTTTTCCACTTACGAAGTTATTTCATATTTGGACTAGATTTTTTTAGAAAGCTTTGTGGAAACTATAATTTTTCATAAGCTTTCTAGAAAATGAATTAGTCATTTCATTTTTGAATTGGATCTTTTCATAAACCTTTGAAGTAACTGGATGTAGTTCAAGGAGGGCTTGACCTAAAAAATTTGTGGTTAACAACCACACGCTCTAACCAACTGATCTATTCCAACACAATGAAAACTAAAATGGTAATGTCACAAGAATATAAATTAATAAATAGACAAATTCAACCCATTTTTAATTAAAAAATATTCCCTAAAGTTAATAATTATGAGAGCTTTGTTAAACCTTTTACTCCATTGTAAAACAAAAAAAAACCACTAAATTTTGAAAAAGTAAGTTAATGATTTTGTTGAAAAAATGAATTCAAAAAAAATTGAGTTTTTTTTTTTTGCTAATGCAAGAGGTCCGTAAAGTACAAAATTTACAATTATCCACAAGGAGTTGTGGACCAAGGAAGAGACCCACAAACCAAACAGAGAACGGGCCCGAGGCAAAAGCCCCTACCCCGAAAAACCAAACTTCTAAACTCTTAAAATCAAAACAAAGATGAAGCCTGCATCGTAACCAAAACAATAAGCCTCCCGCCTGTGACAAAATTCCTCCCGCCAAGAAAAAGGAGCATTAACTCTTCCCGCCAACTTCCAGACATGCCGCTTTAATCGTCACCGTTGAGCCTGCTGACCCAATCCAACGGTAGAGGACTAATTCGCCCAGTCAAGAAGCGCTATACTTACCTGCCTAGACAACCAACTTGCACGATCAATCGCAGCCGTCGATCCGCCTCGCTTGATCCGACGACAGAGGTTCATATCGCGCCGGCCAATATCACTGAACTTTAGCATGTGATGAGGGCGGTATTTTAGCCGACCCCACCACCACGTGTAGCCTACTGTATGGAATTGCTTCAAAAATGGAAATACCATTTCCCGCTTGCGAGGCCCACGATTGTCGGAAAACTGCCCCCGACCTGGTATATCGTGCACGGGCGGAAAACCCATGGTATTGCGGCCGCTGATAGTGCCCGAGTTCCGACCTTCCGTTTTGTCTTCTCCTCCAGAACTGAGGAAAGAAGAAACTCCCGCTGACCTGCCTATCTTCGAAGAACCAGAGCCACCCGACTGGCTGCCGCCTGGAATCGCTGAATTAACTGGACTCCGCCTCCATGGCTCTACTCCGAAACACGAACCTGTCTTCATCTGCCTGGTCATTGCAAATCACTTTTAACCTACTCTGAGGCAATTCTTGCCAGCTCATCGCAATCTTGTTCTCTGTGCTGATCACACCTTGATTGGCCAAAAGATCCGCCAATTTATTGGCTGATCTTCAGACATGTTTGAAGCTAACTGTACGAAGGCTCTGGAGGTGTTGCTGAATCCATTGAAAGCCCTGGATCAGCCTCCAGTTCCTTGAGACTTTTTCCGGCTTTGTTCCCCAGCTGATCCTCTTAACCGATTTGATGATTAACTCAGAATCGGCTTCAACTATCACATTTTGTCGGTTATCCTGTTCCAGGAAATCTAAACATTGCTCCATAGCCATCAATTCCACCATGTTATTGGTGGCTTTCCCTAAATGACAGTAGAAGATAAAAAGGACACTTCCATTCTCATCCCTTAACACTCCTCCATAACCAGCAGTACCTGGGTTGCCTTTAGAAGCCCCATCAATGTTGAATTTCAAAAAGCCCTTAGGGGGAGGATGCCAGAAATCTTGCTCAGAATCCAGGGAGAATACAGTCCTATCCAGTCCCTGAGGAATAAGTCCTTGCAACCCCAACTCACTGAGAATTCTCAAATCAGCAACTGAAGGTGGGTTCTTAGGGAGAGTTCGCACAATAGTGCCGACCGTTTCCTTGAGTTGATTTAAGATCTGCTCAAAAAGGCATTGGGAAGGCTTCTTTTCATTCTTGAAGATTCTATTGTTTCGTTCTTTCCAGACATTCCAAATAATGAAGCTTGGAATGATGGCCCATGTTGAGCCAAGAATTTCATTATCTGAAAAGTTTCTTCTCCATTTGTTTAGGGTATTGATGATACTTCCTTTGTCCCTATCAGTCTGTTGGAAAATGGTGGCAAAAGAATCCCACAAACTGGAGGTGAAAATGCAGTTGTTGAGAAGGTGCTCCATAGTTTCCTCTTGGGCTTCATAGAGCTGACATCTGGAAGGCCCCAGGATACCCCTCTTCCTAATATTTTCCCAGGTCAGAATTTTCCTATGCTGAACCAGCCACATGAAGAGTTTAATTTTCATCCAGCCTTGATGTCTCCATAGGCCTTGCCAAATCTTATCCGGAGCTTGAGAGTTAAGGTCAAGGAGAATGAGTTTAGCTTCCTTGAGATTAAAGGCTCCCTCATTATTGTTGCCCCATCTTAGCTGGTCTTGCCCCTCTGACCTCAAAATCTTCCTTTGTTCTACCATTTTTTTTAGAGTCTCTACTTTAGCCTTCAGGGGGCTGTCATCCCTAAAATCAAAGTTCCTCCAGGTTCTCCATTTTCCCATACTGCTGGTTTGATCCCAAAAGTCTTTTACTTTAGATAACCCTTTGGTATCTGTCTCTTCCTTGAGATCCCTCAAATCTTCTTTTAACAAAATAGGTTCTTGTTGCCATCTATCCTCCCAGAATAGGGCTAGGTTTCCATCTCTGATTTCCCAGAAACTATTTCCTTGGACTAAGCCCCGGCTATCCCATGCCTTATTCCAAATGTGTGATCCCTTTCTATATCCTAACATTCTTATTAGATCATTGTTTTGCCAATTGCTGGCATATTTTTCTTTCCATATCATAGCCCATTGGGCCTCTAGGTCTTTTACCCATCGCCACCATAATTTAGCTCCTAAAACCTTGCTTAGAATCTCAGGATCATCTAATCCAAGCCCTCCATAGTTTTTAGGTTTGCAGATTTTTTCCCAAGCTACCAAGGCCCATTTCTTTTTTTCTTCCCCCTTGCCCCAAAGAAAGTCTCTTTGTATGGATCTGAATTGATGCAGGACTCCTATTGGTGCCGGGAGAGCTGAAAGCATGAAGACTGGGATTGATTGTAGTACAACCTTGGTTAGCACCAACCTACCAGCCAGATTTAATGATCTAATAGTCCATTTCCTGATTTTGTCTTGCAATTTGTTAATCACTGGTTCCCAGATGCTCTTGTGTAAAGGTTTGGCCGTTAGAGGAACTCCCAAATATTTTGAAGGGAGGATCTCCCTTTGAAAGCCCAAAATTTTGGAAATATTTCTCTGAATAGCAATGTGAGTATTAAAGAAAAAAATCTTAGATTTGGAGAGATTAACTTCCATACCTGAAGCCATGGCAAATTCTCTCAGGATTTTCTTATAAGCTAGAGCTTCTTTGACCGTGGGGATACCCTACAACATGGTATCATCAACAAATTGTTGATGAGTTAAGGTCTGACCATCTTCAGAAAGTTGGATACCTTTGACTTTCCCAACTATTTTAGCATGCTTGATAGATCGACCCAGCCCTTCCATCATGAGTATGAAGAGAAAGGGAGAGAGTGGATCTCCCTGCCTGAGGCCTCTTGAAGGAATAAAAGTCTCTGAGGGAGATCCATTAACAAGAATTGAAAAACTGGGAGAAGTTACTAGGGCCATTACCCATCTGATCCAGTTATGATCAAACCCAAAAGCAATGAGAACTTTTCTGATATAGGTCCAGTTCAGCTTATCATAAGCTTTGGCTATATCCAATTGCATGATCATTCCAGCTTTCCTGTTGATTGTCAGTGAGTGCACCACCTCATGAGCTTGAATGATGTTGTCGAGGATTTGCCTACCTTCCACATATCCAGATTGTTCAACTGACACCAGGGAAGGAAGAAGAGGTTTGAGTCTATTGGCCACAACTTTGGATATTATCTTGTAGACAACATTGCACAAGGCAATGGGTCTAAACCTATCAGGAGTTTGAGCCAATTCCTGTTTAGGGATCAGGGAGATAAAGGTTGTATTAAGCGCCTTCAATATAGTCTTGTCCCTCCTGGAGTCTTCCACAACGTTCAGAATGTCCTGTTTTACTATATTCCAGCAAGCTTTAAAGAAATCTACATTGAAACCATCCGGGCCTGGTGCCTTACCATTTTGCATTTCTTTTAGGACCTCACTCACCTCCTCTTCTATCACTGGTCTGTTAAGGTTGAAGTTGTCCTCTCTGGAAACCAGCTTGGGTATATGTCTTGATATACCCCTAATGGATTGCTCTCTGTCTGAACAGGTTTCCTGTGCAATACCACGAAAGTGCTGAACCAACACTGCTTCTATTTCTTCATGAGAATTGAGAAGGTTACCTCCCTCATCCTTGATCGAAGAAATCCTGTTGTGAGCTCTGTTCGCCATAGTGGATTTGTGGAAAAATCTAGTGTTACATTCTCCTTCTTTTAGCCATTGCACCCTAGATTTTTGCCTCCAAAAAATCTCCTCTTGTTTACATAAGTTCTCCCATTCTTGATGATATTTGGTTGCCTGATCACTTCTATCTTTATCAAAACCCTCCATAATAAGGGTTTGGTTGAGCTCCTGCATTTTTCCTTAAACATATTTTTTTGCTACAAAAATATTTCAATATTCCTTCTTGTTCCATTCCTTGAGCCCGAGTTTAATATGTTTGAGTCTTTTATGAAGAAGGAACATTCTTGTGCCCTGAATATTCAAATCTTCTGCCCACTAGATGGCTATGTTGTTGCTGAAATCTGGGTGGGAGAGCCAGATGTTTTCAAATCTGAAAGGTCTATTCCTGGGGGTACCAATGCCCTGAATTTCCAATTGTACCATCCAGTGATCAGATCCTCCAAAGGGTAGAACTCTAGCAGCTATGTCCTTGTCCTTGAGCATGAGATCCTCTGAGATTATGAATCTATCTAATTTGGAGGCCACCTGAGATTCTCCTCCTCTTTTATTGTTCCAAGTAAAAGTCCCATTATTCATTACTATATCCACTAGCTTCATATTGTCTATGAAGGTTTGAAATGCACAAGAGTCTTTATTTAGAATTCTGGTACCCCCTTTTTTCTCTGACAGCGATTTGATCATATTGAAATCACCCCCCATGATCCAAGGGATTCTTGCATGTCTTTCCCTGAGATCCTGCAGGGAATCTAGAAGCTTGAGTTTGCCATCCATTCTTTGGGGGCCATATACATTCGTGACCAGGTAAATATCCTTATCTCCCACTGGTTGCATGACCACTGAAAGATAATCCCTAGATGCCTCTGCATCTATAATGTCAATTTTTTGGGGGTTCCAAAGCGTGAGAATGCCTCCTACTGTATTCTCTGCTTTGACTTCCAGAAACTCAAATCTATTGAGCCATTTGCTGTGAATCTCTTTTATTTTTTGAATGGAACATTTAGTTTCCTAGATGAAGATCACATTCGGTGCTGCTTGTTTCATCCTATTACTAAGTAATATTTGTTTTCTTTTACTGCCTAGACCCCTAATATTCCAAGAAATGAACTTCATTATTAAAGATTTGTAAAGGAGTAACTGGATAGGTCTTTCATCTTACCTGAGTCTATCATTAGCTTTCCACATTCCATCAAAAGCTCGTTCTGCTTTTTTCTGCCTCTTTTCTTTCTTGGGTTTCTAGGTGCTAATCCTGGTGTGGTTTTCATAGCTTTCACACCTTCGCTACCTTGTCTTTCATTTTCCCTTTGCTTTTCCAGTCCTATGGTCTGAGTTTTCCATATGAACAGCTGTTGCACTCTATTGAACTCCTCTGGAGGTAACGAATCCACTCCCTCCCTAGTTCCTTGTTTCAAGAATCCTTCTAGATCTAGATTCTCATTCTCAAGAATCTCCTGAAGTTCGTGGTCTTCCATTTCCATCTCACTCTGGGTCATTTCCTGGTCCATCTCTAGTTTTGTGTCACTCATCATTTCTTCTTTCTGTTTATTGATGTTTTGTGTTTTCTCATCATTATCTCCGTTCTCCTCCTCCACTGGACTGCCTCCCTTGGCCTGATCTACTTTTGTTATCACCTCTTCCTCTTCTAGTGCTTGAAACCTGTTTTGGCTGGCCAGTTGCTTTTCTGTTTGAAGTGGCTTCGATCCCCTTTTGTTCCCTTTTCCTTTCTGGACCACTTTATGAAAGCTTTCAGTATCTTTCATGGTGTTGGTTTTACTCTTGTTTTCTGTTTTACTGAGAGGGAAATCTCTGAATAGGTGCCCATGCTCATGGCATTTGCGACATCTGAATGGAATGTGTTCATAATCCACTATTTGCACCCATTCTTCATCAAACACTTCCAAGATTACCTCATCTGGCAGAGCTCTTGAAAGATCCATCTCCACACATATTCTTGCAAAGGATGTGTATTTTCCTTTTCTGGTGGCCTCAAAAGCTTTGACAAAACGCCCTAACTTATTTCCTATGGCAGATAAGGATTCCAGTTGCCAATAATCCAAAGGTAGAGAGTAGAGTCTAACCCACACCAGGACCGAGGTAAAAGTTTCTCATTCTGGGACAAAATTCATAACCCATGGTCACATGTACAGGCCTGCAGCTGCGTAAAAATAGGGCCCTCCTTCAAATACTCTATCCTTATCTTCAATATTTGCAAAGACTACAATAAAGAATCCCTTTGACCCAAGATGTAGTTCTATGCTTCCTTTTGGTTTCCAGTGGTATTTAATCCATGTTTGTAAAGATTTTTCAGTGGGCCATAAGCCCATGAATTTACAAATGATTGCATATGTCTGCATGTGGTCCCTATGTGCCTGCAGAGCAGGATCATTCAAAACTACTCTGGGCGTGATTGTGGTTTTGGGCTTGCATGGTCCCTTTTGTGCTTTGTCTTTTGCTCCCTGTTTCTTGTCCGCTTCCTCGTTTTCTGTAGTGTTGTTATTCTCCCTAGATTTAGAGCCCTCCTGCTCCTCTTCCTTATTTCCTTGCCTTCCATTTGAAGGAACTCTATTATTTTCTATTGGTTTTTTGCCTCTGCTGGCCATTGCCTACTTGTAGGATGGAGTGAAGCTCCCTCCTTTACGTCCTTCCATGGAGAACAAACTCCGCAAGCCTGTAACCCTAGCTCAAAAATCTCCGCTCTCGTTCTCCACCCTCATTCGACTTTCCCCTTTCAAATAAAGCTCTAGTTTCATTTTGAAAATGAAGGAGAGAATAAGTTTTCAAAAAAAAAATGAGTTTTATCAATTATTTCGTTTTTAAATTAGATTAGTTAGAAAACATTTTTTCAAATTCTCTTTAAAATGTGATGAGAATATTTTTAAATGATATAATTAATTTGGCAATTTACAGTTTTCAATACATATTATTACAACCCAAATCTTTTGAAAAAAAAAACTAAATGAGAGAAATTTTACTAAAAATATAAGAGCTTTGTTAAATATTTGATCCATTAAAAGAAACACTAAATTTTGAAAAAATATGTAAATAAAAGGAAGTTCTTTTTTTTTTTGAGAAAATGAATTCAATAAAAAAGATTGAATTTTCTCAATTATTTCAATTTTAAATTAAATTGGTTAAAAAGCAAAACAAAAAAACCTCTTTAAAATGTGATAAGAATATTTTTAAATTATATAATTAATTTGGAAATTTAAAGTTTTCAATCAATATTAAAACAACCCAAATCACTAGAATTTTGAAAAAAAAAAAAACTAAACTAAATGAGGATGAAACTTTACTAAATAGATTAATAAATAGACAAATTCAACTCATTTTAAAAAAAAATCATCCCTAAGGTTAATAGGGTTTTGTTAAATGATATGGTTCCCTTGAATTATGAGAGATTTGCTAAATATTTTAGTTTGTCTTAAAACAAACAGACAAAAAACACTAAATTTTGAAAAAATAAGTAAATGAAAGGAATTTTTATTTTGCGTAGTTTAACTTATAGATGAAATAACCTTTTTCACTAAAATCAGGTGATACAATTTCAAGCAAGAATGTGATTTTTTGTTGTTTAAAAGAATTTTTTGAATTCATAAATGGATTCAGCACCTTGAAAAACCCCTTGGGCACTCAAATTCTACATATCACATCACGTAAATTCAAGATTTTAAAAATCTCTACTGGATTTTGGTTAAAATTAAACATAAAAAATGTCATGAAAAAAGGTCATTTCCTTAATAACTTAGATTATGCCATTATACTATTATTTTGTTGAAAATATGAATTTACAAAAAAAAGTTAAATTTTCCTACTTATTTAATTTTTAAATTAAATATGTTAAATTTTTCTTTTTAAACTCCCTTTAAAAAGTGATAAAAGTATTTTTACATGATATTATTAATTTGGGAATATAATGTTTTCAATCCATATTAAAAACAACCCAAATCATGAGAATTTTTGAAAAGAAAAAAGAAATAAAACAAACTAAATGAGAGTGAAACTTTACTGAAAATATGAGAACTTTGTTAAAGCTTTTAGTCTGTCTAAACAACAAAAAAAAACAAATGAACACTAAAATTTGAAAAAATAAATAGATGAAAGGAATTTTTATTTTGTTGAAAAAATAAATTAAAAAAAATCCATTTTCTCACTTGTTTCATTTTTAAATTAAATTGATTATAAAACTTCTTTGAAAGACTATCTTTAAAATGTGATGAGAATATTTTTAAATGATATATTTAATTGAGAATAATACTTTTTTTTAACCAAAATGAATAGATTTTTTATTTAAATATGGCGCGCCCGTTCGCAAACAAAATTGGGATGTTACATAGTGATTTCCAGTCTTCTAAGGGCAGGTGATACAACATTTGGTTTGCATGCCCACTATACAAGTGTTATATGTAGTGCATGTTAGTCTCCTATACCAATAGGGTTTCATTTTTCATGATTGACAGTGGAAGAGCCAAAAATGTTCATCTTTGATGATACAAAGGTTCCATATTTTGTGAAAGAAACAAACAGTTAAAAAATGAAAAGAGGGTATGCCTTAAAAGAATAATCAAAAGGCAAGAAAATGAATTGGTAAAAAAAAATAATTGAAATGAACCCCAAAGAAAGACCAGGAAAGTGGCCAACCAAAATGCCACTACTATCTTAATGGATGACCCAACAGTTCAAGCTGGGCCATGCCATGTTTTAAATTGCCTGTTCTAGACTAGAGAATGAATACCTGTTCAAACAGTTCAAGCTTGACAGATGAGTAGCTGGATAGAGAAAGGAAGGAGCCCATCTGCTTAATCTGGGCCCTTGGAAGATATAAGGGTAGATTTAGATAGGAGGGCAGCAAAAAGAAAAGAGGATTATCAGGGTTTGCAAGGCTAAGTGCACCCATCCAAAAGAAGAAAGAATGTTAGGTCTATTAGGCAGGGTAGGCAGTTGGAGGTTGCAGAAGCAAGGTCTAACCACATGATATATGGAAAATCATATCTGATCTCACCAATAAGAGAAGGGCAAGAACAATGGTCTATATGGCAAAACTATCAAAGCATGTCTAACTTCCCTCATTCCCTTCAAAAGATTTCTTACTAACATCCCCTTGAGGACTTTAGGATCTGCCTAAACAGTCCTCCTTGCATTTCTCCCTTGTGAAAGCCATTACAAGTTGTGACCTTCTTCTTCAAAAAGAAGCCACATTTCTTGTGTAAAGCCCTCACTTCATACTTCATCTATCTCTGGTTTCCCACTTCACCTCACATTCAAACCCATATTAACTTCTAACCCTATTATATAGCTCCCTAGTACATCCCCACCCCTATTTCTTACAAAAAACTATAGCAAATTCCCAAAAATATATTAAATATCCCCCCCCTTTAGCATTATAGCTAAATAACATGGTTATGGGAGACATTAGTCCATCTGGGGCTATAGTCAACCCTTCGGCGTCCTAACCCTGGAATTAGTCTAACCCCTGGTTAAGACTAATAGCCTAGGCCTAAACCCTTGCAAAAATTGCCCCCTCAGTTGAAATCCAATGTTTAAATGGTAAAATGTTTAAATACTTTTTATTACACATTGTGGCGCCTTGACCTGCGTTAATTTCAACCCCAAAAACCCACCCGAACTAAGGTTTTGAACCCGCGCCATAAAATATCATTTAAATAATGGGCGGGTCCCGCTCCAAGACCTGCACGCCAAGTCGGAGGCCCCGCCAGCCGTAGATCTCCCACCGCGCCCGATCCAACGGTGGGCGGGTGATATGAGCCGCCAACATGCCGGGCTTTAACGTCCGGGGGATGGGCGGTTTTGCCGCCGTACCCCCGCCACGTGTCGGCAGCCCGGGGTGTTCGGAGGCCTCCCCCCTGAAACCGCTTCTCCCCAAAGGCGGTGCGGGGAAACCGGAAACCGCCTCCCGCAAACCGGCCACCCCCATTACGTCAGCGCCCTCGTCACTGTGACGTCACGCCCGGGCCCCCGCCACTATCCCACGTCGCCCGCCACGCTGTCCTGACGCCCCCGCATTGTGCCACCGTGTCCCGCCACGCTGTCATCCCAGTCAGCATCCACGTCACCCGTCCGTACCCGGGGCCCGCTGATGACGTCATGCTGACGTCATCGCGGGAAAGCGCCAAAAGCGCGTATGCGCCAAATTTATCGTTAAAAAGGCCGAAAGTGACCGTTTTTTGTCATTTTCACTATACAATCGCGGCTGCGCTGTTCTACTGGTCACCTCCAACTACCTCCAGATTTCAAAATTCACTGCTTCGGACGCCGCCACCCGCAAATTCAACGACAGTCTTCGTCCTCCAATCAATTCGACCACCCTCGGCGTTGGCTAATCTAGGTATTTGCCAAATTCAACCCGTTTTCCCGTGTTCTTCCCATTCTCTGCAAATTTTTCCACTGAATTGCCTAAAAACTCCTAAATTAATGGTGTTGTCCTGTAAATGTTGGCCTAAAACAATCTAAAGCACCCCCTGTTTAAGATAGCCGCGCACCATACATAATTTCACTGTCACAGAATCGTTTTCGGGCTTGAATTTTCGACATACTCTCACACCTGCCCGGCATTGTTCCCTTTTGCCGTGTTTCGATTCAAGCTCTCAGTATAACTAAGCTGCAATCCTTTTCTCCTCTGCATTTGCCCTCACTGTCTCTAAATTCTGAGAGTTCACCAGAAGGAACCAAAGCTCAAATCAAGCTCTTCAAGTTGTTCTTTTCAAAGGCAACTTTGGCTCCAGCTACACTCATTCTGCCACTCCTCTTCAAATCCTCATAAGCTATCATCTTCAGCCTGTTATACTCAAAAACTTCATTCTAAAGATAACACCTGAAAGTTCTACAATGGCTACACCATCAGCTCTCAGTGTCACTCCTATGAATCCACCAAACAAGGAACTTGAAGCCATGCCTCTTGCTGATAGAGATTACCTTATCCAAGATCTTGTTGGTGACAGAAACCACTTACAGACCTTCTGCCAATTGAGAAACAACTATCTGAGCAACAATGACACATATGGTATATGGGAGTCCAATCTGCCTTATTATTTCCTCCCATCTGTCAATATCTTTCCAGAGCTCATCCGCTTATGTGCTGAGAACTATGATCCAACTCAGAGAACTGTTAAGTCTCCATCTGGGAGCATACTTTTTCACATTAATCCTGAATCCATCAACCAAATGCTCAATTTCAAGCAGACTCAACTGTTGTTTCCATTCTCCATGAACTATTTGCTGGATGCAGGCGCCAAACTCTCCAGTGCTGACATTGAAAAGGTCACTAAGACATTCATGAGGGCAGACTGCCAGCCTACAGGGCCACCTCCTTTCTTATATGTCCATTTCAATGATGTAGGCAAGCTCCTAGTTGATATGATCTCCTATGTGCTGGGCTTCAAAACCAGTGAGCACATTCATGAAACAGTGTTGGTATTATTAGCTGCATATAGTCCAGGCCAGCCCCCTACTTACAAGTATAACTTTGCCAAGTTTATAGCCAATAAAATACATGACCAACTATTGAAAGTGGATAGGGAGGGAGTATTTAAATATTCATCATATATCTACCACTTATTCATGTATTATCAGTCTGAAATCTTCCAATGCTCCATCAAGAAATTGGATTCTAGGGGTGAGAAGAGGTCTGTCATCTTCTGGTCATCAGTTTTCCACCAAGTTCAAGACTCTCCATATTCTTACTGTGAGTTTGTTGACCAATTTGTGTACCCAGTCTCTTGCCTCTTAATGAGATCCCCTCCTCCCAGACTGTCATTTGAGATTCAGAAAACTTTGCAGCTGTCCAAGAGTTATAAAATAGGTGATTGGTACCTATATCAAAACCATACTGTCATTAGAATCTATGGCTGTGAGCTCTGTCCTTACAGGCTCCCAAGGTATGTACCGATGAGATTGTTCGCCTTGGAATACTATAGACAACTCATTAGTTCTGACCTCACCCACTTTCATAGTGCCAAGAAAAAGGCACATCTCAAATTCAAAGATCATCTAGGCCCCTTCATCATGAACAAGAAAGAAGGTTGGCAAGATGCTGATCAAATTCTCAGGGATAAATACAAACTAAAGAGGAGCTTCTGGTGGGTCCCTTATGACCCAGAAGGCTTCATCAGTGCTAGAAGAGTCAAATACAGGCTGCTAGGTTATGATCACTGTAAATATCCACAAATTGAGCAGTATGCCAATCAAGATGAGTGGTTGCAAGGCACATTAGTTGAGGAATTAACTCAAGAGGAAATAATGGAGAAAAATGTCAAGGATTTAGAAAAAACTCTTGACTTGGATTCTGTGCAGCAGGTAACTTTCAAACAACCACATCAAATTGGAGAAGGTACATCCACTGCTGCATCCGCACCAGCCACCCAGGGGCCATCTACATCAGCAACAGGTACAGAAAAGGGCAAGGGGATAATGGGTGCAGAAAAAGAAGTGGTCGCAGAGCAGCCTGCCTCTTCAATTGGGTAGCAGCAAGAACAGACTCCTCCACAACAAACAGAGGCATCAACAGTGCCTGCATTGCAGACTCCTGCACATGAGGAAAGAGGCAAAAAGCGAGACTGAGAGGAGTCCACACCTGCTACTGGATCCACTCAGCAACCCGAAGCCAAAAGGCAAAAGGTTGATTCTCCAGTTATATAAGAAGTCAGTGAAGAAATCCTTGGAAGTCCAAGGAAAGATAAAGAAGATAGCCAACAAACAGCCACAAGCTCTTTTCAACAAGAGCAAGAAAGATAGCATGGCATGGAGGTGTCCTCCTCCACTCAGCAAAGCAAGAAGCCATCTAGCACCAAGGCCACCTTCAAAGAAATTAAGGCACAAAATGAGCTGCTAAGAGTGCAGTTATATGACCAATTTCTCAAGGCAACACTGGCCAAACAAGAAAGGCTGATGGCAGCATATGATATCAAAGAGGAAAAGATGATCCTCAGCCATTTTAAACCCAAAATACAGCAGCCTCACTCAGCTGCAGATTATGTTAGAACAAAGTTGGAGGTCATGGCAAAAGACATTCACCCCATGGATCAGATAGAACTGCATAAGCAAACAGGGGAAATGGTCTATGCCACATTGGTAGACAGGGCCACAATGGCACATGAATTTAAGGAATTACTGAAGAACACTAATACTCAGCTTGATTTAGAGAGAATGTCCTCCACAGCCAAAGACAATAGAATCAAAACATTGGAGGACATTATTGTGGACTTAGGACATGATCCTAAGGATCCTAAGGGTGTGAGGGCCCTTATGAAAAAGAAGGATGATGACATTGCTGCATTGAAGAAGAGATTGAGATTGCTTCCTACTGAGCACCCTCAAACAGGAGAATTGCAGAAAGAAAAGGAAGCTGAGGATCAATTGGATCTAATGATGAAACTGAACCAAAGAGTAATTGATCTGGAAGGGGAGTTGGAGAAAGCACTGCAAGACAAACAGGGAGAATCAACCTCCCAACCTCCTCAAACTGCCCCAACTACTGCAGCAACTACAGAAGCAGCAGTGACCCGTCCAACGGCTACAACAACTACAGATGCTGCAGCGGCAACAACAACAGCTCCTGAGGCTAGCATAAGCATGGATGATTTGACCAAAGCTGTCAAAGAGCTGGAGCTTCAGGCTACAGAGATCAAACAAGCCAAAGAAAAATTGGCTGAGCTGGAAACTAAATATGACAAATCCAAAATGACAGTAGCAGAGCAGACCAGAGAGATTAAGGCCCTAAAGGACAAAATAAAGGCCTTGGAAAAGGAACTAAATTTAGAGAATACTCTGGCGGAGATAAATAAGATTTTGTGGACCTGGATTGACCACTCTATTACCAAACAATGGAAGTCAATCAAAACAGTGCATGAGCAGATGGAGTTAATAGGCCAAGCACAAGTTGAAAGCCAGAAGGCCAGAACAGCACTAGGGAATATGCCTGAGCAGGCCAACAGGATGATACATTTCCTCAACAATCACACCAAGGAGGAGTTGGCAGCCCTAAACATCAGCAGCAGAACAGATGCTGTTCTAACAGCTAAAAAAGTGCTGACCCTCAGAAATTTTGTGCAAACTTTGGAAAGAAAATGTCAGGAAATGCAGGCTGAGGTGGATGACTACAAGCTTAAAATGGGAGCATTGCAAGACAAAGGATTGCCCAGCCTATTGACCGGCGCAGGAAGACTGCTCACCCGTGAGCAATATGCCACTAGGATGACCAATTTTATTGCAAATCAGATCACAGCATCCACTAGCACTTCTGAAGAAGCAGGACCTCCATCAGGGCAGAGCCTCTATAACAAGCTAGAAAATTTATTCTACATTGAGCATGAAATTAATCACTTGTTTGAGGTCCCACCAAATTTTTACAGGTACACAGAGGCAGATGAAACTTTAATAAAAATACGAAGACACCAACTGCCTAAGGAGGATTGGTGGCAATCCATGCTGCAAATTTTGCCCCACTAATCTCAGTTCGGTCTCTTCTAATCAGCTTCAGGTCAACAAAAATTAATGCAGCATGAAGACAGCAGGCAGGGCGGGTGAGAATAATGACTCAGCCAAGTACTGGGACAACAAGCCAAAGAAAGGAAACGCGCAAATTTTGGACAACACGGCTCCAGCCGACTCAATGGGTCACAAAAGTCAATATTTTCTGACAAAGATGGACAGCTAATGCACTAAATAGTTATTTCAGCATTTACTCTCTCAGCTGTAATTCCTCAGGGGTTGGCATAGAATTTATGAGCCATTAACTCATCAGCTAGATATTTTTGTACCTAAATTTTGTATATATACCTCCCCACACAACGTATTTGGGGTTGGTGATTTTCTCTCTGAGACACTGTTTTGTATATTTTCAGACTATCTAATACAAAAGGCTGGAAAAGTTCACTATCTCTGCACTGTTTGATGTCTAAATGAT
Source organism: Pinus tabuliformis (assembly GCA_031772625.1). Classification (NCBI taxonomy): domain Eukaryota; kingdom Viridiplantae; phylum Streptophyta; class Pinopsida; order Pinales; family Pinaceae; genus Pinus; species Pinus tabuliformis. The sequence goes on from CM062812.1 coordinate 609,219,140, forward strand.
GATCTGCGTTCTGCTACAGAATTCCTGTGTTGTCTAATGGAACAATAAGTTATCCTGAACTATGTTTTGTCTTTTTATGTTTGTTTAACTCATATATGTGTTTCACTAGCTTAGCAATAGAGAAAAAGAATAGTACAGGAATTGTTTGACTACACCCTATGCTCAATCTCTGTTGTTAAATGTGTTTTCTTCAGAATTAATCATAAACATGAATTCTTAATTGCTCATGTTTGTATTTGTTCTATCAATATGAATGTTATTCAGGAATTCTTAAATGCTCCTAAGTAATGCTCCCACTATTCCCCCTATCAGTTCACTGAAAGATCCTTAGTTGCCTTTCACTCCCTGATTTCATCCCATCATATTACAGATTTGAAAAAATTGTTCCATAGACGCTTGTCTGGCTCTGTAGCATAACCTCTTCCTCAAAAGGACACTTCCAGCAATTAACCATCATGGACTCCATGCCCAATGGCCTAGATCATCCTGCAAAAACATACCTGTTCTGACTGAAATCATCATCCCAACAAATTCAAAACAAAACCCTGTGCACCATAACTAGCCTAAAACCACATCAAAACAGAGCTAAATCAGACAGAGAGAGCCCTCTCTGGTTACAGGTAGGCTAGGACCTGTGGCCAAAAGATTGGTTAGTGGTTACCTCGGCCGTATTCCCTTCGGAGTCAAAGGGAACAACCTGAGTGATAACAGTGCATACAAAAATTCTCATTCACAGATCTCTTAAAATGGTAAATTCTACAAATTTAAGCAACAAAAAATTACATTTGCATTTTGTCATTTGAAAACAAAGAGAGAACAAAAAAGACTAAATGTCCAGAGGCGCTGGACTGTTCAAGTCCAATCCAGTGGAGACTACTTTGGTGTTCTTCTATAGGTCATGTTCAGTGTAGTCCTCCTCGTTGTTCTTGCTTCTCTCCGCCACTGTGAGTTTCAGCTGCTCAATTTGTTGATGCGGTGCTTCCACTTCATCCTCCAGCTGGTGGTTTCAGTCCCTCTTCTCCAGTTGCCTCCCTTGCATTGTGAGATTCTCTTGCTACTGAAAGTAAATTTTGTACTCCAAATCCGCTAGGCCTTATCTAAATTCCAAGTGCTCCTTCTTGCAAGTGGTGCAAGTTGGTTGATTTCTCCTTTCAGCCCGAAGACTTCCATCATGTTTCCATCCTCACCTCGGCCTCCGACTGCCCGAAGCGCTTGACCAAGGACTATCATTTGCACTCTACCCCCTCAGATCCATCTTTTGACATCCAAGAATGATGCAATTCTTTCTGTTCTCCCCGCCCAAGTTCGACATGTCCTTGACCCACCAGTCCACCTCACAGGCCAGCCACACCGCGCCAAGGATATGTTCGAAGACCCCCTCATAGACCAGAAGAATAGAAGCCTTCTCATAAGTTGCAGACTCAGAGCCGATCGAGATTAACCAGACTTCCCAGTTCAGTGGAATAACATTACTAGCCCCAACAACTGCACCCTACCCGCCAATTACACTCAAGCCCACTACACCATGAAGCTTCTCCTTTGGAATCTCGGCTCCACGGTCCTGGCCATAGACCCCCTCCCAACTAAGAAGCTTGAGAAGATTCACAACAAATCTAGTATCAAAGACTGACGAATTTTGACGGTTCTCCCTCTGCGAGTCGGCTTCCAAAATTTTCCTGAGGGTCTAATCCAAATTCCCCTCCCAGTTCAACAGAATAACAATTCCCAACACTGCGCTACCCCTCAGACCAACCAAACACTTAGACCCACGAACCCCCACAGCTTCCCACCCAAAAGTTCCAATTCACCAGACTCCCTTGGATTTTTTCCAGTAACCCAATCCCCACTACAAACACTCAATGGCCTCAGCATTAGCCTCAAGGCATGCGCAGAGGCCACCTGAGCAAGAAGGAGCATTAACCCATGCAAATTGCTCCAACCATTATTCCTTATATAGAAGTAATTCTGCAGCGAGATGTTGCAGTGCCTAGTGAGGAAACTGATGGGGAAATGTTCCCAATGATCTTCCATTAATTCCTAGCCTTCCCCATTAATTTCCCAACATTGATCATTGTCCGTCATTCTCCTTCTGAGTTTCCTCCCATGAGTGTTTAGGATCGATATGTGTTAAGGAAATAAATTGTGTTCCTCTCTTCCCCTTATCCTGCACAAATAACCAGGGTGAGGGAACTGAAAACATATCGAGAGATCCCTGTTATTAATAAAGATAGTACATGGGTGATGATAACATACATGTTGCGGGTGAATGAAAAGGACTCACCTACCATGAGGCTCCTTAACAAGATAGGGAACGCAAGGAGATACGCTGTGAGGCCCAAGTGGCAAGGGGGTGAGGTGGGCAAGGAAGAGGAGCATGTCGGAAGAGAGGGGAGGCGGGACGGAACAGAAGAGGGGAGCGATAAGGGAAATGAAAGGAGAATGTCAGAGGGAAGGGATGGGAAGGATATATAGGAGAGGGGCAGCAAAGGGAGGGGGAGGAACAAGGGGCAAGAGGGTAGGCCATGAAGTCAACCCAATAAATATAAAATCAAATTCTCTAATTCTAAGGATTGTTATCATCTAAGAAAGGTTTAGAGAAGCCTCCACTATCCAGGAATTGTAAATCATTAACTAATTTTTGGGATACTAGCGGTGACCATGACATCATTCACCACGTTCCTTTCTTCTATCAGTTGGTAAGCAAGGTTAGTCTGTTTGTCGGCTTCTTGATTATTTACTCTTAGAATATGGAAGAAGGTCACCGAATTGAAGGATGGGATCATCTCTTGGGATCTCTTGATAATTTTGTTTAAAATTATGGCTTTTTCACATGAGGCATAGTTCATATGCCGTATTATAATCATGGAGTCTCCCATCACCTGTAGGGTTTTTATTCCTTTCTTTTGAGCATAAGTGAAGCCCATAAACAATCCATATGCTTCCACTTGATTGTTTGTATTCCATCCAAGCCCCCAATCATATCTATATTCAATGAGTCCTTTGGGATTAATGAAAATCCCTCCCCCTCCTGCCACCCCAATTTGAGAATAAGACTAAAGGAGAGTGAAACTTTACTAAAAATATGAACTCAAAAATAGGTTGAGTTTTTCCATTTACAAAGTCATTTCATATTTTAACTATAATTGCTTAGAAGCTTTGTGGAATTGTTCATAAGTCCATTCTAGAAAATGAATTTATCATTTTAGGAGGGAATTTTTTTTTTTTTTTTTGTGAATGCCTAACTATACCTGTTTAGAAAGCTTTGTGGAAACTGGGATTGTTCATAAGTCCATTCTGGGAAATGAATTTGTCATTTTATAAGGAGGGCTTTTTTTTGTGAATTCCTGCGAATTCTTTCTATTATAATGAAACATATTACATTGAGAGTTGTGTAGTTTCACATATGCATATCAATGATATTCAAATTGCAGTCCCCATATACACAATAAAGAGTTACATGCCTGATGACTATATTTTAGAAGGATGGTTTGAACCTCAGACTTTCGGGTTAATATCCACACACTCTAACCAATTGATCTATTCTGATAACATTGAAAATTAAAATGGTAATGTGACAAAAACATAAATTAATAAATAGACAAATTGAACCCATTTTTAATAAAATTATTTCCTAAATTTAATAAGGTTTTGTTAAATGATATCATTCCCTTAAATTATGAGAGCTTTGTTAAATCTTTTAGTCCATTTGAAGAAAAACACTAAATTTTGGAAAAAAATAAGTAAATGAAAGGAAATTTTATTTTGTTGAAAAAATGAATTAAAAAAAAGGTTAAATTTTCTTATTTATTTCAATTTTAAATTAAATTGGTTAATTTTTGTTTTTTTAACTGCCTTTAAAATGTGATAAAAATATTCTTAAATGATATAATTAATTTAGGAATTTAATGCTTTCAATCCATGTTAAAAACAACCCAAATCACCAAAATTTTGAAAAAAAAAGAAATAAAACAAACAAAAACAAAACTAAATGAGAGTGAAACTTTACTGAAAATATGAGAGCTTTGTTAAAGCTTTTAGTCCATTTTAAAACAAAAAAAAACACTAAAATTTGGAAAAAATAAGTAAATGAAAGGAAATTTTATTTTGTAGCAAAAATGAATTTTAAAAAAAAGTTAAATTTTCCTATTTATTTCAATCCATATTAAAACAAACCAAATCAACAAAATTTTGAAAAATAAAAAACAATCCAAATTAAAAAAAAACCAAATCAATTTTGAAAAACCTAAAAAACTATACTAAGGAAATTTGTCATTTTAGAAGGAGAGTTTGACCCTCTAACTTTGTGGTTAATGGTCACACATCTAACCAACTGAGCTATTCCAACAACATTGAAAACTAAAATGGTAATGTGATAAAAAAATAAATTAATAAATAAAGTTAATAAGGCTTTGTTAAATGATATCGTTCCCTTAAATTATGAAAGCTTTGTTAAATTTTTTAGTCCATTTAAAAAAAAACATTAAATTTTGAAAAAAAAAAGTAAATGAAAGGAAATTTTATTTTGTTGAAAAAGGTTGAATAAAAATGAGGGTAAAACTTTCCTCGATGGGGTGTCAATCTCTAAGACATGCTTGACGTGTGGGCAATGAAAGGGTGTATATGATAGATGGGGAGGAGGACAAATCATCTGACCTCCCATTACGCAAGATGTAAGGTGAAAGGATGTGTGTGACGTGTGAGATCATTCGTCCTCCACCGAAAGTCGTGTTGTTAAGGTAAGGTGTTTAATGGCACATGTTGGGGCTGGTGTAGATTATATTGGGCTCATTGAGTGGATTTTGTTCAACGTTGGTCTGAGAAGCTGCAGTTTGGCTAGGTTCTTCAGCCCTCGGGTAGTCTTGGAGTGGTGGCGAATGTGACGTTGTCACTCCCTCCACTATGCTCAGACATCAAAAGCTTTAAGTTTGTATGCTTGTGCCCACTTTTCCATTCCCTTCAACAGATTGCGAACAATTTGCAATATAGGGTGGCTGGTATTGGTGTCCATTCTTGCGATGCTAGGTAGATTGTTGTCTAAGTGTTTTTTGTGGTTGGGGTGGTGTCTGGGCCCTTTGTCTGCATTGAGTATTTGAGTCATCCTCCTCTCTCTGGTTTTATCATGGCCCTTTGCAACGCATGCTTGTTGGCGTGTAATCTCCTGGGTCTCGAGGAGGAATTATGCTGGTAAAGGAGGTAGCAGGGTTTTGGCTTGAACTCTTTCAAGTGTGGAAATAAGCTTGGCTCACAATTTGCTCAATTATTACTATCATTTGATCTCGGAGGTCGCTGGGGGGTTTGGTGGTGTTTTCTCTGGATTTAATTTGGCTTTGGTTAGGCTCTCGAGGTTTCGGGCCCTAAGGTATAGTCATTTGGCTCGTGACTCTGCTTCCTAGTGATTTCTGTGTCAGCAGAGAGGAAGAGGAATTGGTATGGTTGGTGTGGAATTTGTTTGTGGTCGAGGCCTTCTCCTTCTTGGCTTGTGTGGGGTGGCTGACAGTTTCGCAGGGGTGGCTCCTACTGGTTAATTCAAGGTTGGCGTCAAGCTTGCTTTGGCTCACGGTTTGTTGGAATGGTGCGAGAAACACAGTAGGATCGTATTGGGGGTGTCTTCTTGTGCATTCATCATGCATCTAGTTGCGCAGAGTTCTCGCCCCCAACCCCTGAGGATGGGTGTCTCAACCAATTGGGTGGCTGAGGCAACACATTGGAGGTGGTGCAGGAATTTCTCGGACGATCAAAAGTGGCCAGAATCCGACCATTTTTTTCAAGAAATCTGGCAGTAGCAGTGTTTGAATTATGTTTTTGATGGTGGAAATGGATTCAGCACCATAAAAAACCTTTGGGGCACCCAAAATCTTGAAGTTTGACAACTATAACCTAGGTTTACCAAAATCCCCGCCAGATTTTATGAAAATCTTGTCGAAATTTTCATAATTTTCAGGGAAAAAAAGCAAGCTAGTTAGACTACAACAATTTTTTTATTTAAATATGATAAGAATATTTTTAAATGATATAATTAATTTGGGAATTTAAGGTTTTCAATCCATATTAAAACAACCCAAATCACTAGAATTTATAAATAAATAAATAAATATTAGTGAAATTTTACTTGAAATATGTGAACTTTGTTAAATCTTTTAGTTCAATTTAAAACAAAAAAGTATAAAAAAATAAATTTTGGAAAAAAAATAAATGAAATAAAATTTTATTTTGTTAAAAAAACGAATTAAAAAGACTAAATTTTCCCACTTATTTCATTTTTAAACTATATTAATTAAAAACTTTTTTTAAAAACCTTTTATTTAAATGATATAATTAATTTTGGAAAAAAAAAAAAAATGAATGTGAGTGAAACATTATTGAAAATATGAATTCAAAAACAGGTTGAGTTTATCCACTTATGAAATCATTTCATATTTAGACTAGATTTGTTTAAAAAGCTTTGTGGAAACTCGAATTTTCATAAACTTTCACTTTGTGAAAACTTGAATTTTTTCATAAAATTTCTGGAAAATGAATTAGACATTTAATTTTTAAAACCTTTGATGTAACTGGATGCCCCTTGTTTTTTCCAGAAACCTTTGATGTAACTGGATGCCCTTGTTTCTTCCAGAAACCTTTGATGCCCTAGAACAAGGGGCATGAGACTTCTGGAAAATGAATTAGCCATTTAATTTTTCCAGAAATCTTTGATGTAACTGGATGCCCTTGTTTTTTCCAGAAACCTTTGATGCCCTAGAACAAGGGGCATGAGGCTTCTGGAAAATGAATTAGACATTTAATTTTTAAAACCTTTTATGTAACTGGAAGCCTCTTGTTTTTTCCAGAAACCTTTGATGTAACTTGATGCCCAGAACAAGGGACATGAGGTAGATTTGTTTAGAAAACTTTGTGGAAATTGGAATTGTTCCTAAGCTTTCTAGAAAATAAAATTAAAACCTTTGAACTCACTGGATGCTTTAGAAGGTGGGCTTGAGCCTTCGACCTTGTTATCAATAACCACCCACTTTAACCACCTAAGTCATTCTAGCAACAACAATAAAAGGGCTTGAGCCTTTGAACTTGTTGTTAATAGTCACCCGCTTTAACCATCTAAGTCATTCTAGCAACAACAATAAAATAGGAATGCCAAAAAAAAACAAATAAATTAATAACTAAATAAATTCACCTCACTTTTAATAAAAATTCTTCCCCAAAGTTAATAGGTTTTGTTAAATGATATGGTTCCCTTAAAATAGGAGAGTTTTGTTCAAAAATTTAGTCCAAGAAAAATACTAAATTTTGAAAAAATAAGTAAAGGAAAGGAAATTTCATTTGGTTGAAAAAATGAATTTTCAAATTAGTTAAAAAACATTTTTTTTAAAAACTCTCTTTAAAATATAAGAATATTTTTAAATGATATAATTAATTTAGGAATTTAAGATTTTTAATCCATATCAAAACAACTCTTAAACTATGAGAGCTTTGTTAAAAAAATGAAAAAATGAAAAAACTTGTTGAAAAAACAAATTAAAAAAAGGGTTGAATTTTTCTACTTATTTCATTTTAACATTAAATTGGCTATTGTTATTTTTTAACTTCTCTAAAATGTGATAAGAATATTTTTAAATGATATAATTAATTTGGGAATTTAAGATTTTCAATCTATATTAAAATACACAAAATCACTAGAATTTTGAAAAAAAAATCTAAATTAGATGATTGTAAAATTTTATTAAAAATATTAGAGCTTTGTTAAATCCTTTAGTCCATTTAAAAAAACAACACTAAATTTTGAAAAAATAAGTAAATGAAGGAAATTTCATTTTGTTGAAAAAATGAATTAAAAAAGGTTGAATTTTCCCACTTATTTCATTTTTAAATTAAATTGGTTGTTTTTTCCTTTTTACTTCTTTAAAATGTGATATGAATAATTTTAAATGATATAATTAATTTGGAAATTTAAGGTTTTTGATCTATATTAAAACACCCAAAATCACCATAATTTTGAAAAAAATAAAAATAAACTAGATGATCCTGAACTTTTATTGGAAACATGAGGGCTTTGTTAAATCCTTTCGTCCATTTTAAAACGGAAATAAATAAATAAAAACACTAAATTTTGAAAGAATATGTAAATGAAAGGAATTTTTATCTTGTTGAAAAAATGAATTCAAAAAAGAGTTGAATTTTCTCATTTATTTCATTTTTAAAGTAAATTGGTTAAATAACATTTTTTTTTAAAGTCTCTTTAAAATGTGATAAGAATATTTTTAAATGATATAATTAAATTGGGAATTTAACGTTTTCAATCCATATTAAAATAACTCAAATCACTAGAACTTTGGAAAACAAAAAAACCAAATCTAAATGAGAGTAAAACTTTACTAAAAATATGAACTCATTGAAAAAGTTGAAGTAAGTGATTGTATTATATTGAAAAAAGCATCACAGATGGATTATGGATGAAGTGATTCGATGGAGAAAATTTGGAGAAGTTATGCTACAATTTCGAGATGGTGAAGGTAACAAAACCAACCATAGTCACTTAACACCATGAATCTTAGGTTGGGAGGGGGGATTCCATCATTTCGAAATGTTTTGGCAAAAAAACCCTTTGTTGAATGATAGGAGGACCCTTGTAGGAGGAACATCAGGAGCAATATAAAACCCTATACTGGGAGATAAATGGAAAGAAGGTTTGAAAGGACAATGCATTCCTAAAGCTTCAAAAAGCCCATGTTTTGTAATTCCACAAAATTGTTTGGATGATCATAGAAAGCGTATGAGGGATCATGCATTCATTTTCATATTCATTGATAGATGGCCTATGGAGAGGGAATTACAAAGATGGATAAAACAAACTTGGCAACCAAAGGGGGAAGTTGATCTGAGACTCGAACCAAAAGGGTTCTTTATAGTCATCTTCTCTAACTTGGAAGATAAAGAAAGAACCAGTGAAGGAGGCCCATATTTTTACAATAGCATTGGTCTCTATATAGACACTGGGAAGCATGTTTCAATCTTGATAAGGAATAATTTCAAGTACCCCTGTTTGGGTGTGCCTGTACTCTCTTCTGGTGACTTTTGGATTCCAAAAATATTTGAGGGCATAGGTCAGGAATTAGGGTGTTTTTTGAATATTATAGATATTACTAAACGAGGGAAAAACATGTCATATGCTCGATTGTGTGTCTATATGAATATTTCTCAACCCCTACCAGAGTCTATTGAGATGGATTATCAGGGGGAAATATCGCACTAGTAAATAGATTATGAACATGTGCCCTTCAGATGTCGCTATTGTCACCAACATGGACACCTCTTTCATGATTGTAGACAGAGAAGACAGGAACAAAGGAATGGTAGTGACTAGAATGTTGATGGGTTTACCAAGGTTGCACCCAGAAGAAGGTCTCAAAAGGGATGGTCTGGTCAAATTCAAAAGTTAGATGCAGACCCAAATTCCTTCATGGCCCTAGAGGCAGTGGAGGTGGTGGAAGAAGAACCCTCTCACCATGAAGATATTTTGATGAAGGAAAAGTCATTGTCCCTAGAGAAATATACTCATATGCAACAAAGGAAGGTGGAGGAAGGCACACCACCGTCAGGTGACTTTAACTATTTTGACTTACTATGGATTGAGGAAGTGGTGCAGCTTATGCAACAAGACCCAAAGAACTCTACAAGCGAGGATCAATATTTGGTGACCATGATGAATGAATGGGCTCACTAGGATATGGGGGAGCTCATAAAAGAAATTAAAGAACAATATGTTGTGGCCTATATAAATTGGAAAACAAAAATACTTCAAACCCTAGGAGAGGGTCAAGGTCTGTGGTCCGTCCAAGCATTCAAGGTCAAAGGTAAGTAGACTATCATTAAAGACCTTATAAAAAACCTCAAGAAGAAAGGGCGGAAACCTAGGAAGGAAGCGCTTCAAAATTTAAGTGAAAACCTTATCAACTCAGGCTAAGTAGCAGCTATGGCAGAGGTATTTCGACCTATAACAACCCATTCCTCATGAAGATTCTATCATGGAACATAAGGGGACTAAACAGTAAGGGGAATAATTTATATCTCAAAGAACGCATTCAACTGGAAAAACTAGTGATAATAATGTTGCAAGAAACAAAGATTCTAGGGGTTAAATTTCCCCAATTTGTAGATAAATGTTGGAAAGATGTAAATACATGGCCCTTGATGCTAAATGAACTCCTAGAGGATTGGAAATTATATGGAACCTGCAAGAGGTAGCCTTTTAGGATTGGATGGCAATTCAGGTAATCCTGATTGGAAGGTTCCGACATACTGGGACAAGAGAGCTAGTCTATCTCATGACTGCGTATGATCATCTTATAGCATTTGATAGACGCCCCTGTCTAGACAAACTATTGGAAACTAAAAAATTGATAGGGGATTCCTTGTGGGTGGTCGGTGGATATTTTAACCTTATCAAGCCATTGAAGGAGAAACGAGGAGGGGTATGTTGAATGGACCCAGTTTTGGTCCTATTTGACAGTTATATAGAGCAATTACATCTAATGGATATCCAGACCATAAAAGGACTATATACTTGGAATAATAGGAGATGGGGAAAGCATCAAATAGAAAGTCATTTAGACTGTTTTATTCTCTCTAAGGGTATTGTGCATAAGGATATTTTCTTTGAAGCGACTATTCTACCATGCACAGACTCTAATCATTGGCTTATTAGGCTTGAGATGGATTTGAAGGAGGCTCCTCTCAATCCCCATTTTCACTTCGAAAGCTTCGGGTTAAATGATCTAGGATTCTTGGAGAACCTACAACTTTGGTGGAAATACAAATGTTCAAGGTATGACTAAGATGCATACCTTTCAACTAAAGCTCAAGGTGATAAAAAACAAAATAATAATTTGGAATAAGAAAGAGTTTGACAACATTTTTTAGGACAAACTTAAGTTGGAGGGCCAAATGAGAAATATCCAACAATGTATCATTTTTGAAGGGCAATACTCTTAATATGTTGGAGCAACGTAGACAACAAGAGGAAATACTATGAAGGCAAAAATCATGGGTACAATGACTAAAGGAAGGGGAGAGAAATTATCATTTCTTCCACAACTCAAAGTTGCAGAAGATCCATAACAACTGCATTTTCTCTATTATGGCGGCATATGGAGAGAGGAAACTTGCACATGGTGACATAGAGGAAGAATTGATAGGTTACTTCCAAGGTATTTTGACGAAACATTCTTCCCCACCTCAATCAACTATTCATTCAGTCACCTCATATATTCCAAGTTTGGTCAATAGGGATCAAAATAGGGCTCTTATGAGACCCATCACTTATCAGGAGGTACAAACGGCGGTCTTAAACCTGCTGAAAAATAAGGTCCCTAGCCTAGACGGCTTTTCTTCAATTTTTTTAAAGGTTGGTTAGAAATTTATATGTCCGAAGATTTATGAAGTGGTGGAGGAATCACTACAAACTCATTCAATTCTCCCTACTCTAAATGCAACCTTTCTTTACCCTCATTCCAAAAGAAGGACACTTTGATGATCCCGGTGGTTTTCGTTCAATAGCATTATGTAATGTTTTTTATAAAATAATCTCTATAATCATTACAAGTCGGTTGAAGCCATTATTTCTAGGTTTGATATCACAAGAACAGATAGATTTTGTTGAAGGAAATCTCATCACAAATGGTATTATCACCGTGCAGGAGACTATCTACTCCTTACAACATTCTAAATACTCAGGTATGTTTATTATGTTAGATATTTCAAATGGTATTATCACCGTGCAGGAGACTATCTATTCCTTACAACATTCTAAATACTCAGGTATGTTTATTATGTTAGATATTTCAAAGGCCTATGATCGAATTAGTTGGACCTATATGTTACAAGTTTTGGAAACTTTTGGTTTTTCGGAGAAACAATTGGCCTAGATAACATCATTGATATCATCCCATTTTTTCTCAATTCTCATCAATGGCTCACCCATGAAAATGTTGGTCGCCTCCAATGGTTTGAGACAAGGAGACCCATTATTTCCTTTCCTTTTCATCTTGGCTATAGAAGGTTTGGGTAGGATGTATAATTTCCTATGTGCTCAAGGATTTATCTTAGGTTTGAGATAGTATGGTGATGATTTTCCTCTCATTTATTGGCAGCGTATTGATGATGTAGCACTTTTTCATCCTCCCACCCTCAAGGAAGTCTGTGTAATTAAACATATTCTTAACAATTTTATGGAGGCTTCAAGGATGAAAATCAACAAGGAGAAAACCAATATTTTCTTCTTTAATTGCCCAGAGATAGTTCAAGTCTACCTCACAAGAAAATTAGATTTTCGTTGGGCTCACTTGCCATCAGAATATCTAGGAGTTCCTATAGGCTTTTATTATAATAGAGTGGCAACATGGGAGGATCTATTTGAGTGTAAACGTAAGTGGATCAGTAACTAGGCTTTCACAACATTAAACCTTATAGGGCATTTGGTACTCACCAAAGCAGCCTTATAAGAAATCCCCAACTATCAACTAGCGGTAACGCCTATCCCAAAAATAGTTTTCTGCCACCTTCGCTCGTTATGGATAAAATTTATATGGAAAGGTACCTATAAGGCTCACAAATGGGCGCTAGTTAATTGGGACACACTCATTATCCCTAAGAGACTAGGAGTCTCGGGCTTGAGAGACCCTGAAATAATTAGTAAAGCATATGGTATGAAGTTATGGTGAGCCTAGATTCAAGGGGGTTCATAAATCTAGAAAAGAATATGGCTTAAAAAATATGTGCCATTAACAACATAGGTGGCACGACTAAGCTTTCAAGGCAATAAGGTAAAGGATCATGGATTTTTCTACGAGCTCAATAATGCTAGGAACTAGTAAGGAAGTTCTCCTTATGGGATATTAAAAGAGGCATGATGAAATCCTTTTTGGAATATGCATGGGAAAATCTTCCTCCTCTATACAATAATTTACAATCACTCCCTATCAAAACAACTACTCAGAGTTCTGGAACAGACAAGGTCTCAGAATTATGGTTCCCTACAGGTGGTGAGTTACTCTGGAGATAGTGGAAGGGTAGAGAGGATTAGGGGAATTTGCAATATCACTTTCCATGGCAAAAACTTGATTCAATTCTCAAAGATAGAAAAATCATATTTTCTCTTAAGAATGACATATTGAGGTGGGGAAAAAAATCCACAAAAGTGTTATCTCTTAAAGAAGCTTACTCCCTCCTAGTAGATTGGGGACCGTAATACTACGAGGAAGTGTGGAAATGGATATGGGAAAGCTCGTGGTGGCCAAAACTATCAACTTCATGTGATTTTTAGCTTGAGGGCACACACTTATTTGGGACTGGATCTGTAGGAGAGGGTTTAGGGGTTTGTCTTTCTGTACATTATGTCATCAAGTAGAGAGATAGTGAATCACCTCTTTCTCTCTTGTCCTTTTTCCAAGGAGATTTGGGAAATCATTCCCCAAATATTCAAGTGTGATTTCTCATCTTCAGATGACCTCATGACTCTACTAAAAAATTGGATCCAATAAAAATACCAGAATCCCATTGTTGCAAGGGTCTAGAAATTAGTTTTAGGATTCATATTATGGAATATATGGAAGGAACGAAATCTTCGTTTATTCCAAATGAGACGTCACCAACTTGATCAGATAAAGGAAATTATTGTTGTCAACATAAGAGAAACCATATTATCATCCCAATGGAGTACGGAGAATTGTCAAATTGATGAATCAGAATCTTTCATTCTAAAGGCCCCTAATATCACTACTTTAATGGCGATGTCCATTGTATCCCTGTTACAAAAATCATTTCTACCCATTGCATCAACATATACACCACCTCCATCCACCTTCAACTCAATTTTGATGGTGCATCTATTCAATCTCATCCACTACATTTATTTGTATGCTATAGTGGTGTTACCACTAATAACCTAGCATAATTCCTAGCAGTATAGAAGGGCTTGCAAATTGCAGCTAGACGAGGTTTTGGATTGCTCCAGATCCATGGAGACTCTCAAGTAGTAATTCATTTCATTCAGAAACTACATAATGCACTATCCCCACATAAAAGGGTGAGGATTTGGCATTTATAGGATGTAGTATCCAACATCAATGATATTCTTCCCCATTTTCACTACATCATTCTCCATCATACTCATAGGGAAAGGAACAAGGTGGCATATGAGTTAGCAAATCGGGGATGTAGGGAAAACAACCTTAAATTGGACAACACATGGTTAGTGCTCTCAGAAAGGGGTGATATGGATAATTAAAGTCTTAATATAGAACGATGTGGCCACATTAGCAATAGTCCCTAATGGGGGTGACCCCACCAAGACAAACCCTGAAAACCAACATGATTAAAATGTCGAGGAGGAGAATGGTGCAAGGCTTGATGTGATTATTACCTACGCAGCGCTCACCACCTGTATGCTTGAAATCATCATGGTGCTCCTGCTAGAACTCATGCCTCTAAGTTCCCTTGCCCAGTCTTGTCATTATAAATGTGACCGCGAGGGTGGTTATATGAGGTAGTACGAGGGTGTTTGGTTTTGCAGTCTCATTCAGGGTGGAGTTATGACAATCTACTGACACGATTCATTCTAGTGATCAACTGAGATATTTGACATAACATTCCTCACACCTATTCATGAGATCACAATGCCTGAGAAGGTGGATGGTATAGATCGTTATGTCAGGCTTGCCAAATTTTTATTCCGTGACCCAACATTCACTCCAGGATCACCCTTCTTGCTAGTCACTGCATGCTTGATGGAGCTTTATAGCTGCATGGGGTTCTATCCGTAGTTTCAAATTAGTTATGACATTTGGGGTGGTGGAGCACATATTACAAGCTCAGACATGTAGCTCTGGTATCTCTGTTACACTTATCCAATTTCAATTACTTCTCGCCATTTTTATGTTGATTCTAAGGTTATGGTAGATGATGTATCAATATAATTAATGATTGGCTGGAATTATCTTGTTAGTTATGTCACACTGAAACTAGGTCAATTTTTTTTGTTTTATTCCTTCACAACACCAGAACAAGGCCATCCTTTGAATTGGTGGCAGTATTTTCACCTTCGTTGCTACAAAGCTCTGAACTCACTGGTGTATATTTCTCCTGCTTGTCCGAGTCTGCGGGGTTTGGTATCTGAGCTCCTTCTCCATTTGGTTCTAAAAGAGAGACTTGGGAGAGGTCTCATATTGCGCCTCCTTCTCTGGTCCTTTACTCCACTGTTAATTGGCCAATTATAATTGAAGGTGTTGACCCCGTCATAATCATCCCCATTCTACTATTGCTTCCTACCCTGGGTGTCTGGTCTGGAGCTACACCTCTAGTAGGTACCCACATGTTTTCTCCAAAGGTCTTGCAAGTCACACTACCAACTTTCTCTCTGATCCACATTACCTTAACTATTTGGGGTGATACCTCATTTCCTGTTGTTGGAGTCCTAACACTTTCTCTCATAAGTTATTACCATTATACACTTGGGTTCTACTCTTGGCTCTCCAATAATTGTGTTTTTGGGGGGCACCTTCAGCTTGATGGCTCCTCGACAACATCAACTCAGCTGGAGAGATGAGTGGTAAACCTCCTCTTAATCAACACATAGGATCTTCGGAAGGAACTCAGTGATGAATTTATTTGACACTATCCCTCTAGAGGGTAGAAGAGAGATTCTACTCTTAGAATCAAAATATTTTGGTGGGAAGTCATATTTCTTAGATTCTAAAGTCTCTGGACATAAATGCAATTGGGTTCCGAATCCGAGGCAGATAAGGAAACATTGTCTTCATTCCCTACATTCCATTAGTTTTCACCAGCAGCTTGACATCCTCCTACGCATGGAAATA
Organism: Pinus tabuliformis; assembly: GCA_031772625.1. Lineage (NCBI taxonomy): Eukaryota > Viridiplantae > Streptophyta > Pinopsida > Pinales > Pinaceae > Pinus > Pinus tabuliformis. Next base: position 609,235,003 of record CM062812.1, read on the forward strand.
AGGGATAAACAAGTTGATAATTATCATTTGTTTGCTAGACAAGAAGATATTAAAAGATTCCTAAGGAATCTCCACTTCAACTTGGATGATATTGAAACCAGGTTGACTAGAGTGGAGAAATGTGTGGCCTCTCCCTCTGATATTGATTCAATGGAGGATCATGTGGAAGAACATGAGGCTCTAATGGTTATAAACTGTTGAAAATGGCAACAAGAAATGATAAAAATAGAAGTGCTAAAAATAGCACTACTATAAATAGCAGTTCAGGTACCAGTGCTGGACTAAGCAACAAGGAATGAAAAATGGAAGTGCTAAAGATAACATTGATATTTTTAGCAGTTCGGGATAGATTCCTATTTTAGTTAGTCCCTGAACTAAAATAGTGAAGTAAAATTCAAATTTGATCTTAACAACTATTTGTAAAATAATTAATTAATTCATCTTGAGTTAATTAGTTAAGGAAAATAAAACATGAAGTCTATGTGGGGACATGCAACAGTTTCTCCATTAATTGAGGAATTTATCCATCAGTTAAAGAGATAAGGATGAGTTGTAATATTGAGTTGTAATTAGTTGGCTCAGTTAATTGAGTCAAGTCCAGCTAGATTAATTCAAACAATTTTCTTAATTAATTGTGAATTCAGTTAGTTAAGGCTTGCATGCATGTAACTGCTGCACTTCAGATTACTGAATATTCTCTCATAAATAACTCATGCATGTCAATTCAGACAGAGACCTAGTTGAGATCAGAGGAGGGACAATGTACTATCAGTTGGATGGATTTTTCCTATAAAGGAAACTCATCCATGTAGAAGGATTTATCTCCTTCAGGATTGTGGAGTTACTACTGGGCCAAGTGAGCAGTGTGAGGTGGGAATTCACATGTGTGGAAGCACTGGACCCCAAGAAAAACTGTGCAAGGAAATAAGAGGCTTGGAGGACAGAGGAGAAGGTTTGTGAGAGACCTTTGACTGTCTATGAGCAACAGAGGGATTATACTGAGAGCTGGTTGGCTTCCAAGCTAAGGCTTTGTGTAATTCTGTGACTATTTTCCACTTGTATGATAATACAGAGATTGGGGTTTTAGGCTGAGGCTTTCCCCAGGTTATTCTTCTATGTTATGTGTGACTGATTTCTCATTCTAAGTTATATGTGTTCTCTTGATCTTGCTCAATTCGATTAAGCTTCCGCAAAGTGTTGTAGAAGTAGATCTTGTATTGTGTTTTAGTATATTGCATTATCTGTTGATCTACAGTGGGAATTTCTACAAGGTATTAGAGGAAAAGTGATCAAGGTGAAGAATAATATACAAGAAGGAGAAGTTCGAAGTTTGAGGTTCCTGAATATAGAAATTGAGTTCTTATCACATCTCAATTTCACCGATGGCGTTCAGTGGTTTAAGACTCGAGTATGCCCTTGATGGCAGCTCGAATTATATAGCCTGGAAGGATCACATGGAGGCAGTATTAGAGGATAACGGTCTAAAGGACTTCATTGATCAAGAAGTCCCCAAACCGACTGATGTTACTCAACTGGCGGAATGGGAGAAATGTGTGGCTAGAGTAAGGAGAATCCTCCTGGAGGGAGTTCGAGACCACATTGTCTCGAGCCTCCATGAGAAGGAGACACCGTTTTCGATGTGGAAAACATTGAAAGATCTATATCAGAATAACAATGATAAGAGGAAGCTGGCGTTGAAATACAAGCTTCGGAAAATCAAGTGTGAAAAGGGCGACACGATCTCTACATATTTGAACAAGCTCACCGCCCGCAGGGATGAGCTTGGAAGTGTAGGTATCACGACCGCTGATGATTACATGGTGAGTCTTGCACTCCTCGGTCTTCCTAAGAGTTGGCATAACTACCAAGACTCGGTAAATGGAAGAGAGAAACCGCCAGATTGGGAACGACTTTGGTTGGATCTGATGTAGGAGGAGATATGGAGAAGCACCAAAGATGGATCTTCTTCATCTAAGGAGGATGAAGAAAATTGTGCCTTAGCGAGTGAGGGAAAGAAAGGGAAGGAGAAGGATTCTCATCCCAAATCCAATTCTTCCCATGGTGGGAAGAAGTTTGACAAATCAAAAGTGCGATGCTTTCATTGTCATGAAGTGGGCCATTTTGCTACAAATTGTCCACTGAGGAAATCCAAGAATGGATCCATGGAAGGATTAGAAGGTGAGGCACTAGCCTCACAGTTCGAGTTGGATTTCACACTTTTCACATGCATGGTTTCATCCATGGTGGGAAGTGGTTGGTTTCTTGACAGTGGAGCTTCTTTCCACATGACCGACGACAAGAGTTTGTTCAGTACCTTGGAGGAGAAGGATCTCCAGATGCGGATCGCGATGGGTAATGATGAAAAGTATAGTGTCTCAGGTGTAGGCACAATTGTTTTTCAGAGGGAGCATGGAGCTCACATTACCTTGACCGATGTCAAGTATGTACCAGGACTGAAGAAAAATTTGGTGTTGATCGCAATGCTGGAAGACAGAGGCTATGATGTAGTCTTTAGTAAGGGAAAGGTTTTACTTCAACACATCACCACGAGACAGGTGAAACAGATTGGTTCACGATTCAAGAACCTGTATGCTCTTGAGGTTCAAGATGCATGCAAAGCCTTGAGGAGAAAGGCAACTGATGGAGACTTGGTGGTTGAGAGGGAGAGTACATTACCTTTCAGCATGCAGCCATAGGAGAAGTCTCAGACGATTGTGGAGAAGCCACAATTCGTGAAGCAGCTTCAGGAGGTTGTGGAGAAGCCACAATTGGGGAAGCTGAGAGGAGAACAAGTAGAGACATCTGCTCATGCAGAGACCTTCAGTAGGGGGAAATTTCTAGCCAGGTGGGCAGAGGGATCACATGCAACCATACCTCTAGGTGTGAGGTGGTGCGATGTGAAGTGACAGTCCCAAGAAGACAGGAATAGGGGCAGGATCCTTGAGGTACCCAGCCTCTTTGATTCGACTTTGCTACGGGAGCCCCGATGAGGAGTAGAAGGACTGGCTGAGTGGGTAGAGACAGATGTGGATGGAGCGACAGAAAGAGCTACATTGCAAGAGTCCCAAGACTGTGTAGAGATAGCAGGTTGCAATAATGCGAGAGGCACAGGAGTGTTGCACCAGTGCAGGATGGCATAGAGGGGTGTGCAACGGTGCGGGATGCATGGAGATGTTGCAGTAGCTCAGAGGTTAGAGAGGGAGCACTTGTCAGTGATAGAAGGAGCTTCAGCATCAGAGTATGTTTCTAGCCCAACGGAGAGGTCAGTTGGGAGTTTTTTTTGTTTCTAGAGTTGTTGGAGTGTCTACACTTGGAAGAAGTGTTGCATGCAGAACATTCCAAAGGTTTATGATCGAGTTTGAGTTGAAGCCTTTCTTGTTGAGAGGGAGTGTTGAAAATGGCAACAAGAAATGCTAAAAATAGAAGTGCTAAAAATAGCACTGCTATAAATAGCAGTTCAGGTACCAGTGCTGGACTGAGCAACAAGGAATGAAAAATGGAAGTGCTAAAAATAGCATTGCTATTTTTAGCAGTTTGGGATAGATTCCTATTTTAGTTATTCCTTGAACTAAAATAGTGAAGTAAAATTCGAATTTGATCTTAACAGTAGTTTGTAAAATAATTAATTAATTCATCTTGAGTTAATTAGTTAAGGAAAATCAAACATGAGTCTATGTGGGGACATGCAACAGTTTCTCCATTAATTGAGGAATTTATCCATCAGTTAAAGAGATAAGGATGAGTTGTAATATTGAAGTGAAGTCCAGTTAGATTAATTCAAACAATTTGTTGAATTAATTGTGAGTTCAGTTAGTTAATGCTTGCATACATGTAACTGCTGCACTTCAGATAACTGAATATTCTCTCATAAATAACTCAAGCATGTCAGTTTAGACAAAGACCCAGTTGAGATCAGAGGAGGGGTAGTGTACTATCAGTTGGATGGATTTTTCCGATAAACGAAACTCATCCATGTAGAAGGATTTATCTCCTTCAGGATTGCACAGTTACTACTGGGCCAAGTGAGCAGTGTGAGGTGGGAATTCACATGTGTGGAAGCACTGGACCCCAAGAAAAACTGCGCAAGGAAATAGGAGGCTTGGAGGACAGAGGAGAAGGTTTGTGAGAGGCCTTTGACTGTCTATGAGCAGCAGAGGGATTATACTGAGAGATGGTTGGCTTCCAAGCTAAGGCTTTGTGTAATTATGTGACTATTTTCCACTTGTATGATAATATAGAGATTGGGGTTTTAGGCTGAGGCTTTCCCCGGGTTATTTCTTCTGTGTTATGTGTGATTGATTTCTCATTCTCAATTATATGTGTTCTCTTGATCTTGTTCAATTCGATTAAGATTCCACAAAGTGTTGTAGAAGTAGATCTTGTATTGTGTTTTAGTATATTGCATTATCTGTTGATCTATAGTGGGAATTTCTACATAAATGATGTGCCTGTAGTAGTGTCACCCTGACCAATCGATTGCCTCAGCAACAGCCAACGCCTTCCTCACCAGTCCTCATTTCTGACTAGTATAATGTCTTTGGGTTGTCCAACAAAGGGCGCGATCGTGAAGTTTCGGTGATATACCTCCTCTTACACTCTTAGCTATAACTCTATTTGGTCTTGTTAGTTCTCCCGACTCTTGTTACGGTTGTAATTCTCTCAGGGTTTTCTCTGGTGTTTTCTTTGGTTGATCATGTTATAGGTTCCTTTTCTTTCTTTTTGAAGTTAAGTCATCTGGAATGTAATGCTTCGCGCCATGTAAGGTGACCTCAGTCTTTTTGAAATATAGCACAACTATGCCTCAACAAATGTAAACACAAGCTAGTTGGCTAAATTTGGTTTCCATGTCTAGACTGGTTAGGTTTTCGTTAGTCGGTACCTGGTTAAACTAGATATCAATATAATATTTTCTTCTATAATAGAAATCATTTGTAGAATTTATAAAAATAAAAAATTGAAATAAGTGGATGTGCTAGGAAGAGGGCTTGAACATTCAACCTTCTGGTTAACAACCACACACTCTAACCAACTAAGATATCCCAGTAGCATTGAAAACTAAAATGGTAATGTGGCTAAAAATAAATTAATAAATAAACAAATTCAATGCATTTTTAAGAAAAACATTCCCAAAGTCAATAAGGTTTTGTTAAATAATATCGTTCCCTTAAATTATGAGAGCTTTGTTAATTCTTTTAAGTCCATTTAAAAAAAAAACTCTAAATTTTGAAAAAAGGAAATGAAAGGAAATTTTATTTTATTAAAAAAAGGGTTGAATTTTAACATTTATTTCATTTTTAAATTAAATTAGTTAAAACACCTAGTTTTTTTAAACTCAATTTAATATTTCATGTTTGGACTAGATTTGTTTAGAAAACTCCGTGGAAAAAGCTATGGATGCACTAGGAAGGCTTCATCGTCTAACCTCGAGGTTAACAACTACACACTCTAACCAAGTAAGCTATTCCAATGACATTGAAAACTAAAATGGTAATGTGAAAAAAATTAATAAATAAACAAATTCAATCCATTTTAATAAAAAATCTTCCCAAGGTTAGTAAAGTTTTTTTCAATGATATATTTTCTTTAAATTATGAGAGTTTTGTTTAAAAATTTAATCTATTTTAAAACAAAATAATTAAAAAAACACTAAATCTTGAAAAAATAAGTAAATGAAAAGAAATTTTATTTTGTTGAGAAAATAAATTAAACAAATGGTTAAGTTTTCCCTCTTATTTCATTTTTAAATTAAATTGATTTAAATTTTTTTTTTTTACTCACTCTAAAATGTGATAAGAATATGTTAAGTGATATAATTAATTTGGGAATTTAAAATTTTCAATCCATATAAAAACAACACAAATTCCCATAATTTTGAAAAAAAAAAAGACAAAAACAAAACAAAACTTAATGAAAGTGAAACTTTACTGAAAATAAAAAAACTCTGTTAAATCTTTTAGTTAATTTAAAAAAACACTAAAATTTGAAAGAATAAGTAAATGAAAGAAAATTTTAATTTGTTAAAAAAATGAATTAAAAAAAGAAATTGAATTTTCTCACTTATTCCATTTTTAAATTAAATCGGTTTTTTTTTTTTTAACTATCTCTAAAATGTGATAAGAGTATGAAGGTATGACTATTTCACATGTGATTAAAGACGCACTTTCCTTGTTCGGGAAAGCTACGAGTATGATGATGGTCAACGAAAACAAATATTCTTTGATTGCTATTGTGTGTTCACAAGATGACCTGGATTATGAACAAGGCCTTTTTCATTTTAGTTGAAGGTCCAAAATACCTTAGTTTTCATTTAAAACCCAATCACTATAATATTGCGGACTAAAATTGGTTATTAGCTAACATTCATCAGGGTGAGATCATTGCGCAGGTACTAGCCATATATGATCTCATTCCAAATGAGTTTGAAAAATCTAAAACTCTTCAAATATCCAAAGAAAGAATTGGTCATTCCTGCCCTTGGACCTCTTTCGATGGCTTTCTTAGGAAGGAAAATGAGGAGGGGAAATATTACACATAAATGACCATCATTATTTTCACTTAAAAATTGGTTTAGGCAGAGTTACAAATAATTTCGCAAAATTAATGAGTCTTAATTTTTTTTGTTATTGAGAAGAGATTTCGGTAAATTTAAACTTTTAGTGACACCCTCATTGTGGTCAATTGGTTCAATGAAATTTCTATATGTCACATGCACACATTGAGTTTTTTACTTGGCAGAAGTTTTGATGCTTAATTTTTTTGACTATATTTCTTTTCATTATATCTTCAGGGAAAAAACATGGTTGTTGATGGACTATCCAAGGAGGGCATGCTCTAGGTATGGGGTACATGGTAGATATGGGAGCACATGGAATGCGATCACTTTGAGTTTTATCACAGACCCTTCGTGGATAGACCTTAGTTGCAGGGGATTAGAAATTGGACTAAAACACTCTTATTTTGTTTCAAGACTGGTGTCTAGTTTTTTGTACACTACAATAATAGTGTGTTTGGGTCTATGCAAACTGATACAATGATTTATTCCAAACAGATACAATGATTTATTTCTTTTCATCATATCTTCAGGGAAAAAACATGGTTGTTGATGGACCATCCAAGGAGGGCATGCTCCAAGTATGGGGTACGTGGCAAATATCGAAGCACAGGGAAGGCGATCACTTTGAGTTTTATCACAGACCCTTCATAGATAGACCTCAGTTGGCAGATGATTAGAAATTAGACTAAATCACTCTTATTTTGTTTCAGCACTAGTGGCTAGTTTTTTGTACACTCTACAATAACAGTATGTTTGGATCTATGCACACTGATACAATGATTTATTTCAAACATATATTGAATGGTAATCCGATGTTACTGTATATCTCTTTTTATTTTATTTTTCAAAATTTGAAAATTATGATTTTTTTCTTCTTAAGAAAAATGATATAATTAATTTCGGATTTTAAGGTTTTCAATCCATATTAAAACAACCCAAATCACCTAATGAAAAAAAAAAAAAACACTAAATGAGAGTGAAACTTCATTGAAAATATGAAATCTAAAATAGGTTCTGGAATTGTTCACTGGAAATAGTCATTTCATTTTTGAACTAGATTTTTTCATAAACCTTCCAAGTAGTTAGATGGGCCAGAAGGAGGGCTTGAACCTCTAACCTTATGTTTAAGGGCCACACGCTCTAACCAAGTGAACTATTCCAACAACAATGGAAACTAAAATGATACTGTGGCAAATAAAAATAAATTAATAAATGAGAAATTAACCCTTTTTTAATAAAAATTCTTCCATTAGGGGATTTTTTAGGTCTAAAATGAGTCTTCTAAGGAAATTATAAAATAATAATGGAAATAATAAAATAAGATTAGATTACATCATCAAATTTTAGAGAGAAAAAGAGACAACTATTTTTTCAACTCGTATTTTCAACTTATCTCCATATGGGTTTACTCAAATTTCAAGTGGAAACACTTGTTGGATGCATAAATTGATTCCTCATCCAAGGAGTACCCATGTTGCATAATTTCGATGGACCATGCTACACGAAAAATGAGAAATACATGAAAAACGTGATTGCAGTCACGTTTTTCATGTATTTCTCATTTTTCGTGTAGTAGGGTCCATAAAAAATATGCAACATGGATACTATTTCGATGAGGAATCAATTTATGCATCCAACAAGTGTTTCTGCTTGAAATTTGAGTAAAGCCCTACGAAGATAAGTTGAAAATACGAATTGAAAGAGTAGTTTTCTTCTTAAATTTTTTTAATCTTTGACTTTTTTACTCCAGAAATGGTGAATCATCCCCCATGGTTGACATCATCATCTTGAATCTTGTTGGTTCTTATAAAGTTTATTTTGGTTGTTCATTTTTCTTAGGAGGCCCATTTTAGACCTCAAAAATCCCCTAATGTCTAAAGTTAATAGGATCTTGTCAAAGATATTGTTCCCTTAAATTATGAGAACTTCTTAAATTTTTAGACCATTAGAAAAATTGAAAAAATATAAGTAAATGAAAGGAAATTATTTTTTGTTGAAAAAATGAATTTAAAAAAAAAAGTTGAATTTTCGGTTAAAAACGTTTTTTTCAAAAAACTCTCTATAAAATGTGATCAGAATAATTTTAAATGATATAATTAATTTGGGAAGTTAAGCAACTTAAATCACTAGAATTTCTTTAAAAAAACACAAAACACAATGAAAATAAAACCTTACTAAAAATAGGAAAACTTTATTAAATCTTTTAGTTTATTTTAAAACAAAAAAACACTAAATTAATAAAAAAAATTAAATAAAATGAAATTTATTTTTGTTAAAAAATAAATCCAAAAAAAAATGAAATTTCTCACTCATTTAATTTTTAAATTAAATTATTTAAAAAACATATTTAAAAAATGATATAATCAATTTGAAAATTTAAAATTTTTAATCTATATTAAAACAACCCAAATCACCATAATTTTGAAAAAACAAAAAAGACCACTAAATAAGAGTGAATATTAATTAAAAATATGAAATAAAAAACAAGTTGAGTTTTTCCACTTACCAATGACATTTCATATTTCGACTAGATTGGTTTACCAAGTTTTGTGGAAATTGGAATTATTCATAAACTGAAAATTAATTAATCATATTATTTTTAAACTAATGATTTTTTTTTTAAATTTAATTAGTCATTTCATTTTTGAACATGATTTTTTTAAAAACCTTCAAACTTAATGGATACGTTAGGACTTAGCCTTCAATTTTATGGTTAATAACCACACACTCTAACCACCTAATATCACCCAAAAAAAAATAAATTGATAAATTTAATCTATTTTTAATAAAAAAAATCTTCCTTAAAGTTAATACGGTTTTCTTCAATGATATCATTTTTTTAATTTAAATTATGAGAGTTTTGTTAAATATTTTTTCCATTTAAAAAAAAAACACTAAATTTTGAAAATTTAAGTAAATGGGAAAAATTATTTTGTTGAAAAAATAAATTAGAAAAAAAAAGTTGAATTTTCCCACTCATTTCATTTTTAAATTAAATTGATTAAAATATATATTTTTTAATCTCTCTTTAAAATAAGATAAGAATATTTTTAAAGATGTAATTAATTTGAGAATATAAGATTTTCAATGCATATTAAAGCAACCCAAATGACTAGAATTTGAAAACAAAATAAAACAACAGTAAATGGGAGTGAAACTTTACTAGAAATATGAGATCATTGTTAAATCTTTTAGTCCATTTAGAAAAAATACTAATTTTTGAAAAAATAAGTTAATTAAAGGAAATTTTATTTTATTAAAAATTTGAATTAACAAAGAGGTTAAATTTCTTCACTTATTTCATTTTTAAATTAAATTTGTTAAAAAAAATTAAACTCTTTTTAAAATGTGATAATTTTTTTTTAAAATGATATAATTAATTTGGGTATTTAAGGTTTTCAATCCATATTAAAACAACACAAATTACGAAAATTTTGAAAAACAAAAAAGACAAAACCAAATGAGAGTGAAACTTATTGAAAATATGGTTAATAGCCACACGCTTTAACCACCTGAGCTATTCCAACAACAATGAAAACTAAGTTGGTAATGTGACAAAACAAAAGTAATAAATAGACAAATTTAACCAATTTTTGATCAAAATTCTTCCCTAAAATTAATAGGGTTTTGTTAAATGATATCATTCCCTTAAATTATGAGAGTTTTGTTAAATCTTTTAGTCCATTATAAAACTAAAAAATATTAAATTTTGAAAAAATAAGTAAATGGAAGGAAATTTTATTTTGTTGAATTTTTTTTTTTTTTTTACTTATTTCATTTTTAAATTAAATTGGTTAAAATACACGTTTTTAAAAACTCTCTTTAAAATGTGACAAGAATAATTTTAAATAATATAATTAATTTGGGAATTTAAGGATTTCAATCCATATTAAAACAACTCAAATCACAAAAATTTTGAAAAAGAAAAAAGAAAAAAGAAAAAAGAAAAAAGAAAAAAGAAAAAAGAAAAAAGAAAAAAGAAAAAAGAAAAAAGAAAAAAGAAAAAACTAAATGAGAGTGAAACTTTATTGAAAATATGAAATCAAAAACGGGTTAAGTTTTTCCACTTACAAAATCATTTCATATTTGGATTAGATTTGTTTAGAAATTTGAAATAACTTGATGCGCTAGAAGGAGGTGTTGAGCTTTCAACTTTGTGGTTAATAACCACACACTCTAACCACGTAAGCTATTCTAACAACAAGGGAAACTAAAATGGTAATGTGACAAAAAAAAATAGACAAACTCAACCCATTTTTAATAAAAATTATTCCGTAAAGTTAGGATTTTGTTAAATTATATCATTCCCCTAAATTATGAGAGCTTTCTTAAATCTTGTAGTCCATTTTAAAACTAAAAAAAAAAAAAAACACTAAAATTTGAAAAAATAAGTAAATCGAAGGAAATTTTATTTTATTGAAAAAATGAATTTAAAAAAGAAAATCTCACTTATTTCATTTTTAAATTAAATCGGTTAAAATAATTCTTTTTTAAATAAGATAATAATATTTTTAAAAGATATACTTAATTTGAGAATTTAAGATTTTCAATCTATGTTGAAGCAATTATTAGACTTTTGAAAAAAAAAAAAAAAACTAAACTAAACTAAATGGGAGTGAAACTTTACTGGAAATATGAGATCATTGCTAAATGTTTTAGTCCATTTAAAAAAATAACTAAAATTTGAAAAAATAAGTAAATGAAAAGAAATTTTATTTCTTTGAAAAAATGAATTAACAAAGAGGTTGAATTTTCTCGCTTATTTCATTTTTAAATTAAATTGTTTAATTTTTTTTCTTCTTCTTTTCACTATCTTTAAAAAGAGATAAGAATATTTTTAAATGATATAATTAATTTGGGAATTTAAGATTTTCAATCCATATTAAAACAACCCAAATCACTAGAATTTTGAAAAAAAAAACCAAACTAGATGAGACTGAAACTTTACTGAAAACATGAGAGCTTTGTTAAATCTTTTAGTGCATTTTAAAACAAAAAAAATAACACTATCATTTTTTTTGTTTTTTGTAAATTATGCAAATGATTTCTATTATAGAAGAAAATATTATATTGTTATTCAGTATGACTAGGTCCTAACTTACCAAAACCCAACTAGGCCAGACATGGAAACGAAATATAACCAAGTGACTTGTGTTTACATTTGTTGATGCATAGTTGTGCTATATATCAAAGAAACTGAGGTCACCTTATATGGCATAAAGAAATTTACGTTTGTTGAGGCATAGTTGTGCTATATATCAAAGAAACTGAGGTCACCTTATATGGCATAAAGAATTACATTCCAAATGACTTAACCTCAAAAAGAAAGAAAAGGAACCTATAAACTTGAGCAACCAGAGAAAATAATGTGATAATTACAACCATAACGAGAGTTGGGAGTGCCAACGTGATCGAATAGAATTAAAGTTGAGAGTGCAAGAGGAGGTATCCCACTGAAGCATCACCATCATGTCTTTTGCTAGAAGAACTAGAAACTAGGATACTAATCAGAAATGAGGATTGGTGAGGAAGGCACCAACTACTGCTGAGGCAATGGATCGACTGGAGGTGCCATAGCTAAAGGCACATTGTTTATAACCGCCTGAACCTCATGGTCCTCCACATGATCCTCCAATGAATCAATATCAAAGGGAGAGACCACATATTTCTCCACTCTAGCCACCCTAGTGTCAATATCATCCAGGCTGAAGCGAAGATTCCTTAGGAGTATTTTAATGTCTTCATGTCCAGAAAACAAATGATAATTATCAACTTGTTTATCCCTTATTACCATGTGTAGAAGGATGTCAAGCTTATGGTGAAAACTGATGGAGTGTAGGAAATGGAGACGATGTTTCCTGAACTGTCCCAAATCTGGAACCCAATTGCATCTATGTCCAGAGACTTCAAAATTTGAGAAATATGATTTCCTTCCAAACTCTTTCGACTCTAATAGTAGAATATCTCTTCTGACCTCCGAAGGGAAGAAGTCAAATAAATTCACCACTAAGACCCATCCAAAGATCTTGTGTGTTGATGAAGAAGAGGTTGAACGCCCACCCCTCCGACTAAGTTGATGTTGCCGAGGAGCCATCAAGCTGAAGGTGTCCCCTGGAAACACAATAATGGGAGAGCCAAGAGTAAAACCGAGTGTAGATTGTTGAGACATGTGAGAGGAGTTAGGACCCCAGCTACAGGAAATGAGGTATTACCCCGGACAATTAAGACAATGTGGTTCGTTTGGAAAATAGGTAGTGTGACTTGCAAAACCTTTGGAGAAAATGGGTGGGTACCCACCAGAGGTAAAGCCCTAAACCAGACACCCTGGATAGGAAGAAAAATTAGAATGGGAATGTTAATGGCAAGGTAGATAACTTGAAATAGAATTGGTCATTTAATAACAGGATTAAGGACCAAGGAAAGAGGCGCAGCAAGAGACCGCTCCTAAGTCTCTCTTTTAGAGGATAGGGCTCAAGAGTAGAAGGATACACCAGTGGGTTCAAAGATTTTTAGTGACCAAGGTTACAATACTGCCACCAATTCGAAGGATAGCCCTATGACGTTCTTGTGAAGAAAAAAATGAAAAGCATTGACCTAGATTATGTGTGAAAGAACTAACAAGAACATTCTAGACAATTGTTAATTGAACTGAAACATCATCTACCATAACTATAGAGTAAGCATAAGAATTGAAACAAGTAATTGAAAGTGGATAAATGTACCAAAGATTCCATAGCTTTCTTGAGCTTGCAAGATGTGCTCCACCACCCTGAATGTCATAACGTGCACTAGAATTGGCCAATTAACATCATGATTAAGGACCAGGGAAGGAGGTGTAATAAGAGACCACTCCCAAGTATCTCTTTTAGAACCAGATGGAGAAGGAGCCAAGATACCAAACCCTGCAAACCAGGACTCGACAATAGAAGGATACACCAGCGGGTTCAGATATTTGTAGTGATGAAGGTTACAATACTGCCATCAATTCGAAGGATATCCCTGTGTTGTTGTTGTGAAGGAACAAAATTAAAATCATTGACCTAGATTAAGTGTGATAGAACTAACAAGAAAATTCCAGAAAATCCTTAATTGAACAGAATCATCATCTACCATAACCATAGAGTAAGCATAAGAATGACAACAAGTAATTGAAAATGGATAAATGTACCAGAGATACCAGAGTTTGCTTGAGCTTGCAAGATGTGTTCCACCACCCCAAATGTCGTAACTAATTTTCCACCAAGGATATAATCCCATGCAGCTATAAAGCTCTATTGGGCATGCATTGACCATCAAGAGGGTCGATCCTAGAGTGAATGTTGGGTCACCGAATAGAAATTTGGAAAGCATGACATAGTGATATATACCATCCACCCGCTCAAGCATCATGGTCTCATGAATATGTGTGAGGAATGTGATGGCATAGATCACAATTGATCACTCGAATGGATCACGTTTGAAGGTAACCATAACTCCTCCTTGATAGAGACTGCAAAACTAAACATCCTTGTATTTCCCCGTATAACCTATCCCGCAGTCACATTTATAGTGATGGGACTAGGTAAGGGAACTTAGAGGCACGGGTTCTGACAGGAGCCACACAGTGATTTCTGGCATATACTTGGTGAGCACTGCATAGATAATTAATGGCACCAAGACTTGTGTCATTCTCCTCCTCGACATGTTTATCATGCTTGTTGTCATGGTGGGGCTTGGTGGTATCACCCCCATCGGGGACTATTGCTAAGGTGGTTGCATTGTTCTGTATTAAAACTTTAAATTTATCCATATCATCCCTTTCTGAGAGAAATGACCACATGTTATCCAGTTTAAGGTTTCTTTCCCTACATCCCTAATTCACTAACTCATCTGCCACCTTATTCCCTTCCCTACGGGTATGATGGAGAATTATATAGTGAAAACGAGGAAGAATATCATTTATGTTGGATACTACATCCTACAAATTCCAACTCCTCACCGTTTTATGTGGGGGTAGTCTATTGCATATCTTTTGAATGCAATGGATTACTACCTAAGAGTCTCCATGAATATGGAGTAATCCAAAACCTAATCTGGATTCTATTTACAAACCCTTCTCTACTACTAGGAATTCTGCAAGGTTATTAGTGTTAACACCACCAGAGCATGCAAATAGATGTAGTGGATGAGATTGTGCACCCCAAAAAACTCCTCCATACCCAGCCTTACCTGGATTTCCTTTTGATGTGGAATTGAAACTAAGTTGAATAAAGGTGGATGAAGGCAATGTATATGATGAAGCGATGGGAAGCAATGATCTGTGTACAAGGGATACGATGGACATCACTATTGAAGGATTAATATTAATGACCCTTAGAATGAAAGCTTATGAATCATGAATCCACCAATTTGCCATATTCCATTGGGAGGATAATATGGTTTCTTTTATGTTAATAACAATAATTTCATTTATTTCATCAAGTTGAAAACTTCTCATCTGGAATAAATCGATATTTCGTTCCATCCATATATTCCATAATGTGGAGCCCAAAACCAATTGCTAGACCCTGACGACTATGGATTCTGGTATTTTTGTTGGATCCAAATTTTTAATAGAGTCACGGGATCATCTGAAGATGAGTGATTACACCTAAATATTTTTGGAATGATTTCCCAAATCTCCTTAGCAAATGGACAAGAGAGAAAAGTTGATTCACCATCTCCTCTGTGTGATGACATAATGGACAAAATGACGGGCCCTCAAAACCCCTCATGCACATCTAATCCCAAGTAAGAGTACACGCATGAGCTAACAAACACATGAATATTGATAGTTTTGGCCACCACGAGCTTTCCCAGATCCATTTCCACACTTCCTCGTAATCTTGAGATCCCCAATTTGCTAGGAGGGAATAAGCTTCTTTAAGAGAGAAGACTCTTGTTGATTGTTGTCCCCACCTCAGTGTATCATTCTTAAGAGAAGATATGATTTGTCTATTTGCGAGAATTGAGTTGAGTTCTTTCCATGGCAAGTGATTTGGAATATTCCCCCAATTCTCTCTACCCTTCCATTGACACCAGAGTATCTCGCCACCTTTAGGTAACTAGAAGTTTGAGACCTTATGTGCTCCTAAACTTTGAGTAATTGTTTTTATATGGAGTAATTGTAAACTATTTTCTAAAGGAGTAATTTGTTAACATGCATCTTCCTAAAAGGACGCCATTATGCCTCTTTTAATATCCTGTTGTTCCTTAAGAAACCAATTTCCTAACTGTGGGGAAATTGTGCTGAAGACATTAATAAATATTATTTTGTTGTGTTCTCAAATGAAGGACCTGGAAAACTTGGTCGTTAACTCTTAATACATGTATGACTAGAACATCTCAGAATGCCATTTGTTGCTAGATATAACTGATGAATGAAGAAAGTTTGAAGGAGAAGTTAAAGATAATATGTTGATCTTTCACAGAAACTACTATTTGTAACTTAGAGGAATTATGATAATGAGAACTGAATCATAGACAATATGCTGATCTTTCACATAAACTATTATCTATAATTTAGAAAGGAAGTGAGGACTTCAAGTATAGGAGTGCTCTTTTAAGGAATTTTAACCTTATCTACATAAGCAAATAAAGACCTGTTGCTTCATTACTATACTTGAAAAGAAGAAAACATAGCATGACACATGATAGAGAAGCTTACAAAATTATATGCAACAACTCATGGAAACTTCTGATTCTTTCATTAATCAACGATGATATCAGGAATACAGTGGCCTAGTCTCTGGGTTCTCCAAAATTCAAACCCTTTCTTAGTAAAATTTCGTCTTTTTATATATTGTGGAACAATTGTTGATTTCTGAAACTACCCAAATTATATAACTATTTTTCTAACTATATGAAGTTAAAACCATTACAGAATTTTACAGAGGGTAAAAGACACCTCAAATAACATGAAATAACAAAAACATAACTAGAATTAGAAGGGGATGATAACTGTTGGCTTGCTCTGTTGATCCGCTGCCGAATTCCTCCGTAAATGCCCTAATGATGCTTAATTCATTTTAGCCATAATGAAATGCGTTTAGTTTGTATAATCCTAGGCTTACATGGGCATTCTGATTGGCCAAAATGCAAAGAAACATACCGGATTGTCTTCCTCTTCAGCTACGGTTCTAACCCTGATTTTCCACTTTACACAGTGAAATTAACGCGAACCTCTGATTAATACGGAACTCAAAAGAGTTAATTTTGCTTTATAAACCTGTCACATCCGCCCGTACAACACTCCGTTGACTTCCATCACAAATCGCAATCGACCCGATAATCCCTGTAAAACTTAACTTATGCACCCTTAGACCGCATAACTATGAAAATATTGGAATTATGCGTAAATATTTTATATCTGTGCTTTTCTATCGTAAACCTTTTATAATGAAAATATATGATAAAACATGCCTTTTCCGCTTCCAATACGGGCTCCACACAATTTCCGAGGTATACTTTCCCGCCGATTCATCCCCACCGTAGATCTATGCTTTTCAGATCAGACGGTCTGTAAAGGTTTCGAGCAAGACATAAGCCCGGAGAATACCCGCCCGAAATGGGCAGTTTCCTCTCTCCACCTGGCTGTTACATGTTGAATAATAAGTGGAATCGGGTGAGTTTCAATAAAAACCATCTACCGCTTTTGCTCTGCTTGAAAACCTGCCTTATAACTTGAAAACTGCCTTTTAATACGCCTTGTGGACCCGCTGGGGCTTTTAATTATAATATATATATGCTTCGAGTCTGGCCTTTCTATTATAATCCTTTATAATAGAAATGCATATAAAACTGTGTGGCTTTTGATATATTAATAAAACCTTTACAACCCGCGATAAGACGAATGCGCTGAGCTATATAAAATATAGCGTATAAACTATCGGGTTCGTAACCCAATCACTCATCGCAATTGGCTCTTTCCATATATATATATATATATATATATATATATATATAATATGTTGTTGATATGATGGACTCGCCGCAATTATAAAACGTAATATATATGCTTTCGGGTCCGGCCATTGCAATCGCAATCAGCAGAACCAACCTCTATGTGCATAAAGGTTTTGAGGACCCACCAGAATTATAAAACGTAGTATATATTATATTAGGTCCGGCTTACCTATATCACAATCGGCGCTAATTTCTATTATAATCCCTTTATAATAGAAATATATAAAATGCGTAATAATAATGTATATGAAGGACTTTTTGATATGGCGGACCCGTCAGGCCTTTAAATATAACATAGAAATATTTTGGGTCTGCCATCATAAATCGTAATCGGCAGATCTATGTATATATATATATATATATAACTGCGGACCCGCCGAACTTTATAAAACACAGCGTATAGTATTTCGGGTCCGGTGTTAACTCTTTAACACTTGTTTCCTTTGTTATTTCTTTATTTCAATATGCACACACACACACACACATATATATAGATATCGGTTATGGCTCCATTTATGTTGCGATTTAACTTTATCACATGGGCCAATTCCTTTATACTTGTTCCTTTTGCAATTTTGATATATTATAACGAATAAATACCTCATTAATTTTAGATTTTGCGGAATAGAAAATATAAAGGGTTTCATTTAGGTTGAACCCCTTAATGATTTTAGGCCACACATTGTGATAAAATTGATAAATAAGGCTTAAATCACAATATAAGCTACAACATCTAGCTCCACCTGGGGATAGTGCTTTTGTCCCGGAAGCACTAAGAACCGCAGATCAGTGCCTTATCCATTGGGCATGGAGTCATATATTGCTTCGCCAAGTCTTAACTGTGTGAAAATCTGTACAGTGAACCCACACCAATATCTGCAGTGATTAGATGCTTGCGCTCTGATAACAAAATATTGAGAATCATAGATCAGTAGCCTTAGTTGGGCATGGAGTCCAAAACTGTGAAAACCCTGAAATTTGACAACTGAAACCTGACAATCTTGAAGTCTGACACCTCTGCAAACTAGTTTCCAACTAGGAAAGTCACCCTTATTCATCAACTAATGATTAAATTGAAGAACTGCAACTGGAAGCCAAATGCTCAACACATGTACAATTTCAAACATATACACATGATTGACCTCAATCAGGTGAAGTCAATCTTCCAATGATACCAAATTAACATTTGAGTGCATAATCTTGAACCATTCTGCCAATGAATTTTTAAAATACAATTCATCCTAAATGAAAAATAAACTATGCATAAAAGCAGCTCACAACAAAAATTAGAAGTATATCCACAAAATGATATGTGTAGACCGCTGATAAACTCTTCCATGTAATCTGCCACAGGATCTTCAAAAGTATAAGAAAAATTTGTTCTTGATCAGCTCCAAAAAAGAAATTCCCCATGTTTGAAGGTTCCTGCTCAATTGAACCTTCTGTTGGGATAATATGTTCAGCAGAATAATCAGCAATATCTTTAAGAAAATGATCTATGTCACTTTCATGTCTCCACTTTTCATCTCCAAGCTTTGATTGAAAATAACTTGTAATTGTAACTTCAGGAAGAAAAAGAGATTTATTCACATTACTATATGACATACGATCAACTTCAAAGAAATCGTTTACCTCTTATCCATGGGCATTACTGTGTTCTTCAATACAATGGTATACAACCTCTTTATCAACTTCCTTTATCAACTTCCTTTATCAACTTCCTTTTTACATGAGATAACCTCTTTTGCTATGATAGATGGCTCAATATATTGCTGTCCAACATATCCCTCTTGCTGGTTTCTTCCTATATGTTCAACACCCAACTGATGCACTTGAAGAGCTTCATCTTGTTCCCCATTTAAACCATTTTCATTATATATAGGAGGATCATCAAATCTAACAAAATAGGAACTCTGGGGATTTATTTGCAACTCAATCATTTCTTCCTCTTCTTGACTGCTGAGTAGAGACTCTTGATGCATGTTTGAACTTTCCTCCATCTGAATACTCTCTTGATTTGCTTGGAACAGGGTCATCCAATTCTCTGCTTGGGATATCATTGGAGAGAAATGTTTTATAAGTTCTCCATGTCATTTTGAGAAAATGATGCTCGATCTGCTTGGAACATAGTCAACCAATCCTTTGCTTGGGAGATTATTGAAGAAGAATGCCTTATAAACTTCTTTGCATCATTTTGAGAAAATGATAGTTCCTCGCTTTTAGAGACTTGCTCATAGTTAATCTGTATATAATCTCTCTGAATGCTTGTTATATTATCAATAAGATCATCATTTTCCTCAACAGGATTATCTTGAGCTTTTAAAGTTTCTTTAAAATCATAATATTCACAACAATTTTCAAAAAGAAACTTGTGTGGATAATAAATTCTACAACAAGAATTGAATATTGAATGGAAATCTTTCAAAGATGAAATGCTTGAACGAGGCAGAGACCTGAACCAATCCCTAGTTTCTAGGTCCAAGGAAAACATAAACAACTTCATCTTAACATCTTCATGAATGATGTCTTGCTGCTCCATGCATTCATGAATCTCTTGGAGATGCTGAGCTGGATCTTCATATTCCTTTCTACCGAATTTTGGAAGATACTCATACCGGACATAATATGCAGGCATATCATGAGGATAACCAGTGATCCCAGTAAAATCAAATGGATCAAATTTATGAAGTAAAAATGCAGGGAGAGCCATTGAAACCCAGAAAAGAAAACTTCAAAGTACATTGGATTCACCAATCAATGTGGTAAGTGAAAATCACAGGTGTGAATGTACAACCAACTGCTGAAACTTGTCACTCTCAAGAATCAGCTTCAAACTTAATGAACCCAAGAAAAGTGTTCTTATTCTATTGCTTTGTAGCCTGTGGTCTTTATTAAAATGGAGATGCCTTTTATTGCTTTTATTCAAAACAACCAAGTATTTCCTCCTCACTGAACAACCAGAGGAAAATCTTTAAAACCCAGGGAAAAGTATTCTTGTCTTCTCTCCCCGACAACAATGCCAATTAATGTTGTTCCTTAAGAAACCAATTTCCTGGCTATGGGGAAATTGTGCTTAAGACATTAATAAATATTATTTACTGTCACTTATTGTTTGTTGTGTTCTCAAATGAAGGACCTGGAAAACTTGGTCTTTAACTCTTAATACATGTATGACTAGAACATCTCAGAATGCCATTTGTTGCTAGATATAAATGATGAATGAAGAAAGTTTGAAGGAGAAGTTAAAGATAATATGTTGATCTTTCACAGAAACTACTATTTGTAACTTAGAGGAATTATGATAATGAGAACTGAATCATAGACAATATGCTGATCTTTCACAGAAACTATTATCTATAATTTAGAAAGGAAGTGAGGACTTCAAGTATAGGAGCGCTCTTTTAAGGAATTTTAACCTTATCTACATAAGCAAATAAAGACCTGTTGCTTCATTACTATACTTGAAAAGAAGAAAACATAGCATGACACATGATAGAGAAGCTTACAAAATTATATGCAACAACTCATGGAAACTTCTGATTCTTTCATTAATCAATGATGATATCAGGAATACAGTGGCCTAGTCTCTAAATTCTCCAAAATTCCAACCCTTTCTCAGTAAAATTTCCTCTTTTTATACATTTTGGAACAATTGTTGATTTCTAAAACTGCCCAAATTATCTAACTGTTTTTCTAACTATATGAAGTTAAAACTATTACAAAATTTTACAGAGGGTAAAAGACACCTCAAAGAACATGAAAAAACAAAAACATAACTGGAATTAGAAGGGGATGATAACTGTTGGCTTGCTCTGTTGATTCGTTGCCGAATTCCTTCGTAAATGCCATAATGATGCTTAATTCGTTTTAGCCGTAATGAAGCACGTTTAGTTTGTATAATACTGGGCTTACATGGGCATTCTAATTGGCCAAAATGCAAAGAAACATACTGGATTGTCTTCCTCTTCAGCTACGGTTCTAACCTTGATTTTCCACTTTACATAGTGAAATTAACGTGAACCCCTGATTAATACAGAACTCAAAAGAGTTAATTCTGCTTTATAAACTTGTCACATCTACCCATACAACACTCCATTGACTTCCATCGCAAATCGCAATCGACCCGATAATCCCTGTAAAACTTAACTTATGCACCCTTAGACCGCATAACTATGAAAATGTTGGAATTATGCGTAAATCTTTTATTTTTGTGCTTTTCTATCGTAAACCTTTTATAATGAAAATATATGATAAAGCATGCTTTTTCTACTTCCAATATGGGCTCTGCGCAATTTCCGAGGTATACTTTCTCGCCGATTCATCCCCATTGTAGATTTGTGCTTTTCAAATCAGATGGTCTGTAAAGGTTTCGGGTGAGACATAAGCTCAGAGAATACCCGCCCGAAATGGGCGGTTTCCTCTCTCCACTCGGTTGCTAGGTGTTGAATAATAAGTGGAATCAGGTGTGTTTCAATAAAAACCATCTACCGCTTTTGCTCCGCCCAAAAACCTGCCTTATAACTTGAAAACTGCCTTTTAATATGCCTTGCGGACCCGCCAGGGCTTTTAATTATAGTATATATATTCTTCGAGTCTGACCTTTCTATTATAATCCTTTATAATAGAAATGCATATAAAACTGCGTGGCTTTTGATATATTAATAAAACCTTTACCACCCGCGATAAGATGGACGCGCTGAGTTATATAAAATATAGCGTATAAACTATCGGGTCTGGAACCCAATCGCTCATCGCAATCGGCACTTTCCATATATATATATCTATATCTATATCTATATATATATATATATATATATATATATATATATATATATATATATATATATATATATATAATATGTTGTTGATATGACAGACCCGTCGCAATTATAAAATGTAATATATATGCTTTCGGGTCTGGCCATCACAATCGCAATCAGCAGAACCAACCTCTATGTGCATAAAGGCTTTACGGACCCGCCAGAATTATAAAACGCAGTATATATTATATCGGGTCTAGCTTACCTATATTACAATCAGCGCTAATTTCTATTATAATCCCTTTATAATAGAAATATATAAAATGCGTAATAATAATGTATATGAAGGACTTTTTGATATGGTGGACCCACCGGGCCTTTAAATATAACATAGAAATATTTCGGGTCCGCCATCATAAATCGTAATTGGGGGATCTATGTACATATATATAACTGTGGACCCGCCAAACTTTATAAAACACAGCTTATAGTATTTCGGGTCCGGTGTTAACTCTTTAACACTTTTTTCCTTTGTTATTTCTTTATTTCAATATGCACACACACACACACACACACACACACACACACACACACACACATATATATATATATATATATATATCGGCTATGGCTCCATTTATGTTGCGATTTAACTTTATCACATGGGCCAATCCTTTATACTTGTTCCTTTTGCGATTTTGATATATTATAACGAATAAATACCTCATTACTTTTAGATTTTGAGGAATAGAAAATATAAAGGGTTTCATTGAGGTTGAACCCCCTTAATGATTTTAGGCCACACATTGTGATAAAATTGATAAATAAGGCTTAAATCACAATATAAGCTACAACATATCCCATAAGGAAAATTTCCTTACCATTTCCCGGCATTGTTGAGACCATAGCCAAATCCTCAATCCTTTACCATTTCCCTGAAAGCTTAGTCGTGTCATCTGTGTTGTTAATGGTGCATATTTTTTAATCCATATTATTTTCTAGAGTTTTGGACCCCCTTGAATCCAGGCCCACCACAGCTTCATACCATATGCTTTGCTAATTAGTTTGGGGTCTATCAAGCCCAAGCCTCCTAGTATCTTAGGAAAAATGAGTGTGTCCCAATTAACTAGTGCCCATTTATGAGCTTTATGAGTACCTTTCCATATAAAGTTCATCCACAATGAGCGAAGGTGGTGGAAAACCATTTTTGGGATAGGCATTACCACTAGTTGATAGTTGGGGATTGCTTGTAAGAATTTTCGTGAGTACCAAATACCTTGCAAGGTTTAATGCTCTGAAGGCCCAATTATTTATTTTCTTATGCATATGCTCAAATAGATCCTCCCATGTCACCACTCTATTGTATTAAAGGACTAGAGGAACTCCCAGATATTTTGATGGAAAGTGAGCCTGACAGAAACCTAATTTTCTTGTGAGGTGGACTTGAACTATCTCTCGGAAATTAAAGAAGAAAATATTGGTTTTCTCCTAATTGATTTTCATCCTTGAAGCATCCATAAAAATGTTAAGTATATGTTTAATTTTGCAGACATCCTTGAGGGTGGGAGGCCCAAAAAGCACTACATCATCGACAAATTGTTTATAAATGAGAGGAAGATCATCACCATAGTATCTCAGGCCAGAGATAAATCCTTGAGCACATAGGGATTTATACATATTTCCCAAACCTTTCATAGCCAAAATGAAAAGGAAAGGAGATAATGGGTCTCCTTGTCTGAATCCCCTGGAGGGGGCGAATGTTGTCGTGGTCGAGCCATTGATAAGAATAGAGAAAAAAATGGGATGATATCAACGATGCTATCCAGGCCAACCATTTCTCTGAAAAATAAAAAGCTTCCAAAACCTGTAACATATAGGTCCAACTAATTCGGTCATAGGCCTTTGACATATCTAGCTTAATAAACATACATGGGTATTTAGTACGTCGTAAGGAGTGGATAGTCTCCTGCACGGTGATAATACCATCTGTGATGAGACGTCCTTCGATAAATCCTATATGTTCCTGTGATATCAAACATGGAAGTAATGGCTTCAATCGACTTGCAATGATTGTAGAGATTATTTTATAAATAAAATTGCATAATGCTATTGGACGAAAACCACTGGGTTCATTAGAGTTTCCTTCTTTTGGGGTGACGGTGAGAAAGGTTGCATTTAGAGCAGGGAGAATTGATTGGGTTTGTCGTGATTCTTCCACCACTTCATAAATCTTTGGACCTAGGAAGTCCCAACCAGCCTTAAAAAAATCTGAAGTAAAACCATTTGGGCCTGGGGCCTTATTTATCGAAAAATTGAAGATTTCCATTTGTACCTCCTGATAAGTGATGGGCCTCATAAGAGTCTTATTCTGATCCCTATTGACCATACTTGGAATATATGAGGTGACAGAATGAAGAGATGATTGCAGTGGGGTAGAATGTTCTATCAAATTACCTTGGAAGTAACCTATCAATTCTTCCTCTATGTCACCGTGTGCAATTTTCCTCTCTCCATTTCCCCCCAGAATAGAGAAAATGTGGTTGTTATGGTGCCTCTACAACATTGAGTTGTGGAAGAAATGAGAATTTCTCTCCCCTTCCTTTAGCCATTGTACCCGAGATTTCTGCCTCCATAGGATTTCCTCTTGTTGTCTATATTGCTCCAACCTATTAAGAGTATTGGATTCTTCCACAATGAGTTGAGGAGATCACCCTTCCAAAATGATACATTGTTGGATAGTTTTCATTTGGCCCTCCAACTCAAGCTTGTCCTAATTTTTTTTGCCAAACACTTTCTTATTCCAAACTCTAATTTTATTTTGTATCGCCTTGAGCTTTAATTGAAAAGTATGCATCTTAGTCATAACTTGAACATTTTTCTCTTGCCACCAAAGTTGTAGGTTTTATAAGAAGCCCAAATCCTTTAGCTAGAAGCTTTCAAATCTAAATGGGTGATTGGGAGGAGCCTCCTTCCAATCCATCTGCAGTCTAATAGGCCATTGATTAGATCCCATGCATGGAAAAATAGTCGCTTCAAAGAAAATATCCTTATGCTCAATGCCCTCATATAGAAGAAAACGGTCCAAACAACTTTCTATTCTATGATTTCCCCCTCTCCTATTATTCCAATTATATTGTCCATTTATGGTATGGATATCTACTAGATGTAATTGCTCTCTATAACTTTCAAATAGGGTCGAAACTAGGTCTAATCGATGTACCCCTCCTCGTTTCTCCTTTAATGACCTGATAAGGTTGAAGTCTCCACCAACCACCCACAAGGAGTCCCCTATCAATTGTTTAGTTTCCAATAGTTGGTCTAGAAAGGGGTATCTAGCAACTACCATCAGAGGGTCGTACGTAGTCGTGAGTAAGACTAGCTCTCTTGTCCCTATATATTGGAACCTTCCAGTCTGGATTCCCTGACTTGCCATCCAATCCTAAAATGCTACCTCTTGCAGGTTCCATAGAATTTCCAATCCTCCAACAGTTCCCTTAGCATCAAGGGCCATGTATTTACATCCTTTCCAACACTTATCTACAATTTGGGGAAATTTATCCCCCAGAATCTTTGTTTCCCACAACATTACTATCATTGGTTTTTCCAGTTGAATTCTTTCTTTGAGATATCAAATATTTCCCTTGATGTTCAGTCCCCTTCTGTTCCATGATAAAATATTCATGTGGAAGGTGTTGATAGAGGTGGAAATACCTCCGGCAGAGCCGCTACCTAGCCTGATTTGACAATATTTTCACTTATATTTTGAAGCGCTTCCATCCTGGGTTTCCACCCTTTCTTCTTGAGTTCCTTTGTAAGATATTTAATGAGAATCTCCTTACCTTTGGCTTTGAAGGCTTGGACGGACTAGGGACCTTGACCCTCTCTTAGGGTTTGATGACTTTTTGTTTTCCAAATTATATAGGACATGACGTACTACTCCTTGATTTCTTTTGTGAGCTCCCCCAGATCTTGGTGAGCCTATTCATTCACCATGGTCACTAGATATTGCTCCTCACTTGTAAGTTCCTTTAGGTCTTCTTGTGTAAGCTTCACTACTTCTGCAATCCTTGGTAAGTCAAAATAATTAAGGTCCCATGTTTGTGGTGTGCCTTCCTCAACCTTCTTGTGCTGCATATGGGTATCTTTCTTTGGGGACAAAGACTTTTCCTTTATCGAAATGTCTACATGGTGAGAGAGTTATTCTTCCACCACCTCCATTACCTCTAGGGCCTTGAAGGAATTTGGGTTTGGCACTAGTTGTTGAATTTGAGAAGACAGACCCTTTTAAGACCTTTTTCTTGGTGCAACCTTGGTAAATCCATCAACGTTCTGTTCACTACCATTCCTTTGTTCTTGTCTTCTCTCTGTAAAATCATGAAAGAGGCATCCATGTTGGTGATAATAGTGACACCTAAAGGGTGCATGTTCATAATATATGGACTAGTGTTAGATTTCCCCCTAATAATCTAGCTTAATGGACTCCAGTGGGGATTGATAAATATTCATATAGACACATTGATGAACATATAACATGTTTTCCCCTCATTTGGTAATATCTAAGATCTTCACAAAATTCCCTAAGGATTGACCTATGCCCTCGAAGATTTATGGAATCCAAAAGTCCGTTGGAAGAGAGTACAATTGCACCCAAATAGGGGCCACTTGGAATTCTTCCTTATCAGGATTGAAACATGCTTCTTAGTGTCTAACATAAAGACACAAATTATTGTAAAAATACAAATCTCCTTCAAAGATTATTTCTTTATCCTCCAAGTTTGATAAAAGGACTATAAATAACACTTTTGGTCCTAGTCTTAAATCAACTTCCCCTTCTGGTTGCCAGGTTTGTTGTATCCATCTTTCTAGTTCCCTCTCCAATGAATTTACAAATGAATGCATGATCCCTCATATGCTTTCTATGATCATCTAGACAATTTTGTGGTATTACAAAACGTGGGTTTTTCGAAGCTTTGGGAATGGATTGTCCTTTTAAACCTACTCGCCATTTATCTCCCAGTATGTGGTTTTGTATTGCTCCTGATGTTCCTCTTGCGAGGGTTCTCCTATCATCTAGCATAGGGGTTTTGTTTTCCAAAGCATTTTTAAATGATGGAATCCCCCCTCCTAACCTAAGATTGATAGTGTTAAGTGACTGTGATTTGACTTGTCACCCTCACCATCTCGCAGTTGTAGCAGAACTTATGCAATTTTCTCCACCGACCTAAACCGCTGACTCACTTCATCTGCAATCCATCTCTTGAACTCAATATAACCAAAATGATTTCATGATTGAAAATAAAATACTAAATGTTATTTAAAAAAAACCACTAAAGTTTGAAAAAATAGGTAAATGAAAGGAATTTTTTTGTTGTTGAAAAAATGAATTAAAAAACAAGGGTTGAATTTTCCCACTTGTTTCATTTTAAAATTAAGTTGGTAAAAAACATTTTTTTTTAATATTTCTTTAAAATGTGATAAGAATATTTTTATATGATATAATTAATTTAGGAATTTAAAAACAACCCAAATCACCAGAATTTTGAAAAACAAGAAAAAAAACTAAATCAGAGTGAAACTTTACGAAAATATGAATTCAAAACTAGGTTCAGTGTTTCCACCTACTAAGTGATTTCATATTTGGAATATATTTGTTTAGAAAGCTTTGTGGAAACTAGAATTGTTCATAAGCTTTCTAGAAAATGAATTAGTCATTTCATTTTTGAACTAGAATTTTTTAGAAACCTTCAAAGTAACTAGATGCTCTAGAATCAGGGCTTGAATCTATGACCTTGTGGTTAACAACCACATGCTCTAACCAAAAAACCTATTCAAAGCAACAATGAAAACTTAAATAGTAATGTGACAAAAAAAATAAATAATAAATAGACAAATTCAACCTATTTTCAATAAAAATTCTTCCCTAAAGTTAATAGAGTTGTGTTAAATGATATTGTCCCCTTAACTTACTAGAGTTTTGATAAGGAAATTTTGGTTTTTTTGAAAAAATGAATTAAAAATAAAATAAAAAATAAAAACAAGTTGAATTTTCCAACTTATTTCATTTTAAAATTAAGTTGGTTAATTTTTGTTTTCAACTCTTTTTAAAATGTGATAATAATTACAAATCGACTCAATCAATCGCGCTCTGTTGCCTGAGTCGACCTACTTGCTCCTTGCAGCCTTGGCCTCTTGCGACCACCATGGCCCCTCCAGTGTCTTCTCCGACAAGGGTTCCTCCTCCTGAATCTCATCCTTCAGCTTAGCACCCTCCATAAGAGTCTGCATCAGCCTTTGCCAGTCTCATATCTTCATTAGGACCTCCTCGAACCAAACCTCCTATCTCCAAATTCGCAAAGAAACTTGAAGAAATCCGTAAAATATTTTTACCTCCTTCCTTTCCCCATCGAGCTTCTCTCTCATTATCGGAAAGAGGCCTGGTGGGTAATTTTACTAGCCTTTGGCCTTCTCCAAAATCTATGCAAAAATGGGTTGAAAGGAACTGGTCACACTCAACCCATGGGAAAATCTCCATTCGATTTTGTGGTAGAGAATTTTTCATCTTCCATTTTGAAACTAAAGAGGACAAAGATCTGATATTCAGGAACGAGCCTTATTTCATGGATACAAGGGGTCTATATCTAAATAGGTGGATGCCATATTTTGACCCTGAGCTGGATGTCCCAAGTGATGTTCCAATCTGGGTACGACTTCCTCACCTCCCCCTCCATTGCTGGGGAGATGAGTCGGTAAAAGCAATAGGAAATGCAGTGGAAAAATACATAGATAGAAGCGAACCAAAGGAGAATATGCCTTCTTGTGCAAGGATATGTGTTGAAGTCAACCTAGGAAAAGGACTCCCAGAAGTGGTAAATATCAAGGTGGATAGATGGATGCACATTCAACAACTAGACTACAATAATATCCCATTCAAATGAAAGGTATGTCATGAGTATGGTCATTTCTCTAATAGATGTCCAAAAAAAGAAGAACCTGAAGAAATAGAACCTCAAGAAACGGAAGAGGAGGGTTTGCGATGGAGTACGCGGAAGCTAGGGTTTGCAAGGAGTTTGGTTAGCGAGGGTTTCCGTTCACTGCAGCACAGAGGACCGTGCAGGAACCTGCCTACCCGCCTCCGTAACAGCGCTGGTTTACAGTTTTACTTTCCTTTGCCGTTTTCACCAGGTGACTTATTTGGTAACTTGTGCCGCTCACTGCTAACGGCGAACTGCGACGGTTTTTTCACTGCTGCGGAGGGTTAGTCGGTGCAAGTCGTTTTCGCCGTTTCACTCCGTTCCGAGGTGTCTGCGGATCCGAGGTGCAGCTGGCAATGGATGAATTAGATGCCGTCGATTACACAGCGGACCCATTGGAAGGGGTATCCATATGGCGTACGCCCTTTGAAGCTTCTGGAGGTATGTACAGCTCGGATTTTACTGCCCCTATTCAGCCGGTTCCGTTCACAGACTCGCTCTCGCACCCCCCTGTCATTCTGCCGGATGAACCGCCGTCTTGGCCGGCCCTCACCACCCCTCCTCATTCCCCGGCTACTCTCGGTTTCGTATCGGACTGCCTCATCTCCAATCCCTGTACACACCCCCTGGTCACGGGATCCGCTCCCCCTCTGCTCCATGGCCTCTCTATCCCGGGTGCTTCGATTGGGATTCCGTTTACCTTAGGGTTTTCATCTGGCAGTTTCACAAGCGTCCCGCCCCTGTCCGGCTCTTCCACCTCATTTGTTCCCTCCGGACACTCACTCCCGGATCCCCCTCCCTTTACAAACCCTCCTCCGTCGGTTCCCCCTCACTGTCACTCCCCTCCGCGGGGCCCTAAACGGCGGTATAAGTGCTTCAAATCCAGGGCAGAAGACGTTTTCCTTCGGTTAGAAGAAGATATTCGCTGGGGAGAGACTATGGATTTCGCGGATCGAGTCTTGGTCGGACGCATTCGTGGGCGCAGTTATTCGGCAGCACGTTTGAAACAGTGGGCAGCTGAGGTCTGGGGTCACCATCTGGTTGACATCCCCTTTGTACAGACCTTCGTGCGGGGATGGTTCGCTCTCCGTTTCGCGCGTGCCGACCATACCAACTGGGTACTTTCTTCATTTTGGCATTTTGAACACGCGCTGGTCCTTCTGAAGAGATGGACTCCTCTTTTCGACCCGGAAACTAAACGCATTGGCACTGGACCGGTATGGATTCGGCTGCCTGGACTACCGCTTCAATACTGGTCCGAGGACATCTTTAAGAGAATTGGTAATGCTATTGGTGTCTATATGGGCTATGATAATTCCTACCATCAGACTGGAATGATGGCTTACGCCAGGATCCTTATCAATCTGGATACGACTGGCGGTCTGCTCGAGTATATCACGATTCAATGGAGGGACACAGAGCGCAAGCAGATTATTGACTACGAA
Source organism: Pinus tabuliformis (assembly GCA_031772625.1). NCBI lineage: Eukaryota > Viridiplantae > Streptophyta > Pinopsida > Pinales > Pinaceae > Pinus > Pinus tabuliformis. The sequence continues at coordinate 609,265,715 of CM062812.1, forward strand.
GGCGTACCCTATAGATGCCGCCGATGCCACAAGGTTGGCCATCTCTATAGAGACTGCCCCCTCCTCAAGAAATCTGGTACTCATGGTGTCGAGGAAGTAGTACCCCCAGCCCAGGTTCCCCAACCTGAGAATCAGCCGGCTCAAGATCCAAAGGAACCTCCCCCTCCTGCTCATGTGACAACAGCAGAGGTAGCCGCATCAGAAGACTTCGCTGGGATATCTGCGGGGCCGCAGCCGAACCTGAAGGACGGGCAGCCGGACACTGCACCTGAGGATCTGGAGGGATCGGGTAAGTCTCCTCTCCATTCTCTGTCTGAACCACATGCATGTGTGACTGTGGGCATATCTACTATTAGTGCATCTGCATCATCAATTACTATTACTCCCTCAGTGGCTCTCTCGTCCTCCCCCTGTTCTCCTCCCTCTCATCACTCACTTGCATGTTCCATCCCTAAGCCCGCCCCGTCGGCACCTCCATCTAGAATATCATCCTCGCTTGCCCCTCATGTTTCTGCTCCTTCCCCTCCCCGTTACTCCCTCCGGCCTCGAGATAGAGGACCGGATGCTGTCGGTCTCATTCTCTCCCACACTCCTCACCTCAAGTCCTCCAGGGGCAGACCTTCTGGTATCTCCAAGGCCAGACACACTGCCAATACTGAGATTGCCCTAGGATGGCAGCAAACGATTCTTCGGGCCCTTAGAGCAAGGAATGGCCCAGCCCTCGTTCCTCCATGAAATTCATCTCTTTTAACTGTCGGGGGTTTGCTAGCTCAGCCAAAAAACTAGCACTTAGGAGACTTCTCCTATCTTCTCAGATGGACTTCATTTTTCTTCAAGAAACTCTTTGCCCGGCTGAATCCCTTATCCGCACCCTGAATGGATGGCTACCTACTTGGACCTTTCTTGCCTTGGACGCATCTGGAAGGTCAGGGGGCTTAGCCATTGGAGTCAATAACAAAAGGGTGGAGATCAACAACTCATTTGGAGGAAGGGGATTTATTGGACTGGACATTTGCACTCATTCAGCACCGAACGACATCAGGATTGTCAATGTGTATGGCCCTTGTTCTGATAGAGCCTCTTTCTGGAACAACCTCCTCGCATCAGAATTATTTCAAGGAGATAATGTTATTCTGGGAGGGGATCTTAACTTCTCCATTGGCTTCAGTGAATCATGGGGTCACTCAGCACAAATAGACCCTCTCACTGAACATATATCTAATTTACTGGAGGAGCGTCTCTGGGTCGACATTCCATCCTCAAAACTCCAGTACACCTGGACCAACAACAGAAGCGGGGAACAGAGCCTAGCTAGAAGATTGGACAGGTTCCTCATTAAGGAACCCCTGGTTAATAATCTCCCCAGAGTACGTCAATGGGTTGGCACAGGAGGCATCTCAGACCACCGCCCGATCTTCTTAGAAGTCGATGATATTATTCATAAAATCAAGAGCCCTTTTAAATTCAATGCTGCATGGTTACAGGATCCTTCATACACTCAACTAGTACACACCTATTGGCAATCCAATGCTATTGGGGAAAACGAGGATCACTCAGCTGGATTTGTGAGGAAACTCAGGGAACTAAAACAGATCACCAAGAACTGGGCTCATCAGAAACGCATCCGGGATAACCTTATACTACAGGAGGCAGAGAAGATCATTTCAGAATTTGAGGAATCTTCAGATGGGACATTTCCATCCTTGATAAGCAAAGAGCATTATCAGGCCCTGATTGCCAAACGCACTCAAATCCTTAAAGAAAGGGAAGAAGGTTGGCGACTCCGAAGTCGAGCCATTTGGCTCACTGAGGGAGATGCTAACACCAAGTTCTACCACAAATTTGCTAATGGGCGAAAGAACATCAACACTATATGGGAACTCAGGACAGCTCAAGGGGACACTGTCTCATCCCAAAGGAATCTGTCCAGACTAGCTGTGGAGCATTTTAGGAACATCTACAAGGCACCAGTACAAGCTAACATCCTGGAGATTATGCGTGTAGCTGAACTATTTCCTAGATTTATTGAACAAGATGATGCGGAGGAACTCCAGAAGGAAGTATCGATGGCTGAACTGGAAGCTACTTTGAAGTGGTTCAAGAAAGATAAAAGTCCTGGACCTGACGGTTGGACCATTGAATTCTATCTAGCCTTTTTTGAATTATTGGGCCAAGATCTTCTGAATGTAGTCGAAGATAGCAGGAAAAGAGGGCGCATCTCATCTGCAATTAAGTCCACCTTCATTGCTCTTATCCCAAAATCCAATGCCCCCTGCACCTTTGATGACTTCCGTCCGATTTCTCTCTGCAACTGCCTTTACAAGATCATTGCCAAGATCATCGCCAACCGTCTCAAGCCTATTCTATCACTGCATATATCAGCGGAACAATTTGCCTTCTTACATCAGCGCCAAATCCACGAGGCCATCGCCACTGCACAAGAACTAATGCATACTCTGCAAACCAAGAGACAAAAAGGTATGATTCTCAAGGTTGATCTTTCGAAGGCCTTTGACCGCACTTGCTGGTTATACCTTCGGTTGCTGCTCACACACTTGGGGTTTCCTTATGAGTTTATCAAATGGATCATGAGCTGCATATCGGATGTCTCTTACAGTGTTCTCCTCAATGGGGAAGCATCCTCTTTCTTCACTTCGGAAAGAGGACTACGTCAGGGGTGTCCCCTCTCACCTCTTTTGTTTTTGCTTATCATGGAAGGACTGAGTAGAATCTTAATTTCCGCACACAACAGGCATCATCTATCTGGTATTAAGATCACTGATCATCTTATTCTTACTCACCTTCTATTCGTCGATGACATTCTCATTTTTCTTAATGGAAGTATTGGAGATTCCACTTCACTCCAAAACTCTTTCCAACTCTTTCAGCATGCTACGGGGATGTTGATAAATGTACAAAAATCCTCCATCACATCCACAGGATGCTCGGAGTATGAAATTGCATTCGCAAATCAGCATTTTCCTTATAGCAATTTATCGTTGGATGATGGCATCAAGTATCTTGGATTCCGTCTGAAGCCCCTTGGATACAGGATAGCCGACTGGATCTGGTTGATTACTAAGATTGAGAAAAGATTACAAGTATGGTATCACCGCTACCTTACCCGAGCAGGAAGACTTACACTTATTAAGGCGGTGATCGAGGCCACCCCAGTTTATTGGATGGCTCTCACTTGGATCCCTAAGGGTATTCTCAACAGAATTCAGCATATCTGCAGCAGGTTCCTCTGGATGGGTCATCAACCTGGAAGAATCTTTGCATGGGTGAAATGGGATACACTTGCAAGGCCCAAGCGATGGGGGGGATGGGGTATCAAGAGACTTGACCTGTTCTCTAGAGCTCTGGCAGCTAAGCTCGGGTGGCACCTCCTCACCTCAGAAAGTCTCTGGACCAGGGTTGCATATGCAAAATATATATGGCCTCTGAATATTATGGATTGGTTATGCAGGGAGCGGAGAACACAGAACCACATCTCATCCATTTGGAAGGCAGTCATCAGCACCATCCCATTAATTAGAGACAGCCTTACTTGGCGCATTAAGTCTGGCGACGCTGTACGTATTGGCCTGGACCCCTGGGTTGGCTGTGGTAATTCACACAGACTCTCAGAAGGTATTATTCAATACCTTCAAGGCAGGGGAATTACACATATCATGCATATTGGGGACCGAGACCACTCATCCTTTCTACATCAGGCATGGAGGACTGCACTAGCACTGGATATACCTGATCATTGGCATGATGAATGGTCCGCATACTCGGATGCTCTCTCCCAGGCACATATTAGACTCACTGAAGGTCCAGATGAAATAATATGGGCATCATCCAAACATGGACGTTACGCACCAAAACTTGGCTACTTAAAGCTCATGGAACCCCACTTGCCTCCTATTATTCATCCTACCTGGAGGACTCTTTGGAAACTCAAAGCTGCCCCACGCACAAGATTACTTATGTGGAATATTATCTTCGAAAAGATCCCTACAGGTACTAATCTTATGAAGCGCTCATTCAATGGTCCATTCCGATGCCATTTGTGTCAACAGGCTGAAGAAAGCACAGCTCATTTATTTTTAACCTGCAATGTCTCTTCTCTATTCTGGAATGGCATCAAAACTCATCTCCCCCAGATAAACCAGTGGCACGGTCAAAATATTCTGGAGGCCTGGGAGAATTGGCACACAGAGCATACGGGGAAAGCTCTTAATTTACCGCTTCTAGCCTGCTGGGCTATTTGGATAGCACGCAATCAGGCTATTTTCAACCTAAGGGTACCCCACTGGCCGTCCATCACTCTACATATGTTAGCTGACTATTACCTGATACCTGATGAAGACCACACTGGACCTGCCCGTGTACTCAGACAGCTGGACATAGATCATTCAAGACCGTGGGGTTTCTTCGACGGCTCAGCACAGGAGGTGGGGTGTGGGGGAGGAGCCACTCTACACCTCAATGACACACACAAATTCAAACTACAAATTCCCCTTGGTCGAGGAACCAATAATTTTGCTGAACTTAGTACAGCCATGCATCTCATCCAATTCGCCATTCATAAAAATTGTAGACATCTACAATTATTCGGTGATTCCAAAATCGTATGCAATTGGTTGTCGAATGCATCTCATTGTCATGCATTTACATTGAGACACATTCTTGAGGAGGCAAAGAGGCTGATTACTTCATTTGACTCATTTGCTTGTCATCACATTTACAGGGAACAAAACACTGAAGCTGATCAACTCTCCAAAGCGGCTGCGCTCAGGCAAGGAGAAGATTGGATGATACAGGAGGAGAACGAAGGGTCTTTCTATCAGTATTACCACAGACCCTTTGACGATCAGATGTTTCTAGGGCGATAAGGCCCTTACAGTTTTTCATTTTTGTATATTCTGACTGTATATATTTTAGTCACTACATGGCTCTTGCTAGAGCAGACAGACACTAAATTTTGTAATGTTAACAGTATCATTTTTGACAGCTCCCTGCGTGGAGACTGAAGAGATACTAATTTTGGTTTTTCACAGTATTATGACTGAACTCGATAGGCATATTAGCCTCTACTTTGAATGCTTCGGCATATACAAAATGTAATTTCTTACCATTAATAGAAATTACGACTTTTTCCCAGGGGAAAAAAAAAAAGAACCTCAAGAAACAAAATGGGAATCAGTAAAAAAAAAATACTGCGAATAAAAAATCTGCCCCACCAGCCCCTTCCTCGTCTACTCCTCTCTCATCGCTTGCTCCCCCAACTCATTCATCTATTCTACAACCCCTCTCATCTAATCCCCTCCTTGACTCCAATCCCTTTGGCCCTCTCGATTCTTCCCTTGATCCTCCTCTTGCTTCTCAATATCCTACTAATCCTTCTTCATCCCCTCCTTGGCCCCTCTTCCCTCTCTCTCTTTTCCCTCTCCTCTCCCCCCAACCTCCCTCTTAGGCCCCCCCCCTCTCCTTCCTTTGAAAGAATCCTCACAAGAAACCAGTCTAGAGACTCCCTTCTCTCTTCAGACCTCCAAAAAAGACAAGGAAGAAAGACCAATAAGGAAATAAGGGATGAAGCAGTTGCAAAGGAAATGGCAATGGGAACACAACAACCAATGGACTCTTTCCTTGAAAAAAGCACAGGAAACAAGGAGAAAAACCATCAACCTAATCGAGGGAAAGGTCCCTCTGCACCAAGCCAAAGCAAGTAATGAATTTGGTCTCCTGGAATTGTAGAGGCCTGGGACACCCTACGAAATTCAATGCAGCAAAAGACATCCTAACAATGGAAAAACCTGATATATTCATGATCTAGGAGACCAAAATTAATGAACAGGAAATGGGAAAAATGATTCAAAAACTAAGGAATTACGATGGCTCAGCTCTCCAAGCAACTGGGGCATCAGGAGGAATTTGTACAATGTGGAGGAAGGACAAATGGGAATTGCAGAACCAACAAATAGACCAACATTGGATCAAAACATAATTAAGAAATAAACTATATGATATGAAAATTTTCCTTTACAATGTATATGCACCAAATCAATACAGAGATAAAGAGTCATTCTGGAGATACCTAAAAGAAAACCTACCGCAGGATCATGCAGACCCTTCCCTTGAAAGAATAATAGAATGTCACAATCTAATGGAAATCCCCCCAAAGAACATGAAATATACTTGGAACAATAAAAGGATTGGGAAAAGTAATATAAAAGAGAGACTATATCGAATTTTAATACAAGACAATATCATAGTAGAATTCAACTTTTTATTTTCATAAACTAGCGGCCTCTGGTCATAAACCAGTGGCTATCAACTTAGGGACAATTGAAAACTTGGGCCCCTCCCATTTCGATATAACCCTTTATGGAACAGAAAAGAAGAAGTTAATCAAATTATAGTAGTAGCTTGGGCTCAAAAGATCATGGGCTTGCCAAGGTATGTGTGGAAACAAAATTAAAAAGTGTGAAAAATAATCTAAAATCTTGGGCCAAAAATAATCACAAGGAACCACAAAAAAGAAAGGAAGAATTGTAGAAAGAAATGGAAATAATGTAGAAAAAGATAGAAGGCAAAGAAGACACAAAAGAGAATCAATTGAAGGAGAAAGAACTACACTGGGAAATCTATAGAAACAACAGGAAAGAGGAAGAAGAATGGAGGCTTAAATCCAGAAATCTTTGGATTCAAGCCGGGGATAAAAACACCGCATTCTTCCATAACACAACAAAGATGAGAAGAATCATAAATCATATTGACACAATAAAAGGTGAAGGAGATCAAGAGATCAAAGGGCAAGAGGCACTTAAAAAAGAAGCATACAACCATTTCAAAAATTTATTAACAACTGAGCTAGTAAATCTAGATTTCAAGAGCTTCACAAAGCACATTCCTAAGAGGATAAATGAAGAAACAAACTCAGAACTCTTGAAAGAGGTTGAAGAAAGTGAGGTTCAAGCAGCTGTGTGGAGCCTCCAGCCTGATAAAGCTCTAGGACCGGATGATTTTTCAATAGCTTTCTACTGCTTCTATTGGGCCATCATAAAAAAAGATCTAATAAGAATGATAAAAAATGTCTTCCGGAAAAAGAAGTTGGGAGGTTACACAAATTCGACCTTCCTAGCCCTCATCCCAAAAGAAGAAAGGCCCTCAACTTTCAATCGATTTCGGCCTATCTCTTTATGCAACTCATCATATAAAATCATCACCAAAATCCTTGCCAATCGCATAAAACCTCTCATAATCAACTTAATTTCAGAAAACCAAGGCGGTTTTGTTCCTAACAAACAGATTATGGATAACATTATGATAGTTCAAGAAGCACTGCACTTTAGTTTAGCAAGAAAATAGTAGATCTTCATTCTAAAAATTGACATGGCAAATGCTTTTGACAGAGTCAATCTGTCTTTCTTATCAGTTGTTCTTAATAAATTTGGCTTCTCTATCGAGCTTATAGAAATTATAAATGCATGTATTTTCGGCCCGTGGATAGCCCCTCTCATTAATGGAAGGACGAGTGAGTATTTTCAAAGCTCTTGGGGATTGAGACAAAGATGCCCATTGTCTCCCTTCCTCTATATATTAATGGTAGACTCGTTGAGAAGAAACCTTGAGCATTGTAGAAGAAATCACACCCTAACAAGTCTATCAATAAGCTCTAGAACTAAAAGAATAAATCACTCCCTCTTTGTAGATGACACTCTTCTAATGGGAGGAGATTCTTGTATAGTGGCACGAAGATTCAAAAAAGTGCTTGATAGTTTTATGGAAGCATCAGGATGTTTACTCAACAACAAAAAGAGAAGAATATATGGATGGAATGCACCCTCCCGCACCCTCCAAAGAATTTCACAAATCCTTGAGATCCCCCTCCAAGCACAATGGAACCACTTCCTATATTTGGGATTACCAGTGTCAAAAGAAAATCTGAGAGCAGAATTGTGGACAAACTATATAGAGAAAATGAAAAAGAAAATACAAACTTGGGGAATGATCTGGCTTAATCTAGCTGGTAGAGTTACTCTAATTAAGTCAATCCTGACAACTCTTCCCCTCTACCAATTCACAACAATTCTAGCCCCAGAAAGTGTAGACAAGAAAATTGAATTAATAATAAGGAGCTTCCTTTGGCAAGGAGGGAAATCAGAGACAAAAAAAATCATCCTCATAAAATGGGAATTGGTTACTTCTCCATACGAGAAAGGAGGACTCTCAATTAGACTTCTGGGATTGATGAACTTGGCCCTAGGAGAAAAAATAGCTTGGAGATTCATCACTGGGGACAACTGCTAGTGGAAGAAGGTGTTGGAATCCAAATATCTGAATTACTCTCGCTTCTCCTTTCTTTCAGGGGAAACACCAATTAGACCCTGCACCCAAATGTGGAAAATTATAAAAATAGCTTGGAGATTCATCACTGGGGACAACTGCTAGTGGAAGAAGGTGTTGGAATCCAAATATCTGAATTACTCTCGCTTCTCCTTTCTTTCAGGGAAAACACCAATTAGACCCTGCACCCAAATGTGGAAACTTATAAAAAAGGTCCTACCTCTCATCAAGGAGAATACATCAAGACTGCCAGGTGATGGTCGAGAGATAAATATATGGGATGATATTATAATGGGAAAACCTCCTTTATCCAGCTACCCAGAAGTTCAAAGGATAAGAAGGTGGATGAACTCAAAAGGGTTTCGTACATTGGAGTCAATGTCACAATGGGATCAATATGACAACTCATGGAAAGAATGGAAGAGACTTGATCTCAAACATCAGTGGGAATATTTAATCTCCCTCCTCAAAGGAGCAACCCCAATCAATCAAGGAACCCAAGACTCTTTCATATGGGATCCATCTGGAGGAGATTACTCAGTGAAATTGGGATATCTAAAACTACAAGAACAACAAGGGCACCAGGACTGGTCTCCATGGAAATTAGTATGGAAAACTGAAAATCTCCCAAAAATAAAAATGTTTATATGGACACTTTTAAAAGGGAAAATCCTTACAGCTGACAATCTCAGGAAAAAAGGTTTCTTCGGGCCTTCTCGATGCCCTATGTGTCTCATGGCTAAAGAGAGCATCCAACACCTCTTCCTTGAATGCAATTTTGCAAAAGAATGTTGGAGTCTTCTTGTATGCCCCTTGGAATTAGTTGTGAATCTCTCTGGACCATCACTAAATTCTATGTAGCATGGAAAAATGAGTACCCTTACTCTCTCAAAAATAAGAACACCATTAAAAGATATTGGACAAGCTTACCCTCCTTCCTCTACTGGAAAATATGGCTTGCAAGGAAATGATCAAATATTTTAGAACTATAAGCCAGAAGTTGGCAAGGTGCTCTCAAAGGCATGGGGATAGCTACAAAATTCCTATCAACTAAAGGAACAAGAACAATAGACTTTAACCAGCTACAATGGGAAGAAAGAGCATGGATCAACTATGTAAAAAGCAGACCGAAACTTCAAAACACACCCAGAAGGAAAGAGATCAATAATAGCTAGAAAATCCGCTTAAAGGAGGAAGAATTCATCATATGGTTGAACACTCTTAACAAATCGTGTATTTTCTTTGATGTTGCATCAAAGTCAAACCCGGGGAAAGCAGGTGCAGGAGGCATTATTCTTAACCAAGGCAGGCATAATTCTTTCTCTTTTGAGCAGAGATTGGGCACGGTCTCAAACAACAAGGCAGAGGCGTATGGATTCCTTTTGGGAGCAAACAAAAAAGAAGAAGGAAATCTAATGAACCCAGTCATTTTGGGAAATTCTTCCATCCTCATCCAAGCAATGGTCAAAAAGACCAAACCGAAAAATGCAGTGTTGGGCCAAATCACAACTAGGATTAGTCAACAACTAAAAGACTTGGGAAAAATCACATTCATGCACATCTTAAGGGAAAACAACAAAAATGCAAGCAATCATGCAAATAAAGTAGTGGCACGATCCCGAGGAGGAGTGTGGATTGAAAATGATATTTTTTTTCCTACCAATTCCATAATCATTCCTTTCCCCTCTCAGTCGAATCACAGTCACTTCGTAATCTCGATTGGCTTATATTAAAATCTGCACCTTTAGAACTAGAGCATTATCTCTTTCAAATCTTCCATGTTGCTACTCTCTGCCCAATTTCGATTACCTTGAATGTCCGTGCATCTCATTCTTCTCGTGATCTCCTCCCGTCCTTCTCTTGCTTGATGGCCCCTCCCTTCATGTTCTTCTTTTTATTCTCTCCCTCCCCCGCAGCTCTATCCACTTCCTGCCTTCACATTTCTTCTCCATGCATTCTCATCCTCTGCACTATCTCTTCAGCCCTTCCTTCACTCTGTGTTCCCTCTTCTCGCTCACAGAGAGCATCCCTTTTCCCTTCTTCTCTTTCTGTAAATCAAGGGTGGGCTGCGATCTTCGTTTCGGGCCTCTTTGCTCTTCGTTGCCTCTCTGTCATTCAGTATATGTTGGTGCTCTTGTTGTCAGGACGCAGTTCTTTACTGCCTCCTCCTTCTCTGCAAAAATTTGTTGTGTCGATCCTTCCTCTCTCGAGGCCACACTATCCTCATAACTATAGTCAAAATTTGGCAAAGGTATTCATTCGGTGCAAAGGGCAAATTAATCCCCTTGATCAAGCATCCAAGAATGAGAAATGTGCTTATTGCAGAACCAACAAGTTTATGATTGATCAGCTCAGAAAAATACTAAGAGAAATCCGATGCTAGTCAAAGTCAAAAAATGCATTTTTTATGGGAAGACTTGCCAACCAGGAAGCACAAAATGAAGCTCTTAACAACAAGTGCGCACATTTGGAGAACCCTATAACATTCCTGAAAGGAATCCTCACCAACCAGATTGGGGAAAACTCAGTCTCTGGGGACAAAAGCAGCGACAACAAGCCTAAAGAAGAGCCCTCTGTAAATCATAAATAAGATCTTTTTTAGAATTTCCACGCATCAACTTTAGCATTTCAAGTTTCTATCTAAGTAATTTCTATGAAATGTAAATGTCAGGTATTTCTATAGCAGTTTGTAAGAATCTATAAACAGTCAGCAGTAGGAAAACTTTGAACTTTTGAAATCAGGAACACAACTGATTGGGATGGTGCTTTCTTCTTTCCCTCTCTTAGTCTGGCTAGCCCCAAAAATCATGTAACTCCCTCCTCTTTTTTGAATAGATATTCCAATAATCGACTATGTTAAAAAAATGTGATAATAATATTTTCAAATGATATAATTAATTTTAGAATTTATGGTTTTCAATCCATATTAATACAACCCAAATCACTAAAATTTTGACAAAAACAAAACAAAACTAAATGAGAGTGAAACTTTACCCTCATTAAATCTTTTATCTTAAAAAAACACTATAATATAAGTAAATAAAAAGAAATTTTATTTGGTTGAAAAATAAAATAAAAATAATAATTAATTTTTTCAATTTATTTCATTTTTAAATTAAATTACTTAAAATAAATGTGATAAAAATATTTTAAAATAATATAATTAATTTGAAAATTTAAAGTTTTCCATCCATATTAATGAGTTACGTTTGATGTTTCGACTAGATTGGTTTAGGAAGCTTTGTTGAAACAACTTATTAGTAACTAGATGCACTAGAAGGGGGACCTGAATCTCGATCTTAGTATTAATAGCCAAACACTCTAACCAATTAAGTTATTCCAGGCATAATAAAATTTCTAAATTCTGAACTTTTCTGTGAGAGGAAAAAATAAATCATGGATTTATATTAAGGAAATATAAAGATTTGCAATACATTATATTTTTTTTGGGGGCTATGAGATGCTCAAAACCAGGTACTATATAGAGGAACAGGTCCAATTCAGGGAACCCTGAAGCAAAACCTTACCCATATCTTCTTAACAGATTAGATTTAGTACATTCAGCTGCAGAAGTAAAAAGACACTAAAAAAAACTTGATAAGTCACATTCGTATAGAACTGAAGCTCAGAGAACTCACTTGCCTTACTATGGAGAAGAATCACATTCCGTTGAATTCTGAACTTTACCACTACAAGTGAGCTAAGAAATTTCTAAATTCAACCTTCTTTAATTTTAAAACTTTCAATGTGATTTACGAAAAAGAAATAAACACCATATGTTCCGTTTCCGGGATTTGAACCAGATATTCTAACTACATTATATTTGTTGAGTACTTTGGTTTCAAATATACAAATTAAGAAATGGTAACGCACTCAGAAATTTAAATATAAAAAAAGACACATATCTACATTTTCATCATGTGAAAAAGTTAACATCATATACTTTCCGTTGCCGGGATTTGAACCCGGGTCGCCTGGGTGAAAACCAGGTATCCTAACCGGACTAGACGACAACAGAACTGTCTTAACTCTTAGACTTTATATCAACAATAGTATTCTTACTGCATTTCTGGTACACCATCCGCAATTCTAAACCCGGTCCATTTTGTCACCAATCAAGATATGTAAAAAAAAATTTCTTCTCTCGCACCATGTTTTTCAATTTTTCTAAAGTCTAGGGCACTTTGATTGTGCAAGGGTTACCCATCAAGCTTGTGATTTCAATAAATTCCTCCGATTTTTAGAGAAATTAGAACGGAAAAACCCACCAGAAAAGCTTCCAAAAAGTTGCACTAAAAACGACTTGCATTTATATGGGGGAATATTTATATTGCCAAATGTGTGATGTGTATTATTTTTAAGAGAGCAAATTAAAATTTAAAATTAATTAATAAAATTAGTTTAGATGTATTTTAATCTTAGATTTATTAGGTGTTTGTTCTTGTAGGTTTATTAGTGTGTTCATGACTAGTAGAATTAGCAAAATCATCTAGGTTAGGGATTATAGTTAGTCTGGGTCACATCAACATCAATTATCATCTAGGTTAGGGATTATAGTTAGTCTGGGTCACATCAACATCAATTCTTAACATCATTAGATTTTAAGTTTATTCTCTCGGTTACTATGGAGTTTTAAACTTGGGTCGCTATATTAAATGAGGTCCTTCAAAACTAATCACACTAGTGAACTTTGACAATTAAACTTATTTAGTATTGAAAAGGTCAAACTTTTAAAATAAGCATTTTATATTTTTATATTTAAAGAGATATAATCATTCTTAATTTTTAAATCAGGAATTGAGATGATCATATATATATATATACACTTTATTTTTTTAACATTTAGGCAAAACCTAGGTTGGCCACAACTCTAATGTTGAACGAAAAAATGATCTACCCATTAGTAGGATGTTGTTACTGGGAATGTGCAAGATTCAATTGAGCCTAGCTGCCCCTTGAGATAGTTTATTTCCCCCATAGGTGGCTCCCACCCTCAGCCCATCCCCATGAGGTTTGGATGTGAGATGCAATGGGGACTAAACTCCACACAAAGAAATTGATATACACCTCATCAGTACGTGTGTGTATGTGTGTAGAGAGAGAGAAAGAGAGTTGTAAAACCAAATTAAAAACTATTTAATTATTAATGTGTTTTTGTTTTTGAAGGTCTTATCTTATTGGTTAATTGACAATGAAGACATTTATCATTGGTTGTTATCCATAAATATGGGTTGATTCATAATTGTTATTTAAGGAAAACAATGTTGCTTGAAATAACCTTCTAGTAGTTTGTAATAGGGTAAATTCCCATTTTGGCAAACACCTCTAGATTTTGGGTTGTTAACATGTTTCCTTACATTCATCTCTCCTCATGGACCCTTGACTTCAACCCAGAACAAGAGACCATAGTAGCACCAATGTTGGTCAGATTAGCTCACCTACCATTAATTTTATGAAATGAGTACTCCCTTGGAGAGATTGGAAACAAAATGGGTTATTTTATAGATTGAGCAAAACCAAAGATGACTCTATATTCTTGTGTAAGAATATGTATGGAGGTGGAATTGGAGAAGGGATTCCCAGAACCTTTGCAAATCAATATAGACATGTGGATTCATTGTCAAGCACTACATTATGAGCATATTACATTCAAGTGCATTGCTTGTCATGTGTATGGAAATTTTACTAAAAAATATCCAAAAATCCAAGAAGAGCAACCCCCTTAAAGGAATTGTCAAGAAAGGAATCCAAGTTCAAGATCATTCTGAGTAGGCCCAGTAGGCGAAGGAAATTTTAATAAAAGGGGTTATTTTATCCAAAGTCTCCACAAGAGGGTTTACCCACGTCAAGGAACAACAAATTTGATGTTTTTGGAAACTTAGAGGAAACAATAAATTTTGAAAATATGGAGAGGGAATTATAAGAGAAACATGCAACATATCTTAACCTTGAACCAACTCATCCTAGTAATGGCTTAGATCCATCACCTAAGGATCTAATATTTAATGCTTAAGAAGAAGAGGAGAAAGTATTGGAAGAGGAGTAAAATTAAGAAGATGCAGAAGAGTAAGAGGAGGACAATGTGGAAACTGAGAAGGAAGAAATGGATTTAGGTCAAAAAGAAGAAAAATAGGGGGAATTTAAAGTCCAAGCCCATCCTAAGTCTTCTAAATTAATCTCCCTTGTTGAATTCCTAAAAATCACTCCTTTGTTGATCTAGTTTTCGATGATATGAGTCGATTGAGAATCAGGAGAATACATTAGGTCATTGTTCCATCATGGCAATGCCTTGGATCATGGTAGAACTCAATTTATGCCTAAAATTTGAACTAGATTCTTATTGGATTTGTCATCCAAAATAAGGTCTATTTGTTATAAGATTAGCTTATTCACCGTTATTTATCTAATTTCGTAAGATGATCATTTGTTTTTCGAACTCTTCCATTGTAGACTTCTAATTCTATAGCAAAGGTAGTTGTTACACGCTATAATACCTTGCACCTGCTAAATTGTTGGAGATATTTTTTCCCATTTGGGCTCTAAATTATCATATTTATGATGTTTCTTCAACAAAGCTAAGAATTGATTAATTGGAACTCCCTACATAGAAGAGGAAGATGTTGAATACACATAAAATTCACAAACCTTATAAAGATGCTTGGGTCCCTAACTTAGTGTGGGACGTTGTGATCACTTTGTATTTGTTTTTAGAACTACCATTGGCAATTTTTTTCCATTGGTCACTATCCTCTAGGTTTATGTTGTGTAATGTTTTATCCCTTAAGGGAATAGGGCTATTGGACAAGGTTCCTTCAAATGAGACCTTTCTTAACAAATCCTATAGTGAAATGTTGTATTCTCACAATACAAGAGCTAGAACTCTGAGTGGTCGCCTCATTCTAACATGATATAATTGGATACACCTTCACTCATTTCAACCTCCACACACATTTTGTGAGAGGACCGTGATGATGCATTTTATAACATCAGTATAGTCAATATATTAAAAAAAATATTAGGAACACTACTTACTTCCTTTAGAAAGGTAGTGTTCCACAAGTGGATTGGGAGATTTTTGGCATCACACTTGGAGTAAGACTATCAAAATAAAGATTCTTATTTAGTTGAATTTCATGAACCATGGTGTAAGTAACAGATAAGTGCTACCCCAAAACTATGGTCATGTTTCCATAATTGACCTCCTTTGCTACACACTCTCAAAAATGATAATGAAGCAACCTCTAGAGAGAAAATTTACCTTTAATGATTTTTATTAGTTAGTAGTAAGCTATTAAATAAGAGTTGAAAATATCCATTGAATTTTCATATGGGAGTTTTATTAGAGTAGTGTTGATTGTCAACAATGCTTCTGAGGCACTATTTCCATGCAGTTGATTTTAAGCTATTATTAATTCATGGATTTCTTTTAGTCTCTATTTATTTATCCATAATCAACTCCATCTAATCCACTATCAACTTGGGGACATTTTTTGAGATCTCCACAACAAAGGCCCTTAAATGTTTTGGGTTTAATGAGAAACATCTATAACATTACATTTTTGGTAAGCCTTAAGGAAAACATAAGGATGGATTTTAGTCGACATGTGTACGTGGTGTTATCTTTATTTCTCATGTTCAACCACTACATCTAAATTCCCCTTTATCTACTTAAAATGGTAATAAAATCCTAATATATAATGAGAATCTTAATCAATAATAAAAAACAATCCTAACTTTTTCTTCGAAACCCTTTGAAATAATTACTTTAATAAATTTTCTATAGTTTATTGTAGTTATACAATTTTTTTTATATTTATGCCATAAGGTGTTCCCCTTATGTAATATATTTCAAATGTATGTCTTGATGTAACCTCTGAGTCATTCCATCTCTATTGATCTTGCCAAAAGATCCTCTAGGCATCCTTCGTCCATTCCTTGGCATTGAGCTTGTTAGTGCAAGCATGGGACTCAACTCAAGTATTGGGTGTTCACTGTGTCCTAGGGCTTCATCAAGTCTGAGGTAGCTCTTTCATAGGTTAATCCCAAGTAGATACTCCACACATCCATCATCCCTTCCTTAATGCCAACCCTAATAATTCAAGGATGGGACTTAACTCAAGCATGGTGGTGTTCACTTTTTCATGGGGCTTCGTCAAGTTTGAGAGATCACCATTGCAATTTTAGTTCAAATGTGTGCTCCATGATCACTGTATCACCCATTGTAACACCAATAAGCAATGCATGTTCATTCATTCACTGAATCAAATATTTATCCCTAAAATTCCCCATATCCATGCCTTTGAGAGCATACTTGGTATTTTTCTTTGGTTCTATTTTTGTAGAAGTATGAAATCCCAAGTGTATGAAAGCCACATTTCTACCAGGAGAAAAATATATGGCCAAGAAATCAAGGCTTAAAAATACCATTCTCTCACAATTTAATGTGCCGTATAGTAAGGAGAGGAGGCTAAAAGCCATAATTCTAGGAAAATAAATATATATGACCAACAAATCAAGGCTTCAAAAACCCATTCTCTCACATTTTTACTATACCCTATAGAAAGAAGATAATGATGTTGTGAGGTCGCATGGACCCAAAGTTTCCTTTCTTCTAGTTTATTGAAAGTATTTTCTATTAAGTGTGCAATGTATCCCATGGACCAAAACTTTTGACTCACATAACAAAGGAAAGTATGGAGCAATCTAATATGTCACAATCAAAAGAATTTTTTCTACCATCATTGTTATCCACTGGAAGGCTTTAGGTCTACCATATTTTTTAGCACCACCTTTCATGCCACTATGGTCACCATTGTCTCTAGTTTCCAAGATTTGGTTTCGTCCAAATGAGAGATGTTTTGAAACTTGAAAGTGAGAACTAAGTATCTGAATTTTTCCCCATGGTTTCGAAGTAAAAACTACATGTAGAATGATTGATGGGATGCCTATAGTATTTTTCAATAAAATAACATAGATTATTAACCAAATATGCAGTGAGGAGCCTTTAGCTTGAACTAATATTTTTGGTTTAGCTATAAATTAGACCATTAAAGTTTAGGCTAAGAATGGAATCTCTCCTAACAAATGAATATGCTAACTACATGGGTGTAGTTGTGGAAATAGTATACCTAATATTTCTCTACATGTTCGAGAACATATGAATTTCAAGGCCCTCACCCTCAAAGTGATGTGGACATGCATGTAGTTTCTTTTAGTGATCTTGAGACAGATGGTCCCACGCATGAATTTCTTGAGTTAATTTATCTTCTTTTCTATTCAACCACATGTTGTGACCAGCAACAACCCCCCTCTCATTTAAGTGTCATCCAAAATACTAAATGTGTGGGGACCCTTAGTTAAAATTTAGGAAAAGCAAAAGTAGTGCTTAAATTTCTTTTCCGCAAATAAAGTTACCATCATAAGCTTAGGAAACTCCTTTGAATATGTAAAGTCTAAGTTTATGATAAGGGAAAAATCTTTAAAAAATCGCATCGTAAAACGGTAGTAGAACGCCACCATTCAAGTGCAATCCCGACATGTGCGAGATTGTGGTATTGAACAACTATCGCGTCGCAATAAGTAAAACTTATAAGAAATACTTCAGAATTTACCGATTTGCGATGACACCGATCACAAGATCGCATATCGCAGGAAACAGGTTAACGAAATTTGTCATACATAAAACTTCTGCGATCTGCGATATTGCGATAAAGCGATGGTTGCGATGTTAGGCCAGATCAACGCTGCGATGTTATGTTTGTGCGATTTTACGATATTGCGACGTTGCGATATGCGATGGTGCGATCTACGATGTTGCGAAGCAAATCGCAAAATCGCTCCATCGCAGATCTTTCGGGCACGATATTCAAGAAAAGCTATTTTCCATAAGCTGACACATGATTATGCGCTTTAAATGCTAATAAAGGAGTTAGTTGTCAGTTATTAATAAAATATGAATGCGTGCTTTTCAAAGAATCACTTCACGTAAGGTGGTGTATTTGGTATGTTTGTGGCATTTAAAACTCTCCCATCACCCTTCCTGGTCATTCATTTCCACTTCACTTGTGAATTGCAGGAACGAAGAACGAAGGACGATACAAAGTAATACGCAGGTTGAAATGGGGAAGAAAAACAAAGCCCCGAGCTTCGAAGAAAAGGAAATGGCACCTTTGTATACAGACACGGCTTGTAACAAAGACGGGGGAATAGCTACGTGGGAAGGCATGTACAATCTGCTCGAAGAGGAGAATCCCAGAATAATGAAAGTTACTGCTGTTGCGGGCTCACAGAGTTCTTCTGAAGCATCCCTAGAAGAGCTAGCGTGCTCATTCCTACATCAGATAGCATCAAGGCCCAAAATTCCCCCATACACAGACATGGTCAAGTGGATACTTGATAGTGCAGAAATAAAAAATAGACAGTTCAAGGTTCATCGTCAAGGGCTCATCGGGTCATTCGCTGCGCAGGATTTAAAGCTCGCGTATCATCTACCTGAGCCACAAGCAACTTATAACACGCAATTCATAGAAAAATTCGTAAAGGAGAACCAGAACCTTTCAGAAACCACCAAAGACTGGTCCAGGAAAGATGAACCGCTCAAGAAAGATAAACATGGTATGTACAGTACTGGTTCCCTTACCTCCCCATATTGCTTTGCTGCTGCCATGCTCTGTAGAATATTCGGAATGCCAGATATCAACAAATTTTCATCCGAATAGTTACCATTACTAGATGTTGCCACAAATGCCACTATTGTAGATTGGGCCAAAACTTTATCTGATAACCTAATCACAGCTATTGTCAGTTACCGGTCCAAAAGAGCTACGTCTCAAAGGATTTATCCTCCTTTTTCCTAGCCACATATGTTATGGATTCAATATGTTATGTTTCTAAGTTCCCTGTTATGGGTTGGAAGTGGACAACTCAAGACCCCTTACCCATCCATGTCTATCATAAGATATTGTGGGATTCTCAGTTCACTCCATACTTCTACCAGATTTGTCACGGACTTATGCTGCCCTTGTATAGAATGTTATATGATAAAGAACCCCCGAGGTGCTCACTTGAAGCACATATAGACATTCTCCCCATCGCAAGATGGTTCGGAGAGGAATTGTTCACTTATATTAGGGTATTTGGAAGTACTGCACCCCCTCATGTTCTACCTTTGTATATCCCTGATAAACTCCTAGCTCGAGAGATTGCATATCAAACTTGTGGAGAAGGTGGCCTAACTAAAGACTTAAAGGACAAAAAGAAGGCTATATGGCCACAGTTTCCTGTAGCTTGTGGGGCCTTTTCGTTATTTGATGTAGGTCACGCGTTCACTGAAGTACAGAATATGACGTGTTTACAACTATTTAAATTCCCGGGAAGACCATTTGACCCGAATGAGGTTGCCCAGAATTTCACAACTACAGTCAAGATAAAAGTGTTCGTTGGGAAAAAGGATTTATTTGATGATATATTCCAACAAAAAAGCACACTTCAAGAGATTTTGCGCGAAGCCCAATTGCAATTGTCTCCAGAAGACTTTCAAAAGTTCATGGTATACAGAGAAAGAAGATTAGCCAGTATTCCTCTAGAAAAACTACGACTGTCTGCAAGAGAACCAACTCCAAGCGTTAGTCTCAGTGGGAGTTCAAGCACTAACGGATCTAAATCCAAGTCTGAACAAGAAATTCCTGAACACTCTAAAAGATCCAGAAATGACCAAGATAGGAGTGAAGAGTCAGCTAAGGATACCGCTCAGTCAATGGAACTTCTACAACAGCAGGTTATTGCCTCCCCGCAAAGAGATCCTCCTCCTCTCATCATTGAAGCACCACCAGTCATGACCGAATTAGATAAGGAATGGGAAACCTTCAACGAACTGATCAATCTTGAAGGACAAGCCCTAAAAACACCTGTGAGCAATACACAGGTAGCACAGGAAGTAGTCACAACAATAGTCAGCGATGTCTCAGATACGAAGCATATTCCTGTTGCCCCATCTTCTGAGCTTATACTTAATATAGAAGAAATTCCCCCTCTGGATATATTTTATAGTCCCCAACATAAAGCAGTGGTAAGAAGACAGAGAAAGAAAAGGAAATTAGAAAATACACTCTCTCAAGATGCAGAACAATTAGACGTCTTGTGGAAAGATCCCACCAGCAATCCTACTGAAAATCTCACCAAACTATCTCAGATCGCAGGAGCGTACGCCTCTGCGACTATTGATAAAGCATCAGAAGTACAACAGTTGTTGAAAGAACGAGAAGATCAAATACAAGTACTGCAACTACAATTGCAACAAGCCAACACCAATAATGAGGCACACAAACAGCTTGAAAAGTTGCAGGAGGACTTCCAGCAAATGCAGATAGGATATCAGAAAAGTTTGGATGAGAAGGGAAAGCAGTTACAGGATTTACAAGAGATGCACAAGGACGACCCTAAGCTTACAGAGTTTATTTCGGAATCTATTTCCTTGAATGAACAATTACTGTAGCAGCAAGAAG
Source organism: Pinus tabuliformis (assembly GCA_031772625.1). Classification (NCBI taxonomy): domain Eukaryota; kingdom Viridiplantae; phylum Streptophyta; class Pinopsida; order Pinales; family Pinaceae; genus Pinus; species Pinus tabuliformis. The sequence continues at coordinate 609,286,555 of CM062812.1, forward strand.
TGTTGGGCCAAAAGATATCACAGTGGGGTTATTATTGTGAAATTAGTGATAAGATCACTAATCAAGTGATCGACTTACGAAGTGACTATGATCTGGTTGATAAACTGGTGACTGAGTACTTGGCTTGGCAAGATGAAGACGAGGTAAAAAGAGAAGGCGCACCAAGGATAAACGAGAACCATAAAGAACTGCTCTTTAACAAGTGGGACGATCAAATCAGGGAGGCAGAACAAGCGACAGAAACAACAGCCACCACAGCAAGTAGTCTTATTGACTGCGTAAATGAGAATTGCACAGGGCAAATTTGATCGCAGAAACCACCCTAGGATATTTACCGAACAAACTACAACTAGAGGCGGAATGGAAGCAGAAAGTGCAAGAAAAGGCAAAAGCAATTCAAGCGCTAAACAGGTTAAATTGGGAATATTACTGGACATACTTGGTAAAGCCGCATAGTCAGTGGATGACTGTGAAGTGTATCATAAATGCAGCCGAAAAGATGGTACCAGCTCTCATCGATTCCGTTTTCTCAGCTCAGCTCAAAGTAGAAGTCAGCCAACCGACTCTCCTTAAACCAATGCTGAATACATGCAGTTTTAAAGACCAGATACAAAAGTAGTTTAGTTCTGAATTTAATTTTCACTTTAAATTTTGCTTAGAAAAAGGGCGGTGATTTAAACTGCATCCTGAATTTTTGTAAATAAGTTATTATTAGATTTAGGAAGTAGTATTTAAACCCTTCTCATGCATTTAGAGAAGGGTCCAGAAATTTATCAAAAACTTGTCCTCAGAACATGCACTTTGGCACCCTCAGAGGAGGTTTTGGTGAATGAATGGATCAAGATTTATTGATGTTTGCATTTGATATCTGCTACTGATGTTGCACTTCTGTACTCTTAGTGGATGTTAGAGCAAGGAGAGATAAACCATTGTTGCTTGAAGCTTATGAGTAGGACTAGTCATAAATGGTACTTTTATCTCTTGACCATTTCTGCTTATATGTTAAAGTGATAAACAATTTTTAGTTGTTTATGTATTATTGCATGAATGCTTGAGTTATCATTTGGCACTTTTGTACGGTGATAGCTATTTATTTATGCCTAATGTATTAATAGCTCATTATGCGATATGCTTTTCACAACTGTTTCGTCTAACTTTTTATGCGAAGTGGTTCATCTCGATTGATTTCCTTTCTTATAATCGCTAAATGATCTTTATTACCAGTTGTTATTTGAAATCTCTTTAGATCGCATAATAGAAGAATTACATCCCGGGTTAGTATAGATTTAGATGTGCTGTTTATTAGATTACAATAATATAAAATTAGATTAAAGTTTGAATTAGAATATCTTAGATAGGAACTGTTAGATCAGCAACATCAAATTCTACACACACACACTCATAGATTGGGAAACTGGTCCCATTATCCCCAGTCGGACTCGCTATACCAAACGGATAAGGAGCTGCCAACCAAGGTCGGGACCGGGCGGGTATCCCCCTTGTTGTTGACCCGATTTTCGGGGCTTCAACATATTTGGCGCTAGAAGGAGGGCCCGAAACATGTTGTTTGTTGGGGTTTGTTTTCAATTGTAAAATTCGAATTAGGATGGCTTCTTTTAAACTTCCCATCTGGAGTTGTATCCATGTTCGTGCCTCTTCCAACACTCCACCCGAAGTGGTAAGACTCTTGTCTCAAGTGAAATTCAATGGTAAGAGAAATTCTTCTGCTTTTAATCATGCCCTTCAATTTATTCAAAATGTTTCAAATTCGGATTTTTAAGGAATTGATGAAGGCATTGTATGCAAAATTTTTACTCTCACATTTGTAGCGGAAGCTAGAAACTGGTGTAGAACCCTCCTAGTTGCCTCAATTCACAGCGGGGACCAATTCGTCACGACTTTCATTTGTAAATTTGATTGCTATGATTATGATAAGGTATAGGATGAAATTGAATATCTACGCAAAGAAGATGAGTCTGTTGGAGATTTTAATATTCGATTTCATCTTAATTGTTTGAAATATGATGTTGAGAATGAACTCATGAATGAAGAATCATTAGATTGTGTTGATCATAATTATTCTCTGCCTCCTATCCCCGATCCAGTAGAAATTAGTCCAAGCTTTGTTCCATTTTCTTTTAGTATAAATGAGAAATCCAATTTGGATGTCCGAATAAATCATGATGAAGAAATTTCCCAAAGCTCGGAGGATACATCTAATCCCATACAAGAAGACAAAAGCAGCAACTTTGGAAGAAAGGCCGCCTTGGAATCAGAAAGCAGCATTGAGACAAAGTCAGATAGAATGATCGCAACTCGACAAATGCAAATGCCAAGGTTAGAACAACAAAGTAATCCTCTTCCAAAAAACATGAGCACACAAAGGTATGATCTAAAACCTGAAATCTACGATGAATGTAATGTACAAGAGTTTTCACAGGGAGATATTTTTAAATGCATTATTTCAGAGTCACATTTTTCTCTTTATCCTGATATTTTTAATGATGATAATTTCCCCCCCAGTATTAATGATATCTCAGAAAATACAGAGGATCATCCAAATGAATCACCATTAGGTTTTCAAGATAGAGAAGCAGCTATAGAACACCCTTTTGTCATTGACAAACATGAACGGCTTGACCCTCCTTGTTTGAATATACTGGATGAAAAAGAGCAATCTAGGGAATCCTGTGAAGTCATTTATGATAGCTACTTTGATGTTGAAGATGTTGATTTATCTCGAGTGAATCATCAGAAATCTGAGAATGAGAGATATTCTAATTCAAGAATTATTTCAACCGATCCTCATTCCAAAGTAGCAGATCATCTGCATGATTTCACTACCCAAGAGAGTATTCCAATCTATGATTCATATCATGAACAAACCTTCACGCCTGTTCACAATCATAATTTGTTTTCTAATTCACAAGATGGAATTCGAAATGACTCGAATCCCATAATTCTGGCCAATCCTTGTGAAAGAGAAAATATTTCAAAACGATCCCAATTGTGCTATAACACTAGTTGTACAGATAGTCATTGCATTTTTTTTCGTTTGCACTCATTTTGTATAAAACCGGATTTTGCTTTAAATTTTAATTTTCAGACTCTTAACAGATTACTCTGGCATACTCAGCACCTTACCGACAAGCATTCGAGTGATGTTTTACCATTTTGGAAAATTAAAGTTTGTCGAAGGAATGTAGAACTTTTTCAATTTCAATTCCAATCAATATCAGTTTTTTTTGAAAAAATTCTATCTTATCCAAAACAACATCAACAAAAGAATGTATTTTTGGAGAATTACCAACAATTCAAGTTAATTGATAATTTTCCTTTGAGAAATTTCCATCCATTCTTCATTGATTCATTCAGAGAAATATCCTTGGAAACTTTCCTTTCATTAGAAATTGTCAAAGGCCTAACTTTCACACATAACAAAAATAATAGGATACAGGCTATTAAATCCAAAAATTCATATTCGCAACCTAGCCTGTCATCTTTCCTATTGAACGATTACCAATCCATAATGGAAACTCATCCTGATTTTTATGATCCAATAGGTATCCAATTGGAAAGAAAATTTCATAAGAAGGAGATTGCAGGCAAAATTCTGACAACAGTTACGCTTTCTAATTCCACATTTAAAGTTTTCGGTTCAGTAAAAAATTTATTCCTAGTACTAATATTTGAAATGTATATACATGCAGAAATAAGAATGAGAAAATGGTTACACTGGAAATATCATTATACCTAGTCAATTTTGTGTGTATAGTTATAATAGGAGTAGAATTAATGTAGTTAGATTGTTAGGCGGATAGTTTATTTTGGACAGTTTGCAAGCAAAATAAAAGAAGTAATTAGCCCTATTCATATCATGTAAATAATCCAAGGGAATAGTTACCTCTCATTCCCTTAAATATGTTTTTCCATAATAATATCTGCTGTTGTTAATAGCATTAGGCATTTACGAAAAAGACACCAATCCTCTTTCAGATTTTGAACTTTTCGCTTGTATAAATAGCAAATCTTTTGGAAAACTGATCTTTATTATTGATAGATACAGTTAAAAACTTTAGCCTAGATATGATACTAGTTTCAACTTCAAAAATTTGATGAAAGCAACCTTTAGTGAAGAAATTGTTGTATCTCAGTACAATGAAAGGTATCAATAACAAAATAAGGATTCTCTGTAGAACAGCTGTTTCCAAAAACTCTATTATTGTCGTCCAGAGCTATCTTAAGGAAACAATGACTTCCTCCCTGCTAAGGAAATCGCAACTTTCAGAGGAACAACCCAAGGATACACTTTATCTTGAAGAATAAGAGGTCTCATCACGAGCCAGCTTATCATTATCACAGATGTTATAACTTGATGGCTTTGCCAATACTGTACAACACAACAGGGCAATGACTCAAGATTGTTGCAATCAAAAGACAAGGGGTCTCATCATGAGCCAGCTTGTTCAACAAAGTTATAAATCAAGTGAATGACGGTGTCATAATTTGGCTACCAAACCAAGACATTGTTCTTTAAGCATAAAAAAGAAAATCAAAGCAATAAGTGTGGGTATGGATTTTTCTTTGAAAGTTGTAGGCCACCTTAAGTAGGATACAAGATCATTGCTGGGTAACAGGTAACCCTGTCGAGGCTATAAATGCCTGCTGGCAGCAGAGGCTCTACCTACGACAAATGAGCATATTTAAAACTGGTTTACAAAGGAGACTTTGTTTTATCTTTACAAGAGCAAGTAATGACTGATATAAATACAAGGACTAGCCTGAGGAAGCAAATAATCAAAGTCGAAGAATGAGACAAAATATCATTGACAAATTAGAGCATAATTTACTTTATCTTTCCATAACAAAGTTTAACTTTTCGAAAAATTTTCTGTTTTGGAAGTTTAGAAAATTCAATAAAAAGATAGAGATAACTGGTTCTTCCAAGTGAATCGCCAATTGTTGTAACCAGCAACAACCCCCCTCTCATTTAAGTGTCATCCAAAATACTAAATGTGTGGGGACCCTTAATTAAAATTTAGGAAAAGCAAAAGTAGTGCTTAAATTTCTTTTCCGCAAATAAAGTTACCATCATAAGCTCAGGAAACTCCTTTGAATACGTAAAGTCTAAGTTTATGATAAGGGAAAAATCTTTAAAAAATCGCATCGTAAAATGGTAGTAGAACGCCACCATTCAAGTGCAATCCTGGCATGTGCGAGATTGTGGTATTGAACAACTACCGCGTTGCAATAAGTAAAACTTATAAGAAATACTTCAGAATTTACCGATTTGCGATGACACTGATTGCAAGATCGCATATCGCAGGAGATAGGTTAACGAAATTTGTCATACATAAAAATTCTGCGATCTGAGATATTGCGATAAAGCGATGGTTGCGATGTTAGGCTAGATCAATGTTGCGATGTTATGTTTGTGCGATTTTACGATATTGCGACGTTGCGATATGCGATGGTGCGATCTGCGATGTTGCGAAGCAAATCGCAAAATCGCTCCATCGCAGATCTTTCGGGCACGATATTCAAGAAAAGCTATTTTCCATAAGCTGACACATGATTATGCGCTTTAAATGCTAATAAAGGAGTTAGTTGTCAGTTATTAATAAAATATGAACACGTGCTTTTCAAAGAATCACTTCACGTAAGGTGGTGTATTTGGTATGTCTGCGGCATTTAAAACTCTCCCATCACCCTTCTTGGTCATTCATTTCCACTTCACTTGTGAATTGTAGGAACGAAGAACAGAGGACGATACAAAGTAATACGCAGGTTGAAATGGGGAAGAAAAACAAAGCCCCGAGCTCCGAAGAAAAGGAAATGGCACCTTTGTATACAGACACGGCTTGTAACAGAGACGCATGAATAGCTACGTGGGAAGGCATGTACAATCTACTTGAAGAGGAGAATCCCAAAATAATGAAAGTTACTGCTGTCGCGGGCTCACAGAGTTCTTCTGAAGCATCCCTAGAAGAGCTAGCGTGCTCATTCCTACATCGGATAGCAGCAAGGCCCAAAATTCTCCCATACACAGACATGGTCAAGTGGATACTTGATAGCGCAGAAATAAAAAATAGACAGTTCAAGGTTCATGGTCAAGGGCTCATCGGGTCATTCACTGCGCAGGATTTAAAGCTCATGTATCATCTGCCTGAGCCACAAGCAACTTATAACACACAATTCATAGAAAAATTCATGAAGGAGAACCAGAACCTGTCAGAAACCACCAAAGACTGGTCCAGGAAAGACGAACCGCTCAAGAAAGATAAACATGGTATGTACAATACTGGTTCCCTTACCTCCCCATATTGCTTTGCTGCTGCCATGCTCTGTAGAATATTTGGAATGCCAGATATCAACAAATTTTCATTCGAATGGTTACCATTACTAGATGCTGCCACAAATGCCACTATTGTAGATTGGGCCAAAATTTTATCTGATAACCTAATCACAGCTATTGTTAGTTACCGGCCCAAAAGAGCTGCGTCTCAAAGGATTTGTCCTCCTTTTTACCTAGCTGCATATGCTATGGATTCAATATGTTATGTTTCTAAGTTCCCTGTTATGGGTTGGAAGTGGACAACTCAAGACACCTTACCCATCCATGTCTATCATAAGATATTGTGGGACTCTCAGTTCACTCCATACTTCTACCAGATTTGTCATGGACTTATGCTGCCCTTGTATAGAATGTTGTATGATAAAGAACCCCCGAGGTGCTCACCTGAAGCACAAATAGACATTCTCCCCATCGCAAGATGGTTCAGAGAGGAATTTTTCACTTATGTTAGGGTATTTGGAAGTACTGCACCCCCCATGTTCTACCTTTGTATATCCCTGATAAACTCCTAGCTCGAGAGATTGCATATCAAACTTGTGGAGAAGGTGGCATAACTAAAGACTTAAAGGAAAAAAAGAAGGCTATATGGCCACAGTTTCCTGTAGCTTGTGGGGCCTTTTCGTTATTTGATGTAGGTCACGCGTTCACTGAAGTACAGAGTATGACGTGTTTACAACTATTTAAATTCCCGGGAAGACCATTTGACTCGAATGAGGTTGCCCAGAATTTCACAACTACAGTCAAGATAAAAGTGTTCGTTGGGAAAAGGGATTTATTTGATGATATATTCCAATAGAAAAGCACACTTCAAGAGATTTTGCGCGAAGACCAATTGCAATTGTCTCCAGAAGACTTTCAAAAGTTCATGGTATACAGAGAAAGAAGATTAGCCAGTATTCCTCTAGAAAAACTGCGACTGTCTGCAAGAGAACCAACTCGAAGCGTTAGTCTCAGTGGGAGTTCAAGCACTAATGGATCTAAATCCAAGTTTGAACAAGAAATGCCTAAAGACTCTAAAAGATCCAGAAATGACCAAGATAGGAGCGAAGAGTCAGCTAAGGATACCGCTCAGTCAATGGAACTTCTACAACAGCAGGTTATTGCCTCCCCGCAAAGAGATCCTCCTCCTCTCATCATTGAAGCACCACCAGTCACGACCGAATTAGATAAGGAATGGGAAACCTTCAACGAACTGATCAATCTTGAAGGACAAGCCCTAAAAACACCTGTGAGCAATACATAGGTAGCACAGGAAGTAGTCACAACAATAGTCAGCGATGTCTCAGATACGGAGCATATTCCTGTTGCCCCATCTTCTGAGCTTATACTTAATATAGAATAAATTCCCCCTCTGGATATATTTTATAGTCCCCAACATAAAGCAGTGGTAAGAAGACAGAGAAAGAAAAGGAAATTAGAAAATACACTCTCTCAAGATGCAGAACAATTAGACGTCTTGTGGAAAGATCCCACCAACAATCCTACTGAAAATCTCACCAAACTATCTCAGATCGCAGGAGCGTACGCCTCTGCAACTATTGATAAAGCATCAGAAGTACAACAGTTGTTGAAAGAGCGGGAAGATCAAATACAAGTACTGCAACTACAATTGCAACAAGCCAACACCAATAATGAGGCACACAAACAGCTTGAAAAGTTGCAGGAGGACTTCCAGCAAATGCAGATAGGATATCAGAAAAGTTTGGATGAGAAGGGAAAGCAGTTACAGGATTTACAAGAGATGCACAAGGATGACCCTAAGCTTACAGAGTTTATTTCGGAATCTATTTCCTTGAATGAACAATTACTGCAGCAGCAAGAAGTGTTGGGTCAAAAGATATCACAGTGGGGTTATTATTGTGAAATTAGTGATAAGATCACTAATCAAGTGATCGACTTACGAAGTGACTATGATCTGATTGATAAAAGGGTGATTGAGTACTTGGCTTGGCAGGATGAATACGAGGGAAAAAGAGCAGGCGCACCAAGGATAAACGAGAACCATAAAGAGCTGCTCTTTAACAAGTGGGATGATCAAATCAGGGAGGCAGAACAAGCGGTAGAAACAGTAGCCACAGCAGCAAGTAGTCTTATTGACTGCGTAAATGAGAATTTGCACAGGGCAAATTTGATCACAGAAACCACCCCAGGATATTTACCGAACAAACTACAACTAGAGGCGGAATGGAAACAGAAACGCAAGAAAAAGCAAAAGCAATTCAAGCTCTGAACATGTTAAAATGGGAATATTACTGGACATACTTGGTAAAGCCGCATAGTCAGTGGATGACTGTGAAGTGTATCATAAATGCAGCCGAAAAGATGGTACCAGCTCTCATCGATTCCGTTTTCTCAGCTCAGCTCAAAGCAGAAGTCAGCCAGCCGACTCTCCTTAAACCAATGCTGAATACATGCAATTTTAAAGACCAGATACAAAAGTAGTTTAGTTCTGAATTTAATTTTCACTTTAAATTTTGCTTAGAAAAAGGGCGGTCATTTAAACCGCATCCTGAATTTTTGTAAATAAGTTATTATTAGATTTAGGAAGTAGTATTTAAACCCTTCTCATGCATTTAGAGAAGGGTCCAGAAATTTATCAAAAACTTGTCCTCAGAACATGCACTTTTGCACCCTCAGAGGAGGTTTTGGTGAATGAATGGATCAAGATTTATTGATGTTTGCATTTGACATCTGCTACTGATGTTGCACTTCTGTACTCTTAGTGGATGTTAGAGCAAGGAGAGATAAATCATTGTTGCTTGAAGCTTATGAGTAGGACTAGTCATAAATGGTACTTTTATCTCTTGACCATTTCTGCTTATATGTTAAAGTGATATACAGTTTTTAGTTGTTTATGTATTATTGCATGAATGCTTGAGTTATCATTTGGCACTTTTGTACGGTGATAGCTATTTATTTATGCCTAATGTATGAATAGCTCATTATGTGATATGCTTTTCACAACTGTTTCGTCTAACTTTTTATGCAAAGTGGTTCATCTCGATTGATTTCCTTTCTATAATTGCTGAATGATCTTTATTACCAGTTGTTATTTGAAATCTCTTTAGATCGCATAATAGAAGAATTACATCCCGGGTTAGTATAGATTTAGATGTGCTGTTTATTAGATTACAATAGTATAAAATTAGATTAAAGTTTGAATTAGAATATCTTAGATAGGAACAGTTAGATCAGCGACATCAAATTCTACACACACACACTCATAGATTGGGAAACTGGTCCCATTATCCCCAGTCGGACCCGCTATACCAAACGGATAAGGAGCTGCCAACCAAGGTCCGGACCGGGCGGGTATCCCCCTTGTTGTCGACCCGATTTTCGGGGCTTCAACATATTTGGCGCTAGAAGGAGGGCCTGAAACATGTTGTCTGTTGGGGTTTGTTTTCAATTGTAAAATTCGAATTAGGATGGCTTCTTTTAAACTTCCCATCTGGAGTTGTATCCATGTTCGTGCCTCTTCCAACAATCTACCCGAAGTGGTAAGACTCTTGTCTCAGGTGAAATTCAATGGTAAGAGAAATTCTTCTGCTTTTAATCATGCCCTTCAATTTATTCAAAATGTTTCAAATTCGTATTTTCAAGGAATTTATGAAGGCATTGTATGCATAATTTTTATTCTCACATTTGTAGTGGAAGCTAGAAACTGGTGTAGAACCCTCCCAGTTGCCTCAATTCACAGCTGGGACCAATTCGTCACGGCTTTCATTTGTAAATTTGATTGCTATGATTATGATCATGTATATGATGAAATTGAATATCTACGCAAGGAAGATGAGTCTGTTGGAGATTTTAATATTCGATTTCATCTTAATTATTTGAAATATGATGTTGAGAATGAACTCATGAATGAAGAATCATTAGATTGTGTTGATCATAATTATTTTCTGCCTCCTATCCTCGATCCAGTAGAAATTAGTCCAAGCTTTGTTCCATTTTCTTCTAGTATAAATGAGAAATCCAATTTGGATGTCCGAATAAATCATGATGAAGAAATTTTCCAAAGCTCGGAGGATACATCTAATCCCATACAAGAAGACAAAAGCGGCAACTTTGGAAGAAAGGCCGCCTTGGAATCAGAAAGCAGCTTTGAGACAAAGTCAGATAATATGATCGCAACTCGACAAATGCAAATGCCAAGGTTAGAACAACAAAGTAATCCTCTTCCAAAAAACATGAGCACACAAAGGTATGATCTAAAACCTGAAATCTACGATGAATGTAATGTACAAGAGTTTTCACAGGGAGATATTTTTAAATGCATTATTTCAGAGTCACATTTTTCTCTTTATCCTGATATTTTTAATGATGATAATTCCCCCCCCCCCCAGTATTAACGATATCTCAGAAAATACAGAGGATCATCCAAATGAATCACCATTAGGTTTTCAAGATAGAGAAGCAGGTATAGAACACCCTTTTGTCATTGACAAACATGAACGGCTTGACCCTCCTTATTTGAATATACTGGATGAAAAAGAGCAATCTAGGGAATCCTGTGAAGTCATTTATGATAGCTACTCTGATGTTGAAGATGTTGATTTATCTCAAGTGAATCATCAGAAAACTGAGAATGAGAGATATTCTAATTCAAGAATTATTTCAACCGACCCTCATTCCAAAGTAGCAGATCATCTGCATGATTTCACTACCCAAGAGAGTATTCCAATCTATGATTCATATCATGAACAAACCTTCACGCCTGTTCACAATCATAATTTGTTTTCTAATTCACAAGATGGAATTCGAAATGACTCGAATCCCATAATTCTGGCCAATCCTTGTGAAAGAGAAAATATTTCAAAACGATCCCAATTGTGCTATAACACTAGTTGTACAGATAGTCATTGCATTCTTTTTCGTTTGCACTCATTTTGTATAAAACCGGATTTTGCTTTAAATTTTAATTTTCAGACTCTTGACAGATTACTCTGGCATACTCAGCACCTTACCGACAAACATTCGAGTGATGTTTTACCATTTTGGAAAATTAAAGTTTGTCGAAGGAATGTAGAACTTTTTCAATTTCAATTCCAATCAATATCAGTTTTTTTTGAAAAACTTCTATCTTATCCAAAACAACATCAACAAAAGAATGTATTTTTGGAGAATTGCCAACAATTCAAGTTAATTGATAATTTTCCTTTGAGAAATTTCCATCCATTCTTCATTGATTCATTCAGAGAAATATCTTTGGAAACTTTCCTTTCATTAGAAATTGTCAAAGGCCTAACTTTCACACATAACAAAAATAATAGGATACAGGCTATTAAATCCAAAAATTCATATTCGCAACCTAGCCTGTCATCTTTCCTATTGAACGATTACCTATCCATAATGGAAACTCATCCTGATTTTTATGATCCAATAGGTATCCAATTGGAAAGAAAATTTCATAAGAAGGAGATTGCAGGCAAAATTCTGACAACAATTATGCTTTCTAATTCCACATTTAATGTTTTCGGTTCAGTAAAAAATTTATTCCTAGTACTGATATTTGAAATGTATATACATGTAGAAATAAAAATGAGAAAATGGTTACACTGGAAATATCATTATACCTAGTGAATTTTGTGTGTATAGTTAAAATAGGAGTAGAATTAATGTAGTTAGATTGTTAGGCGAATAGTTTATTTTGGACAGTTTGCAGGCAAAATAAAAGAAGTAATTAGCCATATTCATATCATGTAAATAATCCAAGGGAATAGTTACCTCTCATTCCCTTAAATATGTTTTTCCATAATAATATCTGCTGTTGTTAATAGCATTAGGCATTTACGAAAAAGACACCAATCCTCTTTCAGATTTTGAACTTTTCGCTTGTATAAATAGCAAATCTTTTGGAAAACTGATCTTTATTATTGATAGATACAGTTAAAAACTTTAGCCTAGATATGATACTAGTTTCAACTTCAAAAATTTGATGAAAGCAACCTTTAGTGAAGAAATTGTTGTATCTCAGTACAATGAAAGGTATCAAAAACAAAATAAGGATTCTCTGTAGAACAGTTGTTTCCAAAAACTCTATTATTGTCGTCCAGAGCTATCTTAAGGAAACAATGACTTCCTCCTTGCTAAGGAAATCACAACTTTCAGAGGAACAACCCAAGGATACACTTTATCTTGAAGAATAAGAGGTCTCATCACGAGCAGGCTTATCATTATCACAGATGTTATAACTTGTTGGCTTTTCCAATACTGTACACCACAACAGGGCAATGACTCAAGATTGTTGCAATCAAAAGACAAGGGGTCTCATCATGAGCCGGCTTGTTCAACAAAGTTATAAATCAAGTGAATGACGGTGTCATAATTTGGCTACCAAACCAAGACATTGTTCTTTAAGCATAAAAAAGAAAATCAAAGCAATAAGTGTGGGTATGGATTTTTCTTTGAAAGTTGTAGGCTACCTTAAGTAGGATACAGGATCATTGCTGGGTAACAGGTAACCCTGTCGAGGCTATAAATGCCTGCTGGCAGCAGAGGCTCTACCTACGACAAATGAGCATATTTAAAACTGGTTTACAAAGGAGACTTTGTTTTATCTTTACAAGACCAAGTAATGACTGATATAAATACAAGGACTAGCCTGAGGAAGCAAATAATCAAAGTCGAAGAATGAAACAAAATATCATTGACAGATTAGAGCATAATGTACTTTATCTTTCCATAACAAAGTTTAACTTTTCGGAAAATTTTCTGTTTTTGAAGTTTAGAAAATTGAATAAAAAGACAGAGATAACTGGTTCTTCCAAGTGAATCGCCAATTGTTGTGACCAGCAACAACCCCCCTCTCATTTAAGTGTCATCCAAAATACTAAATGTGTGGGGACCCTTAGTTAAAATTTAGGAAAAGAAAAAGTAGTGCTTAATTTTCTTTTCCGCAAATAAAGTTACCATCATAAGCTTAGGAAACTCCTTTGAATACGTAAAGTCTAAGTTTATGATAAGGGAAAAATCTTTATAAAATCGCATCGTAAAACGGTAGTAGAACGCCACCATTCAAGTGCAATCCCGGCAAGTGCGAGATTGTGGTATTGAACAACTATCGCGTCACAATAAGTAAAACTTATAAGAAATACTTCAGAATTTACCGATTTGCGATGACGCCGATCACAAGATCGCATATCGCAGGAGATAGGTTAACAGAATTTGTCATACATAAAACTTCTGCGATCTGCGATATTTCGATAAAGCGATGGTTGCGATGTTAAGCCAGATCAATGCTGCGATGTTATGTTTGTGCGATTTTACGATATTGCGACGTTGCGATATGCGATGGTGCGATGTTGCGAAGCAAATCGCAAAATCGCTCCATCGCAGATCTTTCGGGCACGATATTCAAGAAAAGCTATTTTCCATAAGCTGACACATGATTATGCACTTTAAATGCTAATAAAGGAGTTAGTTGTCAGTTATTAATAAAATATGAACGCGTGCTTTTCAAAGAATCACTTCACGTAAGGTGGTGTATTTGGTATGTCTGCGGCATTTAAAACTCTCCCATCACCCTTCCTGGTCATTCATTTCCACTTCACTTGTGAATTGCAGGAATGAAGAACGGAGGACGATACAAAGTAATACGCAGGTTGAAATGGGGAAGAAAAACAAAGCCCCGAGCTCCGAAGAAAAGGAAATGGCACCTTTGTATACAGACACGACTTGTAACAGAGACGCGGGAATAGCTACGTGGGAAGGCATGTACAATCTGCTCGAAGAGGAGAATCCCAGAATAATGAAAGTTACTGCTGTCGCGGGCTCACAGAGTTCTTCTGAAGCATCCCTAGAAGAGCTAGTGTGCTCATTCCTACATCGGATAGCAGCAAGGCCCAAAATTCTCCCATACACAGACATGGTCAAGTGGATACTTGATAGCACAGAAATAAAAAATAGACAGTTCAAGGTTCATGGTCAAGGGCTCATCGGGTCATTCGTTGCGCAGGATTTAAAGCTCATGTATCATCTGCCTGAGCCACATGCAACTTATAACACGCAATTCATAGAAAAATTCGTAAAAGAGAACCAGAACCTGTCAGAAACCACCAAAGACTGGTCCAGGAAATACGAACCGCTCAAGAAAGATAAACATGGTATGTACAGTACTGGTTCCCTTACCTCCCCATATTGATTTGCTACTGCCATGATCTGTAGAATATTTGGAATGCCAAATATCAACAAATTTTCATCCGAATGGTTACCATTACTAGATGCTGCCACAAATGCCACTATTGTAGATCGGGCAAAAATTTTATCTGATAACCTAATCACAGCTATTGTCAGTTACCGGTCCAAAAGAGCTACGTCTCAAAGGATTTATCCTCCTTTTACCTAGCGGAATATGTTATGGATTCAATATGTTATGTTTCTAAGTTCCCTGTTATGGGTTGGAAGTGGACAACTCAAGACCCCTTACCCATCCATGTCTATCATAAGATATTTTGGGACTCTCAGTTCACTCCATACTTCTACCAGATTTGTCACGGACTTATGCTGCCCTTGTATAGAATGTTTTATGATAAAGAACCCCCGAGGTGCTCACCTGAAGCACAGATAGACATTCTCCCCATCGCAAGATGGTTCGGAGAGGAATTGTTCACCTATGTTAGGGTATTTGGAAGTACTGCACCCCCTCATGTTCTACCTTTGTATATCCCTGATAAACTCCTAGCTCGAGAGATTGCATATCAAACTTGTGGAGAAGGTGGCATAACTAAAGACTTAAAGGACAAACAGAAGGATATATGGCCACAGTTTCCTGTAGCTTGTGGGGTCTTTTCATTATTTGATGTAGGTCACGCGTTCACTGAAGTACATAATATGACGTGTTTACAACTATTTAAATTCCCGGGAAGACCATTTGACCCGAATGAGGTTGCCCAGAATTTCACAACTACAGTCAAGATAAAAGTGTTCGTTGGGAAAAAGGATTTATTTGATGATATATTCCAACAGAAAAGCACACTTCAAGAGATTTTGCGCGAAGCCCAATTGCAATTGTCTCCAGAAGACTTTCAAAAATTCATGGTATACAGAGAAAGAAGATTAGCCAGTATTCCTCTAGAAAAACTGCAACTGTCTGCAAGAGAACCAACTCCAAGCGTTAGTCTCAATGGGAGTTCAAGCACTAACGGATCTAAATCCAAGTCTGAACAAGAAATGCCTGAACACTCTAAAAGATCCAGAAATGACCAAGATAGGAGCGAAGAGTCAGCTAAGGATACCACTCAGTCAATGGAACTTCTACAACAGCAGGTTATTGCCTCCCCGCAAAGAGATCCTCCTCCTCTCATCATTGAAGCACCACCAGTCACGACCGAATTAGATAAGGAATGGGAAACCTTCAACGAACTGATCAATCTTGAAGGACAAGCCCTAAAAACACCTGTGAGCAATACACAGGTAGCACAGGAAGTAGTCACAACAATAGTCAGCGATGTCTCAGATACGGAGCATATTCCTGTTGCCCCATCTTCTGAGCTTATACTTAATATAGAAGAAATTCCCCCTCTAGATATATTTTATATTCCCAAACATAAAGCAGTGGTAAGAAGACAGAGAAAGAAAAGGAAATTAGAAAATACACTCTCTCAAGATGCAGAACAATTAGACGTCTTGTGAAAAGATCCCACCAGCAATCCTACTGAAAATCTCACCAAACTATCTCAGATCACAGGAGCGTACGCCTCTGTGACTATTGATAAAGCATCAGAAGTACAACAGTTTTTGAAAGAACGGGAAGATCAAATACAAGTACTGCAACTACAATTGCAACAAGCCAACACCAATAATGAGGCACACAAACAGCTTGAAAAGTTGTAGGAGGACTTCTAGCAAATGCAGATAGGATATCAGAAAGTTTGGATGAGAAGGGAAAGAAGTTACAAGATTTACAAGAGATGCACAAGGACGACCCTAAGCTTATAGAGTTTATTTCGGAATCTATTTCCTTGAATGAACAATTACTGCAGCAACAAGAAGTGTTGGGCCAAAAGATATCACAGTGGGGTTAATATTGTGAAATTAGTGATAAGATCACTAATCAAGTGATCGACTTACGAAGTGACTATGATCTGATTGATAAATGGGTGACTGAGTACTTGGCTTGGCAGGATGAAGACAAGGGAAAAAGAGCAGGCGCACCAAGGATAAACGAGAACCATAAAGAGCTGCTCTTTAACAAGTGGGATGATCAAATCAGGGAGGCAGAACAAGCGGCAGAAACAGCAGCCACAGCAGCAAGTAGTCTTATTGATTGCATAAATGAGAATTTGCACAGGGAAAATTTGATCGCATAAACCACCCCAGGATATTTACCGAACAAACTACAACTAGAGGCGGAATGGAAACAAAAAGCGCAAGAAAAGGCAAAAGCAATTCAAGCGCTGAACAGGTTAAAATGGGAATATTACTAGACATACTTGGTAAAGCCGCATAGTCAGTGGATGACTGTGAAGTGTATCATAAATGCGGCCAAAAAGATGGTACTAGCTCTCATCGATTCCGTTTTCTCAGCTCAGCTCAAATCAGAAGTCAGCCAACCGACTCTCCTTAAACCAATGATGAATACATGCAGTTTTAAAGACCAGATACAAAAGTAGTTTAGTTCTGAATTTAATTTTCACTTTAAATTTTGCTTAGAAAAAGGGCGGTCATTTAAACCGCATCCTGAATTTTTGTAAATAAGTTATTATTAGATTTAGGAAGTAGTATTTAAACCCTTCTCATGCAATTAGAGAAGGGTCCAGAAATTTATCAAAAACTTGTCCTCAGAACATGCACTTTTGCACCCTCAGAGGAGGTTTTGGTGAATGAATGGATCAAGATTTATTGATGTTTGCATTTGATATCTGCTACTGATGTTTCACTTCTGTACTCTTAGTGGATGTTAGAGCAAGGAGAGATAAACCATTGTTGCTTGAAGCTTATGAGTAGGACTAGTCATAAATGGTACTTTTATCTCTTGACCATTTCTGCTTATATGTTAAAGTGATAAACAATTTTTAGTTGTTTATGTATTATTGCATGAATGCTTGAGTTATCATTTGGCACTTTTGTACGGTGATAGCTATTTATTTATGCCTAATGTATGAATAACTCATTATGCGATATGCTTTTCACAACTGTTTCGTCTAACTTTTTATGCGAAGTGGTTTATCTCGATTGATTTCCTTTCTTATAATCGCTGAATGATCTTTATTACCAGTTGTTATTTGAAATCTCTTTAGATCGCATAATAGAAGAATTACATCCCGGGTTAGTATAGATTTAGATGTGCTATTTATTAGATTACAATAGTATAAAATTAGATTAAAGTTTGAATTAGAATATCTTAGATAGGAACTGTTAGATCAGCAACATCAAATTCTACACACACGCACTCATAGATTGGGAAACTGGTCCCATTATCCCCAGTCGGACCCGCTATACCAAACGGATAAGGAGCTGCCAACCAAGGTCCGGACCGGGCAGGTATCCCCCTTGTTGTCGACCCGATTTTCGGGGCTTCAACACCACACAACATAGCTTCCCAAATTATTAAAGAGCACTTGAATTTTTTGAGGTTGGTGAGGCCTAATATTTTATATTTCAACTCTTTTTGAATGCTCATTAGCTAGTTGACAAATATTATTATTGCAACTAATTCATCCATCAAGAACATGTTCAAGATACCATGCAAAGAATCTTCTTTGAAGTCTTAGGTTATGCATTATAAATTATCACTAAAGAGATAGAAATATCCACTCTAAATGATCTATACATTTGTTTCAACTTCTTGATTTCACTATTAGGTTGAATTTAAACGATAAACAAAGAGAAATGTTATGCAAGCTACAATAGTTTGTAGGATATAGAATGAGAAAAGATATATTTTCGACAACAATCTACATAAACCCTTCACTTGAATGAGATAATCCTTCAAGATGGTTCGAACTCCATGTGACTAATTGTAATAGTAAAACATTTTCAAACATAATAAATCATGGTCAAAGATGGCCAACAAATTCAACCATGCTTAAACATGGTTTGACATGGTTTTGCACTTTAAACATTTTTAGGTGCATTGTCTTTTTAGCCTCGCTTATTGTAACACTCCTCAAATAACATAAATACATTATGTGTCACATCCTTCACTAAATCTTTGAGATATTAGATCACACCATTCTCCAAATCTTGGCAATACACTATTTGTTACAAAGTAGAAAAAATTAGGTGTGAAACACTCTATAGGAGGAAATTTTGTTATAGCATGAAAATGCTATTTTATATGATGTAATATGTTGTTGAGAAGTTTTTTTCCTTTTTTTGGCAGGAAAAAATATTTGATTACAATATATCACATGAGATAAAACTTTTGGATGATTTGAAACAATACTTTTTTGGAAACAATTTGGAGAAAATTTACAAGCATTCATTTTCCATGAGAAAGGCAGATATGTAGTGATACACTATGCCACCTTTGAGAAAGTTATGTTAGGATGTAACATGTCGTGATAGAAACTGAATAAAGTTTGATACATTGCATTGTGACAAAGATATTTTCAGTGTGATACATTCGATCATGGTAAAACCTCTTCCATGCAAAACATCACATTATGACAAAAAAATTACTACAATACATCACATATGAACCAAAAAAAAAAAATTGTGTATGTGTTGTATCACATGAAAGTGAAAATCATGACATTGCATAAAAGCTACAATTGTGACAATAATATTTTGGGATATGCATTATTTCACAAGAAACATTTTTTAGTGCAATATATTGCACAAGAGAAATTTAAACTTTTGGGTGACACAAAATAGGATTTTTGGGGGGGAAATATTGGGAAATTTTTTTTGTCTTCCTTTGTCGTGATCAAGACAAGTTTACAACAATGTGATGTGTCGTATGAGAGAAAATTTTTGAGGATGTGACATTTCATGACAAAAAACAAATGAGGTGTGATACATCACATCAATAGAAAGACCTTTACATCACATTATGAAATAAGCATTTTTCCTGTAATATGGCATATCATGATAAAAAATATTCTCCATGAAATGTAACACATGAAAATAAAAGGCATTGCAACACAAAATAAAAAACAATATCACACAAAAAGTTTAAATCGTTGTGGTACATGGAAAACAAAATTTTGAACACGATTTAAGAAAAATTCTAAAGGGTAAAATTTGTGTTATCACAAAGGAATTATCATTCAAAAGAAAAACAAACTTTGAAAGCTAAATGCTATGCAAGAAATCACTAAAACAAAGATGAAAAAAACCACTTTCCAAACTTAAAGAAAATGTGGTATATAAAAAATTTACACAAACTTGAAATTTCTCATTGTCCCATACTCTTGTATCTCCATTTGTAATAACTTGAAGGTGCAAAAAGTACATCATTATAAGGTGGAGAGGAGAAAATGTTATATTTTATAATTCTATTGAAGATTGGAACAATGTGAAATGAAGTATTTGAAAACTTGCTAAGGCATATGAAATATTGGTGGGACAATATCCAATTTAATTTGTTTGGTAAGCATTTGTTGAATAAATGTAGTTGAGGACTGCTAAAGTTAGAAAAATGAAAAATAAATTGTAAAATAAAAAAGAAATAATGAATATGAGAAATCAAGTTTTATCTAGATATGGAAAGATATTAAAATATGAGAAAAGCAACATTTGTAGATATATCACATAGTAAAAAAACATCTCATTTTAGTGTTACATCATATCACAATAAGTTTTAGTTCTTTACGATACATTGCATAGCACCAAACATTGTTTTCATTAGATACTTGTCATAGAAAAATGTAAAAGAGTTGTGGTGCACATCAAACTAAATATTTTCTTAATTGTGATATACATATATTTGAAATGTGCATAAACATTTTAACATAATGACACACCTTTAATACTTTCAAAAATAATTACTCATAATTAATATATAATATGTAAAAAAATTTAACTGTCCCAATGGGGTTTTAATGCAGCCTTGAAGGGAACACAAAATGATAAGACAAGGCCCCTTGCTGCCCCACCCCCCTCACCTACCATAACACCAAGGTGAATTAATGAGCCCTCACCTCCCAAGGAGGGTGGCAGAATCTCTCAAGCGCGTCATTACATTAAGATCAATTATGTGGGTTAAATGCTATGTAATGTTTATTCTTCTCATCAACCTGATTTCTTTTATCTTGCTCCTTTGTCACCTTCTCCTATTACCTTCTTCATTGGTCATGACCTTAGACCATTATGAAGTGGCCTGAGTGTGGGGGTCCTTAGTGGAGGAGGAAATTCATTAGGAAAGGCAAGAAAATTTGGACTCTAATGTAATGATAGGTATCGCTCCCTAGATTCCTAACATGGGAAACTCACGAGGAATGCATAATCACCACCTTCACATATTGGGACTCTAATGGCATGTTAAATTGTTTTTCGACAAGGTAGTGGTTGAAAAATGTAGACTTAGGTGAATCTCAGACACATATTGGATGAGCTCAAGGAACTCATGCTGGACATGGAAGAAAGTTTGGCTAGGGTAGAGATGGGGTCAACTCCCATCTCTCCAATTCCTTTGCCATGTAAATTTGAGGAACAACGCATCAATCTAGCCACCTTTGTGTCCTCATGAAGCTCATGTTTCCTGTTAATCATGCTTTTTAATTTTTGGACTTCTATGTTTGTCACTTAGGGATGTTTACACCATGTCTTAGAGGTTAATTTGTGTTTTATTAACCTGTTCTCTCAAACTTTCCAAAATTCTAAAGCCACTCCTTTTGATTTTTGTTGTCGGTTTCCCCAATTGTGGGGCAGCAAATGCACAATAAACTCTCAAGTCTCATGTTGTAATTTGTGGTTTAGTTATGTTGTCTTAGACTCAAGACTCTTATTTCTTTGTTTTGTCTCTTGAGTGGCAGGATGGAGACATAGAGTTAAGCAAATAGGCTATAATTATTTATAACATCCACCGCCCATCGTCGGACAACATCACACACACTAAAACCCAACAATCACATTTTTTAGAACAACCCATTTGCTTTTATACAAGTTTATCATGCCTCAACCCACTATTGGTTTCTTAATAGAAAAATTAGCTCATGATTGGCCCAAATGCAATTGTCAACTGGGTATAACTATACCCAACAACCCTCAGTGCCCCAAAATCGTACCAAATTCCCTTTTTAATTTATGGTTTCTGTAATGTCATGGATTGTGCATGTTCATGGCATTAACCCTTAAATTATCAAATGTGTGGATAAGTGCACAAATTAATGAAATACTCGACATTATATGCTCACACAGTAAATCAAGAGTTATATACACAAATTCAATTCATGCACAACGAAATAAAATAAATAAACATGGGACCCAAACAAGGTATTGCGAAAAATAACATATAAATAGAATAAACACACAAAAATACTTATCTGAAAATGTCAAATGGCTACATACCTTCCATGTTCCACCTAGCCATAGACCACGCGGTTCATAAAATCTCAACTATGGGTCACTCCCAAGGTGAGGCCTCAATTCCACAGGCAACAATCTATACAATAAATATCAAACATCAACATCGGCTAAGGTACCAACCCCAAGAGCCTCAGCCTCCAACCACAAGCTCACGCTCCCTTGCCATGCACCGAAGTGGAGCATCCCTTCTTCACACCCAGTAGTCCCTCAAAAATGCCCACATTCCATGGCGCCTTACGGCTAGCCAGGGATAGTCTCATCCATGTAGCTTCCTGTTGAAGAAAGTGTAACTAGGTTCGATATTTACAAATGTAATTTTGATCTTTGTACTAGTCAAGAAAAAGAAATATTATTTTTGTAAATTATAAGAATGAGTTTCTTACTCACTCTATAGGTCTAGGAAAGTCAAAGAGTCAAAGACATGGGTAAAGAGCTCTTCTTGAGCATATATGTAATGTATATGAGTTAACCTAGTGTCTAGATCAACCCTCCAAGACAAGCACAATCCTCTTGAAGAAGGCAACAACCAAAATGATAAAGATAGCAGTGATGTCGACCTCAAATTGAATTAATTAAACTAATGAAAGTCATGTCGGCACAATAAAAGGAAAAAACACTTCACATTGTCACGTCGGCCCAAATACAAAGACATAACTACTATATATACACAGTTAAGGTCACCAGAGAAAAGAAAGATTTCAGATTCTTCTCTGAACTTCGGATGGGTGCGGGAGGTACAAGAATCTGGAATCAAGGCAGCAGAATAGTGTCTCAAATCTTTGGAACTTTGGGTAAGTACAGGACCTCAGATCCTCTCGGATGGGTGCATGAATTTGAACCTCGCATTATAGGAGGGCACATCTTGGATACCCCTACTATTTCAGGTATAATTTCAATAAGCATATTACAGTCTTCTCCTCCTTGGGGGTGACAATCTAGGGTGCAAGGAAAAACCATAGCCACAATCTCGTTATACATGTAATCACATATACCTTAGTGTTGGTCACTGTCTCGGTATGTTTGTTATGAAGAAGATGAAGATGATACACTAATCACTGTCTTTCCATAATAGTAATCCCACAACAATGTTCTCTCAACATATTGTACACAGTTATGACCTCGGCATAATGATCTCAGTGAAGACAAGGGCATGATGAATACCTCAGTGCATCGATGAAGACATGGTGATGATAACAAAGAAGAATGCATAAATGATCTAGGTGAAGGAATAGCAATGGTGCAACAATAATGACCTCAGTGATGCAGTAAGTGATGACCTCAATGGTGCATCAATGATGATGATCTCAACAGTGACAAAGAAGAGGATTAGTGTCTTGGTCTTGGAGTGGCATAACATGTCAAGGGTCATGGTCTTGGTATTCGTCAATTGGAATCTCTATAAGAAGAATTTTGTGCGGGTTTTCCTCTCCAAGAGGGAGAGGTTTTGGCCCTGGCAGAAATCCAAACATCTTGTGTTCTTGTCACTTTGTTTTGGCATCTATTTGGTGAACTAACGAAGACACACTCTAATAATAACAAGTGAAGACTATGTTAAGAAAAAAAGTTTAAACACCTCACAAATAGTTATCAAGTCTACAAGAATCCTATTATTTCTAATTTCCCTAGATTATTCAACATGGTATCAGAGCTATGGTTACAATCTAAGTCGAAGGAAGGGCAGAAAAGAGACATTTCAAGGATCAAGTTTCTAGCAGGATATCAAAGCAAGTTGAAGGATATCAAGATTTGCATTGAAGAAACAAACCCTGATCTTGATAAAACCCTAGCAATCAACAACAAAAGTCCACACTAGCAAGGGTTTTTGTCTATGTAATCAAGGAGACAGTCTACAACAGCAATCCTGATCTACACTACAAAATAAGGAAAATCATATTGAAGGAGAAAAAGCATTGTCATCATCTTCAAGGTTATAAAATCTAGCATCATTTCCTCTCCCCAGAAGAAAATCATCGAAGGAAAGCAACAGAGCATCCTCATCAAAAGGAGAAACATTTTCCATTGAAGAAATGCTTTCCATCAAAGAGAAGATCATCCAATAGGAAAACTCCAATACATCTTCTCCAACAAGCATCAAAGTTGTAACACCCTCTGGGGTAAATGTGCATATAACCAACATAATAGGAACATAAATACAATAAACATATCAACCATCAAAATCCATATATACATCAGTACATTTGCACATGAAAATAAAGGGAATGAATTTTTCATTAATAAATGCAATGAACCAATCAGTGATGGGACTACCACATTCCACCCGACCATAGATTGGATGAGCCAAGTCTCTCTTCAACCAATCACCCTTGTTGCATATTCCAAGCATGAATGTGGGACTCATTTAACACATCAAAAACACCAATTAATGTGGATGCCACCAGAGTTCTCCGCCTACACCGTGAGGAGTTTGAGTGCCTCCTAGTCTCTCAGGATTTATCGTGCATCCACAGTCTAATCCAAGGATCACTAGGCCCTACACCGATACATACTTTCTAGGCTTTACCATGCATTCCATCCCAGAATCACTGGGCCCAACAGAGAGAAAATACACCTCTTGGCTTTACCATATATCCCACCATTCACCGACAAGGATTCCTAGGCCCACTGAGGCAGACAATCTGGCTTTACCACAACCCACAATCTGGTTCAAGCGTTACTAGGCCAATGGCTTCGTGCATCCTCAATCTGATTTAGGGACCACTACCACCATGTGTTTGTCAATTCAGAGATCCACCCCACTCAGCTTCAAATCCAATCCATCCATCCCCCACAAATCGCATGAGAGAACCCATCTCATCAAAGCTATCAGGAAATGACAAGGTTAGGCTGAAAATACTGTCACATATGGAAAGATCCATGCCATGGTAGAAAATAAACACATGCAATCCCATGCATGCCAAATCTAGCAAGGAAAATACACATGCAAGTTGATACCTGCAATGAAGCCTGTTGTAGCTGCTTGATCCTACCTTTCCCTGCTTGATATTTGCTTCCTCTTGCCTTCTTTGCCTTTCTTTCTCCAATGCTAAAGTGCTCCAATAAAGCTCTAAGTGTCCAAGAGTATGAGAGAGAGAGAGAGAATAGTGAGAAAGATCCAAAGCTAAACTGAAAAAAGGTTACCAACTGATCCTCATAATCCTTTTTATGAATGAGGCTTCTATTTTCTTCATTTTCCATTATTTTCCTTCATTTTCCTCCTCACATGAAACCTGTGACCTTTCACCTCCTTTTTCTCCTAATTTCCATTATTTTCATAAATAAATGTGCCAAAATGTCTTTTAATGCCTTAGCCATTTCCTTTGCCAATTTCCTTAGCCATAAATAATCAAATGAACACCCCCTAGGATGTCTTGCCAAACATTCATCTTGGAATAAGTGTCCCAGTAATTTGTGGTTATTGTTTTTAACATTTATTACATGGAATATTCACCAGGGATATTACATAACCCTCCCCCTTAGGGGACACTATCCTCGGTGTTCAATCACACATATACCTCAGCAACCTACTGAAAGAAGACATATTGCTCATGGAGCTTCATAACATAGCTTGACGCAGTATTTACAATGAAAGATCTACTAAGAGGAAAACACCATGATAACATGACAACTACTGCATAGTGGAGCTTTATAACACAACTCATTACGATATTTACAATGATCATCCTGCTCAAGAAAAACTCATATGTCATCATAACATCATGATAACATAACCACATGATAGCGTAATAACATAACACTCGTACCGCATAGTGGAGCTTTATAACACAACTCGTTACGATATTTACATCCATACACGGTTGTACATATAACAACATCATCAAAATATATATACCAAAACATATGCCAAATCATATACTAGACATATATCAAACATACACTAACATGATATAGCATATATCAAACATCATAAGGCATATATCAAAACATCATATAGCATGTATCAACCAACATAAAGCATATATCGATCACCATAAAGCATATACTAAACAACATAAAGAAAATACTAAACCACCATAAAGCAACCACCAAACCACCATATCAAGTTGCTTTGCCTCAACTTGCAAACAAGGAAGGATACATGGCCCGCATCTGATATTCCATCTCCCATGTAGCTTCATCAGGCCCAAAGTGCTTCCATTGCACTTTAACTTGCTCTATTGCTCAGTTCCGAAGCATGAGCACCTTTTTCTACAATATACAATGAGGCTCCGGCTGGAATTCTCCATTTGGTTCCACCTGCAATACAAACTAGTCAATCACATGATCAACATCCTTAACATACTTCTTAAGCAAAGATACATGGAAAAAATCGTGGAATTTCACTATCGGAGGCAGTGCAAGTCGATAGGCTACTGGCCCAATCCACTCAATGATACTGAAGGGTCCACAAAACCGTGGTGCCAGCTTGGCACATGAGCCAATTTGCAAGGAGCTCTTCTTCGGTTTGATGCGCAAGTACACCTGTTCCCCAACTTGGAACTCCTTGAACAACCTGTTCCTATCTGCATAACTCTTCTTCCTATCCTGTGCTGCCTTAATATTTTTCTTGATCACCTACATCTTTTGTTCCATGTCTACTAACATATATGGTCCAAACAATACTCTACTAACCGGATCACTCTAGCTAATGGGAGTGTTACAACTCCACCCAGACAACACCTCGAAGGGAATCATCCTTAGTGACTCCTGATAACCATTTTTGTATGTAAACTCGACCAAAGGGAGACACTCTTCCCACTTCCTCGTAGACTTCACTGGGACAAAGTATGCAACCTTTGTTAACCTATCCACAATGACCATGATGGAATCATGCTGCTTCACTGTCTTCGGCAACCCTGTGATGAAATCCATGGAAATGACCTCCCATTTCCATTCGGGAATAGCGATTGACTGTAGCAGTCCACCTAGATGTTTGCACTCTTCTTTCACTTGTTGATAGTCGAAACATCTCACCACAAACTCTGCTACATCACTCTTCAGATTCATCCAATAGTAATATCTCTTCACCGCTATGAGTGTCTTCTGATAACCTAGGTGACCTGAATAAGGTTTCACATGAAATTCCCTCAATATTACCTTCTTGAGTTCACTACTATCTGGTACATATATCTTGTCTCAAAACCTAACCAATCCCTATGTTGTAAGACAATAGTCCATGCCCTATGCACCTACACCTGTACCTGTACATGTACTATCACCCTGCTGCAACCTATGCACAATCTCCATATACCTTACATCTTGTTGTCTTTCCTGCAAGATCTTATCCTGTAAGTTTGTCCCATAGGAGCTCATAGCTTCCAAGTGATGTACTTGTACGCGTCTGCTGAGAGCATCTGCGA
This sequence comes from Pinus tabuliformis, assembly GCA_031772625.1. Classification (NCBI taxonomy): domain Eukaryota; kingdom Viridiplantae; phylum Streptophyta; class Pinopsida; order Pinales; family Pinaceae; genus Pinus; species Pinus tabuliformis. Next base: position 609,313,744 of record CM062812.1, read on the forward strand.
CCCTGTTCTCTCTACCCTTGATGTACTTGATCTCAAAGTCAAACTCACTAATCGTGGCCAACCATCTAACCTACCTGGCATTCAAATTCGATTGGTCAAACAAATACCTCAGCCCAATGTGGTCACTCATGAGCAAAAACCGCCTGCCAAGAAGATAGTGTCTCCACATCTTCAGTGCATGTATAATCACCACTAACTCAAGGTCATGCGTCAGGTAGTTCTGCTCATGCTTGCTGAGTTTCCAGGACTCATAGCATACCACCTGTCCATCCTGCATAAGGACTCCACGAAGTTCTCTCTTGCAAGCATCTATACACACTATGAATTCTTTGTCTAGATCTGCAATCTGTAGCACTGGTGCATGTGTCAGTAACTCCTTAAGCTTCTCAAAGCTAGTCTCACACTTTATGGTCCATTCGAATTTCTTACCTTTCCTCTGCAATGATGTGATAGGATAAGCAATATGTGAGAAGTTCCTTATGAACCTCCTATAATAGCCTGCCAGACCCATGAAAGATCTCACCTCATCCACATTCTTAGGAGCTACCCATTCCATGATGGCCCTTATCTTCTCTGGATCTACTACAATACCTTTCTTGGAGACAACATGTCCCAAGTAGTGTACCTTAGTCTAAAAGAAACTACAATTGCTAAGCTTAGCATACAACTGATTCTCTCCCAACAACCTCAATATTGCTGCTAAATTCTCGACATCCTCCTCCTCATTTTTAGAATATACTAGTATATCATCAATGAACACAATAACAAACCTATCCAAATATGGACGCAACACACTATTCATCAGAGACACAAATGTAGCTGGAGCATTAGTTAAGCCAAATGGAACAACAACAAACTCATAATTCCTATTCCTGGTCCTAAACATATTCTTGTATATGTCCTCCTATTTGATGTGTACCTGATGGTATCCGGATCTCAGATCAATCTTCGATAACACTGCTGCTCCGTTCAGCTGATCAAACAAGTCATCAATCCTCGGCAAAGGGTATCTATTCTTGATAGTCACTTTGTTCAAATAACTGTAGTCAATACATAATCTAATGGTACCATATTTCTTTCTCATAAATAAGAATGGTGCACCCCAAGGTGATACACTTGGCCTAATGTATCACTTGTCCAACATCTCCTTCAACTGCAAATTTAACTCAACTAACTTAGGTGTGCTCATCCTGTAAGGTGCTTTCGATGTTGGAGCTGACTCTGGAACTAACTCAATTGAAAATTCTACCTCCCTGTGAGATGGAAACTTTGTAATGTCCTTAGGAAATACATCCTTGAACTACTGCAACATTGAGTACATGTTCAATAGATTTGCATCCTCAACCTCCTTACCCTTATCACTAGAAATGTGTGTTGCAAATAGCTTGCACCCTTTCCTACGACTACGCTTTGATTTCATAGCTGTCACCATCCTAACTAATGTGGCTTTCTTCTTACCTTGCAAGACTCTTGGTTCCCCATTGTCATCAACACACTCAATAGCTTTGTCATAACAATCAACCTTGGTTCTATGAAGATACAACCAATCCATGCCCAATAACATAATGTATGAACCCAATGGTAATACATTGCTACTGTAGGCATACCATTCAAATAAAATGCGCAAGATCTTACCAAATGATGAACTCACTTCTTCGTACCTATAGATAACTGCACTAACCAAGACTCTGCATGTGACTCCTTATTCAAACCACACTTATCCACCAAGTTAGGAATAACATAGCTATAATTAGATCTAGGGTCAATCAAAATAGAAATAACTTAATCACGAAGCTTACCATCCATATCAATGATAGATTACTGGTGTTTTGCTTTCCCATTGTCCACTGCTGCATGGATACATGGAATACTTTGGCCAACATCCCTAACAGTCTGCACCTCCTATGAACTGTATATATTAGACCTTCCACCCTGATGTTGTGCACAATCTCTCCTAAGGTGTTCTTCACCACATGTCAAACACTCCAACTGACTAGTGCCCTCACCTCCATGTTGCTTCTGCTACTGCTATGGCCCATATCCCTGTCTAGCTGCATTAAATCTATTTTTCGGTGCCACATTTTCTTTCCCATCTTCATGTTGAGGCCTTGTCCTCTTAGGCTGCCATTTACCTCTACCTTTGTCTTTTCCTTTCCATCCATGCTGAGATTCATTCTTACGCTTTGATTGCTCATAGAAATGCTTCAATTTCCTAATGACTTCCTCAAGTGACCGAGGCTCATCATACTCAATTTGATCTCTAAATGCTAATGGAAAACCACTGAAAAATATCTAAACCTTATCCTTCTCATCAGTAAGATATGGTACATACCTCAATAACTCAAGAAACTTGGTCGTATACTCTTCGTCTGTCATTGACCCCATCTTTAACTCATAGAACTATTTAGCCTTGTTGTCGTAGTACCTTTCTGACAAGTACTTCTTCCTAAAAAGCCTCTTGAATTCCCGCCAACTCAAGTCATTTGTCCTGATGTCTCTAACCCACTTAACATCTTCCCACCAGATGTCTGCTTTACCTTTCAAGCTAAAGATAGCTATCTGAGCCTTCATGTTATCTATGTACTCATGAAACTCAAAGAATTTGTTCATGCCAAGTATCCAAGCCTCTGAATCCTCTGCTTCTTCACATCTCTATCAAAAGTGGGTGGTTTTTCTTTCTTGATTTCATCTGGAAAATACCCCCTATAATTCCTCCTGTAAGGATGTGTTGAAGCCCTGAAAATCGGGTCTACAACAAGGGGGATACCCACCCGGTCCGGACCTTGGTTAGCAGCTCCTTTTCCATTTGGTATAGTGGGTCCGACTGGGGATATGGGACCAGTTTCCCAATCTATGTGTGTGTGTGTTGAGAATTGATATTTCCTTCCTAATGATTCCTAAGTAAGATACTTTTATTCTAAATCTAATCTAACAACATGAAATTGTATTCTAATGAACAGAAATATCTAATTCTAAAACTAACTCGGGATGTAATATTTTTGTTATGCGATCTAAAAATAATTTCAAATGGCAATTGGTAATAAAGATCATTCAACTGCTATGAGAAAAGAATTCAATAAAGATAAACCATTTCTTATAAAAAGTTAGATGAAACAATTGTGAAAAACATATCACATAATAAGTTACCCATATATTAAAGCATAAATAAATAGCTATCACCGTACAGAAGTGCCAAATGATAACTCAAGCATTCATATATAAATAACTGAACATGAATATCACCTTAACACATAAGCAGAAATAGTTAAGAGATAAAAGTACCATTTATAACTAGTTTTACTCATGAGCTTCAGCAATAATGATCTATCTCTTCTTCATCCAACATCTACTAAGAGTACAAAAGTGCAACATCAGTTGTAGATATTAAACGCAGATATCAATAAATCCTGTTCCTTTCATTCATCAAAACCTCCTCAGTGGGTGCACAAGTGCATGTTCTGAGGACAAGTTTTTGACAAATTTTAGGACCTTCTCTAAATGCATGAGAAGGGTTTAAATACTACTAGCTAAATCTAAAAATAATTTATTACAAAAATGTAGGATGCGGTTCAAATGACCGTCCTCATTTCAGGCAAAAATAAAGCAAAATTAAAACTAAAATTGACAACTAACTATCTATGTATCTGTTCCTTGTAGTCGCAAGTGTTCAACATTTGCTTGAGGAGAGTTGGCTGGCCGACTTCCGACTTTAGCTGTCCTGCGAAAACGGAATCGGCAAGAGCTAGCACCATCTTCTCGGCAGAGTTAATGATGGTTTTGAGAGTCATGCACTGGCTGTTGGCATTATGACACAGGTTTGGCACTATGGCACAAGTGTTTTCCTTGATGGCAACTCACTCAGATGGTAGATCGCAGTTCAAGCTCTCAGAATGGAAGAAAAATACATATACGCAGGTTCCTCTTAACCATATCACGTATACATGCGGGATTGCTGATCAAAAGTTGCGTATGAAAATGCACACACTTTTATGCACGGAAAAGCACGTACATGTGGGAAAGCTTATTTTTGGGTCCGTGGTATTTGGACCTATGGTTTTGGACCTTGGTATTTCATTCGATGTATTGAACCTAGGTATTGGGTCCCTAGTATTGGTTCTCAATGGTTTTGGACCATGGTTGGAGTAAGGCCTAAGACTAGAAAAAGGGAAGGAGATCATTTGGAAAAAGTATTGACTCAAGCATTGAATATCTTATGTTGAGCAAGATCAAGAATACTGGTCATTGGGTTATGGTGCATCGTTAGATTTGAATTAAGGAGGAATCTGAGTGCAAGGAGAAGGATAAGTTCTATTGATGGGTCAAGATCTTAAGGCTTGAAGAGAAGTATCTTTGTGTAATTTTGATCTATTATATTTGGCGCATGACTTGATCTATAAATATGATAATCTGGGTATAACTGATGTCTGAATAAGTGAAAAGGGTGAATTATCTTTTATAGATCTGTACGCAGGTTCGACACAGCAGAGGCGCGTATACACGCTGGTTCACTAACTCAAAACAACGTATACGCTGGTTGGCCTTGATGCAGAAGCGTATGCACGCAGGTTCTACATATTGAAGTAGTGTACGTCTCATGAAATATGCTTTAGTTGCTTCTGTTTATTGCTGCAGTATTCTGGGTTCAGGATTGGTGTCTGGTTACTGTTATTGTATTCTAGTTACAACATTTAGAGAAGTGATTGTTTGATTCAGTTGTGGTTTGTACAAAGAAGATTGGTTGATGCAGATATACTTGATGTTTGATTGATGTTATTCATGGATCCAGTCTGAAAATTTATGAAACGTGGTCCCTGGAAGGAAAGAGAAGGTTGTAGCCTTTTGTAGGTCAACACCTACGTACTAGTACCTCAGCTAGTACAAGAGCTAAGGGGGTTGTAGCTCCCTTCCAGGAGAAGATGGAGAATGAGAGAAGGTTGTAGTCTTCTGCAGTTAGAAGCCTGTGTACTGGTATAAGACTGCACCAGTACAGATCCATTGTAAAAAGAAGTTTCTAATTGAAAGAAGATAGAGACCAATTGCAGCAGGTGGTTTTCACCCACATTGGGTTTCCACCTTATATCTTGTGTTCTTGTGTGCAACTATCTGATCTGTTGTACTGTTCCTGGTTATTGTTTATATGGTTCTGACACATAGATTAATGTTCAACATCAGAATAAATTAAATTACAAGTCTGCAAGTTATATGTGAATTTCCTTAACTGTAGTTGCATATATACGTTGTTTTCACTAACTGAAATAACATATGAAAATATGATTGTGAAATGAAAAATAATTGACCTGATAATACTGATTCACCCCCCCTCTCAGTATTATTTCCAACAATGGCTGTGTGGTTTTACCAAGTACGTCCAGTAAGAATCCCAATTCAACTTGGTTAACCTTTTGATGGACTTTGCTTTTTCTTGAGCTTTCTATCTCCAACTTGTCTGTAGATGTTGTACATTTGGTAGATATTTACATACCACTTGAGGATATCCTTGATAAATACCACTAGTTTTTGAGTTCAAGTTTTGCCTTTTTCTTTTAGCACTTTTTCCTACAAATTTCCGGGTTTACATGCGACTGAGTGATTAGAGGCTTTCCTTCTCAAGGGGTTTTTCCTGGCGATGCACGATTAGCGCTAGGCGCTAATCGTGCATCGGAAACTGCCTTCGTTCCTTGATCTGGGCTTCCCTGGTGCTATTTTCACCTCTTACGCGTTTTTTTTTAGAGGATATAAACCTTTAATTTTGTGGAAAGAATGACTTCGCAAGTTCTTGGCTATGAGCCTTAAATTTTCTGTTTGTGATATTAGCACTATCCAGTACCCATTTGACCATGTCTGTATATGGAAGAATTTTGGGCCTCGCTGCTATTCGGTACAAGAACAAACATGATAGTTCTGTAATAGATGCCTCAGAAGACTCGTGTGAGCCAACAGTAGCTGTAACCTCCATTATTTTGGGGTTTTCTTCCTCAAGTAGACTGTACACGCCTTCCCAAGTAGTAATACCGGCATCTTTGTTACAGGTGGTGTCTGTGTATAAGGGCATCATTTCTTTATCTTCAGAACTCGGAGCTTTACCCTTCTTTCCCATAATGTTCTGAACACTGCTATGTATACTTCTCTGCTCTTTGCTCCTGTAGTTTACAAATGAGGCAAGAGTAATGATAAGAAAAAGGTGACGGGAAAGCTTTAAATGTCGAAAACATATAAAATATACCACCTTACGTGAAATGGCTCTTCGATCAGATCAAAACAATATTTCATTAATGATTGCCAACTAACTCATTAATTAACATTAACGCGCATAACTGGGCATTAGTTTATGGAAAAAGCTTTTTCGAACAATGAGCCCTGAAGATCTGCGATAAGGTGATTTTGCGATTTGCTTCACAATATCGCAGATCGCAATATCGCATATTGCAATATCGCTTATCCGTTGCATGTGACAATTATCCGTTCAATGTGTTTTCTGCGAAATGTGATTTGCGAGATGCGCCATCGCATATCGATAGTTTGAGGCATTTTAGTTTTAAGTGATATTTGAGGCATGCGATGCGATGAGTGTCTTCTAGTGCGTGATTTCGCATCGCGATTTCGCTGTCTTAGGATTCCGCTTGCAGGAAGGCATCCATTATCTTTTTGTGATGCGACGCTTTTTATTAAGGGAACGATTTTATTTGAACTTATCATAAAACTCAAGTCTTTTTAAAATTTTCGGGTATTCTCCTAAGTTTATGATAGTAGGTTTTATTCAAAAATGAAATACAAGCACTAATTTATTTTTCAAATTTTTTTGAATAAGGGTCCCCACTTATTTAGTATTAGTAATAAAAATAAATAAGAAGGGGGGTTCTTGCTGGCCACAACAGGATGATAACGGCAATGATCATGATATTTATCAGAACCAGAACTAGAATAATACATGTACTCATCACCCCTCCTTTCCAGAGTTTCCAACAACCTGCCATCTCTCACTGTGTTAGGTCTATCTGACCTGTGTCTATTAGGATATCTACTACCATATGCTCCATTAGTTCCATCCTCATGTGCATGGCTGATCCAAAGCGGCCCTTGTCACTGCAAGTCTGAAAAACTCTGAAGAAGTATTGCATTAACCTTCGCTTGCTTCTCTTGTGCCTGTATGATCCGGTCATTATCTGCCTTACAACTCCTTATCTCTTCCTTCAAGCTCCTTAGTGTATCATCCAAATCAGAAGTATGCCCCACACCACACTGCCATCTGATGCATAGGGAGATTCTACGTAGTCTACCACCTTGCTAGCCATTTAATCTCTTTCTTCCTGCAATGCATAATATGTCAGATAAACCAAATGATAATAAATCAACGCACCTTAGTATAGATCAGGGAGGATACTTGTCTGCAATATTACCAAATCAGTGTGATACATGTATAACATAATCATAATAACATATCGACATATGCAAGTAACTGTATCAACTCATAAACATCACTCTAACTAGGGTCTAGTCACCAATGCAAGGCCATATCAACAATGCATGCAATGACCTCATGCATGGTAACACCATTGCTCCATCGTAGCATTGCCACATGAAACCAACAATATGGATAAGCATTGCCAAACCAAGTACCAATACGCATAATCACATGTAGTCGAACATAATCGATCAGTTCTTGTAATCAACCTACAAGATTGATGCATGTAATCAAAATATTAAAAAATGTAACCTAACATAGAAGGATGTAAGTAGGTATCATGAAATCAACATGTAAGCGACACATAATCCATACACAGTTATTCACATGTTCCGAAAATCAAGACATCGTGTCTATTAATTTGAAATCAGCTTTCACCAATACTAAAAACCATGTCATAGTTGGCAATCAACTCATTATCATAGTCATAATACTAAAACTAGCACCCACTTGCATGCAAGTGCATATAAGTTGTCTCAACACATATTGTGTTAGTACAATCATATTAAAACAAGAGCATTCCTTCATACAATTTTATAGGCACAAACACATATCGCACACTTAATCAAGCATTCAAACATCCTATAAGCATACCCCCTTACTATCCATGGTCCAAACTAAGGTAGAATGAGGAAGCTACTATAATGGCTCGATATCCAATGTCCAATTATGGAAATGGGATCTCCAAAGATCTACTAAATTTTAACCACAGTTGGAAATAAATTGATTTTTATTTCTCATACATTTTGTATGAGATTAAGTCAAAACATTGCACTTATTCCACTTGTAACATAATAACTAAAAACATGTCACTTTTCCATTTCCTTACATGCAACTTTTCAAATTCCTTGCATGAAACCTTTCAAATTCCCTACATGAAACTCTTCAAATTCTTTGCATGAAAATAGTCATAGATCAACTACATCCATATTATCATACTACTATACTATACCATCAAAACAATAATGTTTTCTTCAAACAATTACCATACTTTTACATTTTCTTAAAACAACTACTATACTATTACATTTGCATGTAAGCATTTCTTCAAACACTTTACATGCAAACTAATATAGAAAACTATTTGCATACAAGTAAGCATATATCAACGAAAACAATACTATTACACATCATACTCATTGGGGCATTTTATCAAATAGTTTATATGCAATTAATCATTGAACCATTTAAGCATTTTATCAAACACTTTGCATGCAAATAATATAGAGAATGATTCAATGCATATATCCTAAACTGTAGTAGTACAAGTTATGAAAACTGAAGCATATTATCAATGGTATTTTCCCTCACTATGGTTCAAGTTTCAAATTCTGAGATTTCATATATGAAAAGTTATAACAAAATACCAACATAATCCTATTTGGTGCACTATTCTAGGATTATCCATAAAGCTTGAATTCCACAGGCCATGTATCCTAAAATATAGCAAATAAATATTTGAAATTTTTATCACAATATCAGTGGGATTTATCCTCATTGTAAAAAAAAATTCAGCTCCTAAGAGTTCCTAGAAGAAACGTTATAATAAAAATGTCAGCGTGACCTGTTTGAGGTCTGATTTTAGGAGCATTCAGAAGGCTCGACTCCCTCTACTCATATCTCCTAAAATATTGCGACCCAATATCTAAAATTTCTACCACATAATACATGGTATGTCCCCTCAATGTGGAAATTTTTTTAGCTTCTGAAATCCTACAGAAGATGAGTTATTGCATAAAATTACAACATGACTTGTTTAAAGGTGCATTCAGGAAGGTCATCTTCCTTAGATCATAATTCCTAAAGTATTGTGAACCAATATCTGAAATTTTGACCACATTATCAGTGGGATTTACCTTCAATATGGACAATTTTTCAACTTCTAATATGCCACATAATAAAGTTATAACAGATATGAAATAAAGTTTTAAAATTTAAACCTTTGTTCTTCATTTCACCTAAGATAGAGCCCATCCAGTCCAAGTGTTTGAACCATGCTCTGATACCACTCTGTAACACACTTTGCAGTAAATGTGCATATAACCAACATAATAGGAACAGAAATACAATAAACATATCGGCCATCAAAATCCATATATACATCAGTACATTTGCACATGAAAATCAAGGGAATGAATTTTTCATTAGTAAATGCAATGAACCAAACGGTGATGGGACTACCATGTTCCACCTGACCATAGATTGGTTGAGCCAAGTCTCTCTTCATCCAATCAACCTCATGCCATATTCCAAGCATGAATGTGGGACTCATAGAACACATCAAAAACACCAATCAATGTGGATTCCACCAGAGTTCTTCGCCTCCACCGTGAGGAATTTGAGTGCCTCCTAGTCTCTCAGGCTTTAATGTGCATCCACAGTTTGATCCAGGGATCACTAGGCCCTACACTGAGACATAATCTCCAAGATTTATTGTGCATTCCATCCCAGAATCACTAGGCCCAATGGAGAGAAAATCCACCTCTTGGCTTTACTGTATATCCTGCCATTCATCGACAAGGATTCCTAGGCCCACCAAGGCACACAATCTGGCTTTACCGCAAACCATAGTCTGGTTTAGGCATTACTAGGCCAGTGGAGTCATGCATCCTCAGTCTGGTTTAGGGGCCACTACCACCATGCGTTTTTCAATTTGAAGATTCACCCCACTCAGCTTCGAATCCAATCCAGTCATCCCCCACAAACTGCATGAGAGAACCCATCTCACCAAAGCTATTAGGAAATGATAGGGCTAGGCTGAAAATATTGTCACACATGGCAAGACCCATGCCATGGTAGAAAAGAAACACATTCAATCTGATGCATGCCAAATCTAGCAAGGAAAATACACATGCAAGTGGCTACCTGCAATGAAATCTGTTGTAGCTACTTGATCCTGCCTTTCCCTACTTGATCTTTGCTTCCTCTTGCTTTCTTTGCCTTTCTTGCTCCAATGCCAAAGTGCTCCAAGAAAGCTCTAAGTGTCCAAGAGTATGAGAGAGAGGGAGAATAATGAGAGAGCTCCAAAGCTAAATTGAAAAAACGTTACCAACTAATCCTTAGAAGCCTTTTTATGAATGAGGCTTATATTTTCTTCATTTTCCATTATTTTCCTTCATTTTCCTCCTCACTTGCAACCTATGACCTTTCACCTCCTTTTTCTCCTAATTTCCATTATTTTCATAAATAAATGTGTGAAAATTCCTTTTAATGACTTAGCCATTGCCTTTGCCAATTTCCTTAGGCATAAACAATCAAATGAACACCCCCTAGGATGTCTTTCCCAACATTCATCTTGGAATAAGTGTCTCAGTCATTTGTGGTTATTGTTTTTAACATTTATTACATGGAATTTTCACCAGAGCTATTACAAAAGTGATCAAGTAGAAGAGTTCATCTTCACTTGTCAAGTAAGTATCTCTCATTTTTATAATCAAGTTTGGTTAATTGAATTCATGCTTGCAAGGAGATCTATGGGTTGGATAGGTCATCAAAAGTCCTTGCATGAAATTAGGAGGATTGTCATAATCCTCATAGATAAAAGAAGTCAATGAACATATCAAGAAAATTGAAACATCAACAGGACAACTTGGAGGCAGTTAAATAGTGTGACATGGCTCTTGTTACTTAGTAAGCTCAGTAAATTCGAGTTAGGGGCTTGGAGTTTAGTCATGCATGTGTTGATTTCTAAATTTTAGCAATCTAATTCAATTATTTTTAGTTGTATTTAGTACGCTGACCTCTAACTATTGATAGAGTCAGTGGAAGGTCAGTTGTGTAGTGGGACAACAATCAAACTCAAAGATATGCTAGTTAGTTGATCAAGCAACCCAAAATAGCTCATTCATGCATTGAATTCAAATTACTAAGCGGAAGTGGAGGAGACAAGGCCAGTGTAACAATAGTTGTATACTAGTTGAGTGTACAGTTGTTGCATGCAGTCAGGAGATCAATTCATTTGGAATTGCAAAAGGAAATAGGGACTTACATATTGATAAGGAGCTTGAATTTTCTCATATTTGAACAAGGAAATAGGAGGCCGGTGGAGAAGAAAATTGGCTAAGTGTTGGCTAGAGGCTCTCATTCAACATAGAGACCAATTATTCTTTTGCAGGTTGTGGTCAGACTTGAAGCAAGAAATTTTAATAGTTTATTTATTCAACTGATTAATACAAATAAGCTTGAGGGGTTTTTCCCAATTGGGTTCCCCTAGAAATCATTGTATACTTGCGGTTTTTCTTGTTGCATGTCTATGCATGTTGTTCTAAATTTTGATTTTGATTCTGCAAATTAGTAGAGTATAATTGTGTCTCTTGTTTTCAGTTCAAAATCTTGAGAAATTTCAATTTCTACAAATTAGACATGGAATCAGAGCCCTAAAATAAAATTAGAACAAGTATTTCAAACTTGTCCCTTTGGAATTTCGAGTTTGCAACTTCATTGCAACAATTTTTCTTCAAATTCGGGAGAATGTCCTTCAACGGACTGCGATTGGAGTATGCTCTGGAGTGTAGCTCGAATTTCATAGCCTGGAAGGATAAAATGGAAGCAATGCTTGATGATAATGCTATGTTAGAATATGTTAAAACTGACATTGAAAAACCTTGGTAGTCTAATGCACAACAATTAGCCCAATGGCAGAAGGATGTTGCAAAGGCCAGGGGAATTCTTCTGAAAGGTGTGAGAGACTATGTGGTCTCTAATATCCATGGAAAAGAAACATTATTTGCTATGTGGAAGACACTGGCTAAGCTATTTGGAAATAGATGTGACCATATAAAATTTTCTCTAAAAGGAAAACATCGAAACATTAGGATGCATGAAAATTAGATTATTCCACAATATCTCTCCAAATTTACACAAGTTTGCGATGAGCTTGGAGGGGTTGGGGTGAATGTTGCAAAAGATGACCTGGTGAGCCTAGCTCTTCTAGGCCTTCTAAAATCTTGGCACAACTACCAGGACTTGGTGAATGGAAGGGAAAAATTACCAAATTGGGGAAGGTTGTGGTCCGATTTGGTTCAAGAAGAGTTCAGGAGGAATACTCGAGATGAAACATCATCTAGAGAAGAGGATGAAGAAAAATTTTCCTTGGTTGGGAAGGGGAAGAAGGGAAAAGGGAAGAATATCTAAGGGAAACTTGAATCAACGAAGATAATGGCAAGAAGAAAGACTTGAGTAAGATAAAATGTTTCTATTGCCACAAATACGGGCACTATGCAACAAAATGTCCACACAAGAAGTCTACAAGAAGCCTTTAGGAGGAGCAAGAGGTGAAGCATTGGCTTCACAATTCGAATTAGAATTTGCTCTAATAGCATTCATGGTCAACATTGTTGTGGTGGTACCTTGATTTTGGTGACTTGTTCCATATGACAGGGTGCAAGGAGCTTTTTAGTAGCTCGGAGGAGAAGGATCTTCAGATGCATATTGAATTGGGGGATGATGGGAGGTACAATGCTATAGGAATTGGTATTGTCACTTTTGAGAGGAAGAAAGCCTCCCATATTCGCCTCAAAGATGTTATGTTTGTACCTAGGCTAAAGAAGAATTCAATATTTGTATCAATATGGGAGGATAAAGGCTATGATGTTATTTTAAATAAAAGGAAATCTTTTCTGAGACGCATAGTTACCCGAAAAGTGAAGTAGATTGGATTTCTAGTCAAGAACCCATACAAAATTGAGGTGGTATATCGCGTTGCATTGAGTAGAAAAGTTGAAAGAGTGCAAATTTGAGATGTTGGAGAACTTTGGCATAGGATATTGGGTCATCTACACCATGGTGCCTTAAAAATCATGCAACAAATTACCACCGGTCTCCCTAAAGGCTCCCTTGGCTTGCAAGATGTATGCAAGGGTTTCACATTGGGGAAATATGTCAAATCCACTTTCCATGGACAAGGTAATAAAGTAGATTCAATATTGAGGTGAGTCCACTCTGATGTTTGTGGACCCTTTTCTGCAACCTCCACAACAAAACATAAGTACTATGTTATTTTTATTGATGATTTTTCTAGAGAATATTGGATCTTCTTCATGTGGAAGAAGGATGATTTTTTCTCCAAATTTATTGAATTCAAAACATTGGATGAGAAGGATACTTGGAAGAAAGTGAAGGATCTCAGAAACGAAAATGGAGGTGAAATTGTTTCAAATTCCTTCAAGGATTTCTGTGCTAAAGAAGGTATTTGAAGAGAACTAATAACACCCCATAACCCATATCAGAATGGGGTAGATGAAAGGAAGAACATGAGGATAGTGGGAGAAGAAATAGCCATGTTGCATGACCATGGGATGCCATTACATCTATGGGTGAAAGCATGCAACATAATAGTTTATTTGCATAACCAAAGTCCTCATAGGATACTTGGCATGATCACATCGCAGGAAGATTTCTCTTGGAGAAAGCCCGATCTGTCTCATTTTATAATTTTTGGAGCTTCAGTTTATTTTCATGTCTCCAAGGATTCGAGGAAGAAACTTGAGTCTACAACAGAGTTGGGAGTTTTTGTATGATACACCAAAACTCCACACAATTACTAGGTGTATTTACCTTCAATGAGGATGACAATTGGGAGGAGATATGTCAAGTTTGATATGAATAAGGCTATGGGATTCTTTCTGGAATGAGAGTTGAGTATCCCACTACAGAAAGAGCTTCTAGGTCCAAAGGAGAACCTCAGGATGAGCTTCAGGAGGTTGTGGAGCAGTCACAAATGGAGGAGCAGTGAGGAGGTCGAGTGGAGACACCCACTCAACCAGAAACATCTAAAGAAACGAGAAAAGAGAACCATAGAAGCTGATAGATTGATATAGGATGCACGAGAGAATATAGGAGGCCATACATCATAGTGTAGGAAGAGGAGGTCACCTAAGAGGTATGCTGGTTACATGGTTCTCATGAAAGAGCTCATTGAGACAAAGCCCTCTTCATTTGAGGAATTAGTTTCTCAAACTATTTGGGTTGATTCCATGGTGGAAGAATATAAATCCATCATGAAGAATAGTGTATGGGAGGTGGTGTCGAGACCAGAAGGGAAATCAGTGGTTGTTTCTAGATAGATCTAGAAAGTGAAGCATGCAGCTGATGGGAGCATCGAGAAGTACAAGGCAAAATTTGTGGCCAAAGGATTTTCTCAGGTAGAGGGAGTTGACTATGAGGAAACATTTACCCTTGTGGCAAGGTATTCCTCCATTAGATCAATTCTTGCATTAGTTGAGCAGATGGGGTGGAAGAACCACCAGATGGATGTCAAGACCGCCTTTTGTAATGGCATTATTGAGGAGGAAATTTACATAGAGAAGCGAGAAGGATTTGAGACATATGGTTGGGAGTCACATGTGTGCAGAATCAAGAGAGCATTGTATGGTCTCAAACAGACACCTCGAGCATGGTACACTTGGATCAACAATTATCTCAGTGTATTGGGCTTCACCAAAAGTGGAGCAAATGCGAACCTCTATCAAATTGTGGTAGATGATAAGTTGCTTATTATTGTTTTGTATGTTGATGATTTAATATTGATAGGTGATGAGCAGTAGATCCACTCTTGAAAAGAGGATCTTGCAAGGGAATTTGAGATGAAAGACATGGGCTTAATGCATTACTTACTTGAGCTAGAAGTATGGAAAGGTGATGGTGAATTGTTTGTCTTAGGGGAAGTATGCCTCTAAAATACTTCAAATATTTCACATGGAGAGTTGTAAGCCTATGGACACACCTCTAGCTACAAATTGGAGGAAGGATAATGTCGCTTCAGGTGAAGAGGTTGATGCTACCATCTGCAGGAAGCTTGTGGGTTCTTTGATGTATCTTGTGAACACAAAACCCGACATGTGCTATGTAGTAAACCAACTTATTCAAGCTATGGTGAGGCCTACCAAGGTATATTGGAAGGCAAAAAATCATGTGTTATGGTACCTCAGAGGCACTAGTGAGTATGGATTAGGGTATAGGAGGACATATGGAGTGAAGCTCCAAGGCTTCACCAATGAAAATTGGGTAGGGAGTCTATCAAACAAGAAAAGTACTTCAGGTGATATCTTTAGTGTTGGAACCGTAGCTATTTCCTGGTACAGTATAAATCAAAGGTATGTGGCACTCAGCTTAGAAGAGGCTAAATACATGGCTGCAAGTCAAACAACATGTGAGGCCATATGAATGAGGAAAATACTTGTGGGTCTTCTTTGTTAGGAGATGGATTTGAAAGTGATATATTGTGATAATTGTTGAAAATAGCAACAAGAAATGCTAAAAATAGAAGTGCTAAAAATAGCACTACTATAAATAGCAGTTTGGGGATGAGTGTTGGATTGAGCAACAGGAAATGAAAAATGGCAGTGCTAAAAATAGAATTGCTATTTTTAGCAGTTCAAGATGGATTCCTATTTTAGTTAGTCCTTGGACTAAAAATAGGAAGTATAATTCGAATTTAACAACTATTTGAAAATAAATAAATTAATTCACCATGAGTTAATTAGTTGTGAAAAATCAAACATGAAGTTTATGTGAGGACATGCAACAGTTTCTCTATTAATTGAGGAATTTAACCATCAGTTAAAGAGATAAGGATGAGTTCTAATTTGAGTTGTAATTAGTTGGCTCAATTAACTGAGTCAAGTCCAATTAGATTGATTTAAACAGTTTGTTTAAATTAATGTGAGTTGAGTTAGTTAGTGCATGCTTGCATATAATTGCTGCACTTCAGATAACTGAAGATTCTCTCATGAATAAATTATGCATGTTAGTTCAGACAGAGACCCAGTTGAGATCAAATAAGGGACAATGTACTATCAGTTGGATGAATTTTTTTCCTATAAAGGAAACTCATCCATGGAGAAGGATTTATCTCCTTCAGGACTACGTAGTTGGATCAGAGGTTAGTGAGTGTGTGAAGAGGCCAATTCACACAAGTGGCTGCACTGGATCCCAATCAAAATTGCGCAAAGAAATAGGAGGCTTGGAGGGAAGATCAGGAGGTCTGAGAGAGGCCTTTGACTGTCTATGAGCAGCAGAGGTATTGCAGAGAGAGCATGATAGCTTTTGAGCTGATTCTTTTTGTAATATTGGCTATATTTCCACTTGTATGATAATACAAAGTTGGGGTTTTAGGCTGAGGCTTTTTGCTGGTTATTTCTTCTGTGTTATGTGTGATTGATTTCTTCATATCAGTTATATGTGTTCTTATTGATGTTGCTTATGTTCGATTAAGCTTCCACTAAATTGGTTGTAGAAGTAGATCAAGTATTTTTCTTTAGTCTATTGCATTATCAGGTGATCTACAGGTTGGAATTTCTACATGGTATCAGAGCAAAGTTGATCAAGGAAGAACAATATACAAGAAGGGATAAGTTTGAAGTTTGTGATTCCTGAATATAGAAATCAAGTTCTTATCACATCTCTATTTCACCTATGGCGTTCAATGGTTTAAGACTCGAATATGCCCTTGATGGCAGTTCAAATTATATAGCCTGGAAGGATTGCATGGAAGAAGTACTAGAGGATAATGGTCTAAAGGACTTCGTTGATCAAGAATTCCTTTAGACCGTTATCCTCTAGTACTGCTTCCATGCGATCCTTCCAGGCTATATAATTCGAACTGCCATCAAGGGCATATTCGAGTCTTAAACCATTGAACGCCATAGGTGAAATAGAGATGTGATAAGAACTTGATTTCTTTATTTAGGAAGATCCTTCTGGAGGGAGTTTGAGATCACATAGTCTCGAGTCTCCATGGGAAGGACACATCATTTTCAATGTGGAAAACATTGAAAGATCTATATCAGAATAGCAGTGATAAGAGGAAGCTAGCACTGAAAGACAAGCTTTGGAAGATCAAGTGTGAAAAGGGCGACATGATCTCTATGTATCTGAAAAAGCTCACCACATGCAAGGATGAGCTTGGAAGTGTAGGGATCACGACAGCTGATGATGACATGGTGAGTCTTGCACTCCTCGGTCTTCCTAAGAGATAGCATAGCTACTAGGACTCAGTTAATGGAAGAGAGAAACTGCTAGATTAGGAACGACTTTGGTCGGATTTGATGCAGGAGGAGATAAGAAGAAGCACCAGAGATGGTTCTTCATCCATGGAGGATGAAGAAAACTGTGCCTTAGTGAGTAATGCGAAGAAGGGGAAGGAGAAGGTTTCTCATTCACAATCCAGTTCTTCCCATGGTGGGAAAATGTTTGACAAATCGAAAGTGCGATGCTTTCATTGTCATGAGGTGGGCCATTTTGCTACAAATTGTCCACTGAGGAAATCCAAGAAGGGATCCGTGGAAGGATCAGAAGGTGAGGCACTGGCCTCACAGTTCGAGTTGGATTTCACACTGTTCGCATGCATGGTTTCATCCATGGTGGGAAGTGGTTGGTTTCTTCACAGTGGAGCTTCTTTCCACATGACTAGTGACAAGAGTTTGTTCAACACTTTGGAGGAGAAAGATCTCCAGATACTCATAGTGATGGGTAATGATGAAAAGTATAGTGTCTCAGGTGTAGGCACAGTTATTTTTCAATGGGAGCATGGAGCTTGCCTTACCTTGACTGATGTCAAGTATGTACCAGGACTGAAGAGAAACTTGGTGTCAATCGTGATGCTGGAAGACAGAGGCTATGATGTAGTCTTCAGTAAGGGAAAGGTTTTCCTTAGACACATCATCACTAGACAAGTGAAGCAGATCGGTTCACGGGTCAAGAACCTGTATGCTCTTGAGGTTCAAGATGCATGCAAAGCCTTGAGGAGCAAGGCAATTGATGTAAACTTGGTGGTTGAGAGGCAGAGTACATTACCTCTCAACATGCAGCACTAGAAGAAGTCTCAGATGATTGTGGAGGAGCCACAATTGGTGAAACAACTTCAGGAGGTTGTGGAGCAGCCACAACTGGGGAAGCTGAGAGGAGATAGAGTGGAGGCATCCACTCATGCAGAGACCTCCAGTAGGGGGAAACTTTGAGCCAGGTGGGCAGAGGGATCACATGCAGCCATACCTCCAGGTAGGAGGTGGGGCGATGTGGAGTGATCGTCCCAAGGAGGAGGGGCAGGATCCTTGAGGTACCCAACCTCTTTGATTCGACTTTGCTACAGGAGCCTCGATGAGGAGTAGCAGGACTGACTAATTGGGTAGAGACAGATGCGGATGGAGTGGCAGAGAGAGCTACAATGCAGGAGTCCTAGGACTTTGTAGAGCTAGTAGGCTGCAATAATGCGAGAGGCACAGGAGTGTTGCACCAGAGCAGGATGGCACAAAGAGGTGTGCAACGGTGCGAGATGCACGGAGTGTTACAACAGCTCAGAGGTTAGAGAGGGAGAAATTGTCAGCAGCAGGTAGAGCTTCAGCATCAAAGTATGTTTCTAGCCCAACAGAGAGGTCAATGGGGATTTTTTTTGTTCCGAGAGTTGCTGGAGCAACCACACTTGGCAGAAGTGTTGCATGTAGAACATTCCAGAGATACAGGATCGGGTTCGAGTTGAATTCCTTTCTTGTTGAGAGGGAGTGTTGAAAATAGAAACAAGAAATGCTAAAAATAGAAGTGCTAAAAATAACATTGCTATAAATAGTAGTTTGGGTATCAGTGCTGGATTGAGCAACAAGGAATGAAAAATGGAAGTGCTAAAAATAGAATTGCTATTTTTAGCAGTTCAGGATGGATTTCTATTTTAGTCAGTCCCTGGACTAAAAATAGGAAGTATAATTCGAATTTGAATTTAACAGTTGTTTGAAAATAAATAAATTAATTCACCATGAGTTAATTAGTTGTGAAAAATCAAACATGAAGTCTATGTGAGGACATGCAACAATTTCTCTATTAATTGAGGAATTTATCCATCAGTTAAAGAAATAAGGATGAGTTCTAATTTGAGTTGTAATTAGTTGGCTCAGTTAACCAAGTCAAGTCCAGTTAGATTTATTTAAACAATTTGTTTAAATTAATGTGAGTTCAGTTAGTTAATGCATGCTTGCATATAACTACTGCTCTTCAGATAACTGAAGATTCTCTCATGAATAACTCATGCATGTCGGTTCAGACAAAGACCTAGTTGAGATCAAAGAAGGGACAATGTACTATCAGTTGGATGAATTTTTTTCCTATAAAGGAAACTCATCCATGGAGAAGGATTTATCTCCTTCAGGATTGCGTAGTTGGATCAGAGGTTAGTGAGTGTGTGAAGAGGCCAATTCACACAAGTGGCTGCACTGGACCCCAATCAAAATTGCGCAAAGAAATAGGAGGCTTAGAGGGTAGATCAGGAGGTTTGAGAGAGGCCTTTGACTATCTATGAGTAGCAGAGGTATTGCAGAGAGAGCAGGATAGCTTTTGAGCTTATTCTTTTTGTAATACTGGCTATATTTCCACTTGTATGATAATACAGAGTTGGGGTTTTAGGCTGAGGCTTTCCCCTGGTTATTTCTTCTGTGTTATGTGTGATTGATTTCTCCATATGAATTATATGTGTTCGTATTGATGTTGCTCATGTTCGATTAAGCTTCCGCTAAATTGGTTGTAGATGTAGATCAAGTATTTTGCTTTAGTCTATTGCATTATCAGGTGATCTATAGGTGGGAATTTATACAATAATACTAATTGCATTAAGCTCTCTGGGAATATGGTATTTCATTAAAAATCCAAGAACATTGATATCCGGTATCATCATTTGTGTGATTCGTGCAAAGGAGAATTATGTTGTTGTTGGGTGCCAAATACGAATACTTTTTCCCTCCATTTTTACTCTCTCTCGCACTCCTTTTGTATCATTCATATTCACTAATCGCTTTAAATGCACAAGGTAAACCATCTTCCATTGTCTTCCTGGAATATTTAATTAATGAAGTAATAGTCATGGAGATTTTACCTATGCGAGTTACTAATATTGACATCTCCGCAGATCTGGTGGTCAAAGGTTATAGGTGCAAATCACAGAAGCGATTCGGAGCTTCTAGCACCATATCGGCAAGCGCTGTAACAACATAACGGATTCCATGCCTATTTTTCAAGATCTTTCTTGTCTTTCTCTCGGCAACTAGTTGGCTATTTCAATGATTGTATATTGATAGACATTAGTTGCCATATTGAGAGACAATTTTCTCTGTGTATTGTACAAGAAGGGTTTCAATGCTTTGAATCGAGGTTAGCCATGTAAGAGATTGAGATTGTAATAGAAGACTGTTTAATTAATTGAATGCAAGTTATTTTGTTGTTCTCTCTATAAGTTGTGAGTCCACCACAACCTTGGTCAGGGAGTTGGGCTCACTCTTCTGATCAGGTGATGCATTATTTCTGTTTGTTGTTACTTCATGTGCGTTGGTTTATTTCGATTGATGTTACAGTACTTTCATTAATTGTTGTGAATATTTTTTATGGTTCTAAAATTTATTCTTATTTACTGTCACAGTGGTTATTTCATTAACTCAGTTATTGAATCTAAGATTGGTGATTGATTGTGTCATTGCTACCTGCATATATTTTGCGCGTTACCTTGAAATAATGTACGCACCCGGATTGATAAATTAAATGTGGAAAAGGGTTGAATAGGTATTCACACTCGGACACCAACATTTTGGCATCGTTTCCAGGGAGGCTAACAAGGTGCAAGAACATGATCTACACTGATCTACGGATCAATCTCTCATCTTAGGGAGGGAATTTGTTACCCTGCTCTAAGTCCTGAGCGTAGTGTTCTGTTTTTCTTTTCTTTTTGATTGCTTTCTGTTTTGCTGATTTCCTAGAAACCAATCTCTCGTTCTGGGGAGGGAATTGTTACCCTGCTCCAGATCCTGAGCCTTAGCTGTTTTTTTTTGGTTTTTCCTTTTGTTTTCTTTTTTATTTTTACATAGGGGCCACTCTCTCATCCTGGGGAGGGAAATATTTTTCTCACCCTGCTCCAGTTCCTGAGCTTTAGTTTTCTTTCTATTGATTTATTTTCAAATCATCCTCTCGTCCTGGGGAGGGAAAAGAGTTTTTCGCCCTGCTCCAGGTCTTGAGCTATGAAATTTTTAATGTTTTCTTTCCAATAAATGTATGAACAAGGGTTTGAATAAAAGGGGCAGAGGAGGACCCCAAAGGAAAGGAAGGAAGGATTTGGGGAGGAATACCTATATCCAGGAAATTATCACAAAAGCTGCATCATAAGCCTCTTCGCGAGTTGCTACTAGGGTGAAAGTTCACACAAGATCCGAAGGACATTCTGTGGAACAACCTATACAGCCTCTAGAGGTGGAAGTATCCCTTTCAACAGCTACAGGAGAAGCAAGAAGTAGGGCATCAGAGAAAGCAGAGACACTTCCTCTGGTATCAGACAAGGAGGAGGTGGCCAGCAGAGGGTCAGAAGAAGAAATCCACTCAAGGATTGAAGAAGGAAATCTCAGAGGATTTTCTTCACCTCACGATCAGGGGAGTGCTGTTAAACTTTCACAACCACCAGTTGTTACACAGCAGGAACCTGTTGAAGTTCCAAGTGAGTATTGGAGGATATTTATGGCACCTGCAACATCTTCAATTGAATTCCCAATTGGGGAAATTACGGGTGATGCACCAATGAAGCCTATTCCACTGACCGCATTGCCAAACTTCCATGGGCTTTCCACGGAGGATCCAAACACTTTCCTATTCGAGTTTGATATCATTTGTAGAGGGTATGACTATGTCAATGATGCTCAGAAGCTGAAATTTTTTCCTGCTACATTAAAAGGGACAACATTGCGATGGTTTATGGGTCTAGGAGGAAAGACATTTCTACCTGGGATGACATGAAGAAGGCTTTCCTGGAAAAATATCAGGATTACTGTAAATCCCGAGACATTAAGGAAGAAATTTTCAAATTCATGCAGAAGGAGGATGAAAATATGGAGGATTGTGTGGAGAGTTTTAAGTATAGTCTCTAGAGATCTGGCCACAATGACCTGGATAAAGCTATTTTGAAAATTATTTTTCTCTAAGCCCTGAGGGAAGAATCTTTGGAGCTGTTAAGCATAGTAGGTAAAGGTGATATATCTAAGGAAAAATTTGAAACCATATGTGAACTTTGTATTCAATGTTCAAGGGGAGCTGCAAGGAATAAACAAGGAATCTGAACTTTCAAAGCATCAAGCGGGGGAATCAAAAAAGAAGAAATTTGGAACCTGCTAGATAATTTGAAAACTGATTTCCTAAGTACATTATCCTCCCAAATGGACACATTACAGGCAAAGCATAAACAGATGGAGTTGGAAAGAACTATGGCTATTTTCTGCCCACAGTGTAGAAAGAAACATCCACTAAAGGAGTGTCCACTGGACACTATAGAGACATGTGCTATTTGTGAACAGAGTCACTCAACCAGTACATGCCCATCACTTCCAGCATTAAAGGTATTATTTCAGGGGGCAAATGAAGAACCAGATCAGATCTGCTTTATGGGGTCTAAGAAACCATGATAGCCACAGTCGTCAGGCTTAAACCTAGGTACGTCTCATGATCCTTTTCAATATTATAATATGAATCCTCAGTCAATTCCTTTTTGGCCTCAATATGATCAATACCCACCTTGGCATCCATGGTGTCCTCAACCTAATTCAAGTCCTTCATGGTTCCAAGGCTGGTGTAATCATGTTCCCCCTGCTGCTCAATTTCCTCAACCTACACAGCAATAGTAGTTACAGATGCCCTCTAACGTTCCCTCCAATAATCCTCCTCTTCGACGTCAACTTCCTATTCAGCCAAACCCTAATCCAAACAATAAGGGTTCTCAACAAGCAGACACCCTCAACCTTCCTTGGTATAGCATTTCTACCGCAGGGTTTAATGAGATAAGTCTGCGATCTGGCCAGGTAGTAAATGCTCCTACATCACCCGTTATTGTGGAACATTCTCCTTCTCATTTGGTTGTTACTCAGGTCTGTCAAACCAATCCTCCTTATCCAGAACATTTAGCCTTGAGTAGACGGGTCTCTCAACCAGAATTTGATCTTTGAGGAGAATTGCAGAATTTGTTTGTAAATATCCCTCTGCTTCAGGCCATGAAAGATGTACCAATTTACGTTAAAACTATAAGAGAATATTGTTCTAAGAGACCTAGGAAGAAAACAAAAGATTCACTTACAATTCATGTTTTGGGGAGATTATCTGACATTATGTTGGGAAAGGCTATGCTTGTAAAATATGGGGATCCTAGGAACCCAATTCTAATAGTTCAGATTAACGTGGTAGATATTCCGAACATGTTGGTAGACTTGGGTGCTGCAATTAATGTAATTACTTCTGAGACCATGCTTACACTGGGATTGCGTGATCTTAAGCCAACTCCTACAGTCTTAGAATTAGGTGACAGATCTACAATCAGACCAATAGGGAAATTGGAAGACATAATGATTTTAGTGGATCCTTGGCGCTATCCCGTTGACCTCCTAGTCTTACATACGCAATCCCCAACTAGTGGTTAGCCAATTATTTTAGGACGACCGTGGCTTGCAACCATTGATGCCTATATAGGATGTCAATCATGAAACATGATAATTTATAATGGGGAAAATACGAAAAATCTTATTCTCTATCCCCCTGCTGAACCAAGCTCGCAAAAAAATCCAAAGCATAACTCTGTCTTTGGATGGGATCGAAACTGAACAACAGGAACTCTAGCTAGTGCTTACCATGGGGAAATCCCTCTGCTTTAAGAATGAGATAGAGGATGATACTATCAACACTTTTATTAGCAGCCCTCATGCTGTTGCAGATCCAACTCAACAGTTTTTGGAATCAATCATGAGCTGTGAAACACAGGAAACTATCAGATCGGAAACTGAAGGTGAAGACATTCTTGTAACAACACTTTCTGACAGCATACCAGTGGAGATTGAGCTAGGGAAGACATTGAATATCAACCCGAATCTTTCACCAGCCCATACTGAACAACTCCTGAAGATCCTTTGAGAATAGAAAGAAGCTTTCGCCTGGGATTATACTGATATGAAAGGTATCCCTGCCGATTTGTGTACCCATCATATCTACATTAAAGAAGATTGTCGACATGTGAGACAACCCCAAAGAAGCTTGAACCCTACCTTGAAGAACATTGTCAAAGAGGAGCTCCAAAAGTTATTGGATGCAAGATTTATTTACCCAATCTCGGACAGCCAGTGGGTATCCCCGCTGGTCATCGTTCCTAAAAAGAATGGTAAATGGTGGATTTGTGTAGACTATAGGGAGTTGAATAAAGAAACCTTGAAAGATCATTTTCCTCTGCCATTTATCGACCAAGTCCTTGATACCTTGGTCGAGAAGAAGTTTTTCTCTTTCTTGGACAGGTTTAGCGGGTATAACCAAATCCAAATAGCTCCTGAGGATCAGGACAAGACTACCTTTACATGACCTTGGGGAACATTCGCTTACCGAGTCCTTCCGTTTGGTCTTTGTAATGCGCCTGCTACCTTTCAAAGGGAAATACTAGGGATTTTTTCTGATTTACTCGATGACAGTGTTGAAATTTATATGGATGACTTCACACCATATGGGGGGTCATTCGAAGAAGGGTTGGAAAACTTGGAGAAAGTCCTTAAAAGGTGTAAACAAATGCATGTTTCTCTGAGTACAACAAAATGTCACATGATGAGAGAGGGGGGAGTAGTGTTGGGACATTTTCTTTCGGCTACTGGAATACAAGTTGATCCTGCCAAGGTAAAGGTAATTTTTCATTTTCCTGTTCCCAAGGCACCGACTCAAGTACATAGTTTTATTGGTTGCACTGGTTACTATAGGCATTTTATAGAAAAAATTTCCAAGATTGAATTTCCACCTATCAGCTGTTAACTAAAGATGAAAATTTTTTATGGACATATGATTGTGAAGTATCTTTTGAAAAGATCAAGGAACTAATCTGCTAAGCTCCAATCTTACGTGGTCCCAACTGGGAACTTCTGTTTCATATACATGCAGATGCCTCTCAAACGGATGTAGGGGCAGTGTTGGGACAAGAAGAAGATAAGAAGTCGTATACGGTCTATTATGTCAACAAGAATTTAATGTCTATTGAAGTAAACTATACAGTAATGGAGAAGAAGTTATTGGTTGTCATCTATGTTGTTAATAAATTTCGACACTATATTATTGGGTATCCTATTTTTGTACACACTGATCATACAACAATAAGGTATTTGATGAACAAACTTGTAACTCCTAGGCGTATAACAAGATGGTTGTTATTACTTCAAGAATTTGGAATCACCATTATAGATAAACTAGGCAAGGATAACGTAGTTTCTGATTTTCTGTCTAGATTAAATGCTGATAATGAAGGGGAACCAATAGAAGATAGTTTTTTGGATGAACATTTATTTGCAATTTCTACTAATACCCCTTGGTATGCAGACATTGCTAACTATTTGGCTACAGGAAAAGTACCTCGGCATTTGTCATATAGGGAACAACGGAGGATTATTCATCACAGTGCCTGTTACTCATGGATAACAGGATATCTCTTTTATATAGGGGGTGATAAGCAAATCCGTCTTTGTGTAGCAAAAAGTGACATCTATGAGGTTTTGAAAGATGCTCATGATGGCCCTTGTGGGGGGAATTTTGCGGACAAGCGAATTGGCCACAAGGTGTTACAAATGGGATATTATTGGCCCTCTATCTTCAATGATGCACGAAACTATGTTTGAAGATGTGATAGATGCCAATGAATGGGTCACCCTGGTTGCTCAGATGAAATTCCATTACAACCACAAGTAGTTCTTGAGCCCTTTGAAAGATGGGATATTGACTTTGTGGGTCCATTTAACCCACCTTCACATCAGAAAGTCCACATTTTAGTCTGCACAGATTATGTGACGAAGTGGGTAGAAGCCAAGGCTGTAACAAAAGCAACAGAGCAGGTTTTCTCAAAATTTTTATTTGAAGAAATCTTTGCTAGATATGGTACTTTGAGAGAGATAATTTCAAATGGAGGAGCACAGTTCACGTCACACATGATAGCAAAGCTTATGGAAAAATATGGGATCAAGCATAGGATAACAACCCCATATCATCAGTAGGCGAACGGTCAAGTGGAGAGCACAAACAAAGTACTGGAAAACATTCTCACCAAGACCGTGGCAAATCATCTGTGGGATTGGGCTAAAAAACTCCCTAAAGCTCTTTGGGCGTATAGAACAACATGGTGGAACACGACAGGATTTTCACCATTTGAACTTGTCTATGGAAAATCCCCATTGTTCCTGGTGGAATTTGAAATCAGTACGCTCAGAACAACTCTGGAAGTAGGATTGGACCTCTCAGAAGCCCAAAAACACCGGCTGGAATAGCTTAATGCATTGGATGAAATTCTTTTAATGATTGTCCGAATGTTGCCATACAGCAGCAGAGAGAAAAATGGCATGATAAATTTATTAAAAATAAGGTGTTTCATAGAGGGGATTGGGCATTACTGTATGATTCTCGTTTTAAGGATTTTAAGGGAAAGCTTCGCTCACGATGGCTGGGCCCATATGAGGTTGATGCGGTATTTGACAATGGGACTGTTAGATTGGTTACAATCGATGATTCCCATGTTTCTTTTATTGTAAATGGACATCGACTTAGACTTTACCACCGCCCAGCCTCCAGAGAAGCCTTCATCAAACATCTCTCTGAAAAATATGGATTGAAGGTTGTTGGTGTAGAAGATACCTCCTCTGCACCCTTGAACTAAATATATATATATATATATATATATATATATATATATATATATATATATATATATGTAAATAAAATGTTGTTACTACTCACTTGTTTGTCTTTTTGCAGGAGCTACTATTGAGGCGCAATAATTGAGGAGCTAAAAATTTCTTGAGTAATTGGGATAGTCACTCCACTAACACTGATATTCTTAGAAATTTTTCTAAGTAATGCTTGTTGTTACTCCTGAAAATTTTCTAAGTATCGGATGTTGTTACTCCTCGGATGCTATTACTCCTGGGGTGCTGTTACTCCTTGGATGTTGTTACTCCTCGGATGTTGTTACTCCTCGGATGCTGTTACTCCTTGGATGCTGTTACTCCTCGGATGCTGTTACTCCTTGGATGCTGTTACTTCTTGGTTGTTGTTACTCCTTGGGTTTTGTTACTCCACCGATGTTGTTACTCCTCGGTTGTTGTTACTCCGCCGATGTTGTTACTCCTCAGTTGTTGTTACTCCACTGATGTTGTTACGCTGTTACTCCTTGGTTGTTGTTACTCCGCTGATGTTGTTACTCCGTCATTACTCTGCCAACTATCACTTCTCTCAGGTAGGTCGCCAGGTACGTCTCTGTTGACTTTTACAGATTTAATTAAATATTCCGTGGACAAGACATTGACATGCCATGGATGGCTATTTATAAGTTTGGGGGGGTGTCGTCATAATTAAACGACGGTGTAATTAAACCGCACTAATGATTAATCCATTACCATCATTAAACCTTGTGCGATGGTATGCTCCATGATCTCCATCATTATTTCGCATAATCATTGGCATGCGTTGGGACTTGAAACATGTACCTTCTCATTTAATGCGGAATAATTACCACACCATTCACTGCACTCACCATAATCCACCATGATTCTCTTCGTTTCTCGAGAAATCACCTACCGTTTTACCGTTGTCCCACCTCATTCATTTTTTTTACCATGCTGTTACTGCAAGAAGTTGGTCATTGTCACTCCTCCCAATGGTCTGCTACGTCCAAAGTGTTGTTACAGTTTCTACAGGATGGGTGGACTGGTTGTGTGTCATGAACCCAAGGATACAACCCTGGTCTACAACAATGCAGATGTATGGCGGGTCTTTGTAGAGGCAGGATGGGATATTTATTTCAACAGATTGCAGGGGTTCGACGAGGGGATCATGGTAGAATTCACGATGAATTTGGACAAGAATTTCTCACAGGTTAGAGGATTAGAAATTCCTATCACAAAGGAGGCCATTGCAGAAGTTAGTGGGTTAAAATAGCAGGGACAAAAGTGGTTCTCAAGGAAGGCTCCGCTGCTTGAATTCCCAGAATTATTTTTGTAGGCTGGAGAAAGCGTTGTTCTGAAGGGAAGGGGGTATGACCGTAAGTCCTTGCTGCATCCATGGGGTGAGGTAGTAGGCTTTGTCAGGGCAGTTTACCACCCTGTTCAAATACCACTTCAAAATTCTAGCCCATCTTCGATTTCTGTAGGCACAAGTTCATTCTTTGAACATGCCTTTCTTCTTGATGAAGAATCTTCAACTTATGGCACAGTCCACTTGGCGCTCACGCCAAGTGCTAGCAGTCCTCACAAACCATGGACTGGTTCAACTGTTGGTCATGCATGCATTGACCCAATTACAAGTACCTTGGGCACAATTCCTTGAGATGATAGAGGAGGAAGTAGCAACTATTATAACTGCTAGAGAGGAAGAGCCCGAGGAATTGGAGGAGCAAGAACTAGCATCTCCTGCTGGTACAACAGGAGAGGAAGAAGAGATCGAGGAATTGGGAGAGTAAGAACCAACATCTCTAGCTGGTACAATAAGAGAGGAAGAACCAACATCTCCTACTAGTACAAAAGGAGGAGAGGAAGAACCAGCATCTCCTGTTGGTATAACATGAGGAGAAGAAGAGCCTGAGGAAATGGAGAAAAAAGAAGAGGAACCAGAGGAGATGGAAGTGGAAGTAGGGGAAATGGTTGGTGACACAGTCGAGGCTGCCACACAAGAACCAGCCCCGTTTGTGGAACCTATTATTGGAGAGATGGAAGTGGAAGAAACAATTGGCAACAAAATCAAGGCTGCCACAGAAGAACCAACCTCGTATGTGGAACATATTATTGCAGAAGTGGAAGTAGAAGAAACAGTTGGTGACACAATCGAGGCTGTCACACAAGAACTAGCCCTGTCTGTGGAGCCTATTAATGAAGAAATGGAAGTGGAGGAAACAATTGGTGATACAGTTGAGGCTGCCACACAAGAACCAACCTCGCCTATGGAACCTATCGATGAAGATATGAAGATAATGGATGGAGTTGATGTTGTTCTGTAGGAATCAACTTTCATTAATGAAGCACAAGGAGAAGAAGTTTCGGTCAAAGAGCTGGAAAGTGATGCTGTTACACTAGGACCAACATCACTTTCCCAAACAGATGTGGATGTTGAAATGAGTAGGGGTGCCACACAAGAACCACCACCAACTCAGTCAGGGCAGGAAAATGTGGAAGAGACAAACCCTGAGGTTGATGTTGTTCCACAAGAACCAACATTGACCGCAGGACAAGAGGCACCACATGAAGAAGGCTCGACCCAATTGAGGAATGAAGGCGAGGAGGAAAAATAATTAGAGGTAGTAGATGGGACCGGTATAGACCAGGTGGAGGACATTCCCCACTCTCTGTTTCAGGCCACAATGCCAAGAGGAGTGAGGAAGGTCCGTTCCCCCCGTGATTTAACAGAAGAAATTGTTGTTCCTCCCATATTGAAGTACGTCAGCCCGAAGGAGGGCGCAACCATTGTTGGCTCATTACTTGTAGATTCCCAGCAAGGGCTTCCTAAAGAACAAGCCGAGAAAGAAATTTTTACAGCAGGATTGGAGCAGAGGGAAGTCAACAAAGGCATTGTCTAGGTGAAAGATGTTCCCGAATTGAGATGAGTTGAGGAAGAAAGTGCTCCCGAGGACAGAAAACCAAGTAAGGAAGACCTGGTAAAGGAGCCAGCTGATGCCTCTAAAGGAAATCCACCACCTCCTGAACTAGCTATGGGGCTGGGAAATGAATTTACTATTAAACAAGAGTGGGAAGAACAATGTTGAGAGAAGGAGACTACTTCTTAAGGTGATGCAGGAGCATCCGGCACTGTTAATCAAACGAGGAATCCAAAGCGGAGCAAGGAGGAGGACATGGACCATCGAGCTAAACAGGGGACAAATTTTGTTTAAAACATAGTAAATGATGGAATGGATAAAGTCTCTTGAAGACTTAATTAAATGTAATCTACCATATGTATGCATATAGAGAGATTAGTTGAGAGATTTGAGGAAAGGATATGATCGGATCCTTCACAGTGATCCGATCCAATGTTTCCTTATATATATATATATAGATATGATGAACCTGCGTGTTCAATAGGGGAGAGACAAACAGTAATAGATAGAGAGTTGTAAGTTGAGTGAGCAAAATGTAATCAATAGGGAACTTGTTCCTAAAGCTGAAATGCCTTAGATCTGTAACTATGCCATGTATAATATAAAGTGTGTTTAAGTGTTTAATTGTGCGTTTGTGTGTTGCGAGATTGTGGATCGACCATCGATCACTGTATGGATCGATGGAGATCTTAAATATTAATTATATGAATGTCGTGTGTTTTCGGAGTGTGGCAGATTCATGCTAAGTTCATAGATCCATCCATAAGCAGAAGATCAACGATGGAGGCAACAAAGAACAAGAACCATCGATCGTATAGATTGACAGTCATCGCATGGTGGAAGAGCGCGGAAGATAATCGATGAAGAGTGGGTTTTAAACAGTGTAAGTGGTATTTCAGGCGGCCTCAAACCCATAAGTGGTATTGAAGGGTGGGCACCCAATTCCACTCATCAAGCGACACGTAGCAGCAAGGAGGAGAGAGGAAACTGCTTTTCGGGCGGTTAATCCTCGTGCTTGTTGTCCACCCGAAATCTCTGATATTCGTTGGATCTAGTGTGAGTAGATCAACGGTTGAGGATTGCCATGCAAGTTGATTTGATCGGCAATCAGAGAATAACGAAGGACGGTGGAACAACGATACGCCGATGGACCGATTAAGCGATAAGTCAATAACCGTTGGATCGGTGAATGAAATGGATAGCGGAGATCAGGCGCGATCGAAGATCAGAGAATGGAGAGCATAGTGGGAAGGAGATGGACTGAGAATGGACCCGTCGATAATTATAGTTGCGGGTGTAATGTTTTTGAAGTTTGGTTTAAGCACTCGGTCAGGTGTTTTCCATGTTATTCTGATATGAAGTGTGGTCCCGGTTTTAAGGCAAAAGGCCATCATTAATGCTTCCGATAGGTTTGTGGGCCATAACCCACAGGCCTCAGGATTGAAATTTATAAAGAAAGGGGAAATTGGTATACCCCAAAATCTCCTTTCATCATTTGGTATCAGAGCAGGGAAAGGTTAAGGGAAGAAAGTTTTCCTGCGAGAAGGAAGAAGGAGTGCAAGCAGAAGAAGAGCAGGTACAGTTTTTGAAGTTGGAGAGTTTATGGTCTTTACTGTCGTGCATATAGAAACAACAGGAAGGTGAGAAGACTTGCAACAACCTAGAGCAAGGAGTGCTCAAATGGTTCCACAAAGGAGAGAACCAGAAGGATGCCAAAAGACTAAGCTCAGAGGAGAAAGCTTGGTGAGGTATCGTGTAGCAGAGGAAGACTGTTATTGCAGAGGTTGGTTGCAGCTCACAGAAGATCATGAAGGCAATTCCACTGAGAAGTGGGTAGAATTGCTAAGGATAAGGAGAAGCATATGACCAGGAGGTCATAAATTTTTGTGCCTCAAGAGTCTAATGCAGGAGCATCCGACACTCTTAATCAAATGAGGAATCCAAAGTGGAGCAGGGAGGAGGGTGTGGACCATCGAGCTAAACAGGGGACAAATTCTGTTTAAAACAGAGTAAATGATGGAATGGATAAAGTCTCTCGAAGACTTAATTAAATGTAATCTACCATATGTATGCATATAGAGAGATTAGTTGAGAGATTTGAGGAAAGGATATGATTGGATCCTTCATAGTGATCCGATCCAATGTTTCCTTATATATATATAAATGATGAACTTGTGTGTTCAATAGGGGAGAGACAGAGAGTAATAGATAGAGAGTTGTAAGCTGAGTGAGCAAAATGTAATTGAGAGGGAACTTGTTCCTAAGGCTGAAATGCCTTAGATCTGTAACTATGTCATGTATAATATAAAGTGTGTTTAAGTGTTGAATTGTGCGTTTGTGTGTTGTGAGATTGTGGATCAACCATCGATCACTGTATGGATCTATGGTGATCTAAAATATCAATTATATGAATCTCATGTGTCTTCAGAGTGTGGCAGATTCGTGATAAGTGCAGAGATCCATCCATAAGCAGAAGATCAGCGGTGGAGGCGACAAAGAACGAGAACCATCGATTGTATAGATCGAAGGTCATCGCATGGTGGAAGAGCATGGAAGATAATCGTCGAAGAGTGGGTTTTAAACTGTGGAAGTGGTATTTCAGGCGACCTCAAACCCATAAGTGGTATTGAAGGGTGAGCACCCGATTCCACTCTTCAAGCGACACGTAGCAGTGAGGAGGAGAGAGGAAACCGCTTTTCGGGCGGTTAATCCTCGTGCTTGTTGTCCACCCGAAATATCTGATAGCCATTGGATCTAACGCTAGTAGATCAATGGTTGAGGATTGCCATGCAAGTTGATTTGATCGGTGATCAGAGAATAACGAAGGACAGTGGAACAACGATATGGTGATGGACTGATTAAGTGATGCGTCGATAGTCGTTGGATCGGCGAATGAAATGGACAACGGAGATCAGGTGCTATTGGAGATCGAAGAATGAAGAGCGTAGTGGGAAGGAGATGGACCGAGAGCGGACCTGCCGATAATTATAGTTGCGGGTGTAATGTTTTTGAAGTCTGGTTTAAGCGCTCGGTCGGGTGTTTTCCGTGTTATTTTGATATGAAGTGTGGTCCCGGTTTTAAGGCAAGAAGCCATCATTAACGCTTCCGATAGGTTTGTGGGCCATAACCCACAGGCCTCAGGATCAAAATTTATAAAGAAAGGGGAAATTGGTATACCCCCCAAAATCTCTTTTCGTCACAAGGAGAGGTATCAACTTCAATTCGAAGAAACCATGCGGCTAAAGATGGAGGTTCGAAAGTTGAGGAAGTAAGTATCTTGGCTGAAAAAGAAGGCAAATAAATATAAATGGAAGGCTGTAAGGCCCAAGGTCAAGGTCTCCTCAATAGCTGTACAGACAACAGATTTTCCCACAACTTCTGCTGCTACACAGACTGGTCCTGTAGAACAGTTGTTCGAGGCTCGAGAATTCTTCCTAGCGGCTGAAATTCAAAGATGGCAATCTGTCGTGAATGAACAAAAGAAGGAGACAACGAGGGTTCAAGAGCAAGCCGTTGTGATTGTCACTGAGTATGTAGACCAGTTGGACAGAGAAAAGCAGAGGCAGGAGAAACAATAGAAAAAGATAAGGGATTTAGAAGGGCAGATATAGGTGTTGAAGGCAGATAAGGAACAGATGTTTACCCTAGCACAGTAGGTAATGGCCTGTCGGCCTCCTTCCCATAGTTACGCTTTGTTTCTTCATTAGCAGTTATTTTTATTCTGCCTCGAAAACATCTACAAGGATAACAACCATGAAATTGAAGACCCAATACAATTCCTTCGTATTATAAGAATCCATGATATTGTGAACCAACACTTGATGTGCGAGCTCTACATGCATGGTTATTTCTTGAGGGATGATGAGAGCTTTAACCCGGTTCCATTCGTGGGAGATGTTCACCTAAGAGCCTTCACCTCCTACACCATTAACTAGGTTAAATGGAGGAAGGCTTGTGATACTTTTGAAGGGAATCAAGCTACAAAGCCACTAATGATAAGGAGGGAGAACGGTCAGTCAATGACTATTTACAACAAGCACTCCACCTTTCTACAGATTGAGGGATCTAAGGAATGAATGCTGGAAACACAGAGATGGTGTACTGACCTTTGTGTTAGATAGATACTCACTTTTCAGGATGAAGCCCTTGACAGTTGTCAAAGGAGATGGATGATGTCATCCTCAGCTGTCAGAAACTGGGAACCTTTTGGAGCACCCAATTTTGCACGAGAATTAGAAAGAGTGCCACATTTTTTTTCATGCATTCAGATCTGTGGGGTCCGGTGGATGGGGTTGAGGTTTCAATTTCCCCTCATTTGGTTGCCAGCAGAACATTACACTCCAGCATACAATGTGAGCAATGATTGGTGGAAGGATGTCCTTATGACAGAAGGATATAAACCTCCAGGGACAGAGATGGCCGAAGAATATGACCTTGCTCAGCTTCATGTTGACCACAGCCGGTCCAACCCAGATCTGAAGAGACGGCGAGCTGCATGAGGGCATGTAGAAAGACTAGTTGGGGGAGATGTTGGGTGCCAAATCTGCATACTTTTTCCCTCCATTTTTACTCTCTCTCTCACTCCTTTTGTATCATTTATATTCACTAATCGCTCTAAATGCACAAGGTAAACCCTCTTCCATTGTCTTCCTGGAATATTTAATTAATGAAGTAATAGTCATGGAGATTTTACCTATGCGAGTTACTAATCTTGACATTTCCGCAGATCCAGTGGTCAAAGGTTACAGGTGCAAATCACATAAGCGATTCTGAGCTTCCAACACCATATCGGCAAGCGTTGTAACAACATAATGGATTCCAGGCCTATTCCAGACCTTTCTTGTCTTTCTCTCGACAACTAGTTGGTCATTTCAATGATTGTATATTGATAGACATTAGCTGCCATATTGAGAGACAATTTTCTCTGTGTATTGTATAAGAAGGGTTTCAATGCTGTGAATTGAGGTTAGCCATGTAAGAGATTGAGATTGTAACAAAAGACTATTTAATTAATTGAATGCAAGTTATTTTGTTGTTCTCTCTATAAGCTGTGAGTCCACCGCAACCCTGGTCAGGGAGTTGGGCCCATTCTTCTGATAAGGTGCTACGTTATTTCTGTTTGTTGTTATTTCATGTGTGTTGGTTTATTTTGATTGTTATTACTGTACTTTCATTAACTACTATGAATACCTTTTATAGTTCTGCAATTTATTCTTATTCATTGTTACAATGGTTCTTTCGTTAACTCAGTTATTGAATCTAAGGTTGGTGATTGATTGTGTCACTGCTACCTACATATATTTTGTGTGTTACCTTGAAATAATGTACACACCCAAATTGATAAATTAAATTGTGGAAAAGGGTTGAATATGTATTCACACTCAGACACCAACAATTGCTATAGTACATTCCAATTGTGGAGAAATATGCTGACATCTTGACAAAGGCATTGTCAAGAGGTAAATTCGAATTCCATAGGTGCAGGATAGGGATTGTGAAAAATTCCTTTCTTGCTAAGAGGGAGTGTTAGAAAATCATGTAGCAGAAAGGCTTAATTTGACTTTAGCCTTAGTCAAATTGAGTAAATAACTTGAAGGAAATTAACTAGTGTGACATGTGGCTCTTGTCACTCAGTTAGCTCAGTGAATTTGAGTTAGGGGCATGGCGTTCAATGTCCGGTTGTGTTATATTCTTTCCATGACTAGCCAACGTAGTGTTATATTTTTTTTGGACCCTATATTAGGTTGGGCGGACCTACCTATGGTTTTGTGCATGGTTTTCGCACATGGTTTTGGACACGATGGTTTCGGTCCATGGTATTGGATGCTTCGGCATGTATAAATATGTATTGTAACATTGAAAGGAATAATAATGAAAAATCAAGCTAGTAGTCCTGGTTTTGGGATCCAAGGGAAAATCTATGTGTATATGTGTTTTATGTGTTATGCTCTTGCATTGTTTATTTTTTGTTCTTAGAATTCGTATACAGGTAATTTCTGTACGGGGTTAAAACCTACATTTGGTATCAGAGTTGTTTTGGCTTCAAGGGGACGCCTTTGTTGCTGAGGGGTTTCGCTTGGGCCTGTGGTAGACCCTATTCAGTGGGAGATCTACGAGATCGATTCTGGTGGTGAAAGAAGATGGTGAGCAGTGGAAAGATAAAGATCGAGAAATTTAATGGTCAGAGTTTTGAGTTATGGAAACTCAATATGGAGGATCTGTTGGTGGATAAAGATCAGTGGATCGCTGTAGATCCAGGTACTAAACCAACAGGAGTGTCTGATGAAGAATGGAAGAAGTTGGATCAGAAGGCAAAGAGCACAATACGATTATGTGTCTCAGATTCAGTATTGCTGAATGTATCAGGGGAAGCTATGGCGAAGGCTTTGTGGGACAAGTTAGGGACTTTGTACCAATCTAAGTCTCTGGTGAATAAACTGTTCCTACGGAAAAAACTATATAACCTGAGGATGAAAGATGGAGATTTGGTGACAGAGCATCTGAACGCATTTAATACTATGGTAAGTCAGTTATTATCTGTTGATATTAAAATTTTAGATGAAGATAAGTGCATCAATTTGTTGTGTTCTCTACCATATTTGTGGGATAGTCTGGTTATTGCAATAGGTAGCAATGCAACTGCCTTGCAGTTTGATG
Organism: Pinus tabuliformis; assembly: GCA_031772625.1. NCBI lineage: Eukaryota > Viridiplantae > Streptophyta > Pinopsida > Pinales > Pinaceae > Pinus > Pinus tabuliformis. The sequence continues at coordinate 609,350,457 of CM062812.1, forward strand.
AAATAGTCTCATCCTTGCTTATGGAGGAGATGAGACGGAAAAATATGGAGATCCAGAATGGTGATGTCTTGTTTGTACGAGGACGGTCCCAGAACATAAACAAAAATAAGTCATCGAGTGGGAGATCTAAATCTAGAGGGAGATCTAAATCTCTAGGAAAACCTGTAAAGGTGGTTTGCTGGAAATGCAGAAAGGAAGGGTGTTTGGTCAATTTAGTGTCCTAAATTGCTCTACATAAATTATCAATCCGGGTATCATAAACTGATGAAGTGTAGTGCACTATATGTGCTATATGACCCTTTCTTACTTCATTGTTTTTGAGTTTTATGTTGTTTTGGGGGTTTTTGATCCTTTAATTCCTACTGATTTACAATGTACTTAACAAAATCTTAAATCTAATTTATGTAAAGACTGTTAAGAGCCTAAAGAAATGAGAACTAAAAGAGCTTAAGTAAGCTTTGGAAGCAAAGTTTAATCAAGAAATGAAAACAAAGTTTCTATTTCCAATCATATCATTATTTCCAAATCATGAGCTACAAACTAAAAAGTAAAATTGCAACTACTGTCTATTCAATTTAAAAAAAAACAAGACTAAATGAAATACTGAAAACTGAAAGTGAAATTGCAACTATTTTCTAATCTATTACAAGAACAAAACCAAATGAAATTCTAAAACTGAAAGTGAAATTGCAACTATCTATTATGGAAACAAAACTAAATGAAGTGCTTAGTTACTCTGCCTCTCAATTTTGGGAGAAAAACCTCCTTGTGACGGCATTTTGAGGAATTCTATACTTCATTATTCTAAGAAAATAAATGCAAGAATATAGAAAAGACTCATTACATGAATGAAGTATTCAACCACTTAGTTTAAGATGAGTCATCAACTAGAAGGGCTTTTTAGAAACATTCATCTACACCATGAGTCAATAAACTAGTAAGGAAATGGCAAGAGCAATAATGGTACTGATCAGTTTAATTGAAAACCTAAAGACTAATGAAACAAACTACTCTACACTACTGAATTCAACTTCTAACTACTGATAAAAACTAGAAAGAAATTAAGCAAAGAGAAAGCTATTCTGTATTGAAAGAAGCTATTCTGCATTAGTAAGAAAATGATAAAGACTGCATTATAAACAAGGTTAGTAAATGGTTATGAACACTATGGAAGAAACGATGAATTTACAGTTAACTAGAGAAGATAAAACAAAATGAAATAAAACCTCAGTCAGCGCAGGGGCCCTCTGCAACTGCTCAGGTTATGCGTACTCAATCAAAACTCCAAGAAACTCCTTCACATATCCATGAAACTTGCGGTCTTCATATTAAAAAAAACATAGGAAATGAGTTTTCAAATTTACAGAGCAGTAGTCTGAGCTTAATACATCAGGAAATTTGAACTGGTTCTGAGTTCTTTACACAGGTATTTATAAGAAAATTATACAACTATTTGTGGAGAAAAATAAGCTACATCCAAAAACACGTAGTAGACAGGCACACAGAATTTTCTTCCTTGGTTGCTGGAGACATAAATCTAAGATGATGGTTGTTGGATTCAGTTGCATAGATGTCTGTTTGGAGTCTGTGGGTTCAGGAAGTTGTTTTGGATCCCATCACTGTGAGACGTGCACAAAACAAAGTCTTATTGCATTTGGTCTCTCTACATTTGACTTCTTTGTTGATCGGGGTCTTGTACCATCTTCCTTTTCGACCTGCGCTAGGTGAATAAGACACAATCCATGTCATGATGATTTCCAAGCTGCCCATGTAATTAGTTTCTCCTTCTGACACCTGGAACTTGTTAAAGCATGGAAGTAGCTGTGGAACAGCTGATTAGCTGCAGAATAGGCTGTGTTCCATAGCTAAAAGACAAAAACCTATTCAAACAGCAAAACATAAAAGCATAACATGTAAATCACTAAAATGTTCTCCTTAAGGCAATGTATACTGGTTATTGATGATAGGGATGCATTTTCTTCATGGAAAAATAAAGAAAAGGGATAAGAAGAGTTGCTAAGGAAATGGCAGTTTTTAGGCTCAACATACCCCCACTACAAAACCATTGCATGTCCCCATGCAATCAAAATTGTGAAGTTCCTCCTCCTATTGCATCTATTTTGATACTTCAGCCAACACATCCAACTTCCTCTTCTTGCTTTTCTTTGTACTTGTTACACTAAAAAATGTCACCTTGACTACTTACAGTTAGTATGGCTCAAATCAACAGTCATGCTACCCTCTTAGGCAAGTCTCATGCCTCTGTTATCCATCTCAAACTCAAAATAGAGAGAAAGTCTTGTAAAAATCATGTTTATCTCTGGGGTCGCAGGTTCTCTCTAGTCTTACCTGCGGGGACGCGGACCTTGTTCACAAAAACTGCGTCCATAGACGCTCTGTATGTAAAGGGACAGGTGCGTCCCTCTGTAAAAGACAAAATGCGCGAGTTTTATCTTGAAAAAGTTACTTGTGGTTACTTCTAGAACATTCTAGAGGTCGGTTTGATGAAATGGATTCGCCTCCAGTTGGTTCATGTATCTCTATTAAGGGGAGTCTTATCCCATCAATAAGGGAGCTATCCCACCCAAAGAGGGGGATGATCCCATTGATGGTGGACCAGAATAACCTCTTTACAGCACTATAAATAAAGGCATTGAGCCAGGAGGAAAGGAGGTTGGAGCTATACATTTTCTTTGGGTAAATGCTGCAGGATTTAGGTCTTCCATTAGAGCCTTTGTGAGGAGAGATTGTCTTCACTTGATTCTACTTGGGAGAGGGTGAGCTTTGTCAAAGAAGAGGAAAACCCTTGATGGACCCTGGGAGGAACTTGCACAACACCAAGGCCAGGTTGTAAGAGTTTCTTTGTTTCGTTATTAATACAAACTGGTTTATTTTTCTCAATAGCTTATGTTAATGAGTTATTTCATGTGTTCCTTGGTCTGCATGTTGAATATATGTTTTATTATATGAAATGCAAGTGCTTGGTAATTGTTTGATTGTTTGTGGTTGCAGGAATTGACTTGAAGGAGGAGCTCATCCGGATCGTCAAGAACGGACTTCAACAACAGCGTTTTGGAATAAGGTAAACCTAAACACTTGTAGTTTTCATGTTATAAAAGGTGTATTTAGAGAAAGATCACTCCTTTTTGTCTTGTTTGTCATTAGAATGTCTTAGACTTCTAGGAAGGTCAGTCGTGTCCGCACCCTTGACAGTTTCCGTGTGACAAATTGGCGACTCCACTGGGGATCCATTAATGAGAGAGTCTTTTCCTTTATATGAACTTTGCTTTGAGAAAATCATTTTTATTTTCTGGTTTTTGACTGTGAGAATTAGTATTTGGGTGGCTTAGCTTTAGTTTTAGTTAGATTTGGTTTTTCTTCATTTTTCCAGAAGGACGCACCCTCTGAGTACTGCACAGTGCGTCTTTGGACGCGCTGTTGCCTTTTGCACAGAGCGGGCCCGCACCTGTGACAACGGGTGGCCTGCGTCTTCCTGTAAAATTCAAGAAAACTCCATTTTTGCTTTAATTGCTTTTAGATTTTGTTTTTTCTTAGTTTTTTCTACCCAGATTCATTAGTCCCTTGTCCAGAATCTTCACCTAAGCTTGTTCCTGCTCTTAGCTTTAATCAATTGGGTGTTTTGAGTCTCTTTTTTGAGAAATTCTTGATTTATTTTCCTTTGGTCATTACTTGGAGGTTTTTCTCAGTCCTTTCACAATTTTGCATCTTTTTGCTTCTGTTTTTGCAAAAAAATTTCCCCCTCATTCGCCGGGGGGGGCTAAATTGCGTATGAGTGTTAATCGCCTTTGAGTGTTTTTATATTTTGATCTTTGGAACTCTCACCCAATTTTCTCGACTTGCACTTGATTGGTTCTTAGATCACATTAGAATCATCTTGTGTTTGAGAATTCTCTTGCATAGATCACATTTGCATAATTAGAATTCTCATTTTCAGAATATTAATGAAAAATGTGCATAGATTACATTTGCATACTTTTCATGTGAATTGTGCATAGATTACAATTGCATAGTTTACATTCTGAAAAATCAATCGTAGATTTAGATCAGCTTTCTTTGATTTGAATTTACACAAAAATAAAAATAAAAATTGGTTTGGAATTGATTTGCATTAGTTTTTCTTAATGAAATTAGTGCATTAGAGGATTTGTTATATTTTCTCTTAGTGATCAATTTTTTGCATTGTTGGAAGTGAATGGAAATTCTCTCCTTACTCTAGTTAGGATTCATCGAATTGAAAAGATTACTTTATCATATTCGATTGCATTCAGTTGAGTCGGGTCATAACACCATTGGTTTCGTATCCATTTACCCATTTGAGTAATAACAGCCTTAATAACACAGCGCTTAATTAAAATTCATCTAGTAATTTTTACATTTCTAGGGCTCTGAAACACCAACATAGCTTAGGCTAGGGTCTTGGAGTAGGTGAGTACTTAACTCTCCAAGACTACAAAACCAAACAGATAGTCTATGTTGAGTAGAACAAATCCAATTGTTTCAGTTACATTCTGGGAAAGCTCCTCTTAAAGGAGAAGCACGAGCTCGTGTCCGAACCAGTGAGGGGATCATTCCTCCCTCGTTGGGAACGACGCCAGACAGTACGTATTACAAACGGTAAACCTCGGATTAATCATTGTCGAGGAGCCAGGGGTCACTTATCGGTAAACCTTGGATTGTTATCAAGGAGCCGGTAAGGGGATTGGAGCTTGCTACTCTGCCCTTGCGTGCTGTTGGAGCCTAGACTGTTCCCCCAGGTGTGATTGTTGTGATTGGTAACCTTAGTGGCCATAATATCTAGGATTCTACCCAAGGTGACGGTGGAGGGAAGGTCCCACTGTACCTGGAGCAGACGTCGGTTATACTCACTTGGATTTTCTGGGGGGTTCGCTTCACTTCGAGACGGTTAAAGTGGAGGAACTTGGTCCAGTCTATTCATTAAGCAGGTTGCCGGGGTAACTGTTCCACCCACTATTTCTGTACTGAATCCTGCGACGTTGGGCTTAATCACCAACTAGCGTTTTTGGTCCGGAAGACTACTGTTTGTGTATGGTTTGACTCCTAGATTTGATAGCGCGTGTTAATTTGTTTGTTTTTTACTTTTAGAGACCATAGGTGTGAATTGTGAATTTTAGTTGTTAAGTGTGAATTGTTAATTGTTAATTTTAGTTTTAAATTGTTTATAAAATTCACTGAAGTTGAATATAATGGCAAATGTTCCGGAATTTATCAACCTAGGAACCCCTCCTAATGAGAATCCTAGTACTTTTCCTTATTTTGGAAATGTTGGTCCTCCTTATATGGCTACTTTGTCATTACCTGGATTTACAATAGGATTACCAATATGGTTATTTTCAACTTCGTTGGCCCAAAGTACTCCAATTGTTCCACCTCAACCGGATGCTTCACCTCAACAGAGTTCACCATCTCCACATCACCAAGCTTCTGTTGACCCTTTACCTTCTTCGCCTAATTTTTCTTCCTCCATTTCTTCCTCTTCGCCTGGTAAAAGCCTTGATGCTAGTAACCCGGAGGTTAAGAAGAAGAAGAAAGGGAAGAAGAAGAAGAAGAAGAAGAAGCAAGATAAGAAAGAAGTCAACCAACCAACCATGGCTGTAAGTGTTAGTTGTGTTGAGGAAAATTCCGACATGCACCGTAAACCCAAATACCCTTGCAAGCTTTGTAAGGGTGACCACTTCCTTGTCAATTGTCCTGGTATTCCAAAGGTCTTGGAAGTATGGTCAGAAAAATCTCATCAACTTTCTGTTGATCCATCAACCAGTGATAGTCAGGTTCCTGGGAAAAAGGATAAAGTTAGGTTTCCTTGTAAGTTATGCAAAGGGAGTCATCAAACTCACATTTGCCCTCACATGGATGAAGCCTCAACATTGTTTGAAAAACTTACTGTTCCACAGCACGAATTTCCAACTGGTTACCGTAAACTTTCTCCCAACCTACCGTCAATTGATGGAGTGATTGATTTAAATTCAAGTCTAGTCGATCACACTCTCCCATTGGAGAGTGAAACTCATGTCACTCAGGTTGATGATCCGTTAGTTGATCAAGTGGTCAATTCAATTTCACATTCGATCGATCACACTCTCCCTTTCGAGAGTAAATTTTATACCGCTGATGTTCTTCTTGTTACATCAGATTCTTCTATGCCGAGGGGCATTTCACCTGTTTCTACAGAACCCCCTCCAAATACTGAGGTCTTTTCCTTTGATTGGAATAGACTGACAGAACCTCGTCTTCCTTCCTCCATCCCTTTCCAAATCATTGTCAAGGCTGGTGGTAGGGACATACATCGTACTCAGGTAGATGAAGGTGCTTCTGTTAGTATTTTATCCTCAGCTGTTTGGAAAGCTTTGGGTTCCCCTCAGCTTGCGCCTATTACGCAGAATCTGAAAGCTTTTAACAGAACCATTAGTGAACCTTTAGGGATCCTTCCTAAGTTTTCTATTACCTTGGAAGGTAAAACTGTTTGTGTTGATCTTATGGTAGTTCGAGGTCCCTTGGATTTCAATTTACTCCTTGGGCGAGACTATGTTTATGCCATGAAAGCTGTCGTATCGACACTCTTTCGCGTGATGTCTTTCCCTCACAATGGCAGTATTGTGACTGTAGACCAGCTTTCGTTCCCTAGTCTTTTTTCAACTACCAATAATATGACACCCCTAAATGTTCCTGATTCTAAAGTGGTATCTACCCTGCCACGGGTTAATTATGTGGCAACCGGTCCCATGATTTCAGTTACCGATGTAAGTGAGCCTCTCACTGTTTGCTCATCTTCCTTTGATTTAGCTCCGGTAATTGACATGGAAAACTCTATGGGATTACTTGAACACGATGTTCTTATCCCTTTTGAGTCCCTTGACATGTGTTCCTTCCCAAGAAGTATTCTTCCTTCGGATGAAGACCTCTTGGAAGCCATGATCAAGGTGTGTCCATTGACATGTCTTTCCTCCAGTTGGAAGCCATGATCAATGTTACGAGGATAGTTTGTTCCTGTCTCAACCTCGTTAAAAAATGAAACTGGATGCAACAAGGGTAGGTTAAGTAGGTAAATTGTAGATAGTGATCATGAGCATAGTTCCTTGTCTTGTGTCAAGCTCATTAAAAAATGAATCAAGGATTTTAGAGCACAGTTCCTTGTCTTGTGTCAAGCTCGTTAAAAAATGAATCAAGGTTTTTACAGTAGAGTTTTTGTTAGGTAGATCGTAGAGAGTAGTTATGAGCATGGTTCTTTGTCTTGTGTCAAGCTCGTTAAAAAATGAAACAACTCCCTTTTCAAGTCTTTACAAGATCTTGAAAGTAAAGCTCCATTCCATCCAGCTGGTTGAATGAAATGAAGCTTGGGGGGCATGTACCTCGTTTTGCATCATTATGCTGGGGGCATGCGAACTTATAACAAGCATAGTTTTTGTTTCAAGCTTGCGTAAACATGAAACCGAATCCGAGCATAGTTCTTTTCCTGTGTCAAGCTCGTTAAAAAATGAAACAAATCCTCCTCTACTTAAGTTGAGAGATTGACGAGATCTTACAAATGTTAAGTTTTTAGGTTAGTTATTTCAGTTTTTGCATAATTTTCTTATAGTTTTAGGCCGAGTCTTTCAAATGATCTCGTACTTGAACCTTCATTTCATCCAACCAATTGAATGAAATGAAGCTGGGGGCATGCGCTCTAACAGTTATGCTTAGGGGGCATCAAGCACAGTTTTATCTCTGTTTCAAGCTTGTGTAAAAATGAAACTAATTTGAAGCATAGTTTTTATCTGTTTCAAGCTTTTGTAAAAATGAAACCTATCTTGAGTCAATTTCAGTTATTTTCAAGACTCGTTAAACTCATGAAAACACCGAGATTATTTTGCTATTTTTCATTCTCGTAAAACAAATGAAAACGCCGAGTTCTTTCCGTCTTTTCCTGCTCGTAAATTAAATTGAAAGTCAGTCATATGAGTACATTTTTATCCCTTTTTCGAACTCATTAAAACTTACGAAAAAGTGAAAACCATGAGTACATTTTTATCCCTTTTTCGAACTCGTTAAAACTTACGAAAAAGTGAAACCTTCAGAGTCATCTTTTAAGCCCTTTTCTGACTCCTAAAAAATGAAAAGATCACCGAGTGTTTCTTTTTCACTCGTTAAAACGGAATTAAAAGACGGTCCCCTTTTAGCTCTTTTCTGACCGCAAAATCAGGAAAAGATTGCCGAGTTTTTGTCGTTTCGAACTCGATAAGGAAATAAAACGACGTGTCCTTGATCGCTTTTTACTTTTCAGATTAACGACACTAATATGAAAGTACTCCTTGGTCGCAAGATCAAGCGGTTCCCCCAGGTATTATTTTATACTTTTTCGGGCTTGAGGGACACAAATATACGAAAAAGTTCAACGTGGAGTCTCCTTTAGTTTTTTCAGACTCTCTAAAAATGAAAAACGCCGAGTTTTTCCTATACTGGGCTCGTTAAATTTTTACAGTACAGGACCTGTTCAATTACAAACAGGAACGAACCACTCCTTCCTAGGGTTCGAATTTAAACTAGGTTGGACTCGTCCGAAGGACGAGCTTACAATCAAGCATATGTTATCCTCCTCAAGCTTGTTAAAAAATAAAGAGGTACTTGCCAGAAATGGTGGGGGAAAAAGAGAAGAATGAACCTATTTGTCACTTTTTGTCTCAGAGAAAACTTTATTACCGCTCTTGAACACGGCACTTGTTATTCACCTGGGTTGGGAAATTTTTCACCTCACAGTTGACCACTTCACTTTGAAAGTCTTTAACCGGGTTTCGGGGATTAACTTTGAGTTATTCTTCACCAAGCCATCTGTTGTGTCGTTATGTGTTCAAGAGGCCTGCAAATAACCAACTTTCATCTGCAAAATACTTGTCATCCATTTGACCATCCCTGAGTCGGTCCTTACAGCAACATTTCTTCAACTTGAACAATGATTTCGTGTTGCGGGCTTGCCTGCAACGGGTCGCTTTCTATCGACATCGACACATTATCTAGAAAGATGACTTAGGAATCGACAGTACCTTGAAGTCTGCATGCATCAATGGCAGATTTCTCGCCTTTGACGTCAGTTTACATCATTGACTTTCGATCAGAGGATTCCGTGAAGTGTTCGACATCAAAACATCTATTCACATTTCGCGGGTTGTGCTTGGTACTTTGAGGACCATTGACATTACTGGTGGTTTCTCTCACGCTTGTTAACAGTTTACATCATTGACTAGTAATCAAGTGGTTTCTACCATGTTCGACATCAAATCATTTAATCACATGGCTAGAATCGTACCAATTCGGGAAGTAGAAGTGAAGACCCTGGATCTAGTTTCTACCATCCAGGCTGCGAGGAGTTTTGTATTCATTATCTATGTAGGCTCATCATAAACAGATGGCTGCGTCCATACTGTGTCTACAAAAGTCTATAAAAATGATGTACTGCAAGATCATTCCTGTATCAGAGTAGTTAGTTCATTAGTTAAAAAGTTTTAAATCTGAGTATGGGAATGCCTACCTCAGTGATGATATATTCTTATCCATGTATTTTGTGTTGAAAATTGCAGGTTCCAACCAGGCCATCCACAAGGTAATCCTCGAAATGATAAAGCGCTTCACCCTTCCTAGAATTACAAAACCCTATTCTATTTCAGGCTTCGCACTTTAGGGGGCAATCTGTTACACTAAAAAATGTCACCTTGACTACTTACAGTTAGTATGGCTCAAATCAACAGTCATGCTACCCTCTTAGGCAAGTCTCATGCCTCTGTTATCCATCTCAAACTCAAAATAGAGAGAAAGTCTTGTAAAAATCATGTTTATCTCTGGGGTCGCAGGTTCTCTCTAGTCTTACCTGCGGGGACGCGGACCTTGTTCACAAAAACTGCGTCCATAGACGCTCTGTATGTAAAGGGACAGGTGCGTCCCTCTGTAAAAGACAAAATGCGCGAGTTTTATCTAGAAAAAGTTACTTGTGGTTACTTCTAGAACATTCTAGAGGTCGGTTTGATGAAATGGATTCGCCTCCAGTTGGTTCATGTATCTCTATTAAGGGGAGTCTTATCCCATCAATAAGGGAGCTATCCCACCCAAAGAGGGGGATGATCCCATTGATGGTGGACCAGAATAACCTCTTTACAGCACTATAAATAAAGGCATTGAGCCAGGAGGAAAGGAGGTTGGAGCTATACATTTTCTTTGGGTAAATGCTGCAGGATTTAGGTCTTCCATTAGAGCCTTTGTGAGGAGAGATTGTCTTCACTTGATTCTACTTGGGAGAGGGTGAGCTTTGTCAAAGAAGAGGAAAACCCTTGATGGACCCTGGGAGGAACTTGCACAACACCAAGGCCAGGTTGTAAGAGTTTCTTTGTTTCGTTATTAATACAAACTGGTTTATTTTTCTCAATAGCTTATGTTAATGAGTTATTTCATGTGTTCCTTGGTCTGCATGTTGAATATATGTTTTATTATATGAAATGCAAGTGCTTGGTAATTGTTTGATTGTTTGTGGTTGCAGGAATTGACTTGAAGGAGGAGCTCATCCGGATCGTCAAGAACGGACTTCAACAACAGCGTTTTGGAATAAGGTAAACCTAAACACTTGTAGTTTTCATGTTATAAAAGGTGTATTTAGAGAAAGATCACTCCTTTTTGTCTTGTTTGTCATTAGAATGTCTTAGACTTCTAGGAAGGTCAGTCGTGTCCGCACCCTTGACAGTTTCCGTGTGACAGTACTGACTGCCATCCTTTGCTTCCTCATAAGAAATCTATATTTGAGATTAATAAGTGTCCTGTTTAGTTTCTTATTTTTCCTTTTTAGCTTCCTGTTCTTCTTGTGCCATAATCCCAAGTGTAGCATTGTGTTGTCATGAATATCTCTATCCAGCTTATTCTATTCCCTTAAGGTTTCATTTTCTTTTTGGATGTGCCTGTTCAGAATTTCTAGCTCATAGATCTCTTGTTTGAGAGAGCTAATTAGAGTTTCTTGTGAGGTGATAGGATGCTCTGTAGCTGAATTCCCTGGGTCTACTGAGGTACTCTTTTTCTCTAATGACTCTATGTAGTCATAGATTTGCTGTTGTATTGGATCAATGCCAGGAGAAGCTCTACTTGGGCTGCCTTCAAAATTCTGTGGAGGAGAGTTCTGTGGACTTTGTTCATATGGAATACTGTCAGGGGACTGAACTGGGGTTTCTTCCTCTAAATTTATAAACTGGGCCTCTTTTGATTTCACCTTCTTCACCTTGCCTCGGAGTCTAGAACTCCTTCTCACATTTTGGAAGCTTATGGTTTCTTCTTTTGTGTCCTTTTTCCTCTTTCCTTTCTCCTTATTTTTCTTGATTTGTTCTTTGATCTTGGTTAGTCTTTCAGAAAGCAGCTGTTCATCTTCTTGAGGTGATGAAGGTTCAGGAATGTCCTTATTGATTTCTTCAACCCTCTCTTTCATTTTTCTCTTCTGTTTGGTCTGCTCCCTAACCTCTGGTTTAAGAGCTATCTCTGCATCATCTTTTTGTGAGGGGCCTTTAATGCTGATATTTCTTCTTCTACTTCTTTTAATAGGACTTCCCTCAGATAAATATAGAGCATCTTGGAAGAAATTCCTTACCAAGAATTCCTCCCATGTATCCCCTACACTTCTCAAATGAAATTCAACTAAAATCTTCACTAATCCATGGTGATATAGAGTGGTTTCTATTGATTCAACTTTCTTTTGAACATTTGTTGCCATTCTTCTCAGACTATTCAAAAGGAAAAAGGGAAGATTGAGGGTTCCATTCTCTAGAAAATTCATTAACAATCGTATATGATAAACATACATAGACCCAAACCTCCCTTCACATGTAATGAATTTTTGCAGTATTAACAACATGCTACTCCATTTGTTTTTGAGTGCAGAAATTGGAATCCCTTTTCTAAATACTGAAACATCCATGCCTGGGTTTTTAAAAATCATCTTCCAAAATTCATCATGAAACTCTTTGTTTTTAAACCACCTTTCTCCTAGCCTTGGGAGTTCTGTTGCTTCTACTATGAAGGACTCGGTAACTGCAAATTTGATGTCACCTATTTCCACTTCCGTGCCATCAAATGACCTAGCAAAGGATTTAGTGATTTCCTTATGGTAAACGTTAAATTTTTCAATAAAACAAAACCATCCAGCCTTTTGTAACATTCCCTTTAGCTACGGATATCCCTCCGTGTATTTTACCCCTACGGGTTCAGTTCTAACAATATGCCCCATATCCTCTGTTCTCAGTTACCCCTCAAAACTACTCTCACTGTCTAAGAAATAGAATGACTGCGTAAATGGTAATGGAGTGACTGGGTATATAGAAGTAGAATGATTATGGATATGGAAATGGGATGACAGGGTATATGGAAGAAGAATGACTGTGAATTATGGAAACAGAACGAAATATATGGAAACAGAGTGACTTTATACAAAAAATGGTTGCGTAAGTATGAGAGAAAAACTTAAGAGTTGGCATGTAATAAATAAACAGTCAGGGTTTGAAGAGTCGTATATAGGTAGGTCACGTCATTAACCTGACCGTTAAAAAATGTAGCTGTGGAGGACCGATTAAGTACAAGTTATGGAGTTTGAAGCGGAGATCAGTTATGAAGGAATCATTGGACTGTTTATCATTGAAGGCAGAAGATATGGCGGAGACATTGTGGCAGTCAAATCACATGATGATTAATTAAGGAGACATGTGATCATACATGTTATACAAGCTTATGTTTTTGAATTGCTTTTTGAAATAAATTTTTGTATTTTACCTTTGGAACCTTTACCTTCCGCTTGCTAATATTTTGATGTTTGCTCCACAGGTGCTTTAGGCATGATTGGTCTTCAAAGTTGATTTTTCTTCAATTACAACCATACAAGATTTTATTATGAACTGGACACTTGTGCTTGGACTAATAATCAAACTGTTGCTGCAGAATCAGATTAGCTGCAAAACAGGATCAACTATGGAACAGAATCAGCTGTAGAACGTGGAAACAACTGCAGAATGTGAAAACAACTGTAGAATGTGAAACAGAGAGTAAAATATGGCTTATGAATGAATGAAATGGAAATGGCTGTGTAAGTGAAAATAAGACATGATGATAAATGAAAAATGGAGATGAAAGAAATGTTGGGAAAGGAAAAATTTATTGGTGAAATATGGCAATGGAAAGAAGTGAAGATGTAAAAGTAAAACAGAGTGAAATGAAATGAGACAATGAATTTTGCAGAATGTTGAGTGACTGTGGCTTTTTGTCACCATTTTTTTCAGAAAGGAAATGGAAAATATAGGGTGTCAGAAACTTCTGATTTTCACCCTGTATTTTCTGTATAAGCATGCCAATCAATGATTTGTTTTCAACCTTATACAATTTTATTTATTTTTTAGATAGGAAAAACAAAGACTAAGTTGGTGGAGAAGAAGGATTCCTATTCACTAAATTCATTTCAGAATTGTTCTGGAAGACCTTGATGAACTCCTCCTTTGAAATTGGTTTTTGATATATTTTCAGTCTATGACCATTCACAAGAAGAGGAGTTTGACTTTCATCTATTGTTCTGATCCTCACTGCTCCATTACTGAAGATTTTTTCAATCTCATATGGCCCAAGCCAATGAGTTTGAAACTTCCCTTGAAAATCTTTAAACTTTGAATCAAATAACAGTGCCCAATCTCCCTCTTGAAACCTCTTGTCCTTGATGTATTTGTCATGCCATTTAGCCCTCTGTTGTTGGACTATACCAATCCTTTGAACTGCTTCTTGCCTAATTTCATCAAGTTCATTTAATTGCTCCAGTCTATGCTTTTGAGCCTCTGATAAATCCATCCCCAACTAGACTACCATCTTAAAAGTTCTGATTTGGAACTCTATAGGGAACAAGACTTGTTTCCCATAAACAAGTTCATAGGGTGTATGTCCCGTTGTGTTCCTCCATGTAGTTCTATAGGCCCATAAGGCTTCAGGAAGCCTTTCTACCCAATCTCTTCTATGTAGATGCATAGTTTTGGTGAGGATTCCTTCAATCAATTTATTTGTAGACTCCACTTGACCATTTGCTTGTGGATGATAGGGCGTAGATTTCCTATGCTTGATTTTGTACTCCTCCACAAGCCTTTCCACCATATTGGATGTGAATTGAGATCACTGATCTGTCACAATTTCTTTTGGAACACCAAAACGAGTGAAGATATCCTCAAAAAGAAAATTAACTACAGATTTTTAATTAGCAAAAGGTAATGCTTTTGCTTCTACCCATTTGGTGACATAATCAGTGCATACCAATATATAGTTTTTCTGCTTAGATGGAGGATTAATGGGTCCAATAAAGTCTAAAGCCCACTTTTCAAAGGGGTCGATAAGTACCTGAGTTTGTAATGGCATTTCATTTGAGGGAGCAGGTTCCCCTACCCTTTGGCAGCTGTCACACTTTCTAACATATTCTTTAGCATCTTTGAAGATGGATGGCCAATAATATGCTAAAGAAAGGATTTTATAGGCTGTCCTCTTGTCAGAAAAGTGTACACCACACGGCTCATCATGACATGCTTTGAGAATATCAGGCATTTCATCTTCCCTGACACACCTTCTGATCATAAGATCTGGCCCTGTTTTATACAATTCGTTAGTGATCCATGAATATCTTGCACTTTCTTGAATAATCTTTCTTTTCTCTCTAGGAAACAAATGTGAAGGTAACTTCCCTATAACCAAGTAATTAGCAACATATGCAAACCAAAGAGTTTGAGTAGTTACTATAAAAATATATTCATCAGGAAACTTATCTTCAACCGGAGAGTCTTCTTTGATATTCTGAATCCTGGACAAGAAATCAACAATTGTTTTTTGTTTTCTAGGTCTATCAAGCACAATAATGTTGAATTTTTGTAAAAGTAAAAGCCATCTTGTAACTCTACCATTAGTAATAGGTTTATTCATCAAATATCTAATTTTAGAGTGATCTGTATGAACAAAGGTTTCATAGCCGGTTACATAGTGTCTGAACTTATTAATTGCATGAACAACAACTAAAAAGTCCTTTTCAGTAACAGTATAATTCAACTCAGTGGGAGTCAAATTCTTACTTGTATAGTAAATGGCATAAGGAATCAAATCTTTTTGTCCCAATACAGCTCCCAGAGCTGTATTTGAAGCATCTGTGGAAATATGGAAAGGAAGTTTCCAATTTGGACCTCTTAAAATAGGTGCTTCAACGATTTTTGCTTTCAAGGTTTCAAATGCTAGTTGGCAATTAGGACTCCAATTGAATTCACAATATTTTGTAAGCAATTTGAAGAGTGGAGATGCTATTTTAGTGAAGTTTTCTATAAACCTTCTATAGTATCTTATAAATCCTAGAAAACTTCTAACATCCTTTTGGAAATTTGGAATTGATAACTTAGAGATGACTTCAACTTTAGATTTGTCAACTTTAATCCCATCTCCTGAAATGTGATGTCCTAAAACAATACCTTCTGTAAACATCATAAAACATTTTTCATGGCTTAGTGAAAGGTTTGTTTCTTTACATCTTTTAAGAACTTTTTCCAAATTTTCCAAAGCTTCTTCAAATGTGTTTCCATAGACTGTAAAATCATCCATATATACCTCTACACAATCATGTATTAGATCAGAAAAAATTCCTAGTACTGCTCTTTGGAATGTTGCAGGTGCATTACACAACCCAAAAGGAAGTACTCGGTAGGCAAAAGTTCCCCATGGACAAGTAAATGTGGTTTTATCCTGATCCTCAGGTGCTACCTGAATTTGATTATAACCACTAAAACCATCCAAGAATGAGAAATACTTCTTACCTGCTAATGTATCTAACACTTGATCTATAAAGGGTAAAGGAAAGTGATCTTTAAGGGTTGCTTTATTCAATTCTCGATAATCAATGCACACCCTCCATTTACCATTCTTTTTAGGCACAATTACCAGAGGAGAAACCCACTGGCTATCTGAAATTGGGTAAATGAAGTTTACATTGAGTAATTTCTCGAGCTCTTCTTTTACAATTTCCCTAAGATTTGGATTCATTCCTTTGAGGTTGTCTGATTGGTCTATTTTTTTCCTCAATATAGATATGATGGATACAAGTCTTAGGATTAATGCCTTTCATGTCGGTGTACTCCCATGCAAATGTAGCATAATGTTTTTGTAATGTTTTGGTTAGCTCTTCTTGCTGTAGTTTCTCCAAATTTTTGTTTATGTTCAATGTCCTACTTGGAAAAATTTCAATTGTAGAGCTACCAAACTCTTCCATAGAATAGAGAGACATCTGTCTAGATGACAAGTATTCAACATTAGATTTTTCTTGAAATTGTGCATGATCATATTCTAAAGATGTTTCAAAATTTTCCAATGCGTATAGAATTTGACTATCTTCACTAATTTCTAACATAGTAAAGAGAGGCTAAATATCATCTTTATCATCAATCCATTCCTTGTCATCTATTTCTGTGAATTCTTTTGTTGAAGGATACAGAGTAAATTTCTTTGTTGAATTACCATCAGAAATATACATGTCACCAGATCTACAGCTAATAAAAGCATTAGCTGTGGCCAGCCAAAGTCTTCCTAATATGAGTGGGTGTCCTCCTAGATTATTCTTGGGAGTTAAGATCACGAAATCAACAGGATATTCCCAAGAATCTAAGGATACTGAAATGTTTTCTAGCACATTATCTGGTTTGATTACTGATCTATCTGCAAGTTGCAGTAAGGTAGGTGTGTAAAGAATATTAGGAAGTTTAAGCTGCTCCATAATTTGTCTACTCATGATGTTTATTGCTGCCCCTAAGTCAATCAATGTATTTGGAATTTCAATTCCATTTATATGTGTCTCGACAATTGGACTTCCTGGATCCACATATTTCTGCATGGAAATTTTTTCCATCATTATATCTGCTATCTTTCCTACCAGGTGAATTCTTTTTGTTTCTTTTGATCTTCTTCCTGGTCTTTTTATGCTCAACTCTTTTATTGTCTTGGCTAGAATTGGAATTTCTCTAATGGCTTGTAACAAAGGAATTTTGATACAGACATTCTTCAATTTATCTAGAAAATCTTAGTTGGGTAACAAGATCTGTTTTTCTACTCCTCTATCAATTTGTAGTCTCTCAGGAAAAGGAGGTGTAGAAGTAGATGTTGGTTGCTCAATGATAGGAGCTGTATTCACTGGTTCTTTTTGTTTTCCTTTTTCAATGTTTTGATTTTGGAGAGATGTTTCCTCAAAATGTTTATTGACTTTTAGAGAATCTTCCTCAGAAGTGTTTTGTTCTTGAATAACTACAGGAGGTCTTTCCTTTTCTAATATCCTACCAGATCTTAGTTGAACATCATTAAGATCTAGAGGAGTAATCATGTAAGTTGGAAATTTTTGTCCTTCTACCATGTAAGCATTATGAGGGTTTTTATTGTTGGGGTTTGGTAATGGTTGGGCAGGTAGCTGATTTGGTTTCTGCTGAAATGGTAGTAAGACTTGAGGATTTTGACTTTGTTGTGGAGGTTTTTGTGGAAATGGCAACGAAAGTTGAGGGTTCTAAATTTGAAGTTGTGGTTGCTGATTTTATTGTTGATTTTGTGGGGGAAGATAATTCTGATAGGATGGAGGATATTGATAATATTGAGAAAATCTCCCATAAAGATTTTGTACGTTGTGCCCACGATTGAGATTGATACTAAGATTGAGGTTGAGGCCAAGGTTGCTGCCAAGAATTCCAGTTTGGTGGGGGTTGAAGATACATTTGATTGTTAAATCCTTGATTTTGTGGCCCCAACCAAGGTCTTCTTGTAACAAAACAAAGAGATTCTGTAGAATTTGGGACTGTTTCCTCTTGAAAGACAGCCTTAAGACCTGGGATTGAAGGACAACCCTTGGTTTCATGGCTTTCCGAACAGATCATACAAGTTTCTACAATTTTTGCATCTAAAGGGAATTTCCTTAGAGCATGTTTCTTTCTGCATTTTGGACAAAAAATGGCTAAAGCATCAGCCTATGTTTTCTGCTTGTTTTGAATTTTAAGGGTGTCTGGTTGCTCTCTAAGGCTCCCTAAAATGTCAGTTTTAAACTCATCAAGCATATTGCCAATTTCTGCCCTGCTTACAGATCCAGTTGCAGATTTGTTTGCTCTAACAAGAGAAGGATCTCTCGGCCCTTTCCCTATTTTAGATTTCCCTCTTGAGAGATGAACACACAGTTCTCCTATATCACTCAATGGAAGTTGAGAGATATCTCCCTTCCCCATCATGTTAAGGATATCTATCCATTCATCTCTAATGGCTTTTAACAAAAGAGCTTTCAAAGTTTCTTTATCTAAATTGTTCATCTTTGCTCTTTTCAAATTATAGTTAAATCTCTCAATCAAATCTTCTAAGTTTTCATTCTCCCTTTATATAATTTTGAATACCTCATCTTTATGATTGATAGGCATGCAATAATCCACATATCTATCCAAAAAAGCATTTTTCATGTAATTCCATGTTTTAATGGATTGAGTGACTAACCCCATGAACCATTTCAAAGCAGCCCCTTTCAATGTTGAGGGAAACAATTTAAGTTTTTGAGAGTCTTCTAGATAGTCATAAGTTTTGCACAAGACTTCAAACTCAAACAAAAATGTTTCAGGGTCCTCACTTCTCAACCCATAGAAGTTTGGGAGGACAGATGGTGAGATATTTTTCATTGTGGTATGTGTTTCCTCATCCACTATAGGGAATCCAAATGAGTTATCTACTTCCCTATTTCCTCTGCCTCCTCCATTATCTCCTCTACCTCCTCCATTATTACTTCTACCTCTCCCTCTACCCCCTCCATTATTACTTCTACCTCTCCCTCTACCCCCTCCTCTAAACAGTGAGAATTCTCCATCTTGTTCTTCTTCTATCATTATAGTTTCTCTAGAGTCAATATAGGGCTCAACCTGCAAGGTTATTCCTTCCTCCTTTGGTTCTTCTATTAATGGACTATGGAAGAGAGTTTCTACTTCTTCTTCCTCACCAGGTATTCCTAATTATTCAACTACAATGGGCTCCCCTGTGGAGGTGAAAAAGGTTATCCCTGCTGTTGGAGATTCAAAAATTTTCTCTCCTAGGACTGTTTTGGTAGATGAAGTAGGAGAATCTTCTGATTGAGTTTTTGCCCCTTGAGTTTCAGGAATCCTATGACTGGGAGTATGAGTCTGTGATGGAGGTGTGCCTTTTCTAACTCTTGGTGGAGTAGGTGGTGTTGTAGGAATCGAACTTCTTCCCCTAGCTATAAATCTACCCCTAGAGTCTCTTTCTATATGTAAGTCATTGTTTTGTTTTTTTGTTGTTTTTTTTAATTTTTTTAATGTAAGAGATAAGGATACCTAGTTACACTTCCCCAGCAACGGCGCCAAAATGTTTGGTCAATTTAGTGTCCTAAATTTCTCTACATAAATTATCAATCCAGGTATCGTAAACTAATGAAGTGTAGTGCACTATATGTGCTAGATGACCTTTCTTACTTCATTGTTTTTGAGTTTTATGTTGTTTTGGCGGTTTTTGATTCTTTAATCCCTACTGATTTACAATGTACTTAACAAAATCTTAAATCTAATTTATGTAAAGACTGTTAAGAGCCTAAAAAAATGAGAACTAAAAAAGCTTAAATAAGCTTTGGAAAGTTTAATCAAGAAATCAAAACAGAGTTTCTATTTCCAATCATATCATTATTTCCAAATCATGAGCTATAAACTAAAAAGTAAAATTGAAACTACTGTCTATTCAATTTTAAAAAACAAGACTAAATGAAATATTGAAAACTGAAAGTGAAATTGCAACTATTGTCTAATCTATTACAAGAACAAAACCAAATGAAATTCTAAAACTGAAAGTGAAATTGCAACTATCTATTATGGAAACAAAACTTAATGAAGTGCTTAGTTACTCTGCCTCTCAATTTTAGGAGAAAAACCTCATTGTGATGGCATTTTGAGGAATTCTGCACTTCATTATTCTAAGAAAATAAATGCAAGAATACAAAAAAGACTCATTGCATGAATGAAGTTATTCAACCACTTAGTTTAAAATGAGTCATCAACTAGAAAGGCTTTTTAGAAACATTCATCTACACTATGAGTCAATAAACTAGTAAGGAAATGGCAAGAGAAATAATGGTACTGATCAGTTTAATTGAAAACCTAAAGACTAATGAAACAGCAAATGAAACAAACTACTCTACACTACTGAATTCAACTTCTAACTACTGATAAAAACTAGAAAGAAATTAAGCAAAGAGAAAGCTATTCTGTACTGAAAGAAGCTATTCTGCATTAGTAAGAAAATGATAAAGACTGCATTATAAACAAGGTTAGTAAATGGTTATGAACACTATGGAAGAAATGATGAATTTACAGTTAACTAGAGAAAATAAAAAAAATGAAATAAAACCTCAGTCAGCGCAGGGGCCCTCTGCAACTGCTTAGGTTATGCGTACTCAATCAAAACTCCAAGAAACTCCTTCACATATCCATAAAACTTGCGGTCTTCATATTAAAAAAAACATAGGAAATGAGTTTTCAAATTTACAGAGCAGTAGTCTGAGCTTAATACATCAGGAAATTCAAATTGGTTCTGAGTTCTTTACACAGGTATTTATAAGAAAATTATACAACTGTTTGTGGAGAAAAATAAGCTACAGCCAAAAACACGTAGCAGATAGGCACACGGAATTTTCTTCCTCAGCTGCTGGAGACATAAATCTAAGATGATGGCTATTGGATTCGGTTGCACAGATGGCTGTTTGGAGTCTATGGGTTTAGGAAGTTGTTTCGGATCCCATCACTGTGAAATGTGTACAAAATAGAGTCATGTTGCCTTTGGTCTCTCTATGTTTGACTTCTTCATTGACCGGAGTCTTGTACCATCTTCCTTGTCGACCTAGGTTAGGTGAATAGGACACGATCCATGTCATGATGATTTCCAAGCTACCCATGTAATTAGTTTCTCCTTCTGACACCTGGAACCTATTAAAGCATGGAAGTAGCTGCGGAACAGCCGATTAGCTGCAGAATAGACTGCATTCCATAGTTAAAAGACAAAAACTTATTCAAACATCAAAACATAAAAGCATAACATGTAAATCACTAAAATGTTATCTTTAAGGCAATGTATACTGGTTATTGATGATAGGGATGCATTTTCTTCATGGAAAAACAAAGAAAAGGGATAAGAAGAGTTGCTAAGGGCAGGGCAGTTTTGAGGCTGAACAAAGGGCACTACAAAAGGGACTGTAAATCTAAAGCTCTTGACAAAGAAAAGGGATTCGATGATTATCCTTATGCAGAGGTGAAAACCACCTCAGACGCAGGTGGGGATGTGTACTTGGCTTCTTCAAGTACATATGTAGATCATGAGGCATGGTTGATTGACTCAGGTGCATCATTTCACTTCACTCCCCATAGAGAGTGGTTTTGCGAGTATGAGAAATATGATGGTGGTGATGTCTTCTTAGGGGATGATAGGAAGGCTAGAATCGTTGGTCGTGGAAAAGTAAAGCTGAAGTTGCAAGGTGGAAGGGTTAGAACAATTCCAGGTGTACTGCATATTCCTGCATTGGCTAGTAATTTGATTTCTGTAAGCAAGATGGATGATGCAGGTGTAAAAACAGTGTTCAGGAAAGATACCTGCAAGATGGTTCGGGAAGCACTGGTATTGATGCGGGGAGTTCGGATTGGAACTCTGTACAAGATGCAAGGTAGCACTGTTATTGATGGGTGCAACAGTTCTATGGTTCTTGAAAGTGGAGCAGAAAATCTAGTGGTCTCTGGAGAAAAGACCATGCTATGGCATCAAAGGCTTGGACATATTGGAGAGAAGGGCATTCGAATACTTCATGGTAAAGTTATGGTAGAAGGTATGACTAATAGGTCTCTGGAATTTGATTTCTGTGAATATTGTGTATATGGGAAGTAGAATCGGGTGAGTTTCCCCTTTGGTGGTAAGAGGACGAAACATATATTAGAGCTTGTGCACAGTGATGTGTTTGGACCTGTGAAGCTTCCATCACTGGGTAAGAATGTGTACTATGTATCATTTACAGATAACTTCTCAAGGAATACATGGATATATTTCCTTAAGAAGAAATTTGAAGTCTTTGACAAGTTTAAATAATTTAAGGCTCTGGTGGAAAACCAGACAGAGAAGAAGATAAAGGTGCTGAGGATAGATAACGGTGGAGTTTTGCAGTAAGGAATTTGAAGAATTCTATAAGAAGTGTGTTATAGCACGGCAGAAGACTACTCCATATACACCTGAGAAAAATGGAGTTGCAGAAAGAATGAACAAGACGTTGATGGAAAGGGCAAGAATCATGCTCAATGGTGCTGGGCTAGGATAGGAATTCTGGGCATAGGTAGTGGAGATTGCATGTTACCTAGTCAACAGGTCACCTTCATCAGCGTTGGAGGATAAGACTCCACAAGAGGTATGGACTGGTAAGAAGCCATTTCTTTCACATCTGAGGGTATTTGGATGTGATGCATATGTACATGTTCCAAAGGAGAAAAGAACAAAATTGGATAGTAAATCTGAAAAATGCATCTTTATTGGGTATAAGGATGGTTTAAAGGGTTATAAGCTTTGGAACCCAGTAACAAGGAAGGTTGTGTACAACCGAGATGTGGTGTTCAGAGAGGTTAAATATGTTATTAAACATGAAGTCCAACCAAATGAACCTGAGAAGATAGAGTTTGAGTTAAAGGAGGAAGAATCAGACTCTACAACAGAAGAGGAATCAGAAAATGAAGAGCCACAAACTCTAGGTGTGAGAAGATTAGTTCGAGAAAGAAGACAACCAAAAAGGTATAGTCCGTCTGCTTTCTGTTCAAATTTTGCTTTATCTATTACTAATGATGATTCCAGAATTGTGAAGGAATCAATAGACTCAGAGGATGGCAAACTCTAGAAAGAGGCCATGGTTGATGAAATGGCATCTTTGCACAAAAATGAGGCATGGGATCTGGTGGAGTTGCCGGTTGGAACGAAACCCATTGGCAGCAAATGGGTGTTCAAGAAGAAGACAAATGCAAAAGGAAAAGTGGAGAGATACAAAGCTCGGTTAGTAGCAAAAGGTTATTCCCAGGTGCTGGGAATTCATTTTGGTGATATTTTTTCTCCTGTTGCCAAGGTAGCTTCTATTAGATTACTTTTATCTGTTGATGTTGCTTTTGATTTTGAGGTAGAACAAATGGATGTGAAGACAACATTTCTTCATGGGGATCTGGAAGAGGAGATCTACGTGAAGCAACCTGAAGGCTTTGCGGTGAAGGGTAAGAAAGAATTGGTATGCAAGTTAAAGAAGTCTCTCTATGGGTTAAAACAGTCACCAAGGATGTGGTATCAGAAATTTGATACATTTATATGGGGACTTGGCTTCACTAGAAGCAAAGAAGATCACTGTGTGTATTTTAAATTAATTAGTGACCGTGTTATTTATCTGATCTTGTATGTGGATGATATGTTGCTGGTTGGAAATGACAAAGAAATTATCCAAGATTTGAAGACCCAATTGTCCTCCAAATTTGACATGAAAGACCTTGGTGCTGCAAATTATAATTTGGGCATGGAAATTAAAAGAGATCGGGCAAAGAGAAAGCTCTGGTTAAACCGGAGGAAGTATGTCGAGACAATACTGCAGAGGTTTAATATGCAAGATAGTAAACCGGTGAAGGTTCCTATTCTTGTAGGTGTAAAGTTATCTGTTGAATAGTGTCCCAAAACACAAGAAGAGGAAGAGGGCATGTCCCATGTTCCATATGCAAGTTCAGTCGGTAGCCTGATGTATGCGATGGTCTGTACTAGACCAGACATTTCACATGCAGTGGGATTATTGAGTAGGTTTATGTCAAAACCAGGGAAGGAGCACTAGACAACAATGAAGTGGATTTTCAGGTATTTACGTGGCACTAGTGATTATGGTTTGTGCTACCAAGGAAGACCAGGATTGGACAGAGTGTTGGATATCCATGGCTTTGTTGATGCAGACTGGGTTGGAGATCTGGATAAGAGAAGATCTACAAGTGGGTATGTGTTTAACCTACTTGGAGGTGCAGTCAGTTGGATGAGTAAGAAACAATATGTAGTGGCACTATCAACTACAGAGGTAGAATACATGGCAGCCACTCATGCAAGCAAGAAAGTAGTTTGGTTGCAGAGATTGTGTTCAAGTATGGGGTTAGTAGAGGGAGCTATAAGGATAGACTGTGACAGGCAAAGTGTAATTTTATTGGCAAAAAACCCTGCTTACCATTCAAAGACAAAGCGCATTGATGTTCAGTATCATTTTGTGAGGGATATGATATAAGACAAAAAGGTGTTGTTGGTAAAGGTGAACACTTTGAAGAATAATGCAGATGCATTGACAAAATCTGTGAGCTCTGAGAAGTTCTCTTGGTGTAGAGAAACAATGGGCGTTGGATGGCTGGATAAATGACTAAGCTCTCCTGTGCCCCTCTGTGGAAAGAAAACAACAAGTGGGAGAATGTTGGGTTGTTTTATATTCTTTCCATGACTAGCCCACGTAGTTAACTGGGGGGTTAGAGGGGGGGTGGAGCCCCCCCTTTGTTGCACCGATTGCACTATAGGGGGGTCATAGGGGGTTTGAGGGGGGCGGTTAGCCCCCCTCTATGGGGTCCGGGGCAGCGCCCCAGGCAAATTTTTTTTGGACTGTATATTAGGTTGGGTGGACCTACCTATGGTTTTGTGCATGGTTTTCGTACATGGTTTTGGATGCGATGGTTTTCGGTCCATGGCTTTGGATGCGATGGTTTTCGGTCCATGGTATTGGATGCTTCGGCATGTATAAATATGTATTGTAACATTGAAAGGAATAATAATGAAAAATCAAGCTGGTAGTCCCAGTTTTGGGATCCAGGGGAAAATCTCTGTGTATATGTGTTTTATGTGTTATGATTTCGCATTGTTTATTTTCTATTCTTAGAATTCATATGCAGGTAATTTCTGTACGGGGTTAAAACCTACTTTCAAACATGCATGTGTTGATTGCTAAATTTTAGCAATCTAGTTCAGTTATTTTCAATTGCATTCAGTTAATTTACCTCTAATTAGTGATAGAGTCAATTGAAGGTCAGTTGTGTAGTGGGACAACACTCTAACTTGAAGATCTATCAATTAACTAATCAATCAACCCAAAATAGCTCATGCATGCATGGAATTCGAATTGCTCAGTAGAGGTGGAGGAGACAAGGCCAGTGTAACATGAGTTGTATACTAGTTGAGTGTATAATTGTTGCATGCAATCAGGAGATCAATTCCTTGGTAATTGCGCAAGGAAATAAGGACTTCCCTATTATTTAGAAGCTCCAATTTGCTCAAATTTTTGTGAGGAAATAGGAAGTTGATGGAGCATAAAATTGGCGAAGTGTTGGATAGAAGCTCTCATTTAGTAGAGAGAACAATTATGATTTTGCAGGTTGTGCTAAGAGCTGGAGCAAGCAATATTAATAGTTTATCTATTCAACTGATCAATGCAAAGAGGCTTGAGGGGTTTTTCCCAGTTGGGTTCCCCTAGAAATCGTTGCATATTTGTGGGTTTTCTTGTTGCATGTCTATGCATGTTGTTATAAATTGTGATTTATATTCCGTAAATTAGTAGAGTAGAATTGTGTCTCTTGTTTTCAGTTCGAAATTTTGAGCAGTTGCAATTTATATCAAATTTATACATTTATCACTTCTATGAATTTTGTTATTATCATTAATGGAATTCCATCATCTTTTTTTAAGGCTTCTGGGGGGTTGAGGAAAGGTTGTTCACTCTCTCCCTTACTATTCATGATTGTAATTGAAGGCCTCAACAGAATGATTATGGTGGAAAAACAACAAAATAATATTAAGGGCATCAAAATATCGAGAAATATTTCATTGACACATCTATTGTTCATTGACAATGTGTTTCTTTTCGGTAGGGAGGTTTTGTAGGAATGGGGCTCCTATTTTTATATTATTGAGGTTTTGAGGAGAGCGGTGGGGTTGTTGGTCAGTAGAGAAAAGTCTTTATTTATTGAGTCGGATGTGGATAAGGTGACATTACAAGGAATTGCTGAGTTGTTTTCTTTCAAATGTTAGCCCTTGGAAAGAGGCTTTACCTACTTGGGGTTTTTCTTAAAGGCTAAAAAATTACCAAATTTCAAATTGGAGGTGGCTGGTGTGGAAATTTGAAAAGAAATTGGGAAGTTGGATTTTGAGGTGTCTAATATATGGTGGTAGGCTAATTTTGGCAAGGGCTTCCCTCCAAAACCTACCAGCATATTGGATGCTCATTACCAAAATTCCTAAATACATCATTATCAATAAGTTAAACACTCTTTTAGCAAATTTCAGTTGGTCGTGTTCAAAGGTGAAGAAAAATATCCATCTTGTCAAGCCGAGGGTTATTACTAGGTCTGTGCAGGATGGAGGATGGGTACTAAAAAACATTGAATGGTTTGAATTGGTGCTTGTAGTCAAATCTTTATGGAGGGTGATTTTTGGAGTGAGAATTTGGCATGAAGTCATTCTTGACAAGTATTTTAAGAATATAGGGATTTATGAATGGATTCATTCACAAGCACATCAAAGGAGAGGGGCATCATACATTTGGAGGAGCTTGTTAGTAGTCAAATCGTGGATCTCTGAAAAGTTATAATGGCATATAGGTTTGGGTCAGTTGGTGTGAGTGAGAGTGGATGATTTTGAAGGGACTAAAGGAAATTATGGGTTATTAGCACAACCTATCAATTATCTACATGAAAAATACATTTTCGTCTTGAGTCAAATTACAAAGGAAAATGCTTCATGTGTCTCTATTCCTCGTTGGGTCACTGCATCATACTTGGGTCTAGAGGGAGATATGGAAGCACAATGGGAAACATACATGGATGACTTGTATCAGGCATGATTCTCATTATCCTCACAAGTTGACACTTTGATATGGAATAGAAAATGTATTTCCAATAGGGTATCTACAAAGGATGAATATTGTTTTATTGCAGAGTGATTTGGTTACAATGATAGAATGTGGTGGTTCAAAAAGATATAGACTTGGAAAGCACTGTTGAAACTATAAATATTTACCTGACTCCTTCTAAAGGGTTGTATTCTTACATGGGACAATTTGAAGAAGCAAAGTATTAGTGGGTTTGGTAAATGTGTCATGTGTTCAACTAAGGAGGAATCAATTCAACTCTTATTCTTACTTTTCCTTTTTGCTAAAGGTATTTGGGAATGGGTGTTGCAACTTCTTGATAACGATTCAATTTGGGTTTCAACCATGGAAACTTGAGGGGCTAATATTCGCAGGTGGGCTAATTTTCCATGATTTTTCCCAAAAAATGATTCACCAAATTCCATTTTTTATAAAAATGGTTCGACCAAATTTTACAATATAAAATTATTTTACCTTAGGAATCACCAACATTATATAGAGATGCTATATATAAAATCATTATAAATTTGAATAATTTTATAAATATGTCAATAAACATTTTATAGTTTGCATATTAGGGACTAGTGATATTCGCCAATGTTTTTTAACTTCAAGATAATTTTTCATTCTTAAAATTATCCCTGGTTTCAACCTCTATTAATGATTGTTTGCAAGATTGGATGACCACGCATCAAACTTACAAAGCAGTTGCATTGATTATCTTCTGGTGCATATGGACACAGGGCCTTCACTCAATGAACCTTTGATATATCACGTGCGTTCATGGCATACAAAAAAATAGCCTTAATTTGTCTACATATTGGAAAATACCTATAAAAATCACATTATTTAACCCTCTACCAATACAAACCCAATACACCTTCCGAATTTAAAAAACCCATACTTTCACTAGATATTGTAGGTATCGATTTTTTCATTAACATTTTTTATAACCATTTATATTTTTTCATTAACTTTGAGCTCCATTTTTTATACCTGCCAATATTAAAACCCTTTATCCCCTATTGTATGCTCAATATATTATGTTTTTTTTTCCTCAATATATATTCCCCAATATGAATGCACAGGGTATGATATTTCTCCCCTAGTGAAGCTCTCGTGCATATGGAAAAGAAGAAATTGTAGGGGAAGGTGCCTTATCTCCATTAGGAGGATCCAGTCCCATGAACTTGCTAATTCTTTTTGCAAATGCTTATTTTGATGGGGCTTTAGAATTATTACATTGTGGGAGTGGAGGAATTATATTTTTATCAGAGAATCACAATTACAATTTTTTTTGGGAAAGTGGAGAGGGTACAAATATCCACACATAATTAATTGTTCTATGGGGCATATTATTCTTTGTAAATAGGCAATAGATTGAGATTCCAGAATTTGCATTGATTGGGTAAATGATAAGACGACACTTGAGGTATCATTTCTACACAACTAAATGCAGAGGATCAAGACCTTAGCATCGTCTTTCAGGGTTATCACCTTCCACCATGTATACAAGGAAATAAACAAAGAAATGCATATGTCATCAAAGAGCGGTGTAGGTCAACCAAAAAACTTTGTGTTTTTTAAGGAACATGTGCTACTAGGCAGAGGCCCTGAATTGTGATCATTATTTTTTTTGAAACATTACAGGAACAATCTCTATATGTATTGTGTAAATTTTAGCCATAATTGACACTCATTTTTATTGATGTAATTATTGCATATGGTTGTTTGTATATAGACATATATAAACAATTTTCATTTTTAATGAGAAAATATTGGTTTTTTCTTTCTCCGAAATTTATTTATATATAGATATAACAAAAATTTTTAAAAATATTGAATTTATTTTTAAGAAAAATAAAAAAAAGCCCAACTCCGAAAATAAAATTTTACAATCTAATAATTCTTGTATAACCAGTACCAAAAACATATATAAATTTTAAAATGGAAATCAATTCGCTAAATCACCAATGCAAGTAAATGTCACTGCGACTGCAATGCAAATAATGTTCTGGATTCAACGAAAATTTTGCTAAATTCACTGAAATGCAAAGAAATGCGGTATATTTAGTAAAATTTAACATAAAAACTAACTTGCGCTAGAAGGAGGGCTTGAACCTCCGACCTTGTGGTTAACAGCCACACGCTCTAACCAACTGAGCTATTCCAGCGGACGTGTTCTATAATTGTACCTCTAAAAAGACCATAATATATTTCATGAGCATGCCCTGTCTTTGAAATCAAATCCTCGAGATCTAAGTGTTTGATATCGAACATAATAGCGTACGATTCCATACCTCAACAAAATCTCAAATGATTCAAAATGTCGTCACCTTTAATCTGATGCAGATCTTTAAAACGGAGCAGCCACTCCGAAAAAAAATAATTCTTCTAATGAGAATTATCTATCTATTATTTAATATTAATTTTTTTTGTGTTTATCGGATTTTGGATAAAAGGTTATTGGGTGCTTTGTTAATGCACTTTTTGATGTGAAATTATTGGTTCAATATCTCACTCTGTCAAAGTGATATATTGAACATGATTAAAATATAGTTTTACCAAATTTACAAAAAATATATTTAATTCTATTATTTAATATTTATATTTTTTGTGTTTATCGGATTTTGGATAAAAGATAATTGAGTGTTTTGTTAATGCACTTTTTGATGTGAAATTATTAGTTCAATATCTCACTCTGTCAAATTGATATATTAAACATGATTAAAATATAGTCTTACCAAACTCACAAAAAAAATATTTAATTCTCTCTAAATCAAACTAAAAAAATCTTACCCTGTTACCAAATTTCTCATAAATTGTTTCCCTTTTTAATATTTCCATGACCATGACCATGACCATGACCTTGACCTTGACCTTGACCTTGACCTTGACCTTGACCTTGACCTTGACTTTTTAATTCTCTCCTAAATCAAACTAAAAAAATCTTACCCACGTTACCAAATTTCTCATAAATTATTTCCCTTTTTAATACTTTCTTGACTTTGATGCCAAGGAAATGCTTACACATTCATGCTAGGTGGGTTTGCCATTTATATTTGAAAATGAGCCGAATCCAAACACAATTATAAGGAAGCTTTTGCATGGAATGGGCTCAAGGTTAAAGTTATAAAATCACAACTTCTGCATGGAAGAGAAGCAAGCCTAAAGTTATAAAATTCATTGTATTAAGTTTTATTTTAAATTTTTTTATCTGCAAATTTTTCTTTAAGCCCAAAATTCGAAGAACTGTATGTATCTGAAAATATTTAATATTTATTAGTATTTAATAAATTCGGAATATGCTACTTAAATATGGTTGAGTTGATATATGTTATATAATATTTTTGTGATATTAGTGATTTTGAATATAAAAATTATTAGTGTTTTTAGCATAATTTTTTGTTTTTGATAATTTTAATAAAATTATGAATTAAAAATAGATAAAAATATAATTTTTTTACCCAAAAAAATGTTTGTATTTATGGTTTAATGGTAAGGCGTTTTATTTCTAATTAAGGGTTTCTCAGTTCAATTTCTACAATAATATCATGTCAAGGTCATCTACAAAAGACTCCAAGTTTGAAAATAAATGTCTTGAGTTACTATTTGGTGTACTTTTAAGAGACATAATGAAGAGATGACCTGATTACCAACTAAATATAAGAAAGAGATAGTATACCTAGTCTTACTACTTAAGTCTCTTCTAGAGTTGGGGAGGCAACATTCTAAATTAGTGTTATTGTTTATTCCATCCAATTAAAAAGTCTTCATTTTGGCAATTTTGTCTACTAAACATATTTTAGTCCTTGTAATTGATGCTTAAAACATTCATTTGGTTATGGGTCCTAGACTTATAAAGGTAATATCTTATAGGTGTATGTAACCTAAGATTAAAGATGGTATGTCTCATGACTTTAGGACTTTACACATAATTTTTTGCTTAAACTCAGGGCTTCCCAAAGACAAGGCATCCTAAGGTGTTAGGCATTTCCTTTCTTCAATCACAAGGGATTAACCAACCTACACTTACCCACAATCAAACACATCTCTTCACTTAGAGTCTACCCATAACTGCATTCTAATATATCAACTTTAGCAGTTATACAAGTTTCTAACACAAAGGTTTTGCACCTAATAATAGCCTTAAAGCATCTCAAGCAATATGCACCCCAAAACTTAGCCATTTGACACCTGGCTAAATTACACATTGCAAGGAACTTCAATATACCAACAAAGAAGCCACTACATAGGTGTTGGGGTGGCACACAAGGCAATTACCTTAACTTTATTATAGAATGTATAATTCAACAAGTAGAGTACAAAAGAGGAGCTTGGGCATTGGTTCTAACACTTTTATAGAAGTACAGGTAGTCTAAGGAACATTGGCCTCAATGTCACTCTACTTGCACAAACACTTGAAGCATGCACAAATATGCCTTTTGTAATATATATCTTTCAATAAAACACTTAGAATTGCTTTGTCATGACTTACATTCTTGCCAATCCTTCTACTTGAACTCTTCCAAGCTCATCATACAGACTACTCTAAGAACACACGAAACTCAAGCCTCCTACCTATGATCATTAAAACTCAATATTTCCTTCTCTCTTGAGCTTTTGCCTCATATCTTCCAACCTAAAATCTAAATGCTTCGATCCCTCCATGGCTGAATCAAAGTATACCTAAGTGCATGATTTGAAAATCACTCGTGAGTGATCTCAGTTAAATAATTAATGAATGAAGGTACTATAGACTCATGTGCTGGTGTGTGTCTATGTTATCTGAGGCAACGGATCGATGAGATTGCAAAATACACAGACACTGGAAAATGGAAAACAGTAAGAGAACACAGTAAGCAAAGAACACAACACATTAATAAGGAGCTCACCCTATTCTCCAGGGCTACGTCTTCGGTCCAGCTTTCATGGTGGCCTTATTTTATTGTGTCTTTAAAGAAGAGAATTATAATGAGGAGCTCAACTTGAGTCTCCTGAAGCAGAGAATGGTTAGTAGGGTGGTTCTTGGATTCCCCAAGCCACTAGAGTGCACAGACTCTTTCCCTCTAAGTCTCGACCTCAACTGGTCTGAATGGGATGAGTCCAAATTGGTACTTAGTTCCCAACAGATATCCTCCTCGAGATTGCTTGAACCTCTCCAGCCTTCTGTCTACTTAATGCTACCTTAGGTCAGCTCGGCTCTCTATTTTCTGCTTCTTTCTTCACTGTCTCTTTCGTCTTTTCTTTCACTGTTTTTCTTCTCTGGTTCTCCCTCTGTTCTGTTCTCTGTCTGTTCATGGCTTAAAACCAATCTGTCCTTCACTGTTTTATTCCTCTGTCGCCCCTTCGGATCGCCTGCTGCTGTTCGCTTGGAGTTCCCTGCCTGTGCATCATCGCCAACGTCTCATAGGGAAGTGGCCACTTGTCCTCTCACGAACTACGCCAGCTCTTCCTTAACAGTTCAGTATTTCGGTTACGTTGTAAGATGATTCATCTGCCAACTCAGCAGTGAAATTGGATTTCAGACTTTTATATGTCGCGGCTTAATTCCCCGATCAAATCCGGTTTCCCATCGGGCGCAATCTCCACTGTCAGATCTGGAGCCCCTAGATCCTACAATGTTCGCTCTTTTCGCATGGTTGATTTACTCAACCGTTAGCTCACGATGAGAGGCGGTTTTCTCTCTCATCTGCTGGACACGCGTCGTGCAATGTATGGAATCGCTCGTCCTCCTACCAAATCGCTTATTGCCCAATATGCCTCCAATATTCCGCCGGTTTTGGAGCGCGGGACCCGCCTTTTGCCTTAGCGCTTTCCCTATGGTTTCCCGGCTTCCCATGCGACCGAGCGGTCAAGGCCTTTCCTTCTCGAGGGGTTTTGCCCAGCGAAGCTCTAATTGTGCATCAGAAACGGCCTCTATTTTCCGATTTGGGCTTCCTAACTGCCAGTTTGCCTCCTGCACGGCCTCCATGGGCCTTGGTCAGCGCGCTTTGACCGAGGTCCTAGTCGTTCCTTGCTAGCTACAAACTGTCACTGTCCAGAGGTCTTCCTAATAGCTCTTTGTTCATAAATTTTGAAGTCTGTCCTGATTTGATACAGTCATAGCACTTTGCTAATTTTCATGGATCCAATTTGGATCACGGCCTTCCCACTTAAAAAGCTTTTGGACCACCAAAAGTTGGTTTTCAAGCATCGACTAAGTGAGGGTACAATTGTCTCACTTGTCCAATCTCTATCCACTTTGCACTACTCGACTTTGAACCCTTGAGCCCAATTCTGAGGTACTCAACATCTCCTCTGCACGTCGTCCTCACCTTCCTGTCCAGAACTGTGTCTTCTTGCAATTCATTAAGATATTCAGGTAGCAGGTCATCAATAGAAGGCAATTGACTCTGCTCTTCGGGATCCTCAATTAGTGAAGGTTCAAACAATCTCAAGCAATCTGCATTTACGACTGAGTAGATGTGCATGTAAGCTGGTAGATCAAGGCGAAAATCATTCTCACCAATCTTCTCAAGTATCTTGAAGGGTCCATACCTGATAGGCTTTAGCTTTTTACCTTCACCTTGCATCCTGTCCTTGCTAATATACAGCCAGACTTGGTCACCAACTTGGAAACTATGCTCCATCTAATGCTTGTCATGCCTTGCCTTGTATTTGGCTTGGCTCTTTTCTAGCTGTTCCTGTATTGCCTGGTGGATCTCTTGGATTTGTTCAATGAACCTAGTTGCCCTGTCCACATCACTGTGTCCCTCAATTGTGGTGTCTTTACCAAAGACAAAATCTAAAGGATACCTTGGGGTGAAACCAAAACAGGTCTCAAAAGGAGATCTCTGTGTAGAAGAATGTTTTGCTCTGTTGTAAGCATGCTACACATAACCTAAATGTTCATCCCAAAGCTTAGGATGCTTGCTGCAATATCCCCTGAGCAACTGGATCACTATCATGTTGACTAGTTTTGTCTGGCCATCAGTTCCCCACAAATCGGGTGTCTCGATCAGATACAATGGAAGTGGGTAATCCAAAATGAACCCATACATGTTCAAAAAATAGTTTTGCAGCTTGTTCAACTGTAATCTGTTTATTACAAGGTATCAAATTACACATTTCGCTGAACCTATCCACAACAACATACAGATAATCATGACCTTTCCTAGATTTAGGCAGTCCTCCAACAAAATCCATGGAAACACTTTCCCAAGGGTGAGAAGGAACTGGTAATGGAGTGTACAAGCCTAGTTTTCTATTGCTAGGCTTGCTTTTAGCACACATAGTACACCCTCTTACATATCTAGAAACTGTCTCATTCATTTTTGGCCAATAACAAAATCTTTGCAGTTGTGCAACTGTTTTACTTACCCCAAAGTGACCTGATATTAGAGAAGTGTGTGCTTCTCGAATTATCTTTACTCTTTCAATTTGTGGAATGCATAACTTCCCACAATGGTATAAGAGTCAGTCCTTTACATGATAATCCAATTCTTCTACTCGTTTGCCTTGACTTAAAGTTGCATATACATCTTTAAAGTCTATATCTTGAGCATATTGTTCAATGTAGCTCTCATGTAACACAGAATTATGCTTAAGTATAGTAGATGCATTTATAATGGGTCTAGATAACATGTCTGCAACTTTATTATGTATGCCCTTTTTATATCTGATGACTAAATGAAACTGTTGTAGAAAACCCATCCATATATAGTGTCTTGATTGCTGCGACTTAGTTTGGGAGTGTAGATATTGAAGTGGTTGATGATCAGTATGTATTACTGTCTCTTTGCCCATTAAGTAATGTTTCCACTTTTTCACACTTTGTACTAAAGCATACAATTATTTATCATATGTAGGATAGTTAACCACTGTAGAATTACATGTCTCAGAATGATAACATATGGGTTTACCGTGTTGTGTCAACACTGCTCCCATGGCATAGTCATTGGCATCCGTTTGGATCTCAGATGGTCTTTGAAGATCAGGCAATGCTAGTACAGGTGCTGTACTAATCTTTTCTTTGAAGGTGTCAAAGGCTTTCTGCTATTTGCCTCCCCACTGAAACACCTTGTTCAATCATGTTAAAGCATGTAAGGGAGCTGCAATTAAGGAAAAGTTCGAAATGAACTTTCTCCAATATTGTGCTGCTCCTAAGAATCTCCTAACTTCTGTAGCAGATTTTGGTTTAGGCCAGTTTACAATCACTGCCACCTTAGAGGGATCTATCTTCAATTCACCACCCCCTACTATATGACCCAAATAATTCAGAGATGTTTTGCCAAATTCACATTTTGCGAGTTTAACATAAAGTTTTTCTCTTTTCAAAACATCTGGTGTCTGCTTAACATGCTTTAAGTGTTCTTCCCACGTTTGCTAAATATCAGAATGTCATCCAGATACACAATAACAAAATCATCAAGAAAAGGTATGATTACATCATTCATTAATCTCATGAAAGTAGCAAGAGCATTAGTTAAGCCAAAAGGCATAACCAGCCACTCATACAATCCCTGCTTTGTTTTGAAAGCAGTCTTCCATGCATCTTGTTCTGCAACTCTGACCTGATGGTATCCACTATGCAAGTCTAACTTGGAGAAATAAACAACTTCTTTCAATTGATATAAAAGATCATCTATGCGAGGAAGGGGATAACGATTTTTGATTGTTATCTTATTCAGGGTTTGATAATCAATGCACATTCTCCACGAGCCATCTTTCTTTCTCACCAAAACGATTGGTGACCCACATGGTGATGTGCTAGGTCTGATGAACCCTTTCTCGAGCAACTCCTGCACCTGCTTCTTGATTTCAGCATTCTCTAAAGCGGACAACCTGTACATTCCAATGTTAGGCAATGGAGCATCTTGCTGCAAAATAATATCATGCACTATTTCCTTTTTGGGTGGCAGACCTTTAGGTTCTTGAAACAAGATATCATACTCTGAAACAACCTTTTCTAAATCAGCTTGCTGTTTAGCATTACAGCCTTCAAATACATTGGTTTTATCAGGTTTCTTTTCCTTTACAACCATTAGTAAGAATTGTTTGCATGAATTTATCATTCGTTTCATCTGCCCTGTGTTTATTAGAGTATAATTATTCTTGAGCTTATGAGCTCTTACAAATTATTCGATTCCATCTTTAATAAGTAGACACTTGTTCTCAACTCTATAGAAAATAGCTTTTCTGTCATACAAGTAAGGACTTCCTAAAACAATTCCACATATATCCAAAGGAATTATGTCTAACTCAACCTCATCTACAAATGCTGACCCAAAAGAAAACTTGAGTTTGCATTGTCTAGTCACTTGTAGTTGTGCTTTATCATTTAACCATCCTAATGGGTATGGTTTCTTGTGAGGTGTAGTCACTAATCCCAACTTCTTCACAATTGCTTCAGAAATTAAATTTACTTATGAGCCACTATTGAACAAGGTATCAATATTTTGATGTTTGGAAATAACTCGAATATGGAAAAGCTCATGTCTTTTTCTCTCATTTTCTTCATCAATAGTAGATTGTGCAGAATTACTAGTATATGCTTCAGAATTCTTACCTTTTATACATGTGGTTGCAATGGTTGTTTCATCTCCTGAGTCTGACCCCAAATCTTTCTGAATAGCTGCAACAATCTTCTTCTTCTTGCCCTCGAACTTCTTAGGTCTTAGCTTCGGATGCAAAATCCAACAGTGCTCATCATCATGCCCATCCTTTTTACAGTGAGTGCATGAAGCCTTGCTTTTCTGTGCAGTGTTAGCCTTCCTTGCTTTCCATTTCTGCTTTATTTTCTCCTTATTCTTGCTTGCAGTGGGTTGGGATGATCCCCCAACTTCTAGACTTCCATTCTTTCCTCTAGCTTCTAGATGAGTAGATTGTACAGATACCTCATCTATACTAGTGGGATTAAACATGAGGATAATGTGCCTCATGTAGCTGTGTAGACCACCAATGTACTTTAACAGAGTCTCAGGTGAGTCTAATGAGATTCCTAGAATCAATGCTCTTTTTCTAAATTTTTGAGTGTACCCTTGCACACTTTGCCCTTTCAACTGTTGAAGAGTTTTCCAACTCATCATGGCTTGTTGCATGTAGGCCAATGGATAGAACTGTTTTTTGATTGCAGAAACAAATTCACTCTAGACAGAGATAGTCTTACCATGTCTCTTCATGTCAGCTTGGGTCCTACCTTCCCACCAAACCAAGGCAGTGCCTCTAAGGCATAGGCTTGCCAGCTGAATCTTGCTCTTATCTGAACCGATATTCCGCACTTTGCAATAAACATCAATTTGTCTAATCCAATTGTCCAGTTTTTCTGCATTCAACTCTCCATCATATATAGGTAAATCAAATTTAACATCTAGTTTGATAAAAGATGTTTTCTTTTTGTGTTTAGGGCTATTAGGAGGTGTGAGAAAGCTTTCTTCTTTTCCTTTGCCCTTTGAGTGGTCATGGAAGTGAGACTCATCTTCTCCTTTGTCTTGTTTGGAGCCTGATGAATCTTCATCCTTGTGTTTTCTAAAGTCCCTATACATTTCCTCTACCATGGACTTTATGGCTAGGAAACTATCTATGAATTGAGGGTCTGGCCCCATAGAACCTTCCTCTGACATTATCTTCCGAGGATAGACTCTCCCAATTTCAGGATTAGTTTTGACCAACTCTCCTTCTCCTAATTTGAGCTTTGATCTAGTTAGCATTCAACAGCTAAATCCAACACAAGCTTGTCTAACCTTAATAGCCTAAAGCTCTGATACCACTTGATCTGAAAATCACTCGTGAGTGATCTCAGTTAAATAATTAATGAATGAAGGTATTACAGACTCATGTGCTGGTGTGTGTCTATGTTATCTTAGGCAACGGATCGATTAGATTACAAAATACACAGACACCGGAAAATGGAAAACAGTAAGAGAGCACAGTAATCAAATACAAGAACACAACACATTAATAAGGAGCTCACCCTATTCTCCAAGGCTACGTCTCCAGTCCAGCTTTCAGTGGTGGCCTTCTTTTATTGTGTCTTTAAAGCAAAGAATTACAATTAGGAGCTCAACTTGAGTCTCCTGAAACAGAGGATGCTTAGTAGGGTGGTTCTTGGATTCCCCAAGCCACTAGAGTGCACAGACTCTTTCCCTCTAAGTCTTGACCTCAACTGGTCCGAATGGGATAAGTCCAACTTGGTACTCAATTCCCAACAGATATCCTCCACGAGATTTCTTGAACCTCTCAAGCCTTCTGTCTACTCGATGCTGCCTTAGATCAACTCGGCTCTCTGTTTTCTGCTTCTTGCTTCACTGTCTCTTTCGTCTTTTCTTTCATTGTTTTTCTTCTCTAGTTCTCTCTCTATTCTGTTCTCTATCTGTTCATGGATTAAAGCCAATCTGTCCTTGACTGTTCTCTTCCTTTTCCACCCCTTCGGATCACCTTCTGTTGTTCGCTTGGAGTTCCTTGTCTTTGCATCATCGCTAACGTTTCACAGGGAAGTGGCCACTTGTCCTCTCACGAACTGCGCCAGCTCTTCCTAAACGATTCGGTATTTCAGTTACGTTGTGAAATGATTCATCCGCCAACTCAGCGGTCAAATCAGACTTTAGACTTTTATATGCCATGACTTAATTCCCCCGTCAAATCCGGTTTCCCATCAGGCGCAATCTCCGCTGTCAGATCTGGAGCCCCCAAATCCTACGGTGTTTGCTCTTTTCGCGCGGTTGACTTGCTCAACTGTTAGCCCGCGATGAGAGGCGGTTTTCTCTCTCATCCACTGGACACGCATCGTGCAATGTATGGAATCGCTCGTCCTCCTGCCAAATCCGCTTACCACCCAATATGCCTCCAATATTCCACCGGTTTTGGAGTGCGGGACCCGCCTTTCACCTTAGCGCTTTCCCTATGGTTTCCCGGCTTCCCATGTGACTGAGCGCTCGGGACCTTCCCTTCTCGAGGGGTTTTGCCCAGTGAAGTGCTAATCGCGCATCAGAAACAACCTATGTTTTCCGATCCGAGCTTCCTAACTACTAGTTTGCCTCCTGCGCGGTCTCCATGGGCCTCGGTCAGCGTGCTTTGACCGAGGTC
Source organism: Pinus tabuliformis (assembly GCA_031772625.1). Classification (NCBI taxonomy): domain Eukaryota; kingdom Viridiplantae; phylum Streptophyta; class Pinopsida; order Pinales; family Pinaceae; genus Pinus; species Pinus tabuliformis. The sequence goes on from CM062812.1 coordinate 609,389,506, forward strand.
CTTGTCGTTCCTTGCTGGCTACAAACTGCCACTGTCCAGAGGTCTTCCTGATAGCTCTTTGTTCATAAATTTTGAAGTCTATCCTGATTTGATATAGTCATAGCACTTTGCTAATTTTCATGGATCCAATTCGGCTCAGTGCCTCACACCATCCACTTTAAATAGGAGTGATGTACAACCATTTTTCCCCACACTAGAATGCCTTGCTACTAACTCCAAGGTAAAGTGGAATTGTGGCCCTCATGATGCCCACATGACTATGAGGTGATTATAGACATATTGACACAATTTTCTAAGGAATTTTTACCTTGTACCTCATGATCATGCCACTTCAACTTGCCTAATGCACTTCATGGGTTACAGGTCCCTAGTAAATTTTCCTTTAAAGAAAGTGACATCTTCAATAATTCCCAACTTCTCAACTCATGCCATTGATTCTTAAGGTGCTAGCACACATCTCAATGCCATAACTAAGACGTTTTCAACTACTCAATATCTAAGTTCCCTACTAATTTTGCCAATGGTTAGACATGTGAACCCAAGTCATCTTTGGGACCACAACCAAGTCATGGAGTATTCCTTATTCCAAGTTTGTGTGAACCCCAAGTTTTTTCATGCTTGGAAACTCCTCTATAAATAACTATGTGAACACTTCACCACTTCATCATCTTGTCTTGATACAACCACCCCAAATCTCTTACAAATTTGGTTTTCTATGAAGAATCATACATCCAACATTTGAGTGTCTCCTACCAAGGTTTGTAAGGTGCTCCATAATCTATAACCACCATTGACACTCATGCCACCAATAGAACAATGCCTCACCATTTTGTTGCATTCCATTCACCTAATTGGTTCCACATGTCAAGGATTAGGCAAGTGGCTAACAATGCCATTTCCCACAATAGTGCTGAAAATCATTCTCTTCGAGAAGTCTCTAACTTGTTCTTCAAAACTACCCAAATTTAGCAAGCCATCTTAGAAACCTTTGATTATATCCTCATCTTTAACCAAAATTTTATTGACTTTTCTTGACAATTTACATGCCCAGATTTGTCCAAGGAACATGGTACTTCCTTTTTAGTTACTACATACAATTATTAGGTTCCATAATCCTCCTTGCCTTGGCTACAGGGCCAAGTTCAAATCTTACCAATTAAATATGCCATTGGTGTGTTTCTTTAAAGATCTCATTTTTTTTCTTAGGTTTAGACTACATTTCTTCTTCTTGCAAGTATATCTCAATCTTGGCAATGTACTATGGGAAGAGTTTATCATAAATCCCAATTCTTTGGGCATATCTCCAATTACCAAGGATAACACAAGAACTACATTGAAGGCCTTCTCTAAGTCCTCCAAACATCCATTGTCTTATTTTCTAGATTGCACTACCCCATTTTGAGTTGCAAGTACCATGCACATGGAAGTTATATTTTTTATCATGCCCACCTTCCTTCCCACACATAAATTTCATGGATCTTATGATCTTCAATAGTAAAAAATTGGTTAAGGTGGGGGAATTGTGCCTTCTATTCCTCCTTCCTAAACTCCTATCACCAAACAACTTCTATGTCATTCAACACTACCATGGTTAAACCAAATATTCCACCCTAGTCACTAAGCTACTAATTGACTCCTTTAACTAGACCAACTAACTCATCAACATCTCATCTTATTGCCTTGGTTCCTATTGCAAACTAATTCTACCAGTTACTTCCTTCTTCAACATGCCTAGACCTATTGTTAAGGCCCCCAAACCTTCTAGTCTTTCCCAAAATTATGTTTCTCTTGGTTTTTATCCAAAGCTACAATATTCCCTAGGAAAAACTTAGAAACAAGGGCTTTTCCATACAAGAAATATGTAATAAAAATATTTTTCACTAGTCTTTATTGTCATGTTGCAATGTCCTCCACATAACCACAAGACATTCTCTTGGGATAAAACCTTGCCTTTGCTTGGTTTTTACAAGTTTACAACTTATGATGAAATGAGTTAACCTTCGAGTTGACTTCTTCTAAGACCCTTTAATGCTTTTGTACAACATCCATGGATTCCTTAAATGTCCAAAATTCATAATCTAGCCTCCTCCTCTAGCATACTCTTCTTTTGCATCTAACAATACTCCACCATATAACAAGCCAACACATGATTTATAACTATCAATATGACTGACTATTGGCACTTCTAAACATCCCTTAGTATTTTTCACAAGGTAAACCTTGCAACTCCAAGAATTGATTATTCACTACTTCAACTTGTTGCATTAGGTATTCTCTACAATAATTCTTCCTTCACCCAATTATAACTCTTTCAGTTTTGAGCTTTTGCATACTATATTATATGACAATGTCAAAGTAAGGTCTTCATTTGGAATCCCTTAGTCTATGCAAGTTTGAAACATAAAGGGGTTCTTATGATTGTAAAGTTTGAAGTGGAAAAATATATTCCTTGTTTTACTACTACAAATAGTCACTTTTTAAGAGTGACTCTTTTTACTACTTCAACCCATTTGAATGTGTGAGCATGGACCCCAGGAAATAATGAGCCCCTTCCACCTAAAACAAAAGATTACTTACCTCAATCTTCTAAACTTAACTCTAGCAAGACTTCAAGGCAAGGAATGTTTTGGACATACAATAATTTTTGGTTCATTTGAGGCATCATGCCACTTCAATATCACAATCACACTTGAATTGAAACCTTATTTCTCCTCCAAGTTATGGTGAAGATCAATTTATTGTCTTCAAGCCTTCAAACATTGCTCAATACTACAAAAAGAAATAATGAATAAAAAAGCTTTCTAAGATAAGCCAACCAATCCGTCCTTGTTGTATATTACACCTAGGCACTAAATTTGCTTTTGTCCATTCTTTATCTTCAAACCAATTGTTTGCAACCACACACTAGACTAGTCATATAAACATTTTATTTCTTCCTATTGATGATCAAGAGTGTTTGAACAATCTTTGCAACCAACTTTTCCACCATAAATATGATAAATTATGCCTTGATAGAAATTGTCATGACTTTAGGATTTTCTGCGTAAATTTTTCATTCATACTTATGGTTTTCCCAAGAGTAGGAATCCTAGGGTGTATCACATTACTTTACTTTAGTCATAAGAGTTTGAGTAGCATATGACTACTTGCAACCAAACTATGCTTAACTTAAAGTATGCCCATAACTATGCTCTAAGATACAATCATTATTGCTAATACAAGTTTCTAATTTGAAGCTCCTTAAATATCCCAAGAAATATAACATGCAACTCAACACCTGGCTAAACACTTAGCCATTCAATACAACTAAATTACACATTGTAAGGAACAAAACATTGCAAAAAAAAAAACCACCACATAGGATGTTTGGGAAACACCCAAGGTGGGTGCCTAGACTTTATTGAACAATGTGTGGTCCAACAAAAAAAATATAAAATGAGAGCTTAACCATTGTAATTTTTTTACAAAAATAAAAATAATCTAAGGCACACCTGCATTAGTGTCACTCCACTTGCAGAAACCAACCCTTGAAACATTTATAAGTTTGCCTTCTACAACACCCATTCTTCAATAAAACACATCAAAACAACTTTCCCACATTTTGTGAATCATTCTACCTTCATGTTTTCTTTTAAATTTATTTCTTTTAAAATACTATAAGTCTATTTCTCATCTTTATATTTCATTTACATGCCTTTAGGTGTCTCTATCTAACCCATTTAACATGTAAACTAGTCCATCCTAACATAACTATACTAGGCTTTTTAATTTGTAGCCCTAATAAATGGAGGTGTTTAAGTGTAAATATAGGTATATTAACCAAGGACAAGCCCATTGAATATTTGAGATGCCTAAATCAAAATTGATAAAAAGAAGAAATTAATGAATGAAAAGCTACACAAAAGCTTAATTGTGTGATCAAAAATAAAGTAATGAATGAAAAACTACACGAAAGTTTAATCGTGCTGGAATTCGCAAGGCCTTTATTGTAGTCACAAATCTTGATTATGTTTTTAAATAGACAATTGGAAGCTTTCATCCACTGGGTGGATTTATTTGTACTTTCGGTGAGAACTGGGTACCCTCATCGAACTAGACGACAATGGGAGCACTCAGGAATGCACGAAAAGTATTAAAGCTCACTGTAATTAAAGTAAACAATTAAAAAGTGGCAGAGTATGGCTATATATATATATATATACAATGATATCAACGCGGGACAATATATTTCACCATACTATCGCTATATATATATATACAAAGATATCAATGTGGGACAATATATTTTAACAGTTGGATTTAAGAAAGTACAAAATCCAATGGGTGTCAGACACATAGTTTTCAACCCAATCAAACTTTTATTGTGATTATTTTCAACTCATGGCTCTAGATGACCAACACGAGATGGCTAGCTCACCTGTGCACCTTTTAGAGGGCATTAATTCATCTAGATCTCCTAGACTACCAATGGTAGTTTGGAGGATGGGAGCAACTTTCAAAAATGCAAAGTCCAAAAATGCCCCTAATGGGAGAAATAATGGTGATTCATGTTCCTTTCCTTTGGCATCTAGTGTAATGGTTTCCCTAGAGCTTTGGGAGAGTTGACGAAGAAAGTTGTAACATCATCCCCAAAATCGAATAACCAAGGGATTAGTACAGAGAAAAGGAAGAAGTATATTCGCACAAGATTGGAAAAAGTTTAAATGGTATGTAGAATTTCCTATAGACTCACACGCTCATGCAATTTAATAAAGCACAGGGCAAGAATCTACTTCTACTTTCAACCAGCGGAAGCCAATAGATCGATGAAAACAATATGAACAAGAATAAGATAAATAATGGCACATAATACAATAAGTTTTCTCGGGGAAAGCCACTACTCAAAACCCCTCCTATCTGTATTGAATTAATCAGAAATATGAGTGAAGATACAAAGCTTGTTCACACAAGAACAATTACACACAAGTATGCTAAACTCTCTACCTCACAAACCCGCTATTAGCCAACACTTAGCCAATTTCCACTACCTTCCAAGCCCCTATTTCCTTGCGCAATTCCTAGGATGAATAACCCGTATTTAAAGGGAATTTATGCTTCCAAAACTGCGCAATCCAAACATAGGTCCTTCTCTGATTGCATGCATGATATTTACAACTCAGTAAATCATACAACTAATAGTACATTGTCCCTGCACTCTAGTCTCAACTGGGTCTTTCTCTGAACTGACATGCATGAGTTTCTCATGAGGGAATTTTCAGTTAACTAGAGTAGAACTTGTCGATGCACTAATGCACCAACTGACTGTTAGTCCTCTATTGGTTCCACAAACAATTAGAACTAATTTAACTGACCATAACTCAATAAACTGAGTTAATCTAATTACAACTCAAATAAACTCATCCTAGACCCCTAAAATTTAGGGAGAACATATACATGACTACATAAAGACTTCCAACTCGAAATTCCTAAGTTAATTAATTTAATTAAACTTAATTAACTATTTACAAGTTGCTATGAGAATATAATTCGATTTTAATTCACAGTTTAATTCAAGGACAAATTAAATTGGAATTTCTTGTTGCCATTTCTCAACACTCCCTCTCAACAAGAAAGGGATTATCTGCTACCCCAATCTTGTCTCTGTGAAACTCGAATTTACATCATGACAATGCCTTTATCAAAATGTCAACATCTTGCTCCTTCATGGGAATGTAATCTAACAACATGATCTGCCTCAATACACAATCTTTGAGATGATGATATCAGATATCATTGTGCTTGGACCTATCATGAAAAACTAGATTTCTAGAGAGTTTGATACAACTCTAATTATTACAGTAAATCACAATTGGATCCATTTACTGACCAAATAGAGCAACCAGGATATTCCTCATCCAGATGGCCTCACATGCTCCTTGACTTGTAGCCATGTACTCTGCCTCTACCGAACTGAGTGCAACTGATCTTTGTTTCCTGTCGTACCAAGAAACTGTCACTGACCCAATACTGAAAATCCCTCCTGATGTGTTTTTTTGGTAGGATGGACTCCCTACCCAATATGTATCAGTGAAGCCTTGAAGCTTCACTCCCTCTGTTCGTATGTACCATAATCCGTACTAAGTAGTGCCCCCAAGGTATCTCAATACATGCTTTGTCGCCTTTCAATACAACTTTGTAGGCCTAACCATCGCTTGAATAAGTTGGTTAACAACATAACATAAATCTGGTCATGTGTTCACCAAGTACATGACTGAACTCAAAAGATGCCTATAAACAATAGCTTCCACTACCACTCTCGAAGTAGCATCCTCCTTCCTCCAGTTACCAGCTAGAGGAGTCTCCATAGGCTTGCATCTCTCCGTGGGGAACCTCCTGAGTATCTCATTGACATACTTGCCTTGAGACACAAACAAATCCCCATCACCCTACCATACTTTCATGCCCAAAAAGTAATGCATGAGCCCCAAGTTCTTCATCTCAAACTCTCTTGCAAGGTCCTCCTTGAAAGATTTGATCAGCTGATCATCACCTGTCAGTATAAGATCATCAACATAAAGTAAAATGATCAACAATTTACCTTCCACCACTATGTGGTACAGGTTTTCATCTACTTCACTCTTCATGAAGCCCAACCCGATGAAGTAGCTATCTATCCTGGTGTACCAAGCACGAGGTGCTTGCTTCAACCCATACAACGCTCTCTTGAGCCAACACACATGCGACTCACGATCAAAGGTTTCAAAACCTTTAGGCTGATCTATGTACACCTCTTCCTCAATCGTGCCATTAAGGAAGGTTGTCTTCATATCCATCTGATGTATCTTCTAACCCATATGCACTGATAGTGCCAATATAGATCTGATCGATGAGTACCTTGCAACATGAGAAAAGGTCTCATCATAGTCAATCCCCTCTCCCTGTGAAAAGACACGAGCCACAAATATAGCCTTATGCTTCTCCACACTACCATCTGCAGCTTTCTTTACCTTTTAAAGCCAACGGGAGCTCACCACGGACTTATCCTTCGGTCTCGGAACCACATCCCAAACACTATTACGAAGTATGCAGACACACTCCACCATGGCATTAGCCCAAATCAGCGGTTTATTTGCTTCCCCAAAGGAATATGGCTCTGTCACAACACATCCGCTCATAAGAGCCATGTATCCAATGTACTTGTCAGGTGACCTCCTCTATTTGTGTTGCAATGTGGGTGATCCCACATTCTCTCTAGCATCCGAAAACAATCTATCCACCTCTCTAGTGGGCTTTCTCCCATGTTCAGAAGACTCTACCCGAGTGGATGTTTCCACTCCCGGATCCTCTACATGTGGCTGCTGCACATAAATTTGAGGCTCCTCAACCACACATAGCTGAAGCTCCCTCTCAAGGGAAACTCACATGACCTTCTTCTCATTGAATCCGACATCCCTACGAACCACTGTCATCTTGCTAGTCGACAAGTACACCCGATAGTTGTGAGGTGTAGTAGTGTACCCCACAAATATCCCCAACTCTATTGCCATCTCAAGCTTATTCCATGCATCTTTGGTCACATGGCAATATACCGATGACCCAAAAATCCTGAAGTGACCAACATCTAGCCTCTTTCTGTAATAAACCTCCTCTGGTGTCTTCATCCCAAGGATCTAATGTGGGCTACAGTTCTAAACATAAACCATTATGTTGCATGCCTCAGCCCACAAGTGTAGTGGTATGCCCTAATCATGCAACATCACCCTTCCTACCCCTACTATGCTTATGTTCTTCCTCTTGTCCACCCCATTCTGCTAAGAGTTATATGGTGTCGTCAACTCCCGTTTAATCCCTTTTGTTGCACAGAAGTTCTTAAACTTGTTTGAGACATACTCACCACCATTATCACTTCATAGAGATTTAACCTTCTTGCCTGATTCTTTCTCCACCAATTCTTTAAAATCACAAAAATTTGTGAAGGTTTGATCCTTTTTCTGCAAGAAAAATATCCAGTATTTTCGAGAAAAGTCATCAACAAATATAACATAATACCTATGTTTGACCGTGGATGCTGTTGAGAATGGTCCACACGCATCTGAATGGAATCGCTCTAGAATAGCCTCTACTCGATTGTCTCTGTCGTGAAAGGAATACTTGGTGTATTTACCCAAAGTACACCCCTTGCATGTATCAACTTTCTCTACCGTACCTTTGGGCAAACTGGTGGACATCTACTACATGATTTTCAAAGCCCCATGATGCAAGTGGCCCAATCGCTTGTGCCACAACTCGCCAACATTTTGGCTCTGCACCATCTCTACTTTTGTGCTCAAACCAACAGAATCCTCTACCTCCAGCTTATAGAGATTTTTCACCCGAATCCCTATCTTCTTTACTTGACCCATGGCTATGTCTTGAAGGAACGCATTTCCTTTCGAGAAGATCACATCATAGCCCTATCCTCAAGCATGGCAATGGATACCAAGTTCTTCTTCAGCCCGGGAACATACATAACATTCTTCAAGGTGAGTGGAGTCCCATGCTACCTCTAAAAAGTAATCGTGCCCAATATAGTAGCACAATACCTCCCGTCGTCACCCATCTCGATATGCATCTGGAGATATTTCTCCTCCAGGTCACTGAATAACTCCTTGTTGCCAATCATGTGGAATGAAGCTCCACTATCTAAGTACCATACACTTCCCATCATTGATGACACCATGCACGCAATGAGGGAAAAGTCCAATTCGAATTGAGAGGCCAAAGCCTCACTCGCCGCTCCTCCCGAGGACTTTTTCTTGGACTTCTTGAGTGGAAAATTTGTAGCAGAATGGCCCAGCTCATGAAAATGAAAGAATTTCACTTTCGTCATGTCTTTATTCTTACCTCCATGACAAGAATCCGATTTGGAATGAGAAGCTTTCCCTTTCCCATTCTTCACCTTAATCGCTAAGGCACAGTTCTCTTCATCATCAATCTTTGATGAAGAGTCATCCTTGGTGTTCCACCTGATCTCCTCCTACATCAAATTCGGCCATAGTTGAATTCAAGCTTATGTGATCCATAATTTAATTTGGAAACAATTTCAAGAGAAATCACATTGGTAAATTTAGGCCAACGCGTTTTGAACCAACCAGTGTGGTTCATCATCAGGACAAGATGAAAAATCATATTGTAGTAGAAAGTTAAATAGGGAGTCAAGACCTCCAAACAACTAAGGGAAAAAACGACCATAGTCGCTCCCAATCTGGTAGCTTCTCCCGACCATTGAAAAATTCCTGATAACTATGCCAACTCTTTGGGAGTCCCAGAATAGCAAGACTCACCATATCATCCTCGACAACTGTGATTCCAACACTTCCAAGTTCATCACAACATTGAGTGAACTTGGTCAAGTATTTTGGAATAATCTCGCCTTTCTCCATTTTGATTTTTCGAAAATTGTCCTTCAGTGCCAATTTACTTTGGTCACTTCTGTTTTGATACAAGTCCATCAATGCTTTCCACATAGCATATGGATTTTCCTTGCCATGGAGACTCGAGACAATGTGGTCTCGAACTCCCTCAAGGATTATCTGCCTCACCTTCACCACACACTTCTTCTATTCGGCCAGATTCTGTGCATTCGATGCTGATGGCTTAGGAATGTCTTGATCAACAGATTCCTTCAAGCCATTATCCTCTAACACAACCTCCATTCTGTCCCTCCAGGCTATAAAATTTGAGCTTCCTTCCAAGGCATACTCGAGTCGCTAACTGTTATGCTCTTGACCTGTGAGAAATTTTAGAATACCAGAAATGTGAAGAGCTATAGCCTAGAACACAGAATAAAATGAGAAAAACATCAAGTATTTTATTATTCAGAAATAGATTCAATGTTTACTTGCCTCTTTGAGGGGGAAACCTCCAGTAGAGCAGAGCTCGATTAAAATAAGAATCGATGATGTTTCCTTTACTAACTAAGACTATTTATAGCTAAATGACATCCAAAACCCTAACTACTAGTGGTCCCTTGCAAAACACGGGTTAAACACTTTATTTATTAACTATGGCCCATTTACAACTAACCGTGGTCCCTTTTCTCTAATGTGGCTCAACCACTACAATTATTAATGCAAGCTTTATTTACTCTCTAACTAACTATGACTATGACTCGGCCCATTGGTCTTATTACATAAATAAAGTGGTTAGGGTTTGACCCCAACATGCCCCCTCCATCAAAAGCAACCTTGTCCTCAAGGCTGAAGCTAAGGAAAATGTTGAATAATAGTGGCTGGTTCCAAAGTCACATCTTCTAGGGAGGTGTCTTTCCACTTGACAAGGACTTCCTTGATTGTCCGGCCACAGAGATGTCTTTCATGGGTATCGAGGACCTGTTCTGGTTGGAGCCAGAGTGAGCCTTCCTCATCTAATTCAGGTAGGCTGGTTTGAATTCTGGAATTTTTCCCCACCACTTTCTCGAGGCATGATACATGGAAGACCGAATGGATTTTTGAAGTTGGTGGCAAGGCCAGTTTGTAGGTGACTGCTCCAATGCATTGAAGTATCTAATAAGGTCCATAGAATTTTGGTGCTAGTTTCTGGCAACCTTTTTCTTTGAGAGATGTTTTCTTATATGGTTGCAGTCATAGGAATACCTGATCCCCTTCTTGAAATGTGTGCTCAGAATGATGTTGGTATGCTTGTTGCTTCATTCGATTATGAGCTTGATGTATCTTATCTTTGAGATGAGTTATCATGACAACATAGTTCTGTAGGAGTTGATCAACTGCTTGCACCTTAGAACATCGAGGGATATAAGAAATAGGTAGCCACTGTACCCATTGATGTTGCTTTTCTCAAGTGAAGCACCTTAGATATGTATCCAAACATTTGTTGGCTGATTCTGTTTGACCATCAATTTGGGGATGATAGGCGGTACTTAGTTGGAGTTGTGTGCCTTATAGCTTAAAAAGTTCTTACCAAAATTTGCTGGTGAAAGTGGGATCACGATCAGACACAATGGAAGTTGGCATGCCATGCAATTTGAAGATCTGGTCCATGAAAGCTTGAGCCACCAAAGTGGGGGTAAATGGGTGGGGTAGAGCGCAAAAATGAGCATATTTAGAAAGTCTGTCCACAACCACCATGATGACAGATTTGTTTCCTGACTTTGGGAGACCAATGATGAAATCCATGGAAACATCCGTCCAGATAGAGGTAGGGAGTGGAAATGGTTGTAAGGTTCTCGGTAACTTGATTGTTTCTCCTTTGTTGCGTTGACACACATCACATTCAGCTACAAAAGTAAGAATGTCATTTTTCATGCCAGTCCAAAATAAAGAACAACGAGTGCGAGCATAAGTCTTCTGAAAGCCTGAATGCCCTGCAGTTGGAGATGAGTGCAACTCTTCCAAAATGTGAGTTTTGAGGGTGGATGTCGATGATATAACTACTCAATCCTTGTAGCGAAGAATATCATCCTTCCAAGAGTATTTAACTGAGTAATTCAGATCTTCTCTCAAGTTATTAATAAGTTGGGAGAGAGAGGGGTGTGAGAACCATTCCTTGCAGGCCTCTTCAGTCCAATATGGTATGAGAAAAGAGATTGATCACAGGGTGATTTCATCCTCAAATTGACATGATAAAGCATCAACTACTACATTTTCATGCCCTTTCTTGTAAATTATCTCATAATGATATCCCAACATTTTAGCCAGCCATTTATTTTGTTGTGGTGATGATAGATGTTGCTCCACAAAATATTTTAGGCTTTGATGGTCTGTGTGGATTTTGAAAGGTTGCCCCAATAAGTATGGTCGTCAGGTGTCTACTGCATGTAATATGGCCATCATTTCTTTCTCATAGGTAGATTGAGCCAGATGTTTTCCACTTAGTTGTTGGTGGGTGAAGGCCAATGGTCGACCTTCCTGCATTAATATAACACCAATATCAATACCAAAAGCATCACATTCAATCACAAAAGATTTGGTGAGGTATGGTAGGGCCAATACAGGAGTGGAGCACATGGCCTATTTGAGAGCCATGAATGTCTGTTGCGCTGCATCAGTCTAGAGAAATGAACTTTTCTTGAGAAGATTAGTGAGGTGTCTATAAATGCGACCATAATTGCAGACAAATTTGCGATAGTAGCTAATGAGACCCAAGAATCCCCTCAAACTCTTCAAGGTTTTTGGTTGGGACGAATCTTGCATTGCCTATATATTTTTTAGATCAACCCTCACTCCTTCATGACCCACAATGTGTCCCAAATACTCGACTTCTTCCATGCCAAAAGAGCACTTGGACAATTTGACAAGTAATTTTTAATTGTGGAGAAGTTGCAAGATCAGGTCTACATGCTGAAGATGTTTGTCCCAGGTCATACTGTAGATGAGAATGTCATCAAAGAAAACGAGGACAAATTTTAGATATATGGTTTCAGAAGGTGGTTCATGAGGCTTTGAAAAGTAGATGGAGCATTACAGAGACCAAATGGCATGACCAAAAATTCATAATGGCCTTCATGAGTTCGAAAGGCAGTCTTGGGAATGTCTACTTCCTTCATGCATATTTGGTGATAGCTAGAGCGAAGATCTAGCTTGGTAAAGAATTGAGCACCATGTAGTTCATCAAGAAGATCATCAACAACTAGAATAGGAAATTTGTCTTTGACAGTGAGCTTGTTGAGGGCCCGAAAGTTTGGACACATGCGCCATTCTCCATCTTTCTTTAGCACCATGACCACTGGTGATGAATAAGGACTAATGTTGGGACGAATAACATCGGCTTCGAGGAGTTCCTTGATGATTTTTTCAATTTCATTCTTTTGGGCGAAAGGATATCGATATGGGCGCACATTAGGTGGTTGGGTCCCCAGGACCAAAGGGATGTTATGATCATGTTTACCCCAAGAGGGCGAAAACTCTTTAGGTTTGTCGAATACCTTTTGGTGGTGGTCTAAGACCTGTTGTATCTCAGGATGAATACGAGGAGTAGTGGATTCAATGGCCTAGATGGCATTAAATTGGGTGATGACTCCGTGATGGTCCTTTTTCAAAAGCCTTTCCATGTGATGTGAGCTAATGATAGTAGGAGCACCTGCCTTGAGTCCACATAATGTATGAATGTGGTTGTTCTGCTTAAAGCTCATATATAACTCCTGGAAATCCATTGTGATTGGGCCCAGTGTGCGAAGCCATTCAACACTGAAGACAATGCCACAACCACCCATTTAAATAGAAAACATGTGGGTCTTTAGGTGGTATTCTCGCATCTGAAGTTTAATATTTTCATAGTGGCCTTCACATTTCATGGTCCCCCCGTTAGCGATAAGGACTTGGAAATTAGAGACTTCCCACACAAAACAATGAAAAAATTCGGTGACTTTCTTATGGATAAAGTTATGAGTGTTGCCACTATTAATCAATACCACTACTAGTCGATGTTTAAAAAATCCTCAGATTTTGAGAGTTTGAAGCGAAGAAATGCCCGCCAAACCATGTAGTGAGATAACTGGTTCATCTAGTGTAGCTGTGACATCATTGTCAGGTTGGGTTTCCTCAACTTCATCCTCGGGTCCCCAAGGGGCGGGGCTTCCTCAGATGAGCTATTATCAGTAGCATCAATTTGAAACAATTTTGGTTCCTTGCATTTATGTCTCAGGGAGTATTTGTCATCAGAGTAGTAGCACAAGCCTTGTTTTCTTCTTTCAGCCATTTTTGCTGGGGACACCTTTTGAACCTTAAGTGTTCGGGTAGGGCCCTGAACCTGGGTGGAATGCCCCTTGGCTATGAAATTTGGATGAGTGGTATGGGAAGCTAAGGCGAGTTCCACCTCGACGACCTTTTTGCAGGCATCCATCCACATAGCAGGGTGGTGCATCCAGACATGGGCTTGGATGGCTTCTTTGAGACCATTGATGAAACACTCCAAGTAGAAGTCATCTCCTAGACCATCAGTTCTAATGGCGAATGTCTCAAAGGTTGCAATGTATTCTTTTATTGTGCCTGTCTGTCAGAGCTTAGTGAGATGACCCAAAAAAATAGATTCCCTATCAAAGCAGTCACATAGGGCTTTTGAGAACATGTGCCAAGTTATGTTCCCAGGATAACATTTCTGATGCCACTACCACCATTGCCATCTCTCTTGGTCCAAGTAAAGGGCTCCCACATGTAGTTTAGTTTGATCTTTGCAGATATCATTAAGGGAGAAATATTGTTCCATTTGTGCTACCCATATTGTAGGATTAGAGCCATCAAATTTGTACATGTCCAGCTTGGGTGGCTGAGGGTGGGAATGTTGGTGATTTCCATGGAAGTGAATGTGATGGCTAGATTCTCCTTCGAGGTTTTCATCAACACTATGCTCTTCCCGATGATACTTCTGCATCATATTGGTGAGTTGCGAAAGTGTTGAGGTAATTTGGTCCATATTGCCTTGGAACTCTTCCAATCTTTTTTCAAGGCTCTCTATATTATCATAGCCCATGACTTGAGATATGGTACCTACCATACACAAACCCTGGTCAATTATTTAAGAGTAGTCTTCTTGGAAAGAGGGTGAGATCAGGAATCTATAACGGGGGTCACTTGAAGTCACTTCAGAAAAATTTGGGATCGCCAGAAAATTGAGGCTGACAAGTGAATGGTACCAATGTGATCAACTTGTCATCTTGAAGCTTATGGGCTAAGTCTCTTGCAAGCATCCCAAGATGTTTTTTTTTCAATACTCTAGAAGGAGTTTTACTCCCCTTTGATCAATACTGCAGTGGCTGAATTCCAGAAAACTTGATCCTGCCCAATGTCCTACGAAAATTGGGCCCGGATTGTAGTAGCAGCAAGCCTCACTGCACAAAGATTCGGAGTGGCACTGTGAAACCCCAACTGTTGAATGTGAGTTGCACGACAGTGACGTAACCCAAACCATTCGATCTGATTTGTACGACGGCCACATAACCCCTACTGTTGGATGAGATTTTCACTATGGCAGTAGAACCTCAACTGCTGGATATGATTTGGAAGATAAGGAAGTGGGCGATCTTCAGATAGAAGAGGGAACTATGCTCACAAAAGAGTGTCAAGTGCTACAAATCGCAATATACACAGGGGTCCAACAATAGTACTTGTCCCAATATTTCAAGGCGCTAACTAAGGAGGATCGACCTTACCCTAGCCATACTACCCAACAATCCTATAGCACGCGTGAGAAATCGTGAGTAATCTACTCGAGCATTGTTCTCAGTGTACTGTAGTAGCAAGATTGTTAGGTCTCAGTTTTGTCTTATTTTTATTCATTTCTCTAATGTTGTCAATTGACTAAATGATTATTTTATAAGAGTATTTGTTACTTCTTTGTTTTAACAGGATTAAAATAGCATTAATGAGAGTTTAATTAAGGCTTGTATGTTGTAGGATTAAAACTGGTTTTATTATACTTTGGGACGTTCCTGCACCAGTGCATTCACATGCCTGCACCATTGCACTTACCTACCTGCACCATGCATTGGGATTCCTGCACTAGTTACAGTGGGCTTCCTGCACTC
Source organism: Pinus tabuliformis (assembly GCA_031772625.1). NCBI lineage: Eukaryota > Viridiplantae > Streptophyta > Pinopsida > Pinales > Pinaceae > Pinus > Pinus tabuliformis. The sequence continues at coordinate 609,405,005 of CM062812.1, forward strand.
CGAAGGATTCCTGGACTGAACTCACATTCTCTGTACCTGTACTCAAACCCTCCATTCATGGGGATCAAATTGTATCAGCTGTTGACTTATATGATTTTGTTCCTTGGCTTGCTATGGCGCATATGGAATCAAAGAATTTAGTCCCTCCATAAGAATAATGTGCGCTTGTCTATCACAATCTCTAACAAACCATCCCAACAATTGGCCTTTCAACAAGCGAATGAGTTCAGAAGTACAAGAAGCCCATATGCCGAATGGTCTCATCAAAATGGAGAAAGCTAAAATGCGTCGACAGGAAGAAAACACCATGGCTTTTAGTCCTCATGCATTCTCCTATGTACAACAGCAATAGTTACCACTACATGGGAGGAGAAAGTATGCATGTTGTATTTGAGCCATGGTTTGTCAAATACAAAGTTGATGTTGTGTTTGCAGGTCATATGAGTGATCGTATCGGTATTCAAATATAGCATATAATATTATAAATGGAGATTGTTCACCTACAAAAGACATATCAGCCCCAATCTATATAACTATTGGTGATAGTGGAAACCTTAAAGGGCTAGCTGGAGTCTTCATCGAACCACAACCTGCATACTCAGCTTTCTGTGAGGCCAGTTATGGCCATGCTATGTTGGAGATCATAAACCGCACCCATGCCTATTATTACTAGAACCACAATGCTCTTAAATATCTGTGTGAGCTATTGTAAAAGATTCTTCAGAAAGCGTTGGGCATAACCGGCGACAAACACATGGAAGTAAGGATGGGCTGTCATTATAATATAGTGGTGTTGGAACTGAGGAGAACTCAAATGAATATTGTTTGGTACTGATATAAGAAGAACGGGTTCCCTCAAATGATAGGTATTTTAAACCTCAGTCAGAGGCAAGATGGAATTCAGAGTCAAGATGAAGTTCAAGATGAGTTTAATCTGCGAATCTCTGATGCCAACCTGTGAGCAGCTCACTCAAGGAAGAGATCGATTAGCCAAATCGCACCTCAACAACTATCCCAGGAAAAGAGGAATGATTCACCAGAATCGTTCCCTCTTTCGACACTCAGTTTCAAACTAATACTTAATTCAGAAAATTGTTAAAACTAATAATCTTGTATTTCCATTGGCTGTTAAAAAGGCCCAGTTTGTAATTCAAAGATATATAAGAGATTTCGGGGAGCAGGAGCTTAGTTAGTTAATTATTTAGACAATGATCCAGCCAGGGATAGTGCGCAGGAGAGGAAGGCGTAGAAGGGAAGAGGAGCTGTCCCAATGTAGCCTCACACAATTCATTAGCTATGGATCACTCCTCTGGTCTTGCCAGAGCTGAGCAATGTCTGCTTGATGCAAAGATTATTTTTTTTCAGGAATTAATTAAATTTTTTTATCCATGAACTGTCTACTTATCTTCTTCCTCTAATGATTTCGATTTTTGTGTGAACCAGGCACTCAAAGAGGGTGCGAGCTGGCTATGTTGGCCACCAAACTAGCTCAACACTACTCTCATCTTTTAAATTAAATAGCATCCTAATTATTATTTTCTGTGTGAAAGATTTAACTGTTTCAAGTCTCTTTTCCTTCTTCAAGTTAACGTTATTTAAATTGCTGTAGCGTTTTCCCTTCAGCTTTAAACTTCATTGATTTGCTGCATTAATAAATTATTCCTATTTGTGCTTACACTTGGGATATTTCTCCAGTTGCTGTTATTGACAAGATCTGCTTATGCGTTGATGAGCTACAATTGATTTATACTCCAGAATATGAAAACGATGTGAGTGGGTGTGGTTTTGAGGCACTGACAGATCCATTTAAAACTCTGCTTACAAAAACCATATATTATTTGGATGCCGCAGAGCCAATATTAATGAAAGTAAATTGTGTCATTTACTTTCCATTAAACTTCTGGAGAGTTTGCAAGATTTATTTTCAGGGCAAGGAAGGCGAGAGATTTACATTAATTTAATTTCTTTCATAAGTTATTTATGCAACATATTTACTTGACGATGCTTTCAAGTTAACCTTACACAGAATTAGTGCAGGTAGAATTAGTGCAAGCAGAATGGTTTTGAATTTCTTTTGAATTTATTCTAGCATTTACAGTCTTTTTGTTATTATGCCAACATAGATTGATTTCTAGTTCAATTTTCCTTCTATTCGCTTGTAATTAGAATTTCCTTTCGCATTGTTAATTGCCTTTTATTTCCCACATGATTTAATTGTGTGGATTGATGTTTTCTTGAATTCCCTTTAGTGCAGGATTTCATTTATTGATGAGATTAATATGCAAGATAGACTAGCATTTATTTTGTAGGTTGTCAACGGATTTCTCTGGCATTTCCAGTGCCGCGTCTCGAAGTTCACGAACTTTCTGGATTGACAAATTAAATGTTGGTACATTTATAAGCCCTATATTGAACCCGAAAAAGATGACTGACGACTTATCTAAGGCTAGGTTTCAGGTGAGCCTAGGGGGCTTCCAATATACCCTAGAGTACATGAAAGTGCAGTCTGTGCGTGGTTCTGTCTAATGCGCTACTACTCGAAGGGGTACCCACAAGGGTTACAAGGGATTCCAACAAGTGTGACTACCTCTTGTAGTTCCTGCGTGAATGCCTCCCCAAATCTGTAGGTTTATGCACTCAATGACAAATCCCATAGTTTAAAGACGTTGGAACACGTCTCTAGCCTAAAAAACATTCTACGAAAATTGGAGGTACAACAAGCCATGGAAAGTGCTATGATACCACTTGTTATGCTCTTGACCCACAATAAATTCCAGAATACCAGAAATGCAAAGAAATATAGCCCATAACACAATATAAAATCAGAAAAAGAACTAGTATTTTATTATTCAGAAATAGATTCAATGTTCACTTGCCTCTTCGAGGGGGAAACCTCCAGCAGAGCAGAGCTTGATTATAATAAGACTAGATGATATTTCCTTTACTAACTAGGACTATTTATAGATAAATGACATCCAAAACCCTAACTACTAGTGGTCCCTTGCATACCACAGGTTAACCACTTTATTTATTAACTATGGCCTGTTTACAACTAACTGTGGTCCCTTTTCTCTAATGCGGGCCAACCACTTACAATTATTAATGGAGGATTTATTTACTCTGTAACTAACTATGACTATGACTCGGCCCATTGGGCTTGTTACATAAATAAAGGGGTTAGGGTTGGACCCTAACACAAAATGTAGAACGCCATTTTTTGATCCTGAAGTATGTATTGCGAATTCGAATTTCACCTGTAACCCAAAACTCAAAACTTCGAAATCTCCTCTAGTATATTGAATTTAGCTCCGATACCATGTAGAATTTCTTGTAGATTCAAAAGCTCATGTAATTTACTAAAGCACGGGACAAGAATCTAATTCTACTTTCAACCAGCAGAAGCCAATAGATCGATGAAAACAATATGAATAAGAAGAAGATAAATAATGGCACATAACACAATAATTTTTCCTGGGGAAAGCCACTACTCAGAACCCCTCCTATATGTATTGCATTAATCGGAAATATGAGTGAAGATACAAAGCTTACATGAAAAATTCCACACAAGTATGCTCAACTCTCTACCTCACAAGTCCGCTATTAGCCAACACTTAGCCAATTTCCACTGCCTTCCAAGCCCCTATTTCCTTGCACAATTCCTAGGATGAATAGCCCGTATTTAAAGGGAATTCATGATTGCAAAACTGCACAATCCAAACATAGGTCCTTCTCTGATTGCATGCATGATATTTACAACTTAGTAAATCATACAACTAATAGTACAATGTCCCTACACTCTAGTCTCAACTGAGTCTTTCTTTGAACTGACATGCATGATTTTCTCATGAGGGAATATTCAGTTAACTAGAGTAGCACTTCTGGATGCACTAGTGCACCAATTGACTGTTAGTCCTCTATTAATTGCAAAAATAGTTAGAACTAATTTAACTGACCATAACTTAGTAAACTGAGTTAATTTAATTACAGCTCAAATAAACTCAATCCTGGACCCCTAAAATTTAGGGAGAACATATACATGACTACAAAAAGACTTCCAACTCGAAATTCTTAAGCTAATTAAGTTAATTAAACTTAATTAACTATTTACAAGTTGTTATGAGAATATAATTCGATTTTAATTCACAGTTTAATTCAAGGACAAATTAAACTGGAATTTCTTGTTTCCATTTCTCAACATGGTCATTGAAAATGATGTAAGTCTTGCTCACAATCAAAAGTATCTTGGCAAGACATTAGTGGGGAGGTTTTTTGTGTAATAGGATTCCTTGAAATATTGGTTGGAAGCAAACTGGTATGTCATGTTTGGGGTATCTTCCTATATTTTATGTTCTCTCTTGAGAATGGTTATGATTTTTGCTGAAAATGGAAGAGCACCGTGGAAAATGAAAGGGGTGCAATTGGAATTGGCTGTTGAAAATAGAAACAAGAAATGATAAAAATAGAAATTCTAAAAATAACATTGCTATAGATAGCATTTCAGGATATATTCCAATTTTAATTAGTCCCTGAATTGAAATTGAGAATTAAAATTCGAATTTAGTCTCACCAGCTGTTTGAAAAATAATTAATTAATTCATCTTGAGCTAATTAGTTGGAGAAAATCAAACATGAATTCTTTGTGAAGACATGAAATAGTTATCCCTTTGATTGAGGAAGTTATCCCTTAATTAAGGAGATAAGGATGAGTTGTAATTAGTTAGCTCAGTTAACTGAGTTAAGTCCAGTTAGATTAGTTCCAAACAATTTGTGGAATTGATTGTGAGTTCAGTTAGTTAATGCATGCATGCATGCAACTAGTGTACTTCTGATAACTGAATATTCTCTCATAAATAACTCATGCATGTCAGTTCAGACAGAAACCCTGTTGAGATTAAAGGAAGGGACAATGTACTGTTAGTTGTTAGAATATTCCCATGAGAATATCTCTTGCATGCAGAAGGAATTCATTCCTTGAGGATTGCGCAGTTACTACAGAGGTTAGAGCAGTGTGTGAGGTAAGAATCACACAGGTGGCAGCTGGAGGACCCAGGAGAAACTGTGCAAGGAAATAGGAGGCTTGGAGGACTGAAGGAAGGCATATGTGTTGTCTATTCTGTCTATGAGCAGCAGTGAGGGATTGTACTGAGAGCTGGATAGATTGTGAGCTAAAGCTTTGTGTAATCCTGAGATATTTCCACTTGTATGATAATACAGATAGTGAGGTTTTTAGCTGAGGCTTTCCCCAGAGTATTCTTCTGTGTTTCATGTGTGATTGAATCTTCTTCTCTGTTATATGTGTTCTGTTTGATCTTGCTCAAATCGATTAAGCTTCTGCAAGTTTGATTGTAGAAGTAGATTAAGTATTTTTCTTTAGTACATTGCATAATCAGTTTAATCTACTGTGAGAATTTCTACATGGTATCAGAGCAAAGGTGATCAAAGCGGAGAACAATATACAAAGAAGGGAGAATTTTGAAGTTTTAAAGTTCTTGATTGTAGGTACAGAATCGATTTCTTAGAACATCTCAAAGTTCACCAATGGTGTTCAATGGCTTGAGACTCGAGTATGCCCTGGATGGAAGCTCGAATTACATAGCCTAGAAGGATCGCATGGAAGCGGTATTGTTTGAAGGACTTCATTGATCAAGAAGTCCCCAAGCCAGTAGTAGCTAATGCCCAAGAATTGGCGGAATGGAAGAAATGTGTGGCGAGAGTGAGGAGGATTCTTCTGGAGGGAGTTCGAGACCATATGGTCTCGAGTCTCCATGGGAAGGAGACTCTGTTTTCAATGTGGAAGACATTGAAGGATCTATATTAGAACAACAATGACCAGAGGAAGTTGGCGTTGAAGGACAAGCTTCGAAAAATTAAGTGTGAAAAGGGCGACACGATCTCTACATATCTGAACAAGCTCACCACCAACAGAGATGAGCTTGGAAGTGTTGGAATCATGATAGCGATGATGACATGATGAGTCTTGCTCTCCTCGGTCTTCCTAAGAGCTGGCATAGCTACTAGGACTTAGCAAATGGAAGAGAGAAACTGCTAGATTGGGAATGATTGTGGTCAGATCTGTTGCAGGAGGAGATCAAGAGAAGCACTAGAGATGGTTCTTCATCAAAGCATGATGATGAAGAAAATCTAGCCTTAGTAACTAAGGCACGAAAATGGAAAGGGAAGGCTTCCCATTCCAAATCGAGTTCTTCCCATGGTGGGAAGAAGATTGACAAATATAAAGTGTGATGCTTTAATTGTCATGAGGTGGGCCATTATGCAACAAATTGTCCATTGAAGAAATCCAAGAAGGGATCCTCAAAAGGATCAGATGGTGAGGCACTGGCCTCACAGTTCGAATTGGATTTTACCCTCATTGCATGCATGGTTTCATTGATGGTGGGTTGTGTTTGGTACTTGGATAGTGGAGCCTCATTCCACATGATCAGTGATAAGAGTTTATTTAGTACCTTGGAGGAGAAGGACCTCCAGATGTGCATAGAGATGGGCGATGATGGAAAGTACCGTGTTTCAGGTGAAGGTACAGTTGTGTTTCAGAGGGAGCATGGAGCTCCTCTCACCTTGACTGATGTAAAGTATGTGCCTGGACTGAAGAAAAACTTGGTATCGGTCGCGATGTTGGAAGACAAAGGTTATGATGTAGTCTTCAGTAAAGGAAAGGCATTCTTGAGACACATAGCCACGGGTCAGACCAAGAGGATTTGGATTCGAGTGAAGAATCTCTACAAGCTGGAGGTAGATGACTGTGTTGCATTAAGTTCCAAAGCAGAATTGGTGCAAAGCCAAGATATTGGCGAGTTATGGCATAGATGGTTGGGCCACTTGCATCATGGGGCCTTGAAGATAATGCAACAGATTTCTACTGGACTTCCCAAAGGTAAACTTGAGCAAGTGGACACATGCAAAGGTTGTACCTTGGGTAAATATGCAAAATCCTTCTTTCAGGATCGAGACAGTCGAGCTAAAGAAATCTTGGAGCGAGTTCATACAGATGTGTGTGGACCATTCTCGACAGCCTCCACCGCTAAAAAAAGGTACTATGTTATTTTCATTGATGATTTTTCTCGTAGATGCTGGATCTATTTCATGCAGAAGAAGGATCAAACCTTCTCAAGGTTTTGTGAGTTTAAAGCCTTGGTTGAGAAAGAATCAAGAAAGAAGATCAGGGCCTTGTGAAGTGACAATGGTGGAGAGTATGTCTCTCAAGAGTTTAAGGACTTCTGTGCAGTAGAAGGAATTAAATGGGAGTTGACGGCACCTCATAACCCACAGCAGAATGGGGTGGCCGAAAGGAAGAACAAAACAATTGTGGGAGTAGCTCAGGCGATGCTGCATGACCAAGGCCTACCACTTCATTTATGGGCTGAGGCATGCAACACAGTGGTTTACTTGCAGAATAGAAGCCCGCATCACATACTTGGGATGAAGACACCAAAGGAAGCTTTCTCCGGGAAGAGACCAGATGTGAGTCACTTCAGGATCTTTGGCTCATCGATTTATTGCCATGTGACCAAGGATGCCCGGAAGAAGCTAGAGCCGAAAACAAAGTTGGGGATACTTGTGGGGTACACTAATACTCCCCACAACTATCGAGTGTATTTGCCTACCAGTCAGAGGACAGTGGTTCGCAGAGATCTTAAGTTTGATGAGCTAGAGGCCATGCGAGTTTCCCTTGAGAGGGAGCTCAAGTTGCAGGTAGAGGAGGAACTTTTGGTTCCTAAGGAGGAGGAGCATCAGACTGATGCGAAGCAGCTGCATGCAAAGGTTCTGGGAGTGGAGACATCCACTCATGCAGAGTCTTCTAGAGAGGGGCGGAAACACACAAGGGAGGCTGACAGATTGTTGATGGATGCGAGAGAGAATGTGGGAGAGGCATCTTCTCAGCGCAGACAGAGGAGGTCACCTGAGCGGTACACTAGTTACATGGCCCTTGTTGGGGAATGTGTAGAGACCGAACCATATTCCTTTGAGGAAGCAGTGTAGCAGCCAGTTTGGGTTGATGCTATGGTGGAGGAGTATGACTCCATAGTTCGAAACAATGTTTGGGATGTGGTTCCAAGACCGGAGAACAAGTCAGTTGTGAGTTCCCATTGGCTTTACAAGGTAAAGCATGCTGCTGATGGTAGTGTGGAGAAACATAAGGCAAGGTTTGTTGCCCATGGTTTCTCACAGGTCGAGGGGATCGACTTTGATGAGACTTTTTCTCCTGCAGCAAGGTACTCATCTATCAGATCTATGTTGACACTATCAGCATAGATGGGTTGGAAGATCCATCAGATGGATGTGAAGACTGCATTCCTCAATGGCAAGATTGAAGAAGAGGTGTACATAGAGTAGCCGAAAGGATTTGAGACCTTCGATCATGAGTCACATGTGTGCTGACTCAAGAGAGCTTTGTATGGGCTGAAGCAAGCACCTCGTGCTTGGTACACTAGGATCAACAACTACTTCATTAGGCTAGGCTTCACAAAGAGTGAAGCCGATGTGAACTTGTACCACATCATGGTGGAAGGTAAGCAGTTGATCATTGTTCTTTATGTTGATGATCTGATATTGACAGGTGATGATCAGTTGATCATGTCTTGCAAGGAGGACCTTGCAAGAGAGTTCAAGATGAAAGACATGGGTCTCATGCACTACTTTCTAGGCATGGAAGTGTGGTAGAAGGATGGGGAAGTGTTATGTCTCAAGGCAAGTATGCCAATGAGATACTCAAGATATTCCACATGGAGAAGTGCAAGCCCATGCAGACTCCTCTAGTAGGTAATTGGAGGAAGGAGGATGCTACTTCAGGTGAGGTAGTAGAGGCTATTGTATATTGGCAGCTTGTGGGTTCATTGATGTATTTAGTGAACACACGACCATATTTGTGCTTTGCGGTGAACCAACTGAGTCAAGCTATGGTTCAGCCTACCAAGCTATTTTGGAAGGCAACGAAGCATGTTTTGAGATACCTCAGAGGCACATCTCAGTTTGGATTATGGTACAGACGGATAGAGGGAGTGAAGCTACAGGGCTTCACAGATGCAGATTGGGCAGGGAGTCCATCAGATCGTAAGAGCACATCAGGAGGAATTTTCAACCTTGATTCAGCTGCAATTTCTTGGTACAGTAGGAAACAAAGGTCAATTGCACTTAGCTCAGTAGAGGCCGAATACATGGCTGTAAGTTAGGCAACATGTGAGGCCATTTGGATGCAGAAAATTCTAGTTGGTTTGTTTGATCAGAGGATCGATCCAACTGTGATTTATTGTGATAATAAGAGTTGTATCAAACTCTCTGAGAATCCAGTATTTCATGACAGGTCCAAGCATATCGACATTCGGTATCATCATCTCCAGAACTGTGTGGCGAGGAGGATCATGTTGTTGCAGTATATTTCGACCGAGGAGCAAGATGCTGACATTTTGACTAAGGCATTGTCAAAGTGTAAATTCGAGTTCCACAGAGACAAGATCAGGGTGACAGATAATCCCTTTCTTGTTGAGAGGGAGTGTTGAAAATAGTAACAAGAAATGCTAAAAATAGAATTGCTATAGATAACATTTTAGGATATATTCCAATTTTAATTAGTCCTTGAATTAAAATTCGAATTTAGTCTCACCAACTGTTTGAAAAATAATTAATTAATTCATCTTGAGTTAATTAGTTGGAGAAAATCAAACATGAAGTCTTTGTGAAGACATGCAACAATTATCCCTTTGATTGAGGAATTTATCCCTTAATTAAGGAGATAAGGATGAGTTGTATTTGAGTTGTAATTAGTTAGCTCAGTTAACTGAGTTAAGTCAAATTATATTAGTTCCAAACTATTTCTGGAATTGATTGTGAGTTCAGTTAGTTAATGCATGCATGCATGCAACTAGTGTACTTCAGATAACTGAATATTCTCTCATAAATAACTCATGCACGTCAATTCAGACAGAGACCCAGTTGAGATTAAAGGAAGGGACAATGTACTATCAGTTGCTAGAATATTCCCATGAGAATATTTATTACATGCAGAAGGAATTCATTCCTTGAGGATTGTGCAGTTACTACAGAGGTCAGAGCAGTTTGTGAGGTGAGAATCACACAGGTGGCAGCTGGAGGACCCAGGAGAAACTGTGGAAGGAAATAGGAGGCTTGGAGGACTGAAGGAAGGCATATGTGTTGTCTATTCTATATATGAGCAGCATTGAGGGATTGTACTGAGAGCTAGATAGCTTGTGAGCTAAAGCTTTGTGTAATATTGAGATATTTCCACTTGTATGATAATATAGAGAGCGAGGTTTTTAGCTGAGGCTTTCCCCAGTGTATTATTCTATGTTTCATGTGTGATTGAATCTTCTTCTCTATTATATGTGTTCTGTTTGATCTTGCTCAAATCGATTAAGCTTCCGCAAGTTTTATTGTAGAGGTAGATTAAGTATTTTGATTTAGTACATTGCATAATCAATTTAATCTACAGTGAGAATTTCTACATTGGCGACCCTCTAGTCTAGTCGTTCAAAATTGGGAAGTTGACTTTGATCCAATTAGGGAACTAATGTCCATTCATCAAGTATGGACCATTCTCCTTAGTTTCCCATTGAGGTTTTGGATTGAATTTCTTCCCACTTAAATAGGAAGAAAAGATGATTGTTTCATCATTCTAGAGCCAAATTGGGATGCCAAATTGGATTGTCGTTGGGCTTGCATGCAACTAGAGGTAGATTTGTAGGAGAAAAATTTTGAGGAGATTGAGTTGGTGATGGGTGATCAAATTTTGAGGCAAAAAATTTATTATTGTAGTTACCTTTTTGTTGTTTCACTTTTCATAAAGTTGGACATCTTTAGGCATAACGTTTAGGGTTTATTCATTTTCCCCAAGGAAGAGCATATAATGGGAAAAAAACCAAAATATCAAAGCCTTAGTGCCTCATGGGAAGAAGACTCAAACAGTTTGAACTGAAATAGCTCTTTTTTCTTAGAAGTTGAAGCAGTTTCATTTGAAGAGGAACATATTTTGGAAGTATCTTCTTCCCCAACTTCTAGTAAGGCATTTCCTATTCCTGATCCTATTGATGTTTTTCCTTCTTTGATTTCTTCAAGGAAAGTAAAGAACTTCAAAAGGTTGAGCTAGTCTCAAAGGATGTAGTTACTAGCCTAGAGCCTATAGCTTAGTCTTTGAGTGGTACAAAATTCATGCTCCCCTCCTTGCCACCCCTCCTAAGGCAAGTTACCATTGCCAAAGCCTCATATTTCTTCCTGAAATCCCTCATTGCAAGATCCATCCCCAATGATGAGAATACCTCATTAGTTTCCCATAAAAATGGTTATGCCCTCATATATATAAGAAGACTCAAAGAGGAATTATCCTCAAAAGGAGGTTTATCCCTTGATCCTCCCTAGACATCTACACTTAGAAGGAAATATTATTTGTTGAAGGCTTAGTAGGAAGTGGTTTAGGACATCAAAAAATGAAGGAAAGCCACCATAACTAGGGCCCTTGGAGTATGTAAAGCCTTACACTCCCCAATGATTGTGCTTTATTTCAATGAAAAAGGGGTGGAGCTCAAAGGTTGGTTTCTTTTCTGGTTAAGGGTTTCTAGGTTAAAATCTTTATGTGTTGTATGAATCTTTATGTTGTGCCATTGTTGATTTCTATTTTTTAGGTTCTCTCATGATATTTAAAGGTTGATGTTAATGGATCTTCTATTTTGTTTTATATGTCTAGTTCACTTTATATTTGGAATTTTGGAGTTTGAAGTGTAAATAAGGTAACTTAAGCCCAACACATATAACCTATGTGCCTCTTCAAAAAATTCCTAAAAACTTAGAATTTTTATTCTTTAAAGGTAAATGAGATTTTCCAATCAAACCATTACATAAGGGATTCACAACGTAAGTCTCCTAAATCAATCCTACCTTTCCCAAAATCTTGTAAGCCAATCCAATATAAAACCAATGTTGGGTTTATTCAATCATTCAATTAGACTAGTTCTTTTCACTCACTATACTACCCCATTCAACTCAAGAAGCCACCTACTTCTCTTCTCCTTAGTCCCTCGTGAATTCCCTTCCTCTTTGTTTTCATCAATATGTGTGTCAAGATTCTAAGTCACTATCTAATTTCATATTTTATTTCCAACAATATTTTGCTTCTTGGGTAGTGGACTATGGAGTCTTGGACAACCCCACAAGGCCAACATTATATAGGGTTTTAGGTAGGTATATCCTTACTATGGGTTCCTCATATCATATAAAAAGCCCTCCTTAATCTCTCCATGCATCATATGAGAGTTGAGAAGGTTCAATGGGAAATCAATGTGGCTAGAGTCCTTAAAGTAGTGATTGGAAGCCAATTGGATGCCATGTCTCAGGTATCTTGTCTTTTCTTTTCTTTCTCAAGAATGATTATAATTTCTACTAAAAATGGAAGAGGATTGTGGAAAATTAAAGGTGTACAATTGGAATTAGGGGCCCTAGAATCTAGTTCTTCAAAATTGGGATGTTGACTTCGACGCAATTAGGGCACTAGTCTCTATTCATCAAGTATGTGCCATTCTCCCTTTTCTCACATTGGTCTTTTGGGTCGAAGCTCTTCTTACTTCAAGAGGAGATAAAATTGGTCATTTTATTGGATTCACAATTATACTAAGAGGAGGGACGTGAATTAATACAATGACACTTTTTACTTATTTAAACATTTGAGCATAATTTAACATCAATATCATAAACTAAATAAGTAACACAAGATATATGTGGAAACCCTTATGGGAGAAAACTACAAAACTTCTTTATATGAAATGTATTTTAGGAACCAACCTATATGAGACACTAATCCCCTCTGCTACTTTGTAGGAACCACCCTACATGAGACACCAATCCCCTCTGCTATTTTGTAGAAACCACCCTACATGAGAAACCAATCCCCTGTACTTCTTTGTAGGCATCAATCTACAAGAGACACCAATCCTCGCTACTACAAATATTCATAGGCACTAACCTATTTCATTGAGTCTGCTTGCTTCTTCACAATGTCTATTATTTTCTTCTTCCTTCACCAAGTTTCTTTGCTACTTCTACCTTGAAATTTGTTAGTTGCTTCTACTTTCACTAGATCTACTTGTTGATTCTTGCATCATGTCTTCTTCTCACAAAAATGATTTCTTTTGGCTTCTTCCCAACAAGGAACTTGCACAACATGCCACATATCTAAATTTTCAAATCTAGTTCTGAAATTTCTACCATGAGTACCTAGATATCTCTTCTATGTCTCATCCAAATTTCACAGTCTGAAACATCTCAAAAATAAATGTATAGCGAAAATTCCAAGTCGATCTATTTGAAGCATGTTTCAGGAGCATTCAAGAAAACTAACTTCCTCATATTATATCTCAAAAGTTATAGTGAAACAAGATCTAAAATTTATGCCATAGTTACCTTGAGCTCTCTTCTTTGTCTCTTCTATATTTCAAAATCTAAAACATCATAAAAAGAAATAGTGAAAATAACAAGATGACATGTTTGAAGTAGATTTTATGATCATTAAGGAAGACCAACTTCCTCATACCATCTCTCCGAAATTATACCGAAACAAGGTCTAAATTATCTACCATTGGTACCTTGAGATCTCTTCTCTATTTCTACCATATTTCGCATTTTAGAACATCAAAAAAGGAATGTTATAGTAAAAATACCAAGCTGATTTGTTTGAAGTAGATTTTGTGAGAATTCAAGAAGCCTAACTTCCTCAAACCATATCTCTGAAATTATAGTGAATCAAGGTCTGAAATTTTAACCATAGGTACATGAATGTCTTTTATCTGCATCCTCCAAGTTTCATATTTCGAAATATCTAAGAATAAAAGTTATAGTGAAAATTCCAAGCTGACCTATATGACGAGCATTTAGGAAGCCTAAATTCCTTAGAGAATATATCCAAAATTATAGTAGAAAAAGGTCTAAAATTTTAACCATAGGTACATAAGAATATTCTATTTGTATCCTCCAAGTTTCACATTTTGAAACATCCTAGAAGAAAAGTTATTGTGAAAATTCTGAGATAACTCGTTCACCCTATAAATCGCATTTTTGCTTCCACCTTTAGAGTCAAAGAATCATCCAAAAATTATTGCTCATATCATCTTGTGACCTTATATTTCTTATTGCTTGGATTGTGTTGAAATGAACTAATATGGCCTTTATTTATAATTTTTATGTGTTCACTTATGGGGTTGACTTGTAAAACTGGTTGGCTCGACCTACTTATACTTTGGTTGGGTCATCATGGCTAAATATTTTATATCTCCTCATTATTATGGAATTAGAGGGAGTTACATATAATGCTTGAAAAGTATCAGAATAAGATATCCAACCATACATCCTATGCTCCAATTTGACCTAGGTAATTATAGTAAAAATACCTTCAATGATAGGGTATCAAATGGAGCATCAAAAATCCAAAGACAATATTTCCAACAATCTTCGTTTTCCAATATTTATCTTGGACATAAATAGTCTTCCCTATCATTGACATCAATGACAACAATATTACCAACAATATCCCACTTTTTCATTGATGACAACCCTTATTCAATTATGCAATAATACTGAAGAACTCCTCCTATCTACAATTTTCCTTGTGCTTGCAACTTCTCCCTCTTTGGAATAAATGGAAAAGGGATGCTCATGATGAAATTGTGCTTCTACTTATCTATAACTCTTCTTCTATCTGAAACTTTTATTAGTGTTTATAATTATTTCTTTATTTATAAATTCTCTTAGTGATTGCAACTACTCCCCCTATCTGTTATCTCTCCTTATGTCTACATATTCTCCCTTGTAACATCCCTTAGCTTACCCCTATTCTTGTAATATTAAACTATGATTAAAATTCCAATGTGGAGAACCATTACTGGATGATACACTGACTAAGCATTAAAATTAATTAACTAACAACTGCAGGATGGACTACCTTACATATCTATAGCCTAAGGGAAAAACCAGTTTGCTTGCTAGTGTGCCCTAAAATCCATAGCCAACCACATTGAAATTCCTAATACTTTGGCTGAACAACTCACCCACCTGTGCTAACATAAGTTATGATATGGGATTGGATGGTGTGGGCGGAGGACCACACCCATCCCCATCTCCTTTATGGATCGAGATGGAGGACAATGCCCTTCACCCTAGATTATGGAGGAAATGGCACAACCAATAAAACCTCCACCTGACAAAATACAATGATGCCATGAGAGAGTGGAGAAGTGGAGGACAACATCCCTCACCCTCAAATATGGAGGAAGTGGAATAGTCGATCGAAATCCCATGTGGCAGATGATAAGAGATGTGATTGGATAGGGGGAAATTTCCCATATATTTCTTGTTGTTAATAAGGAGAGTGGAAGGGGGTAAAAATTGTCTCGGGAGGGGGGGAGGAGATCAAAGAAAGAGACAAAAGGAAGGGAAACAAGAGAAATAGAAGAAAATTAAAAGAGGTAGCAGAACAAACAACAGAGGAGGACATGATGAGGGACATAGAGAATCCCATGGATGTAGGTATTGGAACACTAGAAGTTGAGCATTGAGGTCAAGGAGTAGTTCCAAAGTTTGTGATTGATCATGTGCTCAAATATTTTGATGCATTCCCTATATTTATGTGTTGATACCACTAGGATGTGTATTTATTATTGAATGGTTAGT
This sequence comes from Pinus tabuliformis, assembly GCA_031772625.1. NCBI lineage: Eukaryota > Viridiplantae > Streptophyta > Pinopsida > Pinales > Pinaceae > Pinus > Pinus tabuliformis. The sequence continues at coordinate 609,420,689 of CM062812.1, forward strand.
GGGAGTCTTAGAGAGGTGAGTTGGTTATTATGGTGCTTACTGCTAGAGAATATTTGATAAGTGACCAAGATGGTAGATTCCACCACCTGAGTGTCGATACAAGCCTTCAGTGTGAAGTACCTAAGCAACCAACCCCTCATACTGTGGATCCAACTTAGGGGTGGTCAACTACAAGAAAGTTGCAGTGTAGCTGGCCTATGGTTGGGTGGAGAGTGGTAGTCCCTCTTTAGTTTCCAGTCATTCTAACACACTCAGATAAGTATAAATGTTATGCATATTGAGATATGGGATATGGTAGTCCTTATTATGTTATTGACTAATGCATGGTTATGTATATTCATGGATGAATTCCTATGGCACACTGTTATATTCATGATTGAGAACTATCTTATGTCTATGAGTAGTATGAAAATCTATATGCAGTATTATGATTGATGGATTCATCTCTCATTGAATAAGTGTAAAAAGTTTGCAATAGACAACAGATCTAGATTGCTCTACATATTTCATCTTGTACAATGTTGTGATTTGTGTGAATTTGATTTTAGAGCCATGCCCTTTCTCTTATCCTAGATTTGGTGTATTTTGGGCATTGTTGGTGTAATTTCCCTTATTTTGGTCTTGGCTCAGTAATTTTAAGTTCGATGCTCAGGCCTTGAACCATGAAACTAGGAACTTTTTCATTTGGGTTGTCACCCATTTCCTTGAGGAACTTCTCTTTTTTTCATTTTTACTTAGCACATATACAAAATCTAAAAATCTAGAGGTCTAGGACTAGCAGGGAGTAAACACTTTATGATGGCGTAGATTTCTCGAAGGACAAATTTCCTTCTAAGTAAGGTTTGCATTAAAGGTTCCATCCCATGTGAATGCGCATGTATGTCCTAGGATGTATTTCATTTGATGGGATCTACACTGGGCTCAATGTACAAGAAATGGATCCAGGGATCCAGTAGTCAGGGAGTGGTGAGGGTTAACACTTCTGTAGGGGGCCATATATGACCTGGGCCAAATATTAATTGGTGGGATCCATGCCAGAATTAATATACAAGGAAGGGTATACATGTATCTGGGAATCTACGGGTGGTGTAGGAAAACACTTCTGTGAAGGTCCAGATGTGTCATGGGCTTAGATAAAACCCTTTCAACCTTTATATAGGATCCTCTTTGCATAATGTTGTTGGGACCACAATAGTTACTTTATATAAGGAATAGATTTTAGGTCTAGAATATGGGGGAAGAAAAAGGTGTACATATTTCATCAACCCAAATACAAATAGAGCCAAATATCGATTTCAGTGATAGAGGATTGGCCCACTAGTGGAACTTTATCACAAAAAAACTTTCCATAGGCTATCTAGGAGTTGGGGGATTCAAGGGTTGCATATGATTGCATAAATGTGCTAGCCTGGTTCTAACTAAGGTCAGGTACACTTTCCATGTAGCAAAGGTTTTTGTGGACCTCACATGATGTTGATATGGCAATGCCACATGGTCCAGGAAGGGGCCAAATGGATTCCACATGCGAATCTATTAGTGATGTGGCTTGGTGACATGGCATGGTGACGTATAATGGTGATGTGGCTTGGGATGGACCCTAGAAGGGTCTCTAAGCCAGTAGGTATTTGAAGGGAATGAATTTGAGAGCAACTTGGAGTTTAGCGATTAGAATTTATTGAGGGGGGCCCATCATGTTCGAAGTTTATGGACAAGGAGAGGGGCATGGTTAGGAGTAGAGGAAAACCACCCTCATCTGATCAATGAAAAAGATTAATTAAGGAATGCCCCTTCCCCACACTTGAAACCAATGTTTTGTGGGTTCGTGTTACCAGCCATTTCAGCTGAGGTGAAAACATAGTGAACGTGCATGAGAAGGAAGAGAGTGGGACTAGGGTGAAACTATGAATACTAGAAGACTTCCATTGAATCTTGGACCTTGGGCCTCAAATTGAGGTTGGAGAAGAGGGATTTGAGGAGGAAACCCTCGATTCCAAGAGGTCCCAAGATGACGAGGGCCTATGGGCCCCACCTTGGACATGTAGGACAAGGAATGGAAGCGTGATATGATGATGTGGTAACTTGAAACCCATCCACAGATGGTTTGGTGGTTCCATGTGGGTAGAGTGGAGGCCACATTGGTGAAACATGGCATCCTTATGCTGACATGGCCCATGTTAGGACAAAACTTCTAATGGGAATAAGTTTTTATTTAGAGCTCAAATTGAGTTAAATTTATATCGTCGGAAAGCTCTCGACAAGATGGTTGTAATGGTGGTGTCAAAATTTAAATTCCATAGACTAGAATTTTTATTTTTTTTGCTAAACCCATCTCCATAATAAACCTTGGGGGTCAGGTCAAGCAGGTAACACCTTCCTCACCCCAAGAATCCCTTAAGGGGGTGGAAGGCATGTGGTTATAGAGTGTTATCAAAGCTAATTATTAAGATCATGAAGAAGAATTTCTTTTGATACCCCATATACTTAATTGTGAATTAAGGCACCAGGCATATGGCATCCCCCTTTGACATCAATGAGAAAGAGTTGTTTTACTTATGGGTGCAATTCGCCCCCCCGAGATGTTAACATAGAACAATTACTTCCTCTAATTGCTTACTTCTCCTTTATTTGCAACTAGAATCCCCCTATCAATGTTGTGTCTATCTGTCCTTGAATGAAAGATTTCCTCTTTTGTAACTCTACTCTTGAGACTGCTCCCCTTGTGCTTGAACTTCTTTTTACTTCTTCTTTTTGTGACCACTCCCCTTATTTTTGAACTTCATTTTACATCTTATTTTTGTGACTACTCCCTTTGGGCTTATGCTTCCTTTTGTCTACAACTTAACTCTTTTAACATTAAAATGATGTGTAGGTTTTAACCCTATACATAAATTACCTGCAAACGAATTCTTAAAAAATAGAAAATATACAATGGCGAGAAACACAAAACAAATACACGGAGATTTTCCCATGGACCCAAAACCGAGACTACTAGATTGATTTTTCATTATATTCCTTTCAATGTTACAATACATATATATACATGTCAAAGCATTCATAAACCCCAATCCATGAACCCTGGATTATAACATAACTGTAGTTTCCTTAACCGGATCTACAAAATACCATGGGAAGAAAACCATCATGCCCAAAACCATGTGCATAACCCATGCACAAAACCATAGGTAGGTCTGCCCACCTAATATAGGGTCCAAACAAATTTTCCCAGGACGCTACCCCGTACCCCGTTTAGGGGGGATACTACCCTAATAAAACCCCTCGACAAGGGGTGTTGCACCCCCCCTGTGACCCCCCTGCTACGACCGACACAACAAACAGGGAGGGACTATCGCTCCCCATGTGACCACCCCCCATCCCCCATGCGTGTGACTAGTTGTGGAAAGAATATAACATGCACCCAAAATTCTCCCACTTGTTGTTTTATTTTCCACACAGAGAGCTTAGTCATTGGTCCACCCCTGTAATGCCCATTGTTTCTCTAAACTAAGAAAAATTCTCAGTTCTCACAGACTTCATCACTGCATCTTCAACATTCTTCAAAGTGTCCACCTTTACTAGCAATAGATTTTTTTCCTCAACCATATCCCTCACAAAGTGATACTGAACATCGATGTGCTTTGTATTTGAATGATAAGCAGGGTTCTTTTCCAAGAAAATTGCACTTTGGCTGTCACAATATATCCTTATAACTCACTGTATTAACCCCATACTTGAACACAAAATCTGCAACCAAACTGCTTCCTTACTTGCATAAGTGGTTTCCATGTATTCTGTCTCTGTAGTTGAAATTGCCACTACAGATTGTCTCTTGCTCATCCAATTGACTACACCTCCAAATATATTAAACACATACCCACTTGTAGATCTTCTCTTAATTATATCTCCAGCACAATATGAATCAACAAAGCCACAAATGTCCAAAACTCTATCTAATCATGATCTTCCTTTGTAGCACAAACCATAATCACTAGTGCCACGCAAATACCTGGAAACCCGCTTCACTGTTGTCCAATGCTCCTTCCCTGGTTTTGACATAAACCTGTTCAATACTCCCACTATATGTACAATGTCTGGTCTAGTACAGACCATTGCATACATAAGGCTACCAACTGCACTTACGTATGAAACACAAGACATGTCCTCTTCCTCATCTTATGTCTTGGGAAACTGTTCAACAGATAACTTTACACCTACAAGAATAAGAACCTTCACCGTTTTACTATACTGCATATTAAACCTCTGCAGTTTTGTCTCGAAATACTTCCTCTGGTTTAACCATAGCTTCCTCTTTGCCCAATCTCATTTACTTTCCATGCCCAAAATATAGTTTGCAGCACCAAGATCCTTCATGTCGAATATGGAGGACAATTGGGTCTTCAAATCCTGGATAATTCCTTTGTCATTTCCAATCAGCAACATATCATCCACTTACAAGACCAAATAAACAACATGGTCACTAATTAATTTAAAATACAGACAGTGATCCACTTCGCTTCTAGTGAATCCAAGTCCCTGTATATATGTATCAAATTTCTGATACCACATCCTTGGTGACTATTTTAACCCATACAAATACTTTTTTAACCTGCAAACCAATTCTTTCTTTCCCTTCACTGCAAAGCCTTCAGGTTTCTTCATGTAGATCTCTTCTTCCATATCTTTGTGAAGAAATGTTGTCTTCACATCCATCTGTTCTACCTCAAAATCAAAAGCAGCAGCAACAGATAAAAGTAATCTAATAGAAGCTACCTTGGCAACAACAGAAAAAATATCACCAAAATCAATTCCCGACACCTGGGAATAACATTTTTCTACTAACCGAGATTTTTATTTCTCCACCTTAGCTTATGCATTCATCTTCTTCTTAAACACCCATTTGCTTCCAATGGGTTTCCTTCCAACTGGAAACTCCACCAGATTCCAAGCCTCATTTTTGTCCAAATATTCCATTTCATCAACCATGGCCTCTTTCCAGAGTTTTCCATCCTCTGAATCTACTGCCTCCTTGATAGTTCTTGGATCATCATCAGTAATAGATAAAGCAAAATTTGAATAGAAAGTAGATGGACTATACCTTTTTGGTTGCCTTCTTTCTCGAACTGATCTTCTCACAGCTGGAGTTTGTGGCTCTTCATCTTCTAATTCATGTTCTGTTGTAGAGTCTGATTCTTCCTCCTTTAGCTCAAACTCTATCTTCCCAGGTTCCTTTCGTAGGAATTCATGTTTAATAACATCTTTCATCTCTCTAAAAACCACATCTCCCACATCTCGGTTGTACATAACCTTTAAAGCCATCCTTATACCCAATAAATATGCACCTTTCAAATTTACTATCCAACTTGATTCTTTTCTCCTTTGGAACATGTACATATGCATCACAACCAAATACCCTCAGATGTGAAAGAGAGGGTTTCTTACTAGCAGGGGTCTAGTTATGGTCTTGTTCAACTTATTTCTTGTGCATCATTGTTTCCCTGTATTTTAACTGATTCTAAGCTATCACTCCATTATGGGCAGTGCCCTAGGTTATGGGCCTGAAAATGACTTAAATCTCGGGGTCGTTGGCACAGAACTGGCAATTTTGGTTTATGTCGCTGGTAGGCAAGCCTGTGAGAGAGATTATGGCCTAAGAGACCCAAAACAACAGTGGGGCCCAGGGATAGGCCGTCTGAGTGGTTGACTTGTCTCCTGAGGGTTCTATTGATGATGTTGGATGACTGTGTGTGATGTTCCGTCAATTCCACTACCTTAAGGTCACATAGGAGGTCGAATATGATCATAGTAGCCTCTCGTATCATGTTTACCCTGGTTGGCATGGTTACTTGGGTGGATGTGGAAGGAGGGTGTTACATCACTAGGGACTTAGATTGGTTCAAATTCCCTAACTTGAACCACAAATCCTTCGTCATAGCTTCCCTTGATACATTCAACAATACTGATCTGAGATACACAATTGTATTGTGCTCTTTGCCTTCTGATACAACTTCACTCAGTCTTCTGCTGACATTGTCGTTGGTTTAGTACCAGGATCTATTGCGATCCACTGATCTTTATCCACTAGTAGATCCTCCATCTTAAGATTCCACAACTCAAAACTCTGACCATTAAATTTCTCGATCTCTATCTTTCCACTGCTTGCCATCTTCTTTCACCGCAAGTATCGATCCCACAGTTCTCCTACTAAACAGGGTCTACCACAGGCCCGAGCAAAACCCCTTAGTAGCAAAGGTGTCCCCTTGAAGCCAAAACAACTCTGATACCAAATGTAGGTTTTAACCCTATATATAAATTACTTGCAAATGAATTCTTAAAAAACAAAACTATACAATGGCAATAAACACAAAACAAATACACAAAGATTTTCCCCTGGATCCTGAAACCAAGACTACTAGATTTATTTTTCATTATATTCCTTTCAATGTTACAATATATATATGTGTGTGTGTGTGTGTGCCGAAGAATTCATAAACCCTAATCCATTAACCCTGGATTAGGACATAACCATAGTTCCCATGACCAGATCTACAAAATACCATGGGCAGAAAACCATCATGCCCAAAAACATGTGCAAAACCTATGCAAAAAACCATAGGTAGGTCCGCCCACCTAATATAGGGTCCAAAAAAAATTCCCCCCCTTGAAATCCCCCAACAGGGGGGGTTGCACCCTCTTGTGACCGCCTTGCTGCACCCGACACAATGAATAGGGTAAACTATCGCACCCCCTGTGACCCCCCTGTGCATGCGACTATTCATGGAAATAATATAATACACCCAACAATATACCACCCCGCCTCCCCCCACCCCCCTGCCACCTGCCCCCCTCCCTCGCCCTCTCTTTTTTTTTCTTTCCAATGGAATTTCACCATTAACTTCACTTTTTGTTGCTAATTCATATCCTGCAAACTTCCCATTTCATCATCCTTCTCCTACACCACACTCTTAAAAGTTTCCATCTTCTTAATATGGCCTAATGTGCTGCATTCTCTCAATTATCTTATATCTTTCTTTTTATTGATGAGTAATTAGGGATATCACTCCCGCAAAGAAATTTTTCTTTCTTTTAATTTCTATGAGAACATACGTATTGTTTGTAGACTTAATTGCATTTTATACCAATCTTCCTAACCCAACTTTTATTATTTCACTTCCTTTAGAATGGAATGTGAGATCATACCCTTGATCAACCACTTGAATTATGCTCGGGAGATTGTTCTTTAGACCTTCAACCAATAGAAAATTCTAAGTTTTTGTCCTTCCATCATTAAGACTAATTATTCCTTTTCCAATTATCTTTGTTAGTATGAAAATTCTTAGTATGTGTACCAAAAATGCTTCACTTAAGTCACCGGTGACAAGTGACCCTAAAAATGAGATGTGACTGCTTTTATGCTTTATATTTTCAATAAAACATGATAAAACCTTGCAAGAAAATATATGAAGCAAGCCCAAAACATATAGTATCAGAAAAAAAAAGCTTTAAATGAATTATACTTTTATTTAAACACCTGGTGAAGAATATTTACAACATGGGTTTGTAAATCCCCTTCCATGGGATGGGTCCTTTTGATGTCCTTGTGCTTCAATGATCTTGTTCTTCTCTCTCAAAATGCAGAAAACCAAAAAGCAAGATGGAACTCAAGTGGGAGCTGAAATGGTATGATATGATAATGGTGATGATGATAATGATCATGGTGAAGAATGAATGGAAAGTCCTCTTATTTATAACAAAGTGTTGAGCTAAATTAGGAATTGGAAAATAATAAAATATTATTGACCAAATCAAAATCTAACTGTTACGAATACTTTATTATATTTTTTGGAGAGGGAAAATATATTCAAAATGGTCAAATATCTTTATTTAGAAAATGGTTGAAGTAATTAACAAATAAAATGGTTTATTAATCACTTTGTGAGGATTAAGAAAGGTGTGAGTTCAAAATAATTATTAAATAGTGATTTAACAATTATTCCAAAAATAAAATTAAAGAATGATAAATAAATAGTGATTTATTTAATTATTCCAAGGTGATTTAGTCAAATGTGACAAGGAATAATTATCAAATAATGATTTAATAATTATTCCTAGAGAAAATTAAATAAATAATGATTTATTAAATTATTCTCATGAGTCTTTTCAATTTTAATCAGAAATATTATAATAAGAATGGTTTACTAAATTATTTCGTATGGTGAAAAAGATTTTACTATGGTAAAATTAATACTACATGGTGTATTTCGATCCATCTAGTTAGAAATGGCCAAGTGATCATTTTTTAGTTGATAATATATTTCCCCCCAAAGTACAAGCGTCACGAGAAAATCATATGACCAAAATACATTGTAGGTTACACTTTTGTGAGACACCAAAGGGGAGCCAAAGAGAGAGATAAAGAGAGACAACTGAAGCAATGCAAGGAAGGAAAGAGGAATGGAGGGGGCATACCCATACTTGCTGAGATAATTGAGTACAAATAATAATGATGTGCCCAACAATGTGAGACTGAGCTACAAGGTACATGATATGAAGGAAACAATGGGCCAAAATGTGATACAATAATACAATGAATCTCATATCATAGTAATAACTTGATGAAGAAGTAAAAATCACATTGGAGCCTAAAGCAGTCATAGAAACAAGAACTCGACAGCTACTGAATCAATGAATTTCAGAGTATCTCATTAAGTGGAAGAACTTACGTGTTGAATATTCCACGTGGGAGGATGAGAATTTTATACAAAAGCATCCAAAACTACTCAAGCATTGAGGATTGTTTTTTCTGAAGGAGAGGGGCATGTTAGGTCCCTATAATACTAGTGTAGCCTCCTTATTTTTATTATTAGTGTAGCCCCCTTATTGTTATCGTTGTTTCCATGTAGCCCCCATATTGTTATTGTTGTGCCCCATAGAAGCTCACTATTATTATTGTTGTGCCCTTACATTATTATTTTTATGTAGGCTCTAATTATATTGTGACCCATTAGACTCTTATATATACCAAGGATGCCTTTTAATTTGTATTATCCAATAATTTTTCATTTATGTGATGTTAAGGAGGTTTTCCTCTCGAAGAAGATAATTTTCAAGTCGTTGATCTATTTTTTCTTTTGTTTTATGATTTGGTTGCACAATAATCATTGATTGTTTTTATCCTGCACCTATGCACCTTTTTGTAAAGAACTAATTCACTAAAAAAATTCCATCACGGTTACCTAGACATGCAGATTCATCCTGAGAGTGCAAGAAAGCAAATCACTTCCTACTCCCAGGTAACCACAGTACTCAATTTTTAAATCCATGCCTTGGGTGCTTATAGTCTTGTTATATAAACATCTTGACCCCACTGTAATCCTATTACAAATTTTTAGAACCTATTATACTCCTTGTATAATTATGGTATGTACTTATCATGACTTGTCAAATGACTTATAATAACCTATGTCACATTTGTTACCATCCTGGGATGAGACTTGTCATAACCTTGTACAGGGAAAATTTTAAGAACGCCCCCTAAATTTAAAAATATAATAAATGGGCGAATCTCCATGGTATATACGAAAAATGGAAGGCGATTTTATCAATAATATAATATGTATATATAATTTTTTGGCGAATCTCTCACTAGGCATGGCTAATATTTTACTCAATTATAAAATCTTGTAAGATCTTGGCGAGTCTTTCACTAAATAATAAAACTTTGTAAAGTCCTAGTGAATCTTAGCATAGGCTACATGCTGGTTTAATTCCCCCATTTAAATAGGCTACATTCCAGGTGAATACCATGGGTCAATACCATGTACCATTTTGGTGAATACCATGGGTCAATACCATGTGCCATTTTTATTTTTATTAATTCTAATATTACGGTTAATAATGGTTTTTTGCATGGTATTAATAACAATCTAGTCCATGGTATTTGTCCCATAGTATTTTGGCCATAGGTTTCACCTAAATATAACCCATTTTTTTAGTGTCCTTAAATATAAGGTGACTTATGGAGTAAATATAAAAAAATGTTTTATTTGTTTACCATACCTCTCGTTTATTTATATTTTTATTAATTTACCATACCTATTTTACAAATATGGTATTTGGCCCATAAGATTCACTTAAATAAAACCTCTTTCTTGAGCCTTCATAAATAGAACGAGGGTTATGGACTAAATATAAAAGAGGTTTTATTTATTTACGATACGTCTAGTTTATTTATATTTTTATTTATTTACCATACCATTTGAGTAAGTATAAAAAGACGTTTTATTTATTTACCATACCTCCACTTTACTTATATTTTTATTTGTTTACACCGTTACATGTATATAAGGTGACTTATGGAGTAAATATAAAAAATGTTTTATTTATTTACCATACCTCTCATTTATTTATATTTTTATTAATTTACCGTACCTCTTTTATAAATATGGTATTTGGCCCATAGGATTCACTTAAATAAAACCTATTCTTGAAAATGGGCGAATGGATTCACTTAAATAAAACCTATTCTTGAGAATGGGCGAATGGAAGGTTGTAAGTCCTAATTTCAAGGGCTAAATTTACCTTTTTTACCCTCTCCCTTAAAATAAGGTGGGCTATTTGAGGTGATTTGTAAAAATGTACTATGATACAAAATATTCACCCACTAAAAATTTAAAACCCCTTAATTTCGCCAAAGGGCGAACATTCGCCCCTAAAATTATCCTTGACCTTGTATAACTTGTTACAAAACCTGTTATAGACCTGCTACAACCTGTATACAATACTTGTCAGAAAACTTGTTGTAGGTCTGCTACATCTTGTCATATCTTGCAATACACATGTCACTTTCTTGTGGCTAGTTCACCATTTATAATATGTGTACCTGTTATACCTCTATCACCTACATGTGACCACCTGGTATAACCTGTTACCTACTTGCATCCAATCCATCTGTTGTAACCCTATTTAGAATATGTCACCCACCTGTGACCGATGTATTAGTAGTATCCTACTATTCCTAGCTATAACCATGTCACATCATGTGAGATCCTGTGACATCTAGGTGATACCTGTGATCACATTTTGTTATAACTATATTATGCTTGTCACATACCCATGACAATCCTATCAAATAACCTGCAATTTACCTGTAGGAAATTTATTATACCCTTTGTGTCCTGGGTATATCACCTATAAATGGTTATGCCACTTTCATCTCTACAACATAACTTACATGAAAGGATGCTACTGATTTGAAAATGGAGTAGGTGTCTTCTTCCTCTTCTCTGCAATAAAAAAAAGGGACTGTGTTGACGCTTTGCAAGGTAAAATGGGTCTTGAAACAAACATGTTTTTCCAATGTCTCTTCAAGTCATGAATTAGTCTTCACATGTAACTTAACATAAGCAACATAACAACACATAACTCATGCAGGCATAATGAAGAGATAACAAAAGATTTGTTGACGGAGTTCACCCCTCCTAGGCTACATCTCCGGGCTTGCCAACATAGCTAGACCACTCATATATTCAGTAGAAAAATGAAGTACATAAATGTTTGTTGATGGAAACATGTGGCTATTACCCCTACAAGGTAATGTTCTCTTGCAAATAACTCTCACAAACAACAACAACACAAAGCATCTCCTACAAAGATGTCATACTCCAACTGAAATGAGCTAAAATGAGCATGTGAGCACTTCAATTCCACATTGAAGCACATAAAAAAAACTTCCCTCAACATAACATAATGAGAAAAGTAAAACTGAGCTGACCCTGTAAGTAACAACTATTGTAGTAGACTTCTCAAGGTGAGAAAACCCCTACTAGGTCTTCTCCATGCTCAAACACCTTCCAAAACTGCTTCCAAACCCTGATTGATCCATACACCCTTAATCTCAAACATGAAAAAATACTACTTATATGTGCTCAAATTAGAAATTAGAGGTCACAAATGGATTTAGAACATCCAAAAACCCTAAGTGGACTCTTTCTGAGCTCAAATTAGCCAAAAACTCCAAAAGATATGGCTCTCCAAGCTCTCATATAAGTTGTACTATTAACTGTCCTACAAATTATACCAACAGTCTAACTTTCCTACAAATCTGCCCTATTTTTTTTTAATCGAGAGACAAATTCACCCTTCACCGATGAATTTTGTAGGATCATTAAATTTTCCTCTGACCCCTTAACTTCGAAAATTGTGGTCATATAGGCCACACGGGGCCGAGGGATGGGCCTTAACACCCGCCCACGCCAACCTAGCCCTTAAATCTCGAGCACATGGTCATGTAGGTACCATGGGTCCAAGGATCGGGCTAACCGCCCTCCCTTCCCACTGAGCCCCAAAAATTTGGCGCGTGGTGTGGGGTTGGTCCCCATCAACCAACACTTACCTCTGAGCGCTCCTTCCTTCTGCACTTGGTTATATGTGAGGGGTGGTGACCATGGGCTAGGGCTAAACCCCGAGATCCTTGGCCGCTGCTCCCGTGGTCTCATGGGGTGTGGTGACTGGTGGCCAGGGGCTTGGCCCCAACCCCTCCCTCCATTAGGCGCCATCGTAAACTTTATATAGTGGTTAGCCACTATACATAATAAGATTGATCACATATCCTAGTGGTAAGGCGCTAGAGTTATGGGCATGAGGTTGAAGGTTCGAATCCCCGGAGGCCCATTCAGCCCATACCATAATTTTATCACTCTGTTGGGGTGTCACATGGAAGCCCATGATTGGGCCATGTGGTACCACTCCATTACCCACCTAAAAACCCAATCGACCAATCAAAAACCAAAAATTCGAACCAATCCACTAAGGCAACTTGGAAGCTTGCCATTGGCCCAAAAAACACATTCAACTTTCCCAATCAACCTGCCTAGTCAGCAATCCTGCACTTCAACCTGCAAAAATTTTACCTGTTTGGGAAAACGATCAAAACACGAATTCTAGAGCATACAATGTCTGATTGAGGTGAAATGAACGTCGTTGGATTTAGAATGACGAGCACTTCGACTTGACACTAGTTTCAAGACTTTCTAGGCACTTCCATTTTTAAGCTAAAAATTGATCACTTGATTGGTTACAATACATGTCCCAACCTATAATTAACCTGTCATATTTTTACCATAATCCTATGTTTGTTTTGTAACCAACATGATATTTTTCCAATACTTAGCTTATGTTATTACATAAACACGTTCATTTCCTTCATATATATATATATATATAATACCAAATAATAGAATACTCTAGTTTTAATTCATAACACATATATCCCAATATAAAATAATAAAGTATGGAACACAATTGATACTTATCTTGTAAGAATCAATGGAACATTGAATCCAAAGCTATTCATGCCATAAACCAAATAAGAGCCACTAGAGCCCTTGGAGTTGCTTAGGAGCTCACATAAAAACTCGATGCATCTAATTCGACATAGTTAATTGAATAATCATGCCTTAGTCGGTTACAAAGTCCAAGCACAGGGCTCATTGATTGGTTGATTAGTTACATATTATAAGCTTAGGACCATTGATTTTTATCAAATCGAGTTCTCTCTAGAAATCCATAGATGCAACAACTATAAACTAGAGCCTCAAGCTCTTAGAGCCACCTAGGTGCCCAAACCAGGATGCATAAAATCAAGTGTGATTAGCCCAATAATCACACTCCTGTCAGTTTTAGATTCAAATTCAGGGCTCACTGACCTATTTAGCCACTAAATCATTCACTACCATGAGATGCTCCAAGGTCTTAACATACACCTTTGTCAGAGTTGATATAACGTTAGCTTCATGGACATCTACTCGCCCATTACTAGGTACATACTCAGTACCCTTTACCAACTCGGGTACAAAACCTCAACAACCTTCAAGTTGTTGCTTTATCGAGGCCTCCAGGTACCTTCCAGGCCCTTGAACCATTCACTTTGCATTCACACACATTAGATCATCTTCCCTAGTTTCACTCACCCTTCCATGTTCAGGCATCCCCTTCACTAACTAATAGTCCCTCAGGTGATCTGTCTTGCCAAGACCTTCATGCGAAAGAAGAATGTAGTCCCGTTAGGTCTGCTCCTTTGTGAGTTGGTTGTCCTAACACCTGCATCATCAACAACATAAAAACCATTATTAGTTCCAATCATTTATTGCATTGATACTACAACATAATGTTGTCAAACATCATGCAATCAACAAACACATGTTGACACATTACATATGTATGTGAATATAATGCACATAAAATTATATATCATATTCAATTTCATAAATCAAACAACAAGGGGAAGTTTTAGAAAGGTTCCCCTGCTTAATGTTTTTCATGTTCAAATCCACCAAACAGTTGTACCTCATATAACTACTTCTCTTATAGTTATACCTATATCTACTACCCATTTATATTCGCAACCATTTATCCAATCTTTTCCTCATTTCAATCCCCCTTGTTACTGTTAAAGTCATCATGACCTGCAACTTGCTGGGATGTTTTCTCTCATATTTCTTGCCTAGATTCTAATTTTGGGTTCACCATCATGTTCTTCCATTCAATACATTTCCATTGACTTCTCACTTGCCAAATTCTAATTCTTGGGCTAAAAGATGTGCCCTTCAAAAATCTCAAGTGAATCACTCATTTTCCAACACCTGTAGATTTTTGGGAGCTTTTGTCAAAAAATTCTCATCTAATTCTAGATTCTGGGTTTTCTTGGATATTCTCCTCATCAATAGATCTCTATTGAATTTCATTTGCATCATTCCAACACCAAGGGAAAAAGTTAAGTCCTCTAGAATTCTACAACTTATTAGCCCCTTTTTGTCCATTTAGCACACCTATATCTTTCTCTTAGAATTTTCCAAAATTTTTAGCCCCAAATTAAAATTCTGGGAAAATAATCACAAGTTTCTTGAAAAATCCTTTCTTTTTATTAGCCATATGCCAAAATTTGATTTACGAGTTGAAAACTATGGCCCTTTAAAGTTCATCTAATTTTTTGTTATTCTTTCTATAGTTGAAACTTCATATTTTTCCTTCTCCCAATAGGCTTGTAACTACGTTCATCTTGTGCATGACTATCAGTACTAGGATATGAATTTCTTCCATTTTCCCTGGTAAATCCCTTCTCTAATTAGATTTCCTCTCATTCCTCATTGAAGCAAACTGATTTACTAGCCTCCCTTTTCACGTGCCCAATATACATGACTTGTACACTGAGCGCTGATGATAAGAATTATATATATATATATATATATATATATATATATATATATATATAACAATTCGTATCAATACACTTTTTAAACTTAATAAAATCTCGACCACCTTGTAACGTTGTCTTGACCTCACACCAAAGTTGTATTACGCAAACCATATGTTTTGAACAAAAATATTTTAAATGTGATCCTTTCAATTTAACATACTTTCGTTCCATATTTGACCTCCCCTCAAATATTTTATAGCACCACATAACTCACATACAAACATGTGACGCCAAATCCACGCACACTCAACCATATGTAAAACCATTCACACAATAAACTCTATATGAGATGTACATATACCACCTTCAACGCCAACCTTGTATTACGCATTTGGCGAAGGGGTTCGAATGTGTTTGTATAAAAACTTTATAAACATAGCCTTAGGATACCTGTTAGAGTCGGTCTGGTCAGCCCTCTGTCAGAGATCAAAGCTCTTTGTGCATTTCAAATTTAGGTGTCCCGCTCCATCCCCGAAGCTGCATTTCGCTAGGGACATGCCCTGATCTGACGGAGAAAGTCATGCTACTCATTTCCCCTCATGTCTGGCCTCTGCTGGTTCGTGAATTGGTCCGTAATCAATGAAATTCATGATAGTCAAGGTCTGGTCCTATTTCAGGACAGAGTCATTTTTTATGGTTTGGGTCTAGAAATTCATCAGTTTGGTCTCTGAAAAACATGTCCAGAAACAAGCCATGCAGGCCAGAGGGAGACCTTATACAGCTACGGTTCAGAAAGCTTCATCATCACCTGAAGAGACATCGACTCTTCTTCAAAACTCAGTTTTGAAGAAAAGTCAAACAAGGTCAATTATGACAAAATTTTCCAAAAATCGACAGTTGACATTTTCAGATGCAGACATGGATTTCAAAGCCAAAGGCCCAGTCACACAGTCCCCGCAAAGAAACGCCGAAAATTTCATCAAGAGAGCCAAAATTTCAAAGAAAAAAGGGAAAATCAGTGTGTTTAAAGGTCAAATAAAAAGGTGCAAAACTCAACATTAGAAAAGGGGTTTTCAAAGAGACAAAAATCAAATCCATCTCCTCCAAGCCTATATATACTTGTTTTTTCCCAAATCAAATGGCATTGAGCTCTTGCATGACTTGGAGAATACATTTGCAAAGGTGTGAAGTTGATATTGTGAGAATTTGAGTGAGTGCGAGCCGGTTTCAAGGAGCGCGGCGCACACACAGCGTGCGGCGCACTAGCAGCCAGCCCGCAGTGGAAAATTTGCAGGGGCACGACGCATACAAGGCGCGTGGCGCACTGGGAATTACGTGCGGCGCACACAGTTCAACGGCCCAAAACAATGCCAAACCGTTTCAAATCTTTGTGAAAGCTATCAAATCACGAGGTAGGCTTTATGACACCTCTCCTCCATCAATTTGGTCAATGTTTAGCTGTTTCTAAGATGTCAAGTGAGATCCAAAACATATTGGCCATCCATGCCAATCATCCTCAAAGCAAAAATGATAATGGGGGTTTGTAAATTTGAAGAATCCACCAAGGTTTTGTTTCCCCTCTCCTTTTCCTCTCACTCCTCATCGTTTTCACCTCCATATCCCCCATATCTCCTAAGAAAACCCCTTAAAAACCTCCACTAAGACCCATCCCTTGTTTTTCCAAGCAAATTGTGTCGTTTGACTGTGCGCGGCGCACACACAATGTGGTGTGGCGCACTCAGGGCACGCGGCGCACTGGGAGCTCGGCCACAGTGTCAATAATGCACTGGTGCAGTGCATACCTGGTGCGCGGTGCACTGGGCAAGGAGCGCGACGCATAGGCCTGTGAGCCTAAAAAGGCACCAAATCTCTCAAATTTTTGTAAATTGGCTCTCAACATTGCAAAATTGCCCATAAAAATTTTCATCATTGATCCTTAACTCAAGGAAAAATATATCTTGGTGGCCATGAAATCAAAGGAAAACTTCTATCAAGCAAACACAAAATGGCAAAATAGCTAGGGTTTTGCTACAGTAACTTGATTAATAAATATGTTCCTACCCTACCTCTATCAGCTAATCCCCTTGGAGCATTTTTCCCTAATAGTTACCCTAGCTACATTGCAATCATATTCCTTTGACCCCTTTCCTTATATGGCTCAAATGTCCTTAACCCTACCCCATCAAAATCACACTCCAAACACTCCCAAATCCCTGATAAATTTCCCCTCTAAAACCCCTATTCCCCTTTTCATCATTCCCCTCCTAACACTCCCCTGTTTTATTGTCCCCTTGGTAACAGATTTTCAGAGCATTCATCAGTCTCCTTGGATTCAAAGGGCAACATTAAAAATCAGGGTACAAGCAGCAGTGATGGCATCGAAAAATTCATCAGAATATGAGGGGGAGACCCACAGTGACACAGCTTTAGGAGAACAGGCTCCCTGGAGACCTAGGAGTGGCAGATATGTCAGGGATGAACCAAACACCCTCACTGAGTTGCAGGCATGCCCTCTCGCTATGTCTTGTTTCCATAACTTAGCATGTTTCAAATTTTGTTAGAGGGTGGCAAATGTCAGGATTCATCATGAATTGGCCCGTCTTTTTGCACTTCACCTACATGGAGGTCAGTCTATCTTGGCAGGGGTCACTTTCACATTGACACCCGAAACCATATCAGTGGCAACAGGCATACCAAACGTTGGAGAACAGTGGCACAAGAAGATGAAGGTGGAGAGGGAACTTTATGAGCCTTACATTAAGGCCAGTTGTTCGAGTCAGCTCACTAGAGTTTTCCCATTCAGATTTCTGAGAGATGTGTATGCTCCGCTCATGAAATTGATCATGAAATACTTCAGTTGTGAGGGAAGGTTTTCTCGCCTCTATGCCTATCACATCAGGTTGCTCATGCACTTTACCAGGGTGCGTATGATGAACCTCCCATTTTTCATCTGCGGGAACATAGAGAAAATGAAAAATTTCATGCAGCACAAGACCCCCCGGCAACAGCTCAACAGTGTATATCACTTCGCCCTTATCCAGATTTTGGTGGATCATCAGTTGGGATTGCAGGGCATTGCTTGGGAGGACTTCATCTCCCGTGACTTCTTCAGTGCTCCACAGGTAGTATCAGAGGTAAAGCATGAGATAGGTGGTCCTTCCCATTAGCATGAGCGCCATGAGACCACTGTGGTGCCATTTTCCATCACATATCAGAGAGGCTATCCGAAAGGCACCAGGCCTTTGTTTGCAGCAGCAAAGCGAGTGTTATCTCCACCCGAGGTGGAAGGGGCCTCACTTCCTACATCAACAATACAGGTACAGAACAAGGGAAAGAAGCCCAAGCATGAGGAGGGGCCTTCAGGTGTGCCACCAGGTGAATGAGAGACCGAATTCATTCTCCTTCGTGATGATGATGATACAGATACACGTCCGCAAAGTGCACAGCTGAAAGAGATCTTCCAGGAGCAAGAGACAGAGATTCAATCCTTGACACTCAAGTTGGAGATGGCCAAATGGAACATCAAGTATTTGGAGTAGAGGAACAAACAACTGGAAGACCAGCATGTGATCATGGAGCTGCAGAACATCTGTGAGGATCGCCTCACTACCCAGCAGAGGAGGATTGAATTCACTTCATTGCAGCAACAGGTTATTGATGATCGTGAGTCTGTGCTTGAGAGAGGTAACATGCACCTGGACAACATGTTGAACAAGGACGATGAAGACAACACACTGCTGAGACACATGGCTTGTCATTACAGGGCACGGAACTTGAGTTTGAGAGCCCGAATAAGGAATTTGAAAGCAAAATTGAGGAAAGCCACAAGAAGGGCAAATAGGGCAAAAGAGCAAGACAGGCTTAGAATCTTGGTTGAGGCTTCCTTGGCTAAGCATGGCACTCCATAGAGAGCCTCCAGCCCAAATTTCAAAAAATTTGGGGCAATTTTATGTTTTTGGAAAATTTTTGGTCAAAAAATAGGGTTTTTCTCCCTGTGCGTCGCACACCCCACGGCGCTAAAATTATAGAACTCAGATCGAGGAACGACTTGCATTTTTGGATTCAGCATCAAAAAATATGTCTACTGGTGTCCAGGCTAGAAATTTTGATAAGTTTTGGGTCTCCTAAAGGTCAAAAAACACCCAAAAATGGCCTCTCTGCCACTTTTTGGACACATAGAAAGCAGTCTTGGGAGAATGAAGATTTGGAGGGGAAAATGAGCACCAAATTCAGAAATTATAGTGGGGTTAGAAAGTAGACAGGCCAAGCTTTCCAACAAGCCCACTTGGGCACATTTTGGGCACCTACAAGTGCCCCAAAACAGCCCCTAAAGTAGCGCAACGCACAGAGAAAAGCGCGCGACGCACAGAGGAAATTTTGCCCAGTTTGCTCCCGTTTCGTGAAATTTCGGGTCGCAACTTTTCCAAGTGGGCCCGGTCATCCACTCTTTGGTTTTTTAGCACCAAAGGTGGCTTTTAAATAGTTTTCTCTCCAGGTGGGCATCTATCCAAGTGGCGAAAGAATGCAAAGGGTCACACAGCCAAATGTCATGCTTGGGAGCGCTGCACCTGCAGCTGATGGTTGGCTCTCCATATCCATTTCAGAATGATTTGAGTAACTTCCCAACCCCTGGGCATTCCATCTCTTCTATGCACTTTCTATATATTGTAAGCAAGTTATTTGCAAAGGGTTGGCTGGCTTGTAACTTCTGAGAGACTGTGGGAAAGAAACTTTGTTTCTGCACTGTGTATTTTTTGACAGAGAGTTAATGAAAGGCAACGGCTCTGTTTCATGAGATTCTTGTGGTTGTGAGTGTAGAAAATGTGTTCTTGTGTTACATATGTATCTTGTTATGTTTCATAATTCATTTCACGTTTCATTTCAGTGAAATTTTCTAAGTGAGATTAGGTAGAATTCAATTTATATTGCTCTGCCTGTGGGAAAATTTCATGTGCAGTGTTATTCTTCTGTTGAAAAGGATTCATGCGACCATGCCCTTTTCACTATCTTCAGCAATATTTCCATTCCACGTCACCCTAAGTTGAAATTGCTGTGCTTCCCGCCTACCTTGCCTCACGGAATAATTTATGCCTTCATTCTCAATTCTCTGTTCTTTGCTGAGCGCTAGTCCCATATACATCTCAGAAGTTCGGTCACTTCATAAAATCTTTTCCAAAATCATTTTCACTTACTAGCCTAAGGTAAACATCGCATTGTAAGTCATCTCAAACCATTTTGTTTTTCCATTTGCTGAGTGTGACTCGGAGAGAGCCCTCTCCTGCTCTGGTAGGGCTAGCTACCAGACTGAGCGTGGTTTGTGGTTACCCTAATTTTTGCCTTCCATCAGCCTAAGGCAGATTTAGGTGCTAACAATACCAAAGACACATATGTCGTTTTATATATAACCCCTTTCAACTTCATACTTCTTCGACCTATATTCAACCATATACCTATTGGTAAAGCAGAAGATTTTGTACTGGGTGGAAGGTATTACGATATGAATCGTTAAAACTTTCAATATAAACTTTACTCATTAAACATTTAAAAAATTGAAAGTTCCCCCTTCAAATGCATGTTCCTTAATACTCGCAGAGGTTCCACCCTTGGAACGTTGCCTCTTCTTTTACAAACACTTCTTTAATAATGAGGAGGACATATACACACATGCACACACATATCTCTATTTCCATGGAACCGATGCCCTCCATTTGAACTTCAACACTCCGAGGCTAAAGATCAATTAATTTAAACAAATTGACCTCATAATTAATTCATATGAACCATCTCTAAGCCTTTTGTCACCTGTAATCCAATTATGGGGTGAAATTACACCATTATGATGATCATGACTTTTGTCTAACATTTAATGAGCAACTTGTAAACCTTTGATTCTGTTGCAAATTTGGTCTAATGCAACCCCAAAACCATCAAATTTTAACCTATAATTCCTCTAACTTATGCTATATATATTTTGGTGGCATCGAATTTCGAAATTATTAAAAATTTCTATTGATTCCACCATATACCTTTCATCAATCTTTCATCAAATATATGGTGTGCAACTTGTAATATTTAGCCCAATTCAAACTCAACGTTAAAATTGGGCTTTGATACCGATATCTGGTGTTCTCAACCCCCAATTGGGCAACACCACTCAATAGTATTGCATACATCTCATTATATTAACTATGAAAGCGTACATGCTTGATTCTTCCATAAGTTTTAGCTTGGTCTTGGCAATTTTGATAATTATGTAATGCAACAAAGTATACCATGCAACATTATACTTCACATATAAAAAAAATTAAATGACCACATTGGAAACATTCATATAATTATACAAAACCCCAACTTGGGTTAACGGTTACATAATCAACAAAATATAAGGCATGACAAAAACACACAAATGCATGGCACAAAAACACCATAGTTACCTAATTTAGGGTTTTCCATCATAACATGTAAAAGCATATAGAAACACCCATAAAACATATCTTGGCACAGGGAACACTTATCTGTATTAAAGAGCCAACTAGTTGGGGGCTCTCAATGTTCCTCCTAGTCGTAGACCATGTGGCTCACAATCTCAGCTGTTAGGGCCTAAATCTACCTCAGGCTGAGAAACACAGGTCTAGGGTAACATCAAACCACGCTTAACCTGGTAGCTAGCCCTACCAGGTCAGGAGAGGGCTCTCTCCTTGTCAATCTCAATGAAAATCTATCAAAGAAGGCTTGAGATGATTGATATAAATACTAATGTTAGGCTAGGTATGTTTGCTCAGAGGATTTTGATTGATTTAAACGATTGGTGGCTGGATCAGATGGGGAAGGCAGCTTTGGGTCTGGGAAATCAACACAGATTTGCAGAGGTTTCTATGGGGTGAGGTAGGCAAGTGCTTTAGCACTTTGAAATGAGTGTAATGGTGAGTCTAAAGACTAGTGAGGAGCTGGAGAGGGAATGCAAGTGTCATGAGTCCTCTTCAAACAATAGAAAACATGTATGATCTGGATTTAAGCAGGAACGCAATAGATTACAGAGATAACCATAAATACAGAGATGAAATAACCATAAAAACAGAGATGCAGCGGAAATAATACTTTATTTCATTAATGGAGAATACCGAAATATGCTTACAAATAGAAATAACCCAGCTAGGGCGATGGTAGCTTATCTCTGAGAAGAGATGTGTCGGCTACATGCCTCTGAACTGTTTCGAACTGTCTTTACAACGAGGCTCGAAGGCCTATTTATTATTGAGAAACAATGGAAAACACTTCACATTCGAAAACCTAACCCTAGAAGATGAAATGCCAAATTGTGGGCCCCGTTTTGGGGTGAGTTGGACAGCCAACTTCTCGGGGTCGTGAATTGGTCGTCTTATCTCCGTTTGACGCGCATGATAGCCCGTTGGAAAGATCTCTCCGAGGACTACGACGAAAAAGACGATTTTTATCAGAAAACATCGCTGGTAGTGGATTTCCCAAAAAACGTCGTTTAGGGCCTCAAAACGGCTCCGGAAGTTTAGGACCCGAAAAACTGCTAAAAATAGTAAACTGCACTATAATTAAGGAAAGTGAAAAACTGAAAGAGACAGTTGTGGGGGTCCAAATGGGATAGGTGGGTGGCCACCAACGTCCACCTGGATCATTCCTCCCCCCTTAGGAAGCAATGGTCCCCATTGCGTTGAGTTCCTCCCTGAGATGAGGAAGCTTCTACTGAGCTGGGTCTCTGGTGAGCTGTTCTGCGATCTATAATGTGTCCTGAAATGGTGGGAAGCATGGTCGACGACGGTCCACATTGAACACTCGATGCAAGCGAAGGAATGGAGGAATGCTTTGCTTCAAAGCATTGTTGCCCGTAGCCTTGGTACTGGTGTAAGGACCATGTCGGAGTGGCCTGAGCTTCTGATGGGTTCTGGTAAGGTGTTCTTTCTGTCGATGCAACCAAACTTTGTTCCCCACCTGAAACTTGTGTGGTACCCCCGTGGGTGAGAAGAAGTTGTTCCTGTGTTCTGTTCTGACTGTATCCCTCTGTTGCTGCTGCTGCGTGGAGGAACCCTTCGTGGGGGTCATGGATGTAGCAATGATCTTCCCCTTACTTTGGGAGTGAACCAGACAGAAAATAAATTTCCTAGTCTGTGAGATGAGCTTGCTGCCTTTCTTAGCAGTGATCAAAGAGGTGGCAGTAGGTGGGGCTACCTCCGGTATCCTGTATAATGAATTATCCAAAGAAATAATGACAGCGCGAGGCCTTGACTCATACACAGCATGTCGCCTCCACAAGTATGGCTGGCCTAATAGTACATCACAAACATCCAGAGGTGTAACATCACATAATACCTCATCTATGAAGGGCTTGATGCTGTAGGGAAGGCGGCACTGCTGGCGAACTTTGAGATCTCGTCCTTCGTGAAGCCACCCGATACTGTACGGCTGCGGGTGTGGTGTAGTCGGTAGGCCCAACCGCTTCACGACCTCTGCTGAAATGAGGTTCTTTTGGCTGCCACTATCGACAATGAATTGCAGTGGCGAATCCTTCACCCACATTTGTGAGTGGAAAAGACGTTCCCCCTCCTCTGGCTCTTTGGGCTCATTCTTCTGGATCTTGGCAGTGGCAACAGTGGCACTAGGATCCGCATCAATGATCTGCTTCCCTTTGCCATTCCCCTTGTTGGGTTCTGGCTCAGAGTCGGAACATGCATCTGATTCGGAAGCCTTCAACTCGGCCACCAGCGACTGCTTGGTCCGACACTCACTTGTGTTATGAGTGGGACTCTTGTGGAACTCACACCACTTTCCTGTGTCTTTCTTCGGCTTTGTGGTGGTGTTCTTTTCTTGCGGCTTTGAGGGGTTGTCTTGGGTCACCCCGCCTTGGCTTTGTCCTTTAGGCTTCGGATTTGTAGATCCAAAGTCTCGCTT
This sequence comes from Pinus tabuliformis, assembly GCA_031772625.1. Classification (NCBI taxonomy): domain Eukaryota; kingdom Viridiplantae; phylum Streptophyta; class Pinopsida; order Pinales; family Pinaceae; genus Pinus; species Pinus tabuliformis. The sequence goes on from CM062812.1 coordinate 609,444,798, forward strand.
CTTCTGTTTGAACTTTTGCTCGATTTTGACAGCGTATCGGTATGCTGTGCCGAGTGAGGAGATGTTCAAGAACTCCATATCTTCCTGGATGTATCTGTGTAGGCAGTCGCGGTATTTGAGTACCAGATGCAGCTCAGAATCTTTGATACCCAACTGTGTGCGAAGGGTATGAAAAATATTTGTGAACTCTGGCACATCTTGGTCTCGTCCCTGCCGTAGTGTGGTCCATTTGATGTATTTGTCCTCATAGCTTTTGACAGGGTAGTACTGCTCCTTGATGGCATCCCGGAAGTTATTCCAAGTGGGTGCGGCTGAAAACAGTGAGCCTGTACTTTCATCCTTCTGCTCGCAGTATGTTTCCCACCAGTCCTTGACGTGGGGGGCTGCTTTGAGAAGAGCGAAAATAATCTTTTCCCGACTTGAAAATTCATGAACAGAAAAATACCCTTCTAGCAGATTTAACCATTTATCTACGGCATCTGCATCTATTTGACCCTCGAAGATGGGGATTTCAAAATTAACTTGTACCTTAAACGGTGTGACGTTTCCAGAGTAGCTGTTGGAAGCCGATGCGTCGCCTCTGGGTAGTCACTGAAGGATCTGTGCAAAGCTATCCATCATCACGTTCCTTTGCCGCTTGAGGGCTTCTTCGAGCAAGATTTTGATAGGATCTCCTGCCCCCTCGTCTTTCTTCTCATCCGCCATGGGAGGTCGTCGAGATTTGCGAGGCTGGTCTTGCAAACGTTCGACCAATTCAAGCCCTAACTCCTTATATCCCAACCTCGTTGGGGACATGCAAAGAAAAACAAAGAAAAAGCAGACCGCTCTGATACCACTGATCCGGATTTAAGCAGGAACGCAATAGATTACAGAGATAACCATAAATACAGAGATGCGATAACCATAAAAACAGAGATGCAGCGGAAATAATACTTTATTTCATTAATGGAGAATACCGAAATATGCTTACAAATAGAAATAACCGAGCTAGGGCGATGGTAGCTTATCTCTGAGAAGAGATGTGTCGGCTACATGCCTCTAAACTGTTTCGAACTGTCTTTACAACGAGGCTCGAAGGCCTATTTATTATTGAGAAACAATGGAAAACCCTTCACATTCGAAAACCTAACCCTAGAAGATGAAACGCCAAATTGTGGGCCCCGTTTTGGGGTGAGTTGGACAGCCAACTTCCCGGGGTCGTGAATTGGTCGTCTTATCTCCGTTTGACGCGCATGATAGCCCGTTGGAAAGATCTCTCCGAGGACTATGACGAAAAAGACGATTTATCAGAAAAATTGCTGGCAGTGGATTTCCCAAAAAACGTCGTTTAGGGCCTCAAAACGGCTCCGGAAGTTTAGGACCCGAAAAACTGCTAAAAATAGTAAACTGCACTATAATTAAGGAAAGTGAAAAACTGAAAGAGACAGTTGTGGGGGTCCAAATGGGATAGGTGGGTGGCCACCAACGTCCACCTGGATCAATGTAAAACTTAATAAACCCCAAGGTAGAGCACTGAAACATCAATGAATTCTACCTTTTACACTTGATTCATTTAGTTATGCAGAATAAGAGAGATGATGGCACACATAAACATAAGATCAAATGAATAATTGAGAAGAAAACTATGCTAATTCATATTACCACAAGAATCCCACAAAATGCTGCAAAACCCTGGTTTATTTCCTTGCCAAACTGCAGAAGTGATGTACAATAGTGCTCAATGCATCCACAAGAGTCCAACCTTGACAAATGACTAAGAAAGTACAAGATATAGGCATCAAACCACCTATGCTAGCCATCAGGGGTCGAATCCATGAGTCAAGGAGCTATTTCAACAACATCTAAACTAGGAACTACAAAATAGGTAGTGGAACAGCTTGCCTCTAAAATTATGGAAACTGATTCATTCATCCTCCAAGCAATTCTAACTGATGTATCTACCCCCTCAAGTGATTTTTCATCATATTTACATCATAGTACATCATATCACATCATATTACATCATTAATTTACCAATGGGAGAAGAAAAAGTCAACTGACAGCTAAACTGGGCGAAATTCTGAACAAACAGGCAAAACTGGCAAAATTTCTCCTATGCGCAGCGCCACTGATCCTATGCGTAACGCTTTTTCTAGGCCAGTTTTGGAAGGCTTCCCGAAGTCAAAATCAGGTGAAAAATAGCTCATTGGAAAGCTTGGTGAGTCTACTTTCTGGGACAGCTTGAATTTTTTTATTTGGAGTCCATTTGCCCCTCCAAAAATGAAATCTCCCAAGACTGCTTCCTGTGTGGCAAAAAAGTGGCAAAGAGGGCACTTTTTGGGTGTTTTTGGCCCTTTTGGAGGTCCAGAACTTGTCAAAATTTCTTAGCCATTTTTGAGCATGCATAACTTTTCATGCTGATTCCAAAAATGTAAACTTTTTTGCAAATGGAGGCCCCCATCAAAAGCATAGCGCCGGTGGCGCTATGCACCTGCTGAAAAAACCTGTTTTTGCATTAAAAATTTCAAAAATGACAAAAAATGCTCCAAATTCCTTGAAATTTGGCATGAGTGATCCTTTTTAGGTGCTTTGCTGGGCCAATGATGCTTCAGCCAAGATCTTGAGTTTATCATGCTCTTTCTTTGCTCCTTAAGGCCTTCCATGGAACTATCACTAAGGGTTTCTTCCTCCATTTCATACTCATTGTCCATCTCCATTGTTTTCCCTTGGTTTTGAAAAATGTGGTTGTATATGGATGTTTTATGGATAATAGTGTGGAAATAAGGTGAAGGAATGAAATGGGTAGAGTGTGTGTGAAAATGTATGCTGAACAGAGTTTAGGGATGAGTAGGGTTTTAGGGAGAGTGGGTAGAGTTTGATGATGTGAGTAGGGTTTGGGGAGTGTAGAGTTTGGGAAATTATACGTGGAGAATGGGATTAAGGGGAAAATGTATGAGGGGAATAGGATTAAGGGAATAGGGTATAAAACCACTAGTGCAATGAATAAAACTAGGGTTTCACCCTAGAAGCTAGGGTTTCAGTTTAAAGAACACAAAACACCAATCTTAGTAAACAAACCCTAACACACAAGATAGGATTCATGTACTTACTTGTTTAGAGGGAGAAATTGAAGTTTTGAGGCAAAATGGTGAAATTTTCAAAAATTTGTAGCCCAACTTCCAAGTGCATAGAACTGCCTCCCAAGTGCATAGTGCACTTTGTATGCGTAGCGCCCGAACAAAACTCAATGTAAAACCTATGCCAAGTGCGTAGCGCCAGCTGATAGGTGCGTAGCGCTTTTTGTAGGACATTGTTAGAGGCCTTCATGGTGTCCAAATCGGGCATGTGATACGTTGTTGGAAAGCTTATCGAGTCTACTTTCCAGAACATCTTGAATTTTCGAATTTGGAGGTAATTTGCCCTATCAAAAGTCCAATCTCCCAACACTGGTCAAAATGTGCAAAATGAGGCTGCCTAAATGCAGAGTGATATTGCAGTCAACCTTTGAAGGTCTTCCCCAACTCAAAATTGAGCCCAGGATAGCTCATTGGAAATATCTCTCTGTCTAGATATCATTTCATGCATCAAGAAAGTGATTTGGCCAACCAAGCTAGGAGAAATCTTGATTTTCCCAAGGCCACTCTAGAAGTGCAGCAACCCTCTTGAGGCAACTTTACTTTTGACATTTCTCTAAAACCATGACACCTGTGTAAAAAGTGAAGGATTTTTTTCTTCCTTGGCTTATTGTAGACAAAAACCTCTCTCATGTTTCCCAAATTCATTTTTTCTTGCTCGGAAACATCATTTGAGTAAAACCTACCCTGATGTGCGGAACAAGGGATTTGTCGAAATGAAGTGAAATGAAGGGGATAAGGGGCTTCTAAATTCTTGAGGAAATTTTGGAAGTAGGGAGGGATGTTAGGAAATAGGGGAAAGTTTGATTTCAAATATTGAGTGGGGGGAAGTGGTCCAAAGGGGAGAAACATAGGCTTAGCCTAGCAAATTGTCAAATTGTAGCAAGAAACTAGGGTTTGTGGAAAAATGGGGAATTTGAGGGATATCAGTGATGGGAAGTGTTTAATAAGGTACATTAAGGATAGGGGAAGGTGTATGAACATCAGGACACAATTTTTGTTGATGATTTGACCATCTAAGAGAAATTACCTTCAAAACCCTAGGAGAGGGAAATGAGCCTTACCTAAGCACAACTGAAGCACAAACAAGGTGTAAAATGACCCATTGGAACCTAAAATGATGATGACAACTCTTTGAATGATGGTACACTCAAATAAATGGTGACATGGACTAACATTTGGACAACTTTGAAAGGAGTGAAAACAAATCCTAGACCTAATACCTAGTGACCAAATTTTACTTGAAACCTCACTGAAATGACAAAATTTGACTTTGACACCCTAAGACCACTTTGTAAGAGCATATTTGATCACTGGTGGAAGGTTTCAAAGACTAACACTAACATCAGCCACAAGTCACCCTCAAGATGAGGCAACAACTCCAAAGACAACAATCATACACTAAACAAAAAAACCTAGGCCACTGACACCAACCTCAACAACCTCTATCTCTAGCGATATGCTCATGTCCCCTTAACCTGTTGAAAAATGTAACTAGTGTCGATCTTCAAAATGTAATAACATGTAATTTTTATTATTCATATATCTATTATTATTTTATTTTGGTCAAAGCATGTTCTTCATGCCTATAGAGTAAAAAAGATAAAAAAATAAATTATTTTGAGTAAAAAGAAATGTACTTGAGTCATATCCCATTTGGACTTTTATAAGAAAAAGAAAAGAAATTCCTATTTTGAGTTAAATAGTCAACACAAGACCTGTTGGCCCTCCTTGAACAAGTCGGCCTTAGAGGCATCTATTCAACCCTTGTGGATATGTATATAAACAAGTCAACTCAGCCACTTGAAGCACATTCACTCACTCACAACGACACATCATTTTTTTGTGCAAGAACAAAAAGAAAAACTAATTGAAGTCAAAGGAGAGAGAATGAAGTCAAATGAGCAAGAATGATAGAGTTTTCTGCCCTAAGTTTTCTCACATGTGTGAAGTTTTTACAATTTTTTGATGTTGTTATATGGGACAAAATTCAACCATCTATTGCAAGCCCGAAAATTCTGTGCCTTGACTAGATTTGAGAGATTTGACCAATGTTTAATTTTGTTAAATTTGACTTTGTTGGAGGAGACTTAGAGGAGGTTTGACTTGGGTTCATTGTGACAATATTTTTCTTAGTCTTAGGTCTTTGAAATCTCATTTTTATCTTATTCTATAAGAGAAGGATTTCTTTGTGTTCTCCCCCATGTGGGGTTATGCCCTCGTTTGGAGCCTAATTTTTGGTGTCTCTTGTCTCTTGTGCATTATGTTTTTCTATATTTTGCTATTGTGTAATTGTTTCATGACAAAATTAAATAAGAAAATACTAAGATAATAATGCATATCAGTCACAAGTAATTAACATGATAAGAAATTCTATAATTTATGTGAATTTCAACATGGTATCAGAATTATGGTGAAGACACTAGCACTACTAAAGAAACCCTAAGTTGGGCTAAGTCTGGAAGCAATAAAGACAAAAGTATAGTATGCAAAGATGCCAAGATTCCTCTAAAGTATACATACACAGTTTTGGGCACCCAAATTGAGTTTAGAAGCAAGTGAAGAAGTCTCCTCTATGATCCAAATTTGTTCAATAAGGTTGAAGCTTTTGTCTAGTACCATGTGGATGAACTGAATTTAATTATGTGATTCGTTTCTTGTAATAAAGTCCAAACTCTATGAAATTTTACTTGTACAAAAGGATCCAAACCTATAAACAAATATGTGATTCACTGTAAGAAAAACGTGAACTTGTCAGACTACTATGGTAAAGATATCCAAATTTTTGAAACTTCTGTGACAAAGGCATCCGAACAAATGTAGATAAGATGAGGCTACAAATGTAGGAAGAAAAAGACAAAAAATCTATAAGTTCTCTCTGAAATCATTATATCTCTATGAAATACAAAATGTTTGAAGACTATATTCTTTTAAGGAATGTAATTTTTTGTTAAGAACATGACATGTAAGTACAAGACCATCTCCTTGCTTGTGATTAGAGTACATCAACTCTCTAGGTTTGAAGATCAAATTTATTCATCTCCACAATTTACAAAGACTATAAGGAGGATAAAGGCCAAAAATACAATACATGATTTGTATATCTTCAAGCTATAAAAAGGCCATTGGGTAGTCAAAATCTCTATGACATATGAGTTCTATGGCATATGAATTTCAAACGAAAATTGAAGTTATATTTAATGTATGCTAGCCCTCGCTCAAGTAAATAAATACGAACACAGATCAAAGGAAAGCATCTGAACTACTAGTTTTATCCCTTTGAAAAGGTATCCATTGAACAAATACTATTAACAGTCACTAAATAAATTTGAAGAAATATCTCCTAGGCATATACATAAATTTCTAAAGCAATTGACAATTCGTTGAGGAAAAAAACAAGAACAAATAACAATATGAATAATTTCATAAGTATAGAAGTCGTATGAGGAAGTCTAATATTTTTTCAATGATGCAAGCCATAAGAGGGACATTGTCTCTAATTATGAGAGTTACAAGGAGACTAATATTTTGTAATGCAAGCTACAAGAACAAGCATCCATGATGAAACCAAACAACAACACTTAGTATACACGAAATATGAGCCTTCCACAACACTGTAATTTACTAGATTCTTTGTGGCAACACCTCTGTGAGGCACTTGAAATGATGAAGAATGTGAACTATGAGGCACTACATACGAGGACATGAGGGACATTTATCTTTATAGAGAACAGACCTATGAAATTCTGGCTTGGCTCATCAAAAGGAAGAAACGAAATCATAGGAGAATACTTTGAGGACTTTGTGGAAGAACTGTAACAAGATATCTAAAGTTTTATGAAGCACAATTATGAGAAGCAGCTAATACATAAAATAAAGATCTACTACATCAACAAAGAAGACCTATTTGATACACTAAAGTTTGCTAGATCTGAAGTATATATGCTGAAATCAAAATATATATGTCAACTAAAGATAAGCCAAAGGACTAGATCTTTGCAAGAAGGGATAAGGCAAGGTTATAAGAGGTATGTATAACTTTTGTTCATTTCAAAATTGTCTTTCAAACTATTCCAGATCATGGTGAACTCACATGAGAAACAAGCTAATGATCATATGCTCTTTTGAAAGTTAGTGGCATATTATGGAAAGATCTATGTAGATATGTTAGAGATCATTGATATAGCATTTGAATTCTCCCCTTTCATTTGAAGATTAGTTTTTTATGATTAAGGGATGAAATCTCATGCATAGAAGGTTTTCTAATAACATCTCTAGGTTTTTGCAGCTAACCCATTAGTATGCTTGTAGAATTTACAATTCTTGAATGGTAGGTCTTGAAGACTTTGGAACTTGAATCATCTAGGGTTTGTAAACGCTAGAAAAGGTTTGAGCTGGAAAAACCTAGGAACAAAAACCCTAACTTACTGTTTCCATTGTGAAAAGATAACCTAACTCTTGAGAATGATAAGAATGGCGTCATGTTGATGTGAGGACAAGGTTGATGAAAAGGCCCAAGATTAAGAGGGAACTGACCTTCTTCAAAAGATAAGTACTCTACATCTCCTTGATTACTATTGTTGCTATTATCTTTGTACTTTTCCTTTTGTTCCTTAATAGTCTTCTAATAAAGGTTGCAGGTCAAGACAAGATCTATCTAAGCTTGAATAACAAATGGAATAATTCGTTGAACGTAGAAAATCACAAAGACAAGAAGAAATCAGTTTGAAGCATGCATAAAAAAATTAAATTAGATGGAAACATGAAAAACAAGGCTTAAAGTTCACCTACCTCAACTAGAAAGAAGGAGATTTGATTGGTTCGATTCAGGAACACATTGATTGGGTTGATAGTATTGATGCTAATAGAGATATTACTGATGATTGGGCATTGATATGAGTTCTTAGAAGAGCATGAAGCAAAATTCTATTCAACTGTGAAGAATTTTGGCTCCATAAGGTGTTTTGATGAACTACTTGATGACATATTGGATTCAATTAATTAAAGTTACATGAAGACTATCAAAGAACCAAGATGGTTGAGGTTCTTTATGATTCGAGAGTATGATTTAGATAGGAATCAAGAAATTACAAGAAATCTCCATGGAAGAACATGTAGTTGATGCATTGATGAGTATTTTTTAGACAAGCTTAGGCTTGTGGTTATTTCTTCCTATTTGAGAGGGAGTGAGGATCTCCTCCCTGGTTGAGAGGGAGTGAGGGTGGACACCATATTCTCCATGTCTCATGTATTATGGCCAGAACTAACAACCGTAAGCCTAATAACTAGTAAGGAGAATGGTGGATTGGATAAGATTCTAGGACCAATATTATTTGAGGATTTGTGCTTTAACCAGGACTAACCTTCGTAAGGACCAATATTTCTTAGTGTCAAATATTGTGAAAATGAATAGACATACCTCGTGAACACCCGAGTGGGTATAATGTGCTTGAGAGGTGGCGGGGTCCAAATTTATGCCTCCCAACATTGTGCTCTAATCTAGTGGAGAGATAGAGCTTGTTAGTCAAGGCCTTTTTATTTTGAAAATGTTGGTTATGATGATGCAAATCATCATTAATCATTATCAATCTAGATCCTTTCCTATATGAATATTTCAACTTGAGATTGTCTTGTTGTGTCATTATTAATACCTCCCTGGTTAAGAGGGAGTGCTGAAAAATGTAACTAGTTTTGGTATTCATAATGTAGTAAAATGTATTTTTTATCATTGATATGTTTATTATCATATTCATTTTTATTTTATTTTGGTCAAAGCATGTTATTCATGCTTATAGAGTAAAAAATAGTAAAAAATAAATTATTTTGATTCAAAAGAAATGTCCTTGAGTCATATCCCATTTGATATTTTGTAAGAAAAATAAAAGAAATTTCCATTTTGAGTCAAATAGTAACACAAGACCAAGTCGGACCTCCTTGGACAAGTCATCCTTAGAGGAATTTATTCGATCCTCCTAGATGTGTATATATACAATTCAATTCAACCACTTGAAGCACATTCACTCACTCACAACAACACATCAATTTTTGTGCAAGAACACGAAGAAAAACCAGCTAAAGTGAAAGGGGTGAGAAGAAAGTCAAAGGAGAAATAAAGATCGAGTTGTCTGCCCTATAATTATACTCACACATGTGAAGGTTTTTCAATTTTCTTAAACTTTTACAAGGCTAGAATTCGAACATCTATTGTAGGTTCAAAAATTGCATGGTTTGACTAGATTTGAGATATTTGACCAACATTGACTTTTGTTGGAGGAGACTTGGAGGGGGGATGATTTGTGTTCATTATGACAATATTGGTCTTGGTCTTGGTCTTGGGTCTTGGAAATCTCATTTTGATATGATTCTATAAGAGAAGGATTTCTTTGGGTTTTCCCCCTCATGGGGTTTTTCCTTGGCTTGGAGCATAATTTATGGTGTCTCTTGTCTCTTGTGCATTGTGTTTTTCTATATTTTTCTATTGAGTAATTTATTGATGATAAAACTAAACAAGAAAATAGTAAGATATGAATACATATCAATCACAAGTAATTACCATGATAAGTAATTCTATCATTTATGTGAATTTCAACATCGCTGATACCCAAGTAGTGCAACCCAAAACCCTCATTTTTTCCTACCTTCTAAGGTGACTTATGATTGGCCAAAACAATCTTCACCTACAACTCTAGGATCCATGCTACTTCTCGGTGTCCAAACGATGGACAACCAAATCAAATAAACCCCTCAGTAGGCACCAGATCCCAATCAGGATTCTCTGACTTCTCTAACCAAGTTCCCCACCCAAACTCCATGGTACCAAGCCATAATCAGGGCCAAAAAACCCTTAGAGCCACTATCCACCAAGATTCTGGAGCTGCTTTGGAGCTCACATCAACGACAAATGCATACCTTTGGCATAGTTAACTTAATAACCGCACCTGATTAGTTTTAAATTCCAATATTTAGGACTCACTAGCACCTTAGTTGGTATGACTAAATTATCATTTAATGATTCCCTAGATTCCCCACTAAGGGAATGAATCCATGAATGAAGAATCTCCATAATCCAATGATTCCCCCCTTATTCTAATAATCAAGGCGCCTACACCTACTTTATAATTGCATGGCCTTCATTGGCCATGTGGCACACCCTAGGGCTACATGGGCCCCATGGTGCACACCTTTCACTAAGAACCCAATTGTTGCTTGTTATCTCTTGGGTTGTACCCCACATACTCTTTCTGCGGAGTAGGATCCAAAACCAACCTTATTCTATTATTATTATAATACTTTTAAAAAGTACTTACAATCTATCTCTTTGGCCACTTATTCATTAGAGGCATATATCGCCGAGCACGTTGGCCCCACAACCTATTTAATATGGCTACATGGGCACACATGCCACATATGTAAACTCCATATCAACAACGTAATAGTCCAAAGGATTTGTCTTACCAGCCTAAATGTTACTATACATTATTTACATAGGCACTATGGCCTTATCATGTTATACTTATCCCACCGGTCTAACCATGTGGACACTTCCAGAGACATCCAACCTCAATATACACACACATATACAACATAGGGGTTAGGCAAGGATATTACAAGATGTTGATGGACAAGGAAAGGAGAATGCTTAGTAGTGTGGGATTGGTACAAGAGTTTTTGGTGGATGTAATTAAATTTACATGTTACCTAGTGAATAGATCCCCATCATAAACATTGATTGAAAAAACTCCACATGAAGGTTTGTTTGGTAAAATTCCATTACTCACACATCTCAGAGTCTTTGGATGTGAATCTTTTGTCCATATACTAAAGGAGAAGAGGAAAAAGCTAGATAATAAGGAAATCAAGTGTATTTTCAATGACTATAGAGATGTGATGAAAGAGAATAAGATTTGGGATCTAGTGACTATATTCAAGAATTAATCTTCAAGGAAGTTAGGTGTACTTCGAAGATTGAAGAGACTATGTAAATGGATAAATGAAAAAAAAAATCTAGTGATTTACCTAAAGTTAGAAGAAAGTGATTGAAATGAGTTGACCGAGTCAAATGAAGAAGTGGAATCATATAATTCATTTCTAATGTGGTTTGGTCAAGTAAGGAAAGAAACTAAAAGATATGCCACACCAAATTTTTTTTATTTTTTTTTTAATCTATCATGGAAGATGAATCTATGTTAGTTGAGGTGGTGATCAACTTGAAAAAGGGTAAACTTTGGTCAAAATTCATGAAGTATGAAATAGATTCTTTTCACAAGGATAAGGCATGAGATTTGTGATGAAAAGAAGATTGTTGGTTGCAAGTGGGTGTTCAAGAAAAAAATGAATGCAACAGGTCAAGTTGCAAAGTACAAGGCTCAACTGGTAGTGAAAGGTTATTCCCAAGCCAAGGGAGTTGACTTTGGTGAGATGTTTTCCCCATTTTCCAAGGTTAACCTGCATTAGAGTACTACTGTCTCTTGCTACAACATTTGATTTGTAGATAGAGAAAATAGATGTAAAGTTTTTTTTTCTTTTTTTTTTTCATGGTGATTTAGAAGGAGAAATCTACATGAAATAGGCTAAAGGATTTGTAGTAAAGGGAAAGATGAAGTTGGTTTGAAAGTTGAGGAAGTCCTTTTATGGTATAAAGAAGTCACCTTATGATATGGTACCATAATTTTGACACATACGTCGAGGGACTAAGATTTGTGAGAAGTTGAGTTGATCATTGAGTATATCTCAAGTCAAAAGGAAAGTGTTTTATATATGTAGTGTTGTATACAAATGACATGTTGCAGATTGGAAACAACATGGTTGTAATCAAGGAGGTGAAGATGCATCTATCCTCCAATTCAGCACGAAGGATATCAATTTTTCACATTTCATTCTTGGAATGGAGATCAGGATATACTATGCAATTATGAAACCTTGGATAAGTTAAAGGAAGCACATTGAAAAAATTGTGAAGCACTTCAATATGTAGGATTATAAACCAGTGAATGTACCTGTTATCACAAAATCAGGTACTGAAGGCTGCCAATCAGCAAGACTCTGTGTAACTGTTTCAAACCAGGCTTTAAACTAAGGTTTAGCCTCCTTAGTCAGAGAGGGCTCTCTCACAGATTATGAACATGGACTAATGACAAGGAAAGATGGATAACTCTTTAAAAAACACATGAAAATAAGCTGGCTGGACAAATATCAAATTGTTTCCCATTGGGCTTATGGATTCTCACACATCTCAGCAAACAAAAACACCATCTTTTCATAGAAATCAGGGCTCTTTACATCTAATGTTCAAACACAACTTACATAAAACACAGTTTGCCAAAGCATACAGGAAGTCAGAGCATGATACATGAGTTCTGAGTGATTATGCCATAACAAGACTGTAAAATAACATTAAGAGAATAAACCACCATACATTTGAACAATAAGATCTATTGAGAATCCTGAGAAGAAACAACAGCTATTTGCATTACTGAAATCTGCTTTACATAAACCAAAATAGACTTGTTCTTTTTCAAAACATCCAACCCTCATTACATCAGAGTTTTCACTATATATAGGAAAACAAACTTAACTACTTTGAGTCTCCTCCTCTAGCATGAGGGGAGCTCGATCACTTATCATTAACTATCCTTATCTATTTTAAACAGACTCATTAAATACACAAAGTGTTGAGCTGTAATTACAAAGAGTCCTAATCAAACCAAAACTCTAATTTCATCTCCTCGTAGCATGATTCTTTTCTTGATCTTTGACAGCTGTCTTCTGTTGGTTAGGCTGAGATGACTGAGCTACAGGTGCAAGGAACGCTGACTTTGGATACCTGAAGGCGCTGATGGATCATTTATCATTAGGATCAAAACCCCTATTTTTATGGTCCCTGTCTCCTACCATCCTCCGAAAATTAAGCAACATGTCCCAGCTCCTTTAATATCCCAAAACTTACGAGCCTCACCATACTTCAAATGTGTTGGAAGCTTCATGGATAGCCAGGTGTATGAACCAAAAAGATACTCCTCGTATGCTATTCTGCTAAACCCTAACTTGTCATAAAGTATCTTTACACAAGTTTAACTTGAGACAAAAATTTTACTTTTACCAAAAGGTCCACCTGTCATTCTCTGAATAGCCAGGATAGCCTTGAGTGATATCTCTTTCATTACTTTGGCATTTCCTTCAAAAATCTGCTGACCTCACCATTAAACTGCTCATCTTCCTTATAAAACAGCACCTACAGCAATTTCGTAGCGCGCTACGAAACTGCTGTTTTTGTTGAAACAGAGTATATTTGCCTTAAAACGTTTTTTTTTTTTTTTGCTTAGACTCATGACTTCTTCAGACCCTTTCTATAGGTGTTAGGGACCTAGATGATTTCAAAATGATGGAGCTTAAACAAAATTTATCAAAACTTGGAAAGGCACCTTTCCCTTTAAATCAGTGAGCTAGTTTACCTAGCTTCTTCTTCAAATTGATAACCTCCTTCTTCAAAGCTTTGTTTTCTGATGTCATGCTCATGTTCAGCTTTCTTATGAGTTTTGCTTGCTTGAGGGCTGGTACCGTCCACGAGTACACATCAGACACCGAGTCTACTTGACCCCCTAGGCTTTTGCTACCTTTTAATACAGCTCTTCTATAGTTGGCATATCGGACTGCACGCTCCTTAGAAACATTCTTTACCTGGGCCACTTCCTCTTTTGTTGCTCCCGCTTGGTTCTTTATAGCTATGACATTTCCTCCTTGAGTAATAATAACCTTTTGCTTCTTGTCTTTATGCTTGGCTGCCTCTACTGTTTTGGTCAATACTTCAATTACCTCTGTTCTGGGCATTTTTACAGCTGCCTCTTCTTTATGCACTTTCTCAACCTCTTTCATTTCCTTCCTTGTAACTGGCCTTCTTGGCTTGAACATAAACACCTCACTAGGCTCATCAAACCTTAATCTTTTCGAAGCTTTTGACTTCTTAGTACTCTCAGGAGAAGATTGGGTCAAATCAATATGCATGGGTTCAAGATGCACTGGTTCTCCTTGCTCAAATTCAATAGCCTCAAGTAGGTCACTTAGACTGGCCTTTGAAATTGGACTTTCTTCCACAGCTACTGATTTACCTTTCTCCTTGCTTAGTTGACCCCTAGTTTTAACTCTTGATGCTTTTTCAGATTCAGCTGATCCATGAACATCCTTCTTTTGCTTGACCTTTTCCTTTGATGATGACTGAGGTGGCTCTTTAATAACCAAGGGTTTGACTGGTTTGTTCAACTGAGATTTAACTTTCTTTTTCTCCCTAGCCTCCTTCCTAAGCTCAGCAATAGTGGGTTCCTCCATTAATTCTTCTCTTTCTCTAAGTGGCTGTGGGGTGAGGTCTGTCTTACTCTGGAAACCGGCCATATAAATGAAAGAATCCCAATCCCTACCAATCTTCTGCAAGCCATCCATCACTAACAGTTTAACTAGGCCATGATGAAACATTGATGACTCACAATTATCCTTCCTCAATTGAATTTTATCACACATCTTACTGAGGCTTCGAAACAAGTAGAATGGGAGATCTATAGGTGCTTTACCCGTGAAATGCAGCAACAACTTGAAATGATATGAATAAACCTGGTTATATCTGCCCTCACAAGTTAAATATTTTTGAATACAAGTAAGAAGCATAGCATAACTCTCCTTAACATAACTTCTAGGTACAGCCTTGGTCAAATCTTCATTCACATAGGCTTCCTTCAACAATATTTTACAGGGGCTCATATCAAATTTGAAATTTTTGAACCACTCCTGCCCTCCTCTAGGAATCTCAGTTACCTTAGCAATAGCCTCTGGAGATACTGGGAATTCTAACATAGATACCTTGGAACTCAAGCCTGTAAAATTCAATGCAAATTCTTTTGTTACCTGAGTGTGTCCTCCCTTCAGCTTTTCACAAAAACTCCAGCAACTAGCGTCTTTGAATGCCTTTTTAACACCTTCCTCCCTCAATGTCAAGTCTAATCCTTCGGGTTCTGCCCTTTGACACCTTCCTGACCGATGCTCCTTCTTCTCCATTACGCCTTGAAAACTTTTGCACACAGTAACACCGACAGCTTCAACTCAACAAGCAACTTCAAACTTTAGAACACAGGCTCGCTTGCAATGCAGCTCTCTTGAAGAAGAAACTCGGGCTCATTACAATTCAAATAACTTAACATATAAGCTGGCCGCTTCAAGGAATAATAATAGAACATCATGACACAACCATGCATGACAAGAACATTTAAATGAACTTAATGTGCATGACTCTGAACCTATTGGTGGAATGATGCCTCGTAATTGCTTGGAAAGTACATAAACTGACAACAATCCGACCGGACACAATGACTCATCCCTGGACATGACATTTCAAGAATGTGCGCTGCAAAATCCCGAATCCGCGATTTCGTAGCACAGAAAGTTATAATTAAGTGATATGTGCTGCGAAATGGCTTGCGCTACGAAAAGGCTAAAACATTACTATGCTGCAGAATCAGCCATTCAAATGGTGCTGCGAAACTGCGAAAAGGTGCTGCGAAACTGCGAAAAGGACAAATGACACATACGAGACAAGACATATCTTAATCAATCATGATGGAGGATGACTCGCGGTTTTGAAAATGATTCTCAACAATATCATTGAAAAACATGACCCCTAAGTGGTAAACATAGGAGAACAACCATATAACATTCATTTTTACCCATGAAATTTTGGACTTAACCTATATACATGCAACTGCAGTTCTCAGTGATAACAGTACCAATTCTTGTTGGCTTAAGAATAAGGATAATGTCTAAATACATTAGAAGAAAGAGAAAACATGGCCCATGTTCCATATGCAAGCTTTATAGGTAGTCTAATATATGCAATGGTCTACACTTGACTTAATATTTCCCATGCAATGGGAGTATTGAGAAGATATATAATGACACCTAGTAAAGTGCATTTGTTCTTTTTTCAAAAGAGTATTTAGGTAATTGTGTGGCACAAGTGATCATGTGATATGCTACCATGAAGGACCCGAGGATGGTAGTGAAGCAACTATGTAAGGATTTATCAATGTCAGCTAGGTTGGTAATCTAGACAGAAGGCCGACTAGTGGAATTTTGTTCAATTCGTTTGGAAAATATATTATATGGATGAGTAAGCAATAATTGGTCATGACACTATTAATAATAGAGGTGAATAATTAGCAACCACTCACACAAGCAAGGAAATAGTCTAGTTGTAGTAGTTGTGTTCATAGATAGGTTTTTCTCAACAAGTAGTGAGGATAGGTTCTGATAGCCAGAGTGAAATATTCTTGGAAAAGAACCCAACATGCCATTTAAGGAAAAAAATATGTTGATGTAAAGTACCATTTCATTATAGAAATGGTGAAAAGAAAGAAGGTGCGTGACCAGTAAAAATAAACATGATGAATAATGTTACATATTTTCTAACAAAGTTGGTATGTGTTGGAAATTCTCTTGGTGTAGAGAGGAGTTGGGCTTGGAGGCCTTTATTCACTAAAATTGCGGTATTAATAGTTCATGCAAATAAGCCAAATGGGAGAGTGTTGAGGTGTTGTACTCTTTGTAGATAATATCGGTGAACTAGAATTCAATTGATTGATGAACTAGTCAAGTAAGATGAATCAAAATGAGCCTTAATAAGTTTGGTTGGGAAAAAATCAACTAGGAGTGGTAAGTCAATGAATGATTGAGTCAACAAGTTGATGGTTAAGTTGAGAGAAGTTACTGTAGTTGAATTAGAGGGGTAGTCGTGCAGCTGATGGAAGTCGCTAATTGACTAGAGCAATGGAAGGGATCATAGTCAAGCATACATGCATAATCAACTGAGACTAATGGTTGAATGGAAATCAACAATAGTTGGAATTGGTCAGAAAATGTTTAGTAATCCCAAGATTTCATAGATCTTGGTATGTAGATCATGATGTAAGGTTGATGAGAGATGACGAAAATTCATGATCGATGGAGATTAGGTGAAGTATGCGTGCATTGATCTTAGGTGTGGACCAAGGTCAATGGTCATTGTAAAGTAGTTGTAATATTTTAGTTGAGAATATAAGAGTGGTAAAGCTCAAAGTTTGGTTGGTTTTCCTGGTAAAATATTTGTGTTCTATGTGAATCTTTATGGTGTGTCATTATTTATTTTTTGATTTTTAATTTCTCTCATGTATATTTAAATGTTTAAGTTAATTGATATTCTAGTCTAGTCTATATTGTTTGGAATTTTGGTTTCTAAAGTGTTTATCAGGTCCCTAATCCCAACATAAATAACCCAATTGAATCAAGCTAAGTGCATGTTAAGGGTTCTACAATGATTCCCACCTAGAGATAAGGACAAAGAAATTATGGTTTAGGTAGATTAAATAGTAACTTCAAGATTTAAGTTCAAAGTTTCCTATGGATTAATATATAAGCTTAGTTTAACTACTAGAGACTGAAATCGAGTCCCAAACACTCACAATAAGGAAACTACATTTAGTTGCCATAAACTAGTTTGTGAATGAGTAATTGTAGCAATAGTAATAGTTCATGAGAACAAGAAATTTAGCACTGGAATCTATGATTAAAAAAATACAAAATAAGGGTTAATATTATGATTAAACAAGAGAATGAATTAAATCAAATATTATATGGTTAAAATACATATAACAAAACTTTAAACCCTAGACATCACCCCTGAACTAGGACTATAAAATGCATGTAAAAAGGAACTTGCTTTTCCAGTTAATTGCAAACAAGTCATAACCTTGGTACAATATTGTCTAAGATAACAAATGTTGAAAATATGTGATTTTGATTTAAATAAATCCTAATTTATCCGAAAACAAGTAAGTAAAATAATTTTAGTTTTTGAATATTGACCTATGAGATAAGATTAGAGTCTTTCACAATCTAGGGTTAATGGCATCCAAGAGTAATAATATTTGGAAGAAAAGAGATGAATGTGGTGTCAAGCCATGGAATTGTTCCATTCTTACCCTTAAAATCCCCTTTGTCCCTTGTTTCACCCACTTTTAATCATGTACCCTGCACTTTACATTCTTTTTTATGTAGTAGTAGAGACATGTGTCCAATTTGTATTTTATTAGAAGGTGAAGGGTAATATTTTATTTATTTGCCAAATGTCTTCACTTTTATGCATTATCTAGGATTTATGAATATTATAAAGTTGTTGATGAAGGTTTGTGTAGATCCCGCACTAGTGTGGAGATCTTGCACCAAAGAAAAATGACGTGCATAAACCATTGGGCATTGAATTTCCATGTGGGTATGTTGACCAATTATTGTTATTCGCACCTGTCAAAGGCTTGTTGGAAATAATACTGAGAGGGGGGGTCAATCAGTATTTATAGTTCAATAATTTTCATTTCCCAAATAGATTTATATATGCTACTTCTGTGAAGTGAACTTGCATGTACATGCTACTGTGATTAGAGAAACCAGCGTATACCCAGAGAACTTATGATTTAGTCAATTTATCATGTGTTGAACCTTAATCAGTGCATCAGTAACTTGTTAAATAGTGTAGTAAAAACATAATAAACCATCACACATAAGCAACACACAGGAACACTAAGATTTAAGGTGGAAACCCAATGCAGGAGAAAACCACCTACTGCTGTCATCTCTGTCTTATTTTAATAATAAGAAAATATATTTACAATCTTGTAATGATGCAGACTCATACCAGTACGCAGGCACCCACCTGTAGAAGTCTACAACCTTCTCTCGTCTTCCAGCTTCTACTGGAAGGGAGCTACAACCCCCTAGTTATTGTACTAGCCAATGTGTTTACTAGTACATAAGCGACGACCTACAGAAGGCTATGACCTTCTCTCTTTCTCCAGGGACCACGTTTCATAAATTTTCAGACTGGATGTTGCTGGTACACAACAATACAAATGAAGATCTCGTTTCATCAAATTTTCATATTGGACCCATCAGAACTTTCAAACTACATCAACCAATAATCAGTTAATCTGGACGGTCAGATCACTGTCACTAGAACATTGTGTTGAACCTAGAAACCTGCATCATCATTCAGAACTAGCTGCAACCTCAAAAATCATGCATCAGAATGTATACGCTACTTTACTAAACCCAACCTACGTGTATACGCTACTTCCTTTAATCAAACCTGCATATACCTTCAAAACTACTGAAACATAAAACTTTTGAATCAAGTCTATACCAACCAGCAATATACTGAACATCTACTGTCAATTATAGAGCTTTACACAGATAGTAGCAGGGATCAACCTTCTCACTTATACAATCAATCAATCAGATATCAAATTCCTTATGCATTCAGTTTTACATTTAGATCTAAGAAGACTTCATTAACAGACAATAGTAAAACAACAAAACTGATCAAATAGATGTCGGATCTAAAGAATAGGTTTTTCTTTTATATACACTACTTGGAAGAGTAGAACCAGTGTGTACATGTGCTTTTACCGAGATGAACCAGCCTATAGATCTGAAAATATTAACTCATAACTTCGGTGTTATTCCAAACTTCAGACAAACCCAAATCATGACATTTAAAGAATAAATCGGGTGTACATAATCAGATCTAGCCCAACCAATATCAGATCATTTAATGATAAGTCATTTCAGGTCTCATGATCCTAATCCAACATTGAATTCAAGGTGCAAAAAATATTTCAGATCAAATCACAAACATCGTCCCTGCAACATAAAATATAATTTAGATAGAAGTATTCCTTAGAAACCCTTTCACTTGCACACTTTGGCCTTATGTTCTTCTCCTCCTTATATAGTTTTAGGCCTTTCTCAATACCTTAGACCAAAACCACTTATGACTCGTGGCATTCTTGGACGAGATCAAATAGTTGTTACTCCACTCAATATTATGGGCTAATACCATGGTATTGACCCCTGGTATTGTCTCCTCTTGAATTTCCTTGATTTTCCAACATATATGCGCTTTTCTTCTTGTGAAAGTGTGTGTATACGTATACACTCTTTTTGTTTTGTGAAACAACGTGTATACGTTGTTTTGACTAGGTGGACATGCGTATACATCTTAAACTGATTTTCACCATCCTTTACCTTCAACTTCTTCACTCTGATTAGTAGAATTTAGTTCCATCTTCCCATTCTTCTGTACCAATGCCTTGTTACATCTGAATGGACCTGTTACACTATGGGTTTCTTTTCATCAAAATTGGATTGACCTGTGAGTGAGTTGCCATCAAGGAAAAAACTTGTACCATAATGCCAACGATCTCCCCCTTTGGACTTGATGGCAACCATGCTGGTGTTGATTACTACAAGCTGTAGAAACTGTTAGAGATAACAAGCAACACCAAAATACTGTCCCCCTTTAACATCAAGGGCAAAGGGCAAACCAAGCTATTCTCCCCCTTTGATATACATTATGTTGTCCATGCTCCCCCTGAGTACATGTTGAGTCTGCAGAGATATGATTTAAAATAATAACATGACTCTATAACTCAACTAAGTGAGTATGGCCTCCCTATGACCAATGACTCATACATATTTGACTCATCCACCTAACCAAGTGGGGATATACCAATTTTTTATACATGATAGAAATACAACAATTATTACATCATCCATCCCATGCAGAGTGGGGATACAAATTACATCATATGCCCAATCGGACTCATTCAAATATAGACCATGACAGAAGAAGTCATATCACACCCTAGATCTTTACATGACTTATGCAACAAATGATATAAGTATCTGAAGCCATAGCTGAACTCAACAACCATGATGCCAACAATGCAGAATGTGTGTGAAGGCTAATGCTCCCCCTGAACCTGTGCTACCTGTGCATTTTCAACAAGTCATTCATCAAGGCATATTTGTCAGTCAGATAAAAATCAATGAAAAAAGCATATCGTCAGACTGTAATCATCAATATCAGACAGAGCACCCATATCAGAGTCTGGCCCACTATTTTTCTGCCAGAAAAACATATACGCTTCTTCAGCCATAGAAACCCGTGTGTATACGTGACTATACTTCATGAAACCCGCATATAATAACCTTCCTCTAAAAACTGGATTTAACAGAAGGATGATGTAGCAACTACACCTAGCTTTTGTCTGAGATGTTCATATGTTTCTCTGGGAAGTGGTTTAGTGAATATATTAGCAACCTGTTCTTTGGAGGAAACATACTCCAATTTAACTTTTTGTTCAAGCAATTGTTCTTGTAGAAAATGGTAATTAATGGGTATGTGCTTGGTCTTGGAGTGCATGACAGGATTTTTCAAAATACTGATGGCACTTGTATTATCACATAGAATGGAGATGGGTGGAGTACATGTGATCTGAATGTATTGCAATGTTTGCATCATCCAAAGTAGTCGTGTGCAACAATATGTAGCAATCACATATTCTGCTTCAGCTGTAGATAAGGCAATCGAACTTTGTTTCTTGCTGAACCATGAAACTAACTGAGAACCCATATAGAATGCACCTCCACTAGTTCTCTTTCGATCATCAACATTTCCTGCCCAATCTGTATTTGTATATGCATGAAGAGTAAGGTGTGTATCTTTAGGATACCATAGTCCAAAGTCTTGATTTCCTTGAATATATTTGAAAATTCTTTTGATTGCCTGGAGATGTGATTCCTTTGGATTTGCTTGGAACCTTTCAACAATTCCTACTGCATGCATGATATCAGGTCTGGTACCTGTTAGATAAAGCAGACTTCCAATCATAGATTTGTATATTGGTTGGTTTACTGCTGATGATTCATCGTCAGAACTGAGACTGCATCATGTTGCCATTGGAGTACATACTGGTTTAGAATCTTCCATTTCATACTTCTTCAAGATCTACTTGAGATATTTGGTTTGTGAAAGAAAGATACCATCTTTTGTTTGCTATACTTGTAGACCAAGAAAATAAGTAAGTTCACCAAGTAAGGACATTTCAAATTCTTGTTGCATTACCAAAGCAAAATTCTGACTCATGGATTCTTCATTGCTACTAAAAATGATATCATCAACATAAATAACAATAATTAGTAGTTTATCATTTTCAATCTTTGAGTATAAATTTCTATCTGCAGAACCTTTTGTGAAACCTTGTTGTTGTAGATATTTGTCAAGGCGGTAATACCAAGCCCTTGGATCCTGTTTTAGACCATAGAGAGCCTTTCTGAGCTTGCATATGAGTTTTGCATAATTTTCAAGAATGAATCCTTCTAGTCGTTCAATATAAACTTCTTTTTCTAAATCTCCATTAAGAAAGGTCGATTTCACATCCATTTGATATACTTTGAACTTTCAAAAACTAGAAAGAGCAAGAAACATCCATATGGCTTCAAGTCTAGCAACAGGTGCAAAAGTTTCTTCAAAATCTATACCTTCTTGTTGAGCATACCCTTTACACACAAGTCTTTCCTTGTTTCTAATAACTTCTCCATTTTCATTTAGCTTATTCTTGAATTTCCATTTTGTTTCTATAACATTTTTATCATGAGGTCTAGGAACTAACTCCCAAGTATCATTCTTTTCAATTTGGTCAAGTTCTTCATCCATGACCTTGACCCAACATTCATATTTCCAAGATTCATTTACATTCTGAGATTCTGTGGAGGATAATAATGCTAGATAACTTGAGGTCCCTGTAAGAGCTCTTCTTGTCTGTACTCCAGACCCTTTTTCTCCTAGAATTTGAGATTCTAGATGATTCTTCTGAACATACATGGATGGAGTCTTTTCCCTATCTGCTATATCTTCTTCTGGTACTTCATTGGTTTCTTCTTCTATATCATTTTGATTTGATGCGGGAAAGCATTCCCCATCTTCCTCATTGTCATATTCCTCTGTTGATTTCATTTGTTCTGGATTTCTACATGCTTCATCAATTACAACATCAATGCTTTCAACAATTTTCCGAAGTCTTTTATTATAACATTTGTATCCTTTACTTCTGGATGAATAACCAAGAAGAATTCCTTCGTTTTCTCTGGGTTCAAACTTACCAAGTTTTTCATCAGTCCTTTTGATGAAACATTTGCTTCCAAAAAATCTATAGTGTTTTACAGTAGGAGGCTTACCATACCAAAGTTCATATGGAGTTTGATTGGTATTTACCCGAACATTCACTTTTTTAAGAATAGTCACGGTAACAAATGCAGATTCACCCCAGAAGGTTGCAGGAGTTACAGATTCATCAAGCATAGCTCGAGCCATTTTTTGAACTGTTCTTTTCATTCTTTCCACCACGTGATTTTGCTGAGGAGTTCTTACGATGAAGAATTGCCTTTTTATTCCATTTTGTTCACAAAAGTCAAAGAATTCATCTGATATGAATTCTCCCCCTCGATCAGATCTAAGACATTTGATTTTTCGATCTGATTCATTTTCAACTAAAGCTTTGAAGGCTTTAAAATTTTCAAATGCTTCATCTTTATGCTTTAGTAGACCTATCCAATACATCCTAGAAAAATCAACAATAAATAAAATAAAGTATTCTTCTCCACGAGGTGACCTTTTCCTTGTTGGTCCACATAAATCAGTATGGATGAGTTCAAGAGGCTTACTTTCTGATCGTTCTTTTTCACTGAAGTGAACTCTGGTTTGCTTACCTACTTGACATGGTTTTCACATGGTATTTTCTGGGATGATGATATCTGGAAGATCACGAACTGCCTTGAGTCTGCATGCTTTTCTTATATCAAAAATTCTTAGATGTCCCAATCTTTTGTGCCATAACCAGTTTTCATTTGTTTTGCTTAGATGCCACCGTTGTTGTCCTCCTTTGAGTATGTATAAGTTATTTGGAGTTCTTGTACCTTTGATCATGGTCTTTCCTGTATCAAGCCCATGAACCACACATCTGTTTGATCGAAAAACAACTTAATTTCCTTGATCACACATTTAACTGACACTCAACAGGTTATGTTTTAAACCGTCTACATACGTGACATTTCCGACTTTAACATTTTCTTTCAAGAAGACAGAACCTTTATCTTTAATGACAGATGGTATGTCATTTCCAAATGAGACATTCTTTTCCTTTTCT
This sequence comes from Pinus tabuliformis, assembly GCA_031772625.1. Taxonomy (NCBI): domain Eukaryota; kingdom Viridiplantae; phylum Streptophyta; class Pinopsida; order Pinales; family Pinaceae; genus Pinus; species Pinus tabuliformis. Next base: position 609,468,967 of record CM062812.1, read on the forward strand.
AAAGCATTATAAGAATGAAGTTTCTCTTTATCACCTGTCATGTGTTTGGAGCATCCGCTGTCAATGTACCACTGATTCTCTTGTCCTTCTGCATACAGATTTATGCCACATCTTTCTGATTGAGATTCCTTCTTTCTCCATATCTTGGAATTTAATGATGATTTCTCTTTTTGAAGTGTTGGCCAAAATTTTCTCCTGCATTCAGATTCTTCATGACCAAAGTTGTTACAAATTGAACATTCTATTTCATCTTCAAGAGGAGAAAAGTTATTATAGGAACTTTTCTTGATTCCAGTTACACTCCTTTGATTTTGTGTTTCTCTAGTCATGATGTTTTTGTAAGCAACACATTGAGCAATCTTATTGCCAAAGTTATGGCATGAAAAACATTGCCCATTAAAGAAGTTTCAGTGATCATAGAATCTTTTTGCATTGTTTACCTGTCGGTTGAAGCTTCTACTGATATTCATCCTTGGAGTAAATTGAGTATGATTTACTTGATGAGTACTTTTATGGCTTGTTGATGATTGACATACTGCTCACTGGTCTTTGCTGCATCAAGATAGCTTCCGATGGAGGCTGACAGCTTATGTGATTGAGATGATTCTTCAATATATCAAAGAACTGTATTTATAAGAGGAGAACACTAAACTTTGATGATTTCATTTAAAGTTTCTGATCCTTTAGCAAATCTAAGATTAAGAGATTTTGTCTTCTCAAGTTCTTTTCTTAGACCCACAATTTCACATTCTAGATTTTCATTGTGTTTTTCTCTTTCAGTGAGTTGATGTGTCAACGTATCTATGATCATATTCTTTTCTTCTAAACATATTTTGAGTTTTGTGATTTCTTCAAGAAAGTCTTCCTCTTCTAAGGCGTCCAAAAAATCATCATTGTCATAGGCCATGAGAAGTCTATAATCTTGTTCAGTTTCATCTTCATCACTATTAGATAAACCATCACTATCTTCATGCGTATAGTAACTCCTTCTATTGACAACCTGTTTTCTATTTCCTTTTGCATATTCCTTTCCCTTTTCATATTTATCTTTATGAGGACATTTGGCAGCATAATGACCAACTCTACCACAAGCAAAGCATTTGAATGGTAGATTAGCTCTGAATCTTCCGGAACCCTATTGAAGCTTCTTAACAAAATTTACATCATTTTCTTCTTCTGAAATGTATCTTGGTTCATTGTGCTCTTCCTTTTCTTTTCCCTTTGCTGAAGCTTTAAAAATGGCTTCTCTCATATCTGATGGACCTCCTTTCCTCATTTCAAAGGCAGTTAGGATTCCATGGAGTTGAGTCATAGTAATAGTTTGAAGATCTAGTTTTTTTTCTATGGCAGATACTTTTGACTCAAATTTAGAAGACAAAGATCTCAAAAATTTCTCAACTAAAGTAGCTTCCTTTATCTCTTCACCCAGATTCTTCATACAATTAACAATCTCATCTACATGTAAAAAGTAACTAGAAATACTCTCATCACTATGAATTTTAAGAGTTTCATACTGAATTCTGAGAGTTTGAAGCTTAACATGTTTTACCTGGGAGTCTCCTTCGTAGCTCTGAATGATTTTGTCCCATATCTCTTTGGCTGCCTTGAGCTGCATGACTTTGACAAATTCTGATTCTGACAGACTTCCCAATAAAGTATTGATAGCTTTGGCATTGGTTTCATATAACTTCTTACCTACAGAGTCTATAGGTATTGCTGCTGGAAATTGATATCCTCCTTCCACAATTTCCCAAACATCGGCTCCAAGCGATTGAAGATAGGCTCTAGTTCTTATTTTCCAATATACCAAGTTGCTCCCATTGAAGATTGGTGGTCTAATAGATCCCATGCCTTCATGATTATTCATCTTGAAAGATCTTCCTTCAAGCGATCAAGCTTCTTCTAAAGGACCTGCTCTGATACTAATTGTTGGAAATAATATTGAGAGGGGGGGTGAATCAGTATTTACAGTTCAATAATTTTCATTTCCCAAATAGATTTATATACGCTACTTCTGTGAAGTGAACTTGCGTGTACACGCTACTGTGATTAGAGAAACCAGTGTATACCCAAAGAACTTATGATTTAGTCAATTTATCATGTGTTGAACCTTAATCAGTGCATCAGTAACTTGTTAAACAGTGCAGTAAAAACATAATAAATCAACACACATGAACACCAAGATTTAAGGTGGAAACCCAATGTGGGAGAAAACCACCTGTTGTTGTCTTCTCTGTCTTCTTTTAATAATAAGAAAATATGTTTACAATATTGTACTAGTGCATATTCATGCTAATATGTAGGAACCCACCTGCAGAAGACTACAACCTTCTCTCATTTTCCAGCTTCTACTAGAAGGGAGCTACAACTCGCTAGTTCTTGTACTAGCTAATGTGTTTACTGGTACGTAGGCGCCAGCCTACAGAAGGCTATGACCTTCTCTCTTACTCCAGGGACCATGTTTCATAAGTTTTCAGACTGGATGCTTCTGGTACACAACAATAAAAATGAAGTCTTCGTTTCATCAAATTTTCATATTGGACCCATTAGAACTGTCAAACTGCATCAACCAACAATTAGTTAATTTGAACAGTCATATCACTGTCACGAGAACACTGTGTTGAACCCAGAAACCTGCATCATCATTCAAAACAAACCGCAACCTCAAAAATCATGCATCAGAATGTATACACTACTTTACTGAACCCAACCAATGTGTATACACTACTTCCTTTAATCAAACCTACGTATACCTTCAAAACTACTGAAACATAAAACTTCTGAATCAAGTCTATACCAACCAGTAATATACTAAACATCTACCATCAATTTACAGAGCTTTATACAGACAGTAGCAGAGATCACCCTTCTCACTTATACAATCAATCAATCAGATATCAAACTTCTTATGCATTCAATTTTACATTCAAATCTAAGAATAATTCATTGATAGAAAATAGTAAAACAACATAACTAATCAGATAGATCAGTCAGATCTGAAGAATGTTCTTTTCTTTTGTATACGCTACTTGGAAGAGTAGAACCTGCGTGTACACGTGCTTTTACCGAGATGAACCAGCATATAGATCTACAAATATTAACTCATAACTTCGTTGCTATTCCGGACTTCAGACAAACCCAGATCATGACATTTAAAGAATAAAACAAGTGTACATAATTAGATCTAGCCCAACCAATATCAGATCATTTAATGATAAGTCATTTCAGGTCTCATGATCCTGATCCAACATTGAATTCAAGGTGCACAAAATATTTCAGATCAAATCACAAACATAGCCCCTGCAACATAAAATATACTTCAAATAGAAGTATTCCTTAGAAACCCTTTCACTTGCACACTTTGGCCTTATGATCTTCTCCTCCTTATATAGTTTTAGGCCTCTCTCAATACCTTGGACCAGACCAAATAATCTTTACTCCACTTAATATCGGGGGCTAATAACATGGTATTTACCCTTGGTATTGTCTCTTCTTAAATTTCCTTGATTTTCAAACATATAGGCGCTTTTCTTCTTGTGAAAGTGTGTGTATACGTATACGCTCTTTTGGTTCTGTGAATTGGCGTGTATACGTTGTTTTGACTAAGTGGACCCATGTATACATCTTAAACTGCTTTTCACCATCCTTTACCTTCAACTTCTTGATTCTGATTAGTAGAATTTAGTTCCATCTTCCTGTTATTCTGTACTAATGCCTTGTTACATTTGAATGGACTTGTTACACTGTGGGTTGCCTTTCATCAAAACTGACCTAACCTGTGAGTGAGTTTCCTTCAAGGACAAAACTTGTATCATAATGCCAACAAGGCTCTCCATGGAAAGTAGGTTGAGAATATGTGGGATGAGAGGATTACGGTTGCTAAAAGATAAAATAGGAGGATTCATTCGAGCTCTTCCTAGATCTAGATCCACAACTTACCTGAGTTAGCCAATTGTTGCACCAAATCAGACCTTTTTCTTATGGTTGTTTTGATCTTTGTACTCATTTTGTCTTAGTTATTTCTGGCTATTATAGCGTATTGTTGTCATGGAAAATTTTAGGGGCTAATATTCACAACTGGGCTAATTTTCCAAGTTAAAAAAAAAAATATTCGCTAATGTCCATATTTTCTAAAAATTATTCGCCCAAAATTTATAACATAATTTTTTTACCATAAAAATCGTCAATATTTTATAGAGGCAATATAAAATCATTAGAAATTTCAATACTTTTACAAATATATGACCTATCATTTTATAGTTTGCATATTAGGGACTAGGAAGATTTGCCAAGGTTTCTAAACTTTAAAATAAATTTCCATCCTTAAAATTTTCCCTATAATGTAACAAGTATAAGAAGAGCCACAACCCTATAGTAAGCGGTGATACTGAGGTAGGGGATTGCTGGTTTAGAATTTGAAGCAACTCTCTTTTGGGTGATGAACCCTAGGCATTTGTTTCACAATGTAAAGGACTGAGCAATATTTTTATAATTTATGGTAGGTTCTATTTTTTTTATTCCTACCTTTAATTATTAAGTTCATCTCTATTATTTAATCTCTTATAAGAGGGGGGGCGAGCTAGTTGGTTGGGCCTGACAACCTAAATCTTCATTCCAGTCTCTGTTGTGTATTCATTAATAAGTTGCAGATTTATCATGTGGTGTTATTTATGCTTAGGTGTGTTAACTGTAATATATGGTCTCATATCTAAAAAGGTTTTTGGTGTGAAAATTTTAGCTATGTCCTAGACATATGCATTCTCATTTGAAATCACTTCTATAATCTCATATATGGAAATGTTTTAGTTGAATGCGTGGTTAATGTTTATGATAAATATTACACCTATAATCACTATTGCTATCAAATGTTGCATATAATTTATAAGTTTAATATGGTTTTCGTGTGTGTACAATGTTGATTTGAGGAAACGATACTATGTTCTTGTGATTTATTTCTTGGGGTTCGATCCTAAAATGATATCTCAAATGTTTTCATAGTTGATTTGAAATCCATCGTTTCCTTATGAAGTAATTCATATTGGGACTATACTGTACTACCTTCATTTCTTAACAGTGTAGTGAAACTGGATTATAAATTATTTGAATTGTCGATGCTCTAAAATACATCTATTGCGTTGAAAACTGTTAATACACACTTTGTAACATGAGTCCCAACCTATACATCTGTTGCATTGTGTTATAACTTGTCACACACACTTTGTAACATGAATCACAACATAAGACACGTTCCAAGCTTGTGACATTTGAATAGAGCTTATATATATCTTGTTTCTAGAACTAATTGAGGTAGAGTGTCTATTTGGTTATAAAGATTTGAAGTTGGTATATAAACTTGGGAGAGAAGGAAATCATTATTAGGTAGGTTTGAGTGAGGAAAAAATTCATTTGCAAATTTGAGGTTTATATAATCATTACAATTGATTTAAAACATATTTGCAACCTCTCTTTTATTTTCTTTAAACAGAGATAGCCTTTAATAAAACTGGGTGCATGATTATAATAGGCTTGGTTGGAGTTCTATGAGAGAATTCATTTTACAATAAGTAGATTGATAGTCTTTACATTTTCTCAGTTTCGTTAAAAAGTAATGCCCAGGTTTCCAAATTGATCAATAGCTAGGGACTTCTTGTTGATTGTCATTAGTTAGGGTTTTTCTTTCTCAATAATTCGGGTTTTCTTTCCAATGAAATAATAGTTAGGATTTTCTTTCAATTGTTGATAGAAATGCAAGATTGGTGTTTGCAATAGTTAGGGTTTTCTTTAATGAATGCCTATGATTGTAGGATTGAGTAGTGTTTGCAGGAAGTCAAAGGTGTGAGCAGTTTCTAGACAAATTAGGGTTTTATCTTGCAAGCCACTAGAGTCTTTCTCTGGTATTTCCCGTGCTTTGCCTCAAATTCCACGAACCTCATATTGAAAATTAAAAGTTGGTCCATTAATTCACCCTATATTGCACCCAACATGTGGATTCAAATAAATCAAGGGAGACAAAATAGTGTCACTTAATCCTATGACCCTAGTGTCCTTCTATTTTCTTGGACAACTAAAGGGAGGGAGTTGAAACTAGGTCACCTTAGGAGATATTGATGTAAACCTTGTGCAAGGAGAATTTAGAGATATAAAACATCAAAAAAACCTTGGTGAATATTAAATAACCCTACTTTATAAACAAGAAACAATGTTGGAATAAGATAACTTACATAGCATAACACATATAATCAAAGATCAATAATAATCATCCATGCAAAGAGAACCATCGACAAAATTCATCCAATAGAAAATTGCTCAAAAAGTGCTCCATAACACACAAGAGAGAAAAGACAAGTATAAGCAACTAACGACAACTCAACAAAATAATGGACAATGGATCAAGGACAAATTACAAGTGTTAAGTATGGAGGGATATGGATACACTAGCTTTATCCAATAGAGGTTCCTATTGATGTCCCTCCTAGACAATGAAAGAAAAATCCCAAGAGGTACACTTAACTAGGAAGAAGGACGACCACTAAGGTGAAATATGGAAACAAGTAAGACTTCCAATCATCATTATCCATTATCTAGTTTCAACCCATGATCCTTACTTAGATTTCCTAAAACATTAAATGTAAGTACTTCTAATGAAATAATCACTAATTTTCCTCATGGTCATTGACCTACCTTCATCTAGTGAGTAATTGATTCAAGTGGATGAGTTGACTAATCTGTGGGTGAGAGGCACTTGAGAGGTTGCTATCTCAGAATGATATGAGGCTATTGGTTGTAAATTTGCATCTTAGGAGAAATTCTTTCTCCCAGGGTTACCCTTTTACATACAAGGGTAACAAGGATTCTACTAAAATAAGTACATATTTAATGAAACGTGGATTTGTAATTTTGATCATACACAAATTACCCTGATTTCACACAAGTATAAAAGGGTTTTAGGTAGGAAAATCCTAGGCTACATGCCCATACACATGCCATAATATATAAATAAAGGGAATTCTTTTCAATTAGTAGACTTCTCCATTTGTTTATCCATTTTGGTGTTAGAAAATTGTGTGTATAATGTTATATGGTGTGAGCTAAAAAAGAAATATTCAATCAAATAGTCCTTAATTAGAAAAATTTGATCTAGAAATATCACTCCAAAATTTCTAGATTGATCTATTAATCCTCCCACTCACACATTTTCCATCACTCATTTTTTTTAACCAACCTTTTAACTTTCATATAATAAAGTATTTGGATCCATTCTCTATTAAAAATAATCCACTATTACTGATTCATGGAAGGGTTTGAAGATGTTTATTTGGATGCATATTTAGGGATTTACATTCACATAAATTTTGGTGTTGGTGATGCTATAATTCTTAACAAACATGCCCAAGGAATTCCACATCGAGTCCAAAAATTTTCCATTCCTAAAGTCAATGGGAATATAAACAAATCCACAATGGAGTATGAATTGAACCCTCCAAGGTTGAAAAGCATAGAAAATAAGGCAAGTAGTTGATTAAAAGAAATAGGAGCTTGCTTCAGTTATTCAATATTGATCTGTGAAAGACTCAAAATCATGATAAAGACACCATTTACACACAAGTGCAAGTCAATTTATTCACAAAACCTCTAATTTATAAATGTGCATCTCGAAGAGTAAGTTTAGGAAGATAAAGTCCCATAAATAAACATTGAGGGAATCAATTGCATGCAATATTGACATTAATAAAATCAAGTGAAATAATAATATTTAGGCTGAAATATATTTTTGTGATGTAACGCTAGGATTTAAAAAGAGGAATTTATGGATTGGAGCTTGAATAATCTCTAGAATACTAATTTCCATTTGTCACCACTATTTTGAAGAAAGTTTAGGAATATGACACTGTTATAGCATATTTTTTGATCTCATATTCCTAAGATGAATTCAATGGCCTTCATCCCTCAACCTCCCTCTATTGTAAACTAAATTCTCCTCGATTCTCTTCAGAAAACACTTCTTATTCAAGATGTATGCTACTTTTGATCAAACACCTAGCGTATATATACTACTCTACTTTAGGAAAATAAAATACATGTATTACTTTACCTTGGACAAAGTATGTATGCTTCCAAAATATACCCAAAAAGTATGGATGTACATAAAATACACAATTTTTTGGGCCAAGTTTATGGTTTGAGAAATTTGATTACCCACTATAGCCTGTGAAAAAATACCTCAAACATTAATCCTTGGTATAAATAAGGCATAAGGTGAAGGAGAAGGTGTATCACCCTCATGCTATCAAATGGATGTTCAAATCTACAAGCAATTTATTCTTGAGTATTAAAGGTCATTTCCCTCATTGAAAAACCTTGTTTCTAACATCCTTTCCCATATTACCTTTTTTTAGGATAGAAACTCCTTCTCTTCCTTACCCTTACCTTAGGTTAGGATCATATAGGATAATCTACCTTTTGGAGGAGGAACCCAATTTGAGGTTCCAAGTGGTATTGATAATAAAGGATTAGGTAGATGTTTTCTATGATTTATTGTTCAATTCATTAATGATCCAAACTTAAACAGGAACACAACAAATTACAGATATAATCATAAACACATAGATGCAACAGAAAAACACTTCATTTCATTAATAGAAACATATTGAACTATGCTTACAAACATAATGGAAATAAGATAGCTCGGGCGATGGTAGCTTATCTCTGAGAAGAGATGTGGTGGCTACTTGCCTCTAAGATGTGTTACAATGAGGCTAAAGAGCCTATTTATTATTGGAACACATGAGAAAACCCTAAAAAATCAAAACCCTAACCCCAGGAGATGTAACAAAAAGAGTTTGTGGGCCTCGTTGGGTAGCCAAATTCCCAGGTTCGTAACTTGGTCATATTATCTCCATTTGGCGCGTATGATACCTTGTTGGAAAGGTCTCGCTGTGTACTACAGGTTTCATTGCAAGCCCTTTATTATAGCTATGGGCCTGCCGTGGACCCCAAAAAAATGCCGTTTAGGGGGTCAAAACTGCTCTGGAAGTTTAGGACCCGAAAAACGGTTAAAAATAGTAAATGATGAAATGAACAAGGAAACATATGAAACTGACTAGAAGGTCTAGGTGGAATAGACAGGTGGCCACCAATATCCACCTAAATTATTCCCCCCCCCTTAGGAAGCAATGTTCCCCATTGCGTGCAGAGCCTCCATGAGGTGAGGAAATTTCTATTGAACCTAGTCCCTGGTGAACCACTTTCCCTAGAGAAGGAGTTGGCGTGCTTTGACAACTCGATACAACTGTACCATCTGGTGGCGAGTGTTCTTGATCTATGTGTCCATGATCTGATTAGTTATGGCCTATTCCATGCAGTCCGGGTTGATCTCTGTTGGTGTGAGCTATTTTGGAATGTCAGATGTGTCCAACAATGGTGGAAAGTATGGTTGAAGTCGATCTACATTAAACACTGGGTGCAGAACAAGAAACGGTGGGATGCTGAGCTTAAAGGCATTGTCACCGACAACCTTGGTGATGGTGTATGGCCCATATCAGAGTGGGCGAAGCTTGTGGTGGGGTCTAGCAAGGTGCTCCTTTTGCAAATGTAGCCAAACTTTGTCACCCACCTAGAACTTGTGCGACACTCGATGTTGATCATGGCACTGCTTGTACTTAGCATTAGCTCTGTCCAATATATCATGGACCCATATGCAGATGTGTTGAATGCGCTCAATGAAGTTGTTAGCCCTTTCAGCTTCAGATTGAACATGAGCCGAATCTACTTGAGTGGCTACAAATGGTATGGCCACATCAATGGGGCATAATGGCTGAAATCCCAACCCTACCTGAAAGGGGTTGTGGCCTGTTGAGCTGTGGAGAGCTCTGTTGTAGCTATGTTGGACATAGGGGAGACTTTCATCCCACATGCGTGGATGCTTCGAGTTGTACATGTGCAAAATGTGTACGATCACCCTGTTGACAATATTTATTTGGCCATCAGTTTGGGGATGGAAAGTCGTGGACTTAGTAAGTTTTGTATCTAGAATTGACCAGAGACTTGACCAAAGTGCACTCACGAATCTGTTGCCCCAATCTGAGACAATTGATTGTGGGATCCCAAAGTGTATCCACACTCTCTCAATGAAGATATTAGTAGTGACCTCTACTATGATACTTTTCTTGCAAGCTGCCATGATGGCCATCTTAGATAATCTGTTGACAACCACGAAAACACAATTGTTGTCGTGCTTAGTAGAAGGAAGGCCCAACATGTAATCCATGGAGACAGATTCCCAAGGCCGACTAGGAGTAGGTAGAGGAGTATACAAGCCTTGATTCTTGATGGTTGATTTGGCAATGGCGTAGGCGGTGCAGGATCTAATGTACTTCCCAACATCCTGATGAAGTTTCGACCAATAAAAATACTTATGCAATACCACCACTATTTTCTCTACTCTGAAATGTCCAATGACCCAACTGTAGTGCACCTCCCAAATCATGTTGGCACGCTCACTTGAAGGAACACAGATGTGTCTTAGGTGGCATAACAGTGCATCTTAAAGGTGAAAATTTGGAACTTGCTTCCCTTCTAGAAGTGTCTAGTATATGCTGTCGAATTCTGGATTACTCTTGTAAAGATGCGGCCACCCCGACGTTTCGTGCCCATAAGAGTCAAGCACAGTGATCAGCACCATGACCGGTGGTTAGATGAGGCAATCAACGATGTTATTGGTTCCACCCTTCTTATACTTAATGTTCAAATAGAACTATTGTAGATAGGTGGATCATTTTTGATGGCGATCATTATACAACTTCCCTTGTGTCTGTATTAACTGTAGAGGTTGGTGGTCTGTGTGGGTGATCGTTTCCTTCCCCATAATGTAATGCTTCCATTGACGGTAGACGTGCACAATGGAATACATTTCTTTGCTGTAAGTGGGCTACTTTTAGACTGTGTTTGAAATTGTCTCACTGTGGTAAGCCACTAGATGCCCATGCTGAGTAAGAACTACACTAGTAGCATAATCGGAGGCATCTATCTGAATCTCAAATGGTTGTTGCAGGTCTGGTAATGTGAGAAATGGTGCAAAATAGAGGCGAATATTCAACTCGGAGAATGATTTTTGTTAGCTTTCCGACCAAAAACACTTTTCTTCCACTCCGCCCTTGGTGACTTGACTTAAAGGCCAAGTGATATGAGAGAACCCCAACACGAACCTATGGTAGAAATTGGTAATACCCAAAAACCTGCAGAGCTCTATTAGAGTTGTTAGGGCTAGCCAATCCCAAATGACTTGTATCTTGGATGGTTCCACATGTACACCCTACTCATCAATGATGTATCCTAGATATTGAACTTGGGTTAGGCCAAAGGTGCATTTCTCCAAGTTAGTACACAACTTGTGTTGTCACAGGGTTTGAAGGATATGTCGAATGTGATGGAGGTGCTCTTCCTAACTCTGGCTAAAGATCGAGATGTCATCTAAATACACCACCATGAATGCATTGGTGAAGGGTCACAAGATGTCGTCCATCAATCTCATGAATGTTGCAGGAGCGTTCGTTAATCCGAACAACATGACCAACCATTCGAAAAGGCCCTCCTTGGATTTGAAGGAAATCTTCCACACATCAGAGGGTTCGATAGGAACCTGGTGATAACCTGACTTCAAGTCAATGTTGCTGAAATATTTGGCCCCTTTGAGCTCGTCCAGAAGGTCATCAATCTGCGGGATTAGGTACCTATTCCTGACAGTGATCTTGTTCAACACCTGATAGTCAATATAGAGCCTCCAGGTCCCATCCTTCTTCTGCACCAATATAATTGGGCTCCCACAAGGTGACGAGATTGGCAATGCGCCCTTTTTGCAATAGTTCCTGAATTTTCATCTTGATCTCATTGTTCTCCAGAACAGAGCGCCGATAGATTGGTCCATTGGGCAGCAGCATGCCTAGGGTCAAATTGATGTAGTTCTTGACCTGACAGTGCAGATGTACCTCTGTGGGTGAGGCGAAAATATCCCTGTACTCCTCCACGACCTTGTCCATCTATTCTTGTTGTGCAGAGGAGCCCTACCTAGAAGTTGTGGCCACAACCTTCTTCTTTCCTTGGGGGCGAATCATAAGGAAAACAAATTTCCTGGTTTGGGAAATGATCTTACTACATTTCTTTGCAGTGATTAAAGAGATTGTGGTAGGTGGGGCTAACTCCAGTATCCTATACAACTTATTAGCTAAAGTAATAATCACAGAGCGAGGTCTAGACTCATATACAACATGTCTCTTCCACAAGTATGGTTGTCCTAACAATACATCACAAACTTCAAGAGGAGAAACATCACACAGTACCTCATGCGTGAAGGGCTTGATGCTATAGGGAAGGTGACACTGCTTCCTGACGTGAAGATCTCGTCCTTAGTGAAGCCACTCGATGGTATACGGTTGTGGATGTTTTGTAACCTTTAGGCCTAGCCACTTCATGACCTTTGCTGAAATTAGGTTCGTTTGGCTTCTGTTGTCGATAGTGAACTACAACGGAGAACCCTTCACCCACATCTATGAGTGGAAGAGGCATTCCCCCTGCTCTGGATCTTCAGGCTCAATCTTCTGGATCTTGGTGGTGGCCATGGTGGCACTGGGCTCTACATCAATGATCTGCTTCCCTTTCTCAGATGCCTTATCGGGTTTTGATTTAGAGTCCAAACCTACGTCTGATTCGGAAGCCTTTAGCTTGAACACTAGTGATTGCTTCACCCAACACTCACTTGTATTGTGAGTGGAGCTCTTATGGAACTCACGCCATTTTCCCATGTCCTTATTCATCTTCGTGGTGTTTTTCTTTGCTTGCAGCTTCGATGGGTTGTCCTAGGTATCCCCGCCTTGGCTTGGTCCTTTGTTTTGTGGTTTCGGGGGGCCTTTTCCTTGCTCTGGATTTGCAGATCCAAAGTCTTGCTTATTCTGTTAAAATTTCTGCTCAATCTTGACGATGTACTGATACACCGTACCGAGCAAGGAAATGTACAAGAACTCCATCTCGTCCTAGATGTACTTGTGTAGATAGACACAGTACTTGAGCACCAAATGCCACTGAGTATCCTTGATACCCAGCTTCATGCGAAGGGTATGGAAAATATTTGTGAACTCTGACACATCTTGGTCCCTTCCCTGCTGTAGCGTGGTCCACTTTATGTATTTGTCTTCATAGCTCCTGATAGGGTAATATTGTTCCTTGATGGCGTCTTGGAAAGAATTCCAAGTGGGTGTGGCTGAAAACAATGAGGGTTCACTCTCGTCCTTTTGTTCATAGTAGGTTTCCCACTAATCCTTGACATGTGGGGTGACTTTGAGAAGTGCAAAAGTAATATTTTCCTGATTGGAAAAGTCATGAACTGAAAAATATCCTTCCAATATATTTAACCATTTATCTACGACGTTTTCATCTATCAGGCCTTCAAATATGGGAATATCAAAGTTAACTTGTACCTTAAAAGGAGTGGTGCCTCCAAAGTGGCTGTTGGATGAAGATGCATTGCCTGTGGGTAGTCGTCGAAGGATCTGGGAAAAGTTATCCATCATCGCATCCCTTTGTCACTCGAGGGCTTCCTCGAGCAACATTTTGAAAGGATCTCCTACCCCCTCGTCTTTCTTTTCTTCTACCATGGGAGGTTGTCAGGTTTTGCGAGGCTGATCTTGCAATGGTTCAACCAGATCAAGCCCTAACTCCTTATACCCTGACCTTGTTGGGGACATGCAAAGAAAAATAGAGAAAGAGAAGACCCCTATGATACCATTGATCTGAACTTAAACAGGAACACAAAAACTTACAAATATAATCATAAACATAGAGATGTGGCAGAAAAACACTTCATTTCATTAATAGAAAAACACTGAAGTATGCTTACAAACAAAATGGAAATAAGATAGCACGGGCGATGGTAGCTTATCTCTGAGAAGAGATGTGGTGGCTACATGCCTTTGAACTATGTTACAATGAGCCTCAAGGGCCTATTTATTATTGGAAAACATGAGAAAACTATAAACAACCAAAACCCTAACCCCAGGAGATGTAACACCAAGAGTTTGTGGGCCCATCGGGGTTAGTTGGGCAGCCAACTTCCTGGGGTTGTAACTTGGTCATATTATCACTGTTTGGTGCATATGATACCTTGTTGGAAAGGTCTCGCCGAGTGCTACAAGTTTCACCATAAGCCTTTACTTATGGCAATGGGCTTGTCGTGGACCCCAAGAAAACGTCGTTTAGGGGGTCAAAATTGCTCCGGAAGTTCAAGCCCTGAAAAATTGCTAAAAATAGTAAATGCTGAAATGAACAAGGAAACAAATGAAACTGACTGGGGGGTCTAGGTGGAATAGGCGGGTGGCCACCAATATCCACCTGAATCAATTAACACGATATCTCTCTTCTTTCCTTCATTCAATTTTGTGTACTTGATCCATTTTGTCTTGTTTGATTTCAAAGCATTTGATAGGAAACAAAATTTACTAATCCAAGTTAGTTAGGGTAATTATATTTGATTTTGTTTAAGTATGTGACTAGGTTCGGTCTTCATATTGTCATTGTACATATGTCATTGTATACTTATAGTAAATTGTAAAAATAAGAGAAAGAAATATTATTTTTCACGCATGGGCTTCATGCTCAAGAATTTTTATTTTATTTAGATAAGCATCTTCTTCATGCTTCAAGGTTTTCTTGAGTCAAAGAGTCAAAGTCTTATTTGGGCCTATTGTGATTTTTTTTTTTTTAATGTATTTTGAGAAGAATTCCCTCTAGAATTCAAGTCGACTCTGCCTGTCATGTAGGCTCTGCCCTAAGGGACATGAATTTTTGCACCCCTATGGACAAATATAAATAAAGGATATATGGAGCTCATTTGGACACAAACACACTTGATTATTTAGATCTAAAATTTTACAGAGGATGGAAAGTCAAAGTCTACAACGGAATAAGATTTTCTTCTTGAAATGGAATATGTGGAAGTTCTAATTTGGTAAATATCTTGTAGCTAGTCTCTTGATGATGATTTTGTTATGCAGGTTGCAAGATTTGACTTGACTATTAGTGGTAGTTTTTTGTGGTCATGAGTCTTAGATATCTCACTTTGGTATGGTTCTGTAAGAAGATAAATTTTATGGCTTTTCCCTTGCTTGGAGCTTATATCTTGTGTTTTACTTTGTCATTTGTGATCTTTATGTTTATATTATGGTAATTTCTTGATGAAGAAATAAAACATAATAATAAAGATGTCAACAAATTCACAAGTAATTATCATGAAAGAGAAATCTAGAAAGAAAATTACCAACCTCCTGATTTCTCAACATGGTATCATAGCTTAGGTTTGTACAAGGACACTTGAAGATCACTTCTGTTGGCATGTTATCAATATTTCATGGATTGGTTTGCATTCTCAGTTAAGAGTGGCTTGCACTCTGTTGAAGGCTCGCTCATTTATGACAAAAAATTCACATTACAGTGAAATTTGGGTATGTTTATTTTCTTTGTGGATTAATAGCCCCTAGTTGATTTTCCATGTAAATAAAATAAGACCAAGGTCATGGGACACATATTCCAAGCTAAATGGTGGGTAAAAATTTTAGTGGGCATCACTTGTGGTTTGGTAATGGCTATGGAAATTGGCCAAGGCATTGGAAAAGACAAAGAAGCAATAAATGGCATTTAATTATGAAAACAAAGGAAAATATGAGAAAAGGAAAGTGAAGAGACACGAATTTGCATGCAAGGGAAATTAATCGAAAAATGAAGGAAAAAATGAGACATCAATTACAAAAAGGCATCAAAGAAGCAGTTGCTAGATTTTTGATAGTTTTGAGTTGACCTCTTGTTCATTCTCTCTCTCATACATTCTTGTACACTTAGAGCATTCTTGGAGCATTCTTTAAGCACTCTAGCATTCACTTGGATTAGATTAAAAAAGAAAAGCAAAGGAAGCGCAATGAGATAGTTGGATTAGCAACTACAACAGGCTTACTTTGCAGGTAATAGGTTGCATGTGTGATCTCCTTGTTGATTTTGGATCCATGGTATATGCATGTGGTTCCTTGGTTATGTGTTGTGATTGGCATGTATATTTACTTGGATTGATAGTGGTTTCATCCTTGCCTTTCCATTTCTTAGATAACCATGGTGTAGTGGGTTTCCTACTTGTAATTTGATTGGTTCTTAGGTTTCCTATGGCTGTGGGTTGGAACAAACACTTAGGAGCCCTGAAACAACTCAGGTTCCTTAGAGGTTGTGGGTTTAGTTACTAGTCCTTAGAGTCTGCGAGTTGGGACAAACAATCTAGAGTCGTGGAATAGCTCAGGTTCCCTAGAGGTTGTGGGTTAAGTTACTAGTTCCTGGAGCCCTAGAAAACTTGGATAGAGACAAATTTGGTTGGTGTTAGTGATTTCTGGACCATATAGGTGAGACCACTATGGTTGAGGGTTGAGGTGGTTTGGCCTCTGGAAGCCTTGGATGGTTTTTTTTTGGCTTAATCCTTAAGATCCCACATTCATGCTTGGAATATGGCATGAGGGTGATTCGATGAAAGAGAGATTTGGGTTCAACCCAATCTATGGTTGGGTGGCACGTGGAATTCCCTGACTTGGTTGGCATTTTCATATATTAATATGAGATATTTTCATATGGTTATCTATGAGCACTTGTAATTGTTATTATGGTGATCTTATGGCTGATTTTTCATGGTTGCTATTCTGGCTATATACTAGTTATATACCTGGTTATGTGATGTGCTCTAGTTATGGACCTCTTTCATGATTTGATAAGTTATTGAATGGTTGATGAATGCATGGACTAAAAGTGTTGTTGCAGCTAGCTTGAGAGGGCATAAATCCTTCTTGGTTATTTCTAGATAAAGTTTAGAAGTTTATGATCAGATATGCATTCATGACCTATAGCTTATATGTCTATCATATCTTTGAAAAAATGTCTATCTTGTAGTAGTCATGTATTGGTCGAGATCTTGCTTAAGATTTGATTGTTTAGTATTGTTATCATCATTGGCATGATTATGGAAAGTTACAAGCAGTTCTAGGAAGTGGTCTGTAAGCTTTCCTGAAAAAGTGACATAGATCTCACTACCTCATGCACATAACAAAGAATTTTGGGCTATAACAGCACAAAGGAAATCTTGTGGGTTTGGTTGGAGCCTCATAACCACATGCATAGTGTGTCAAGGGTGCGGTTGGGGTGTAAACCCTTTGAAAAATAGTTCTAGCTCAAGAATTGATCACGTGGGGTGGTTGCTAGGCTCTTGAGTGATATGTAGTCTTTGAGGGATGTCAGTTTGTTGTCGTTTTGTAGGCCTCACTTTCATAACTAGAACTTAGAGGTCAGGTCATATCATAGTGACACTCATCTCATGTTTACCTTGAAGAGCTTGTAAAAATGGGTAAATGTGGGAGGGGTGGTTACAAATTGGTATTAGAGCTGAGGTTGTAGCACTAGACCTCGGGGTAGATGTGATTTTCATGCATGCATGTCAATTGTATATGTGTTTGCTATGCATGCATTGTAATGGTTATGGTTATTATACATGTGGTCATCATTGCAATTTTGTGTTATCAAACATGGTGTTGATATGTTGATATGTTGATGTCATTATGTATCTATATCGTGCTAATCCGGATTGATTATGGAGATAAGATATCCTCCCCTGAAATACACTGTGGTATGATTTTTATTATGTCTCTATTTGGTTTACCTAACATGACATGTTTTTAGGAGATAGAAGATCAGAGATGAAGATAAAAATGGTGGATTATAGTTCACATGACTCCCCTATAGGCCTGATGTGAATTCTATGGAATGGGAAAGGTTAGTTGAGCAGAAAGGAGAAGAGTACTCTCCTCATTTAGCAGATACACTAAGAAATTTGAAGGAAGAAGTCATAAGTTGTAAGGAAAATAATAGCGGGTTGGTTGAGCCATAGGAAAGACTTGCTAGATCTTAGGAAAAGAAAATAGAGGTTAATGCAATCATCCTTTAGAGCCTTTCATATTTGCAAAAGTAGGGATAATTGAGGATCAATCATGGATAGGAACAAATGACTAATGGGGCATATGGAAATAGGTCTCATGGAGGACATAGGTTGGACAACAATGACAGAGTCAGAGGTGGAAGATCTTTGGATACACCTGACATGTGATCTAACACTCATGGATTTTATTCTAGCTCTGGTTCTGAGAGACATCATTGTCATTACTGCCAACATCCTTATATGAGGAGTGAGAAGTAGTATTTTCCAGAGGATTTAAAGAAATACAAGCCTCCTACTTTTGATGGGGGTGTGAAGAAATCAGAAGATGCAGAATCGTGACTACTTGGGATGGAGAATTTATTAAAATTGCATGAATATTCAAAGAATCTGAAAGCCAAGATAACTATCTTCAATCTCAAGGGAAAAGCAGATATCTAGTGGGAAGATGTGAAGCGTGTCAGAGGCATCAAGGTAAAATATTTGAGTTGACATGAGTTTAAACAACTCTTCAGGAAGAAGTACTTTTCTAAGAGATGTTATTACGGAAAGGCCAAGAAATTTTATGAGTTGAAGATGGGTTCCATGACAGATGAAGAGTACATGACCAAGTTTTTGGAGTTGTTGAGGCATGTGCCCTACCTTAAGGATGAGAAGAAAAAGGTCCAAAGTTTCATCAATGGAACACCATTAACATTCAAGGATCAGATAAAGTATGATGAGCCTCGTTCCTTGGAGGAAGTCATCGAGAAGCTGAAGCATTGTTATGAGAAATCTAAGTGCAAGTCTAAGCCTAAGCAGAGAAAGGTAATGAGAAGATTAAAGAAAAGTGGGATAAGAAGCGAAGAAGACCTCAAGATGTAGGTGATAAGGAGATTGTCACTCCTTATAAGAATTTCAATGCACTTGACAGAGGACATGGGTCTCAAACTAAGGAGAAGAATAAGAGCGATGGCAGAAAACATTTGAGGTGTTGGACTTGTAGTGAAGAGAATCACAGGAGTGAGTGTCTATCGCATCAGGGTGGCAGTCCTCAAATTTACAGTGCTTAGGAGGCACAAATATTTGGAGATGTTGGGCAGAGTCTTCCTCATATTTATGCCGCAGTGGATAATAGCCAGGATGATCATCAGACATCCATTACCGAGATGGAAGGTAAGCGTAATGATCAAGTTGTTTCCATTTAATTTGATCCTAGATATAATTATAATTATATTAGTCCTCACCTTGTGGATACATGTTTCTTGACTAAAGAAGTGCATGTAGAATCTTGGTTGGTGTAGATGGCTACAGGGACTAAGAGAAGAGCTCATCATTGGGAGAGATCTCATGCATTTGAGCTAAATGGTATGCCTACATAAACACACATAAATGTGCTTCCTTTGGGATCATATAGCATTCTTTTGGGCATGGACTAGTTGTACATTCACAAGACTAAAGTGGACGGCTATGATAAGGCTATTGAGTGTTTGGATGATGATGGAGAAAGGAAAATTTTGAAGGGAAAGAAGAAGGCTATATCAGTGAGAACGGTTACAACTACGTAGGCAAATCGCAGTTGCCAGAAAGGATTCTTATTATTTACAGTTCATATTTCTAGTGACAAAGGGAAGGAAGATGAAGAAGATGAATTCCCAAAGACGTATCATGTTTTTCAATTGTTTTAGGATGTGTTTCCTGTAGATATTTTAATGTTTCCTCCTCATAGAGAGGTGGAATTTTCTATTGAGTTGATGTTGGGAGCAACACCAACATATAATGCACCTTACAGGATGAGCACTCCAGATTTGATGGAGTTTAAGTTGCAGCTTAAGGAAATGCTTGACAAGGGATACATAAGCCCAAGTGTGTCACCTTGGGGTGCACCAGTGTTGTTTGTTAGGAAGAAGGACAATACTCTCAGGTTGTGCATTTATTACAAGTAGCTAAATAAGGCAGCTATCAAGAAAAAATATCCTTTGTCTCAGGTTGATGATTTGTTTGATCAACTGAAGGGAGCATCATTGTTTTTGAATATTGATCCAAGATTAGGATATCATCGGGTGTGCATCAAAGGAGAAGATATCTACAAGACCACATTTCGTACCAGTTATGGGAATTATGAGTTTGAGGTGGTTCCTTTTAGTCTTACTAATGCTCCATCCACTTTCATGTGTTTGATGAATAATGTGTTGCATCCTTATCTGAACAAGTTTTGATTGTGTTTATTGATTATATATTAATATAATCTAAGAATGAGGAATAGCATACAGGGCACCTAGCATCAGTGTTGAGATTGTAGAGAGAGCATCAGTTATATGCCAAGCTCGGAAAAGTGCAATTTCTTTCAGACTCAGATTCATTACTTGGGACATGTTGTTTCCAAGGAGGGGATACCAGTGGACCTGTAAAAGATTAAAGCTATCACAGAGCATCCAACTCCTAGGAATGTGGATGAGCTCAAATCAATCATGGGACTAGCAGGTTACTACAGGAGGTTCATTAGGAACTTCTCAAGGATTGGCTATCCTATTACATCTTTGTAGAGAATTGGAAAGAAGTTTGAATGGATTGAGGAGTGTGTAGCTAGTTGTAAGAAATTGAAGATTTTTCTTACAAATGCTCCAGTATTTAAGATTGTAGATCCTGATAAGGAGTTCGTGGTATGTACATATGCTCTCAAGGAAGGACTTGGTGGAGTCTTGATTCAGGAAGGGTAAGTGGTATGTTATGAGTCAAGGAAGATGAATGGACATGAGAATAACTATGTGACTCATGATCTTGAGTTGGAGGCTATCATTCATGCATTGAAGATGTGGAGACATTATATTCTTGGCAGAAGGTTCACCTTGATGAGTGATAATAGTGGGCTAAGGTACTTGTTTGACCAACCCAATCTAAATGTTAGGAAACATATATGGTTGGCTACCCTTAATGAGTTTGACTTTGAGATCAGGAACATCAAAGGGAAGGAGAAAAGGGTTGCAAATGATCTTAGTAGAAGAGTGTGGGTGAATCAAATTTCAACGGTGAGCTCTTATGGGACAGATTTGTTAGAGAGGATCTTGCATGCAGGACAACATGATGAGAGTTACCAACAACTAAAGAAGATATTGCAGCAACAGGGTGAAGGTGATAAAGATGAGAAGTATCACCTCACAACAGATGGATTGATTAGATTTAGGAACAAAATCTATGTGTCAGATAATCGTGAGCTCAAGAATATCATCTTGAGAGACTTTCATGGCAAGCCATATTCAAGTCACCTAGGATACTAGAAGGCTTTGATAGCTGTGTTAGTGTGAAAATTCCTGGAAGGTGTACCAAAAATCCTCACTTAAGTCACTAGGTGACAAGTGACCCTAACAACAATTTGATGGCTGCTGTCATTCTAGATCTGCAATACAAATGGAAAATCTACAGTAAAAGAAAACAAGATCCAAAACAAATAGCAACAAAATAATGTATCCAGAATAATAACCCAATTGGAAAGACAATTTTAAATGAATAAATCTTTATTGATAACACCTGGTGAAGGAGATCTACAGATTGGTCTGTAAGTCCCCCTCCGTGGGATGGGTCCTTTGATATCCTTGATAGTTTAGAAATAGAATTCTCTCTCTCAATTGCGTGAAAAACCCAAATAAAAGTGAAAAACTCAAATGGAAGCTCAAGAAAAATGACGATAATGTTGATGATGATAATGATCATGGTGAGGAATGAATAAAAAACCCTCTCTATATAGAAAATCATGGAGTTAATCTTGAAAATGGAGAATAATAAAATATTATTGACCAAATTTAGATCTCACTACTTGGGATACTTTATTATATTTATTGGAGAGGGAAACATAATTTAAAATGGTTAAATTCCTTTCTTTAGAAATAATTAACAAATAAAATGATTTATTAATTATTTCACGAAAAACAAGAAAGGTGTGAAATCAAAATAATTATTAAATAGTGATTCAATAATTATTCTAATAACAGAAATAAGGAAATTCAAATAAATAATGATTTATTTAAATATTCCTAAGGGATTTAGTCAAATGTGACAAGGAATAATTAGTAAATAATGATTTAATAATAATTCCTAGAGAAAATTAAATAAATAATTATTTATCTAATTATTCTCATGGGGTTTTTTTATTTAAATCAGAAAATAATTTAATACAAGTGATTTGCTAAATTATTTTCCACAATGAAAGTGATTTTACTATGGTAAAATTAAATCCACATGGTGTATCTCGATCCACCTAGTTAGAAATGGCTAGGTGATTCTTTTTTGGTGATAACAAGTTGTTAAGAAGTTCTATCATTGTCCGAATTTGAAGAAATAGGTGGCTAAGTTTGTTGCTAGATGCTTGGATTGTCAGTAGGTGAAAGCAAAGTGTAAGGATACAGTTGGTTTGTTGCAACCTATTTTGATTCTAGAATGGAAATGGGAGGTAATTTCCATGGAATTCATTATAGGTTTTCCGAGGACACTGAAGCAACATGATTCCATGATGGTTGTGGTTGACATGTTGAGTAAGGTAGCTCACTTCATTGCAGTGAAGTCTACGCATTCAGCTGGTGATGTAGCTCAAATATTCATCAAGGAGATAGTGAGGTTGAATGGTGTTCCCAAGAAGATTATATAAGACATAGATGCCAAGTTCACTTCCAGGCTTCGGAAGGAATTTCTTGTAGGCTTGGGGACAGAGTTATCCTTCACTATAACATATCATCTGCAAACAAATGGATAGATAGAGAAGGTTAACATGATTCTTGAGGATATTTGAGGATGTATGTCATGCATCAACAGAGGAAGTGGAAGCAATGTCTTCCATTGGTAGAGTTTTCATATAATAATGGGTATCAGGAATCCTTGAAGATGAGTCCATTTGAGGTTCTCTATGGAAACATTTGTAATACTCCTATCAGCTAGAGTGATCCAATGAATAGGGTGATGATCATACTAGATATGTTGGTTGAGATGGAGCAGAAGATGCATGTTATTAAAATGAACTTACAAGAAACACAGGACAAGAAGAAGAGTTATGTGGATCAACATAGAGCATTCAAGGGGTTTTAGGTTGGAGAGCATGTGTATTTGTGCATCAAGAACAAGAGGATCCCCTTGAGGATTGGATCATGTGCCAAGCTGGAACCTCGGTATTGTGGGCCTTTTGAGATCCTTGAGAGGATTAGACTAGTGGCCTACAAACTTGCATTGCCTATAATAGTGAAATACCATGATGTTTTCCATGTTTCATTTCTTAAGAGATATGTGCAAGATGTTAATCATTTGATTGATTGGTTTGTATTGCAAGTGGAACTAGAGGGAGATTTCCAACTAGAGCCACAATGCATATTGTAGTCGAAATAACTCATGCTCCAGAACCAAGCAATTGAGCAAGTTAAAGTGCAGTGGAAGCACTTTGGGCTCAATGAAGCTACATGGGAGATGATTGATCAGATGCGGGCTTTGTATCCTTCCTTATTTGTTGATTGAGAAGATTTGTTTGGTTTATGTGTTTTGGTTTATGTTTATGCATATGTGTATTGTAAATATTGCAATGAGCTATGTTATAAAGCTCCAATAAGCAATATGTTGTAAATATTGCATCAAGTTGTGTTATAAAGCCCCAATAAGCAATATGGTGTTCATGTTTTCAGCGGTTTTCTATGATGTGAATGTTGCAACGAGTTGTGTTATAAAGCTCCATGAGCAAGATGTTTTGCTGGTTATAAGTGTCATCGAACACTGATGATAGTGCTCCCCCAAGGGAAAGGGGTTTGTAACAACCCTTGGTTGATTTTCCATGTAAATAAAATAATACCAAGGTTATGGGGACACGTATTCCAAGCTGAATGGTGGGTAAATATTTTAGTGGGCATCAATTGTGGTTTATTAATGGCTATGAAAATTGGAAAATGAATTGACAAAGGTAAAGAGGAAATAAATGACATTTAATTATGAAAATAAATGAAAATAGGAGAAAGGGAAGGTGAAGAGACACAAATTTTCATGCAAGGGAAATTAGAGGATAAATGACAAAAAAGGAGATATCAATAATACAAAGGCATCAAAGAATCAATTGTTAGATTTCTAATAGTTTTGAGTTGAGCTCTTGTTCATTCTCTCTCTCATACAGTCATGCACACTTAGAGCATTCTTTGAGGACTCTAGCATTCACTTGGATTGGAGAAATAAAAAAAGGAAGCACAAGGAGACAATTGGATCAAAAACTACAATATGCTTACTTTGCAGGTAACATTATGCATGTGTGATATCCTTGCTGATTTTTGGATGCATGTTATATGCATGTGGTTCCTTGGTTATGTGTTGTCATTGACATGGATATTTTCCTGGATTGAAAGTGGTTTCAACCTTTCCTTGTCATTTCCTGGATAACCATGGTGTAGTGGTTTCCCTACTTGTTTTCTAATTGGTTCTTAGGTTTCCTATGGATGTGGGTTGGAATAAATGTTCTAGAGCACTTAAACAAATTTGGGTTCCTTGGGGTTTGTGGGTTGAGTTACTAGTCCCTAGAGATTGTGGGTTGGGACAAACACTCTAGAGCCCTGGAAAAAATCAGGTTCTCTAGAGGATGTGGGTTGAGGTATTAGTTCCTGGGGCCCTCGATAGCTTGGATAGATACCAATCTGGTTGGTGTTAATGACTTCTGGACCATATATGTGAGATCACTGTGGTTGAGGGTTGAGGTGGTTTGGCCTCTGGAAGCCCTGGTTGGTTTTGTTTTGGTTTGATCCTTATGATCGAACATTCATGCTTGGAATATGGAGTAGGGGTGATTCACTGAAAGAGAGATTTTGGTTCAACCCAATCTATGGTCGGGTGGTACATGGAAGTCCCTAACTTGGTTCATTTTCATACATTAATATGAGATATTTTACTTTGGTGGTCTATGAGAACCTGCATTGATTATTATGGTGATCTCATGGCTGATTTATAATGGTTTCTATTATGGTTATATGCTAGTTATATACCTTGTTATATGATGTGCTCTAGTTATAGACCTCTTTCATGATTTGATAAGTTATTGAAAGGTTGATGAATGCATGGAATAACATGTGTTGTTGCAGTTAGCTTGGGCGTACTATGCTAGCACTCTATATTTGTAGAAACTCACATGCATTATGATTCGAAGGCTCAAAATTATTAAAGATTCACATTCACAAGTTTATGGTTTGAATGGCTCACATAATTCTAGATCTTTGACAATATAATCCATATACTCTATGACATCGAGATTCAGATTTACATCTATAATGACTATAGTTCTCTCATGATGACTTTGTGGCTATGATGAATCACATCAATTCTCTACATATGTATAAGAATCACATACTATGATTCGAAATCAATGAAACCTTGATACAATAAGACAATGTGACAAAGTAATTAGTCTGGTGTATATATATGACTCAAATCTCTCTTAGTGCCCGCTCTCGCTTTTATATGTATTGTCTTGTTCTTCATGGAAAGTATATGATCACGTAATGGTCTCACATACTTAGTAAATGTTTGGAATGGTCTTACTTTCAATATAATCCAGAATATATTTTTTGGTTCTCATTCTCTATGGATCCCATATGAAGGCTCACTTGTTACTCTCGATATACAATAGTTTGCATTCTTTCTGAAGTTTGAAGCATCACACAACATCAAATCTCTAAAGATTGCACTTATATATGGCACATCTTGTGATGGATCCTTTTTTTGGACTAGGCTTATATTTTGGAAGTCACATTCTTCTATGGCTAATGTGTATGGAAGGCATAAGTCCAACTATGAGATATGATGTGACTCGATAAATTATATCTTTTTGATATTTTTTCTCACATTCTATGTGACATCACACAATAAAAAATAGTTCCCATTAATCACGACAAATTGATATATATTAATTTGTGACACAAATTTTCTAAGGGAAAACATACTTGATAGCTACATTACAATGGCTCAGTAACTCGACGACAGTAAAAACCTGACAATAACTTTGTTATATAAACCATGACATATATTTTTATGAAATAAGATAATGTATTATATGATTGTGATAGATTATGAAGTAATCTCATTGTATAAGACACCATACTTCGATAAACTTCACCATAAAGTTGACCAAAACTTGATGTAGTTCATCTCTACATATCGAATCTATGAAACGATCAATACATGTTAAATTGATAGAATCAAGGCATAGCCTAGAAGTTCAAAGAAAAATCTAAGGCACATGTAAGTGGTTTTGTTGAAAACATTGTTAAATAAGAGCAATGATATTTATTGGAAGCAAATTATTATTATATGGATCGTGATGGTTCACATAGGAAGTGTCGTGGTTCACATCATATTCTTGTGACCTTGATGGATGACATAATTGTGACTTGAAGACATGAAGTTAATTGTGACATGATTGTGATTTCAATATATCACAATGATAAGTGACAATCTCTATATATGATAGAAGGATCTCACTACAATACAGATATATGACAAAACATTGACAAGTTGATCTTTATTGCAAAGCCAACTTAAGGAGGTGATATGCTTGGAAACTCATTTTTATTGCTTTGTGGATCAACAAGAGAATGGAATTTTAGTGGCTTAGTTATTAGTGGTTCGCTACAGGGACCTACATCAAAACAAAACAATGAGTTCGTAGCACTATGTTCCAAAAGAAAAATGACTTGTTATGTGACATATTGAAAGGTGTAAATATGAACCAAAAGGAATGATATCAGAAGATTGGTATAGATTTGCAAGAATACAAAGATGAAAACTCAACATAGGGAAAGTTGAGGTGTCTATATTGAAGATAAATCTTTATTGAAAAGGTGTTGACACTTAAGAAGGACCAGATCTCTGAAGAAGAAGTAAGGTAAAGTTTGAAGAGGTATGTATAATGTTTATGTGCATTTCATGTTATGATTTGAAAAAAGCCTAAAAAATAATTGGGATTTTTGCAACATACTTTGCATGATAAGGATCTAGGGTTTGTAGATTTTACATTTTTGAAATCTTTTGGTATTTATGGTTTGTAAAATCCTAGATGGTACTTGAATTAGTAAACCCTAGAAAAGTATAAAAAAAACTAACCCTAAATGTTTGTTCCCTCTTATGAAACCTAGCACTTGGGTAATGATGTCTAGGGTTCGTAGAAAGAATCTAGGGTATGTGGTAAAAACCCTAGCAAGGGTTGAATTGAGTAAACCTAGGGCTTGAAATCAAAACCCTAGGGCTAGATGTTCCTGCTGAAATTAAAGGCCCTATTTCTAAGGTTTGTATCTAGAACCCTAGAATTACACTTTTGAATAAATCATAGTAACCCTAGATTCACAGAATTGACATAATGCTCTTGTACTTGTATGTTTTTTCTTGGTTGTACTTGTTGATGCAAAATATAGGTACATAATGAAGTCTTTCAAAATTATGAAAGCAAGATGAGAAAGAAAAACCTTATGCTTGATGATGACTTCGTGATAATGATAAGCATGATGGAAAGAGGGAGTTGCAAGAACCCTTATGATATTAAAGCTTCCATACTCCAGAGAACACTTTGATGATTGAAATTTGAAACTAAACCTTGTTGCAATATGAATATATAATTTGCAAAGGAATGATGACTTTAGAAGGAGCTTTGAATGTTGTAAAGATTCTAGATTTTGAGGGAGAAGTTTTGCTGTCAAGTTTTCAAGAATTTTGACCATGTGATGCAAGAAGTTGAATATCCTTTAGGGTTTGGCCAACCCTATGGAATTGAAACATGGATATTGTTGAAAGAAAACCTGGACTAATCTGTATACCATGAGGTTGAGGCACCAAGCAGATCATGGTGACGAGTCATTTTGTCTTAGACTAGCCCATACGATGGTACATTATGCCTTAGGCTAGTCCACATAATGGCACATGAAGTTGTTGTACCTTAGGCTGAACAACTCATATGATGATACGTAGGGTTGGTATCTTGGAAGGTAGCCTAGATAATACCTAGATCCCTGTTAGGGTTGGTACCTTGGTAGGTAGCCTATATGGAACCTAGATCCTTGTTGGTATCTTGGTAGGTAGCCTAGATGATACCTAAATGTTTGTTGGGTTGGTACTTTGGCAATAGCCTAGATGGTATCTAGATCCCTGTCAGGTTGATACTTTGGTAGTAGCCTAGATGGTATCTAGATCCATTGATGGGTTGATACTTTGGTAGTAACCTAGATGATATCTAGATCTTTGGAATAATATATGTTGGCAATAGCCTAGATGGTACCTAGATTCCTAAATCAACATGTCTTTTGGATTGGTGTCTTAGCACCTATAATCTTGTAAAAGAATCTATGTTGGATTGGATCCTTGGCTATGACTCTTTTTATGAGAATATTTCAATTTGCGAATATCCTTGTACCAATTGTATGAATAACTCCCTAGTCAAGAGGGAGTGTTGAAGTATGTGACTAGGTTCAATCTTCATATTGTCATTGTACATATGTCATTGTATACTTATTGTAAATTATAAAAAGAAGAAAAAGAAATATTATTTTTCAAGCATGGGTTTCATGCTCAAGAATCATTATTTTATTTAGATAAGCATGTTATTCATGCTTCTAGGTTTTCTTGAGTCAAAGAGTCAAAGTCTTGTTTGGACCTATTGTAGAGAAAAAATAAAAAAATATATAATTATGTATTTTGGGGAAAAAATCCCTCTAGAAGCCAAGTTGGCCCTGCCTGTCATGTAGGCTTTGCCCTAAGGGACATGACTGTTAGCCTCACTTTCACATTTAAAACAATTCTAATTCCAAATAATTAAATTAATTAAAATCAATAAAGTTGGATTTAATCCTACCTTTCTAGATTGAGTCAGTTCCTCATGGTTAGGAGTCAATTTAGGCTTAGTTGGTTGAGAGATTCTCTCCAACTAATTAGACTCCTAGATTAGTGTGTGGTTGAGATATTTGCTCAACCAAAGTGTCCAAGATAGACGTACTATCTTGAAACCAATTTCCTCATGTATTTATATGTATCATAAACATTATTTTAATGATGAGAATATGAGAGGAATACATCAAGGCTGAGGCCTTTTCCGCCATGTCTAGTTTCTATATTTCTAAGTGTTTATTTTATTGAGTTTATTTTATGTGTGTTAGTTTATGGTTTGCTCTTTGGGAGTGACAGAGTAAGTGAGTAAAGAATCGTCTGTTTCTTCATTGTAATCTGCGTAGAGGTGTAATCTCAAGTGAGCAGACTATTGAGCAAGAGGAGGATTTTAATCGATGCCATGTTTTTGTATACATCTGAAAAAATGATGTAATCTCTGAGAAGGAATGTATAATCAAAATTGACTGTTCAAGTAGTAGTATGTGGCAGCAAGCTCTACAACTCCTATCACAATGGCAACAGGATCTTCATAAGCTCTGAATCTCCTCTTAGGAGCGCCACAAACTGAACAGAAAAAATTATTAGGGAGCTTCTCAAATGGTGTCTGATCTTTGTAAATATACCCACAATCTCTGCAAATGTAGGCTTGCTTCGAAGTGATTCACATGGTTGTTCTGGGAAGACCTGCTGCCACACAAACGCACCACCATTGGCAAATGTAGACTTAAGGGCGTATCTGTCTGCAGGCAATCTTAATCCCTGGCCAGATTGCAACTGGGTCAGTACACAATTGCCTTTATTACTGGTAATGGAAGCTCTGTAAGATCCCAGAGGCGGAGTGCTTATGACTAAAACGACTCCTTGTAAGGCCACTGGTCCTCGGCGACACGCTGGATCAGTAATTGTGGAGAACAGTGGTTATTGATTATCTCAACTAATACATTGGCAATGCCACGAGGAGCGTGGCAAACATAATCCCACAGATTGTTCCTTATCCATGGTATAGCCCCCATGCTAGATGATGTCGCCAAACCTTGTTCGGATACACCAAGAAGAGCGACGACCTTTTTCTTGGATAGATTCCACCATTTTCTCACAATTTAGTGGCCATGGGCGATGGATTTCAATCACCCAATTGCTTGCTTCGAATATGGAAGCGGTTTTGCGTGTGTGTGGTGGTCTTCTTAAGGGTTCTGGACCGAGAGATCTCCCCAAAGATAGTCAGTGTTGAGCATATTTTGATGTTTATCGCACAACCACTAGAGCTACCCCCAATGAGCCAGAGGCAATTTTCTTTGGCTATCAATGCAAATCTTGCAGCTCTTGCAATTTGATTCCCATAGAAATAAGTAGATGAGGTTTTAATAGGCTAAAGGCCTACAACATCCTGTTCTAGAGCAGCGATGACATTGTTTCTTGATTTTCGAATCCGTTGATGGAATACCAATCTACATCAAATGAGGATGAAAGGAATGGGAATGCGGCTACATTAACTTGCACTAAAATCTCTCTATCAAGCCTAGAGCAGTCTGTGATCGCTATGAAGAAAAAGAGTTGTTGTTGAGCATCTTTATTGTTTACCATTTCACTCTGTTTGGCAATGACATGATCCCTTTTGTAAAATCGATTTGCATTTTTCAGTCATCCTAAACTGCAGTCTACTTTCGAGAGTTATTGAAACCCGTTTAGATTCTAAAATTTCGTTGCCGAAGCATATCTTTGCATCCATGTATTTACAGTATAAGAGATTTTCTCTGCATTCTGATTTGATATCTTGAATATTTTACAGTGTTTCACTGGTATTTGTGAAAAAATTATGACAAGGAAGCCCAAGGTATCGCAGAGAAACACTACCTCTGCAAGCACGATTTTGTTGGTAGAGTTAATGTTCAAACTCGACAAAGGAAGAGTATGGCTCAATTGTACTGGATTTACCTGCATTGAGAACTTGCTTGAAATTTTTGTTATTGAGTTTTGAGCCTCCGTTGGTTGCCTATTATGCCTGCATCCCAAGAGTTACTTCTCGTCGCTGCATTACTTATAGAGGTTCAATGCATACGCTAAAATTATTTTGTCGTAACTTCTCCATGTGCATTGTTTTAAAGTATGCTTTGACTTTTTAAGGAGATCTGTTCACTATTATCAAGTGACTACATAAAGGTTATTTTTTTTATTTTTGTGATAAGGAGGAGTCTTGTCGAGTGAAAAGTGGATATTATATATATATATATATATATATATATATATATATATATATATATAATATTTGTAATATTTATATAGTTAATGGAGTAATAAGGAGTGTTTTCGGAGAAATTAAATTTTTTATTATGGAGAGATAAGGTGTGATTTTCTAGAGTGATAAGGTGCAATTATTTTTTATATTTTGGAGCTATAAGTATTTTGTAAATTTGGAGCGATAAGTGAATTTGTTTGGGTGAAAGTCATTATTGTAATTCAAAGTAATATTTTACTTTGAGAGCGATTGAGTTAGTGCAGGTAGTTTTTGAAGACAAGTTGCTTCAAGCATTTGTAAGCTTGGCATTCTCATTGTTTGAAGAATTTCATTCACGATGTTGTGAAGGTGAAGGTTGATGTAATTCACTACTTAATAAAAATCATAATTTTTGTGGTGCGTGTGTCCTAGATCCGCCTGAAATTGAATAAGTGGATCTTAGGTACACCGTGTGTAATGAATGCATGTGAATGACTTGTGTTCAAATTATTTCTTTGTATTATGCTTAAACAAACACATAAGCAAGCTTAAGTATAAGAACGCTTAATCAAGCTCTTGTAATCAAGCTTAAAGTACACAAGCACAAAGCATCACATCATCAACTTGATAAGATGATCTTCCCAGCAAGCACATTTCACATCATGTAATCAAAGAAATCATGTTAAGGATGCTACAAAAATCAAGCATTTCAAGCCAAGACGACATCAACATCATCAACACTTTTTGTATCACTTGCAGATAAACATTTTTTAACTGAATTGTACGGGTACATTCTCGGTTGTAACCGACACCCTAATTTGACTTGTTAAGGTGAATACATTAAGTCAAGTAAGTATTCAACTGAGTCATCAAGATTGAACTTGTCATTTGTATCTTGGGTGCATTTTCGACAATGTTCGACACCCTTTCCTTTTTTTACAAATCATCACATTCAGTGAGTACATTCAAGAAATCACAAGTGTCAGTAATCAATCAAGCAAGTAAGCATCAAAACAAGCATGTGTCTACAGCAAGCACACTAAGATCAAGCGAGTGTGTCAAGTAATCAAATCAAGTACAACAGTTCAACGCACAACAAACGAGCCAATGTGAAGTTGATTGAAGCATTCACAAAGTGTCAGTGAAGCATTCAAGCAAAGAAATCGTCATCAAGCGAGCGTGAAATCAAGAGTTCAAGCAAGCAAGTTATAAAACTCTAGCAAGTGTTTAAAAGCATCAGCAATCAACAACCAATACAAGCAAGCATGTCATTTCAGTGATTGACTCAAGTGGGCAATTTTTTCAAGCACGACTTCTACGACAAGTGAGCCTGACTTCAAAGTAAGCAAGGTAACATGATGACACACATTCAACTGTCCCAAATTCTTACCAATTTGATTTTATCATCAGCTGGCGACATGGTGAAGATCAGCAAAACAACTCTTGCTGACATTCAAGTGCATATTCAACATGCACATGAAACGATTGAGTTTCTTCAACTGGAGTTGCAACTGCAGAGAAATGAGTTGCAAGAGAAGCATGTTGCTTCCAAGTCTTTGACCCATCTAGAGACAGCTGATCATTTGACTTCATTCATCAACCAGCTTCAAGTGTTGAAGTTGCTCTAGTTCAACTTTCTTCCAAACCCATCATGAAGCCATGGGAAGAAATTCAAAGTAATCGAAATTGACGTGGCTTAGGATATGTCAAAGATAACGAAAACTTACATATCCTTGATTATTCAAAGCCCATTCAGTTTGTCAGTGCCAGATTACTTGAAAAAATCACCTCAGCAAGTTCTTAGCCACTTGAAAACTGATGTCAATGGACACAACCTGAAGTTTCAGATAAACAGAAATGCACACAAACTCAAGTTGCAGACAAACTGAAATGTTCTTATTGTCAAAGAACCGGTGATCTGGAAAATCAATGTTTTGATTTCCATCCTTGTAGCCATTGCGGCAAGTCAAATCATACATCAGAGAAATGTTGCAATCAACGACAGTAAGCCAAATTGAAGATAAATTATTCATGGATTGATCACTGGGAATGGTCATCCACGGCCAAAAGATTGTACAAGTTTTACAATCGGATTCACTCACACATATTGCAGCTAACAGTCAAATGAAGATGGTACTCTCGTGCATTTGAACAGGGGAGTACACCAGTGAAATACTCCTCCACCTACAGGGGGGGAGTTCAAATATAATTTGGAGAAGATTTCCTCTCCTTTCAGCTGACAAAGGGGGGAAAATGTCAATGAAATTGACAAGTGGTTGTTAGACTAAAAGTCTTGACAACATCAGCGAAGCAGCCAGTGGCAGGGAAAATTTTAAGAACCCCCCCAAATTTACATGTATAATAAATGGGCGAATCTCCATGGTATATAGGAAAAATGGAAGGCGATTTTATCAATAATATGATATGTATATATAATTTTTTGGCGAATCTCTCACTAGGCATGGCGAATATTTTACTCAATTATAAAATCTTGTGTTTATTGAATACACAAATGAAATCATTGCATTTCTTTAAAATGTCTTTTGAAATCAAAATTACCGAAATTACATATTGATAACCTAGTGGGTGTAGGATAAAATTCACCCGTGCCATTCACAGAAAGCATGAGAAAAAACCTAATACTATATGTAAAATCAATACAAATTCAAATTCATCACTTCTAGGGACCTCGTAACCACCCTGCCAATACACAAGTATGTTCCTGTTTGCAATTAGAAAAATTACCCAAATTACAATCTGTTTACTCCAGCATATGTTGGAAAGTTATAGAAGGATGACTAGTGCAATCAATCCATTCCTTTTAGCCCTGGATTTGTTTCAGTTTAAAACAGAAGTATATAAATATACTTGTCCAATGTCTATGCTTTAACCATTCACCTTAAGATGTTTTTACAATATAATTTCCTAAGTCTATTTAATATCTTCATTATCATAAAAACCAGTCCAATGTCTATGCTTTAACCATTCACCTTAAGATGTTTTTACAATATAGTTTCCTAAGTCTATGTAATATCTTCATTATCATAAAAACCAACCTATATCCATCTTAACTCCACATCTACCACTCTTAGGAGGATGAAATCTATTTATCCCTCTGAGCACTTGGTAGATCCAGAATTAAGATGGATCTAAGATGATAGAATTTCCCCTTTAAATAGTCTATGCTCACATGAATACCATGGTATTACCATGGGTCAATACCATGGGTTATCATAAACCTGGAGCTTAAAAATTACTATTAGTAATTTATAAAAATTAATAAAATTAATAGTTGATTTTTATTTTATTTTTTATTTTAACCAAGCTAAAATGTTTAACATACATTAAATTACAACATCCATTTTTACTCTTGATCGGATCAAATATTTTTTCACTCTATGCTAGTTTGCATATCACGATATTTGATACCTCTACGGGGTTAGTAGATCCAGAGTAAAGATGGATCTATGCTGGTTTAATTCCCCCATTTAAATAGGCTACATTCCAGGTGAATACCATGAGTCAATACCATGTGCCATTTTGGTGAATACCATGGGTCAATACCATGTGCCATTTTTATTTTTATTAATACTAATATTAGGGTTAATAATGTTTTTTTGCATGGTATTAATAACAATCTATTCCATGGTATTTGTCCCATAGTATTTTGCCCATAGGTTTCACCTAAATATAACTCATTTTTTGAGTGTTCATAAATATAAGGTGACTTATGGAGTAAATATAAAAAAACGTTTTATTTGTTTACCATACCTCTCGTTTATTTATATTTTTATTAATTTACCATACCTCTTTTACAAATATGGTATTTGGCCCATAGGATTCACTTAAATAAAACCTCTTTCTTGAGCCTTCATAAATAGAACTAGGGTTATGGACTAAATATAAAAAGAGGTTTTATTTATTTACCATGCATCTAGATTATTTTTATTTTTATTTATTTACCATACCCCTTTTGAGTAAGTATAAAAATACATTTTATTTATTTACCATACCTCCACTTTACTTATATTTTTATTTGTTTACACCCTTGCATGTATATAAGGTGACTTATGGAGTAAATATAAAAAATGTTTTATTTATTTACCATACCTCTCATTTATTTATATTTTTATTAATTTACCATACCTCTTTTATAAATATGGTATTTGGGCCTTTGGCCCATAGGATTCACTTAAATAAAACCTATTCTTGAAAATGGGCGAATGGATTCACTTAAATAAAACCTATTCTTGAAAATGGGCGAATGGAAGGTTGTAACTCCTAATTTCAAGGGCTAAATTTACCTTTTTTACCCTCTCCCTTAAAATAAGGTGGGCTATTTGAGGTGATTTGTAAAAATGTACTATGATACAAAATATTCGCCCACTAAAAATTTAAAACCCCTTAATTTCGCCAAAGGGCGAACATTCGCCCCTAAAATTTTCTATGGCCACTGGGCATCTTCATTAGCTAGTGGGCGATCATCATGAGCAAATATGCCAGTGGGCATTCATCAAATTGTGTTAGTGGACACCAGATGTTGTTTTCAAGCAAAGGAGAGTTGGATCCTTTTGTGGCTTGGCGTATGATGGAGTTGTCAAGCGACATTCAGAGATGAATCAGTCATGCAACTGACTCATGGTCTCTTCATATTGTAGTTTCTTCAACATCTAGCTTTGGCGGTTTTTAAGGCAAATGTTTTTTGAGGATCAACTTGAGAACTTGGAAGATGGTTCCTTGTTTGTTTTGGATTTATCATTGAGGGGGAGAATGTTAGCCTTACTCTCTTAAAAATCAATAATAAATCCAATTATTAAATTAAATAAATAAAATAATGAGAATTCCTCAAACTAAGGAGTCTAGTTTGGATGAGAGATTCTCTCCAACTAGCTCTCCTAAATTAGTGTGTAAGTTGAGAAATTGTCTCAACCAAGTGAGTCTAAGATAGACACACTATCTTAAGACCACTTACTGATGTATTTAAATGTATTACTAAATTATTTGAATAATGTGAATTACATGAGCATGAGAGACCACATGATGGCTCTCTGCATTTTCCGCCAGTTTAATTTTTGTGTGTTAATTTGCTGTGCATATGGTTATATGGCTTTGTGATTCTTCTTCAATGACTGTTCACGCCCCTCTGGACAAAGATAAATAAAGAATAGATGGAGCTCATTTGGACACACACACTTGATGATTTAGCTCTGAAATTTCATAGAGGATAGAGGGACGAAGTCTAAAATGGAAGAAGAGTTTCTTCTTGAAATGGAATATGTGGAAGTTATGCCTTGGTACATCTCTTGTAGTTGGTCTCTTGATGATGATTTTGTTGAGCAGGTTGGAAGATTTGATTTGAATTCTAGAGGTGGTTTTTTGTGGTCATGAGTCTTTGATATTTCACTTTGATCTGATTCTATAAGAAGATAATTTTTCTTGGTTTTCCCCTTTGGAGGGGTTTTTCCTTAGCTTGGAGCCTATAGCTTGTGTTCTATTTTTTCTTCTGTGATCTTCATGTTGTTATTATGGTAATTACTTGATGAAGAAATAAAGCATAATAATAAATATGCCAGCAAATTCACAAGTAATTATCATAAAATAGAAATCTAAAAAGAAAACTATCAGCCTCTCGATTTCTCAACAGATTCATTCTTTATACTTTACTTGCAAACATGTTATTACTTATGTGTAGGTTAATGAATTGGATTCGGGAGTAGAAGACCAAAGCAAAGATCTTCTAATAGGGTCACCTTTAATCTTCAATATCATAAGTGACTAGTCCATAATTACCTGCTAGTTACATGAATGTCAATATTTTCTATTATAGGGTTGGGTTAGTTGCCTCTTTGTTTCCATTTTTTTGTGATCCCAACCCTATCATAGGATAGCTAGATAATTCAATAACATACATAGAACACAAAACCCTCCTTTATTCATCCCTACTCAATGAACTAATCATTTTTTGCCATGACTTCACTTGTTACAAAACAGATAATATTCCTTGTTATAATTTTGGTTCACCTGTTACTATTTTTCAGTAATATGTTCTCAACATTAATACTTATTTAACTTTACTCATCAATAAAAAACCAGTTTCAAACATTAAACTATGATAACCATCATTATTTATCAAATAAATTCTATAACAAGACAAATGCTAATTGATTTAAGGGAACATAGAATTTTCATAAATGGAAGAATCATTTTTCTTACATGTAACATAAATGGGACAATCAATTTTCTTATATGTAATATTGACATTAATGAATGCGAGTGAAATAATAATATTAAGATTAGGATCTATTTTAGCATAAAATGCTAGAGTTTATAAAGAAAAATTTATAGATTGGAACTTAAAATAATGTTTATATTACTAATTTTCATTTATCATCATTGATTTGAAGAAATTTAGAGTAAGGCATACAATATTTAAGAAAAACATTATTAGCTAAACAATTTGTTGTATGAAATTAACTGAAGAGAAAAATAAAATCTTAAATGTCCAACCCCTAAAACCCTCCCTTGTTCATCCCTATTTAATGCACTAATCATTTGTTATCATCAATTCAAATTTTACAAAATAAACCTTATACCTTGCATGTTATTATTGTGAGAGTAACTCCTTTTTTTTAAATAGTAAATTTTCAACCTTAAGATTCAATTGCATTTATTCATCAATAAAAATCTATTGTCAAATTTAAACTACCATAAGAACCAATATTATATATTAAAGAAATTCTATTAATACAAATATTTATTATTTTAAAATAAAATTTTACTAACTTCTACATTAAATTAGGTAACTTAAACATAACCATATAAAATTATAACCACATTCATTTAATAAAGCATTGATATAGGGTTATAACCACATTCATTTAATAAAGCATTGCATCACACTGAAAACATTACCATCATCATACTCTTGTGGTATTAAAAATTGTAAATAAAAGATGGCTTCTTCAACAATAGCATCTCCTATGTACAATAAAAACATCTCCTATATCCCTGTGTACAGTAAGAGCATCCCCATCCCCTATATCCCTGTCACTCACAGTAAGAACACTATCATCATAGTAAGCAAAACTAGGCACATGGTCATCATGTGCTTTTATGTCATTAAAGCTAAGCTCATGACCATCATATTCTTACCTGTCACAGTAAGCAATCATGACCATCCCATTCTTACATATCACAGTAAGCAAAACTAGGCACACTACCATCTGATATCCCTATCCCCATCCTATCTAACATACTAAGCAAAACTGCAATTTGATTCTACAGACCTGTCCCACACAAACCAGATTTCATTAAACCTAGTTTGATTTCCAAATGGGGAGTTGTATTGGGCAACTTGAAATATGGAAGGCTGTTCATTAACCCAACACTTGTCAGTGTTATTGATGGTACTGTTGAGAGAGTCTGCCCAAGGAGTAGCAAGAAGGCTTGTCCTCAGACTCTGGGCCTCCTCAAGAACATTGGCCTTCCTCGCAAATCCTCCAAACTTCCTCACTGCAGCACACCACCCGTTCCAGCTCTCTGCATGCAGGGACTGGTTATTGAAACTATCATTTTCTACCACCTCTTCAAATCTCTTGGCCACAGGCAGACGAATGACGAAGGCTGTGTCACATGAAGGGCCTTTGCTTGACAAGAATACCTCTGTGACAACCGGTGCTGTTATTGGAATCTGCTCATGTTGCCCATTATTCCCCCTGACATAGTTAAACAACCTGTAACAAACCCATCGTCCACCATTAGAGTATGTAAAGTTCCCTAGTCACAATTATTTCCAAGACAAAGTTAATCATTAAGAAAATAAAAAACACAGAGACTAAGCACCATTACATGAGAAATCCAGCCCTAGTGGTCTGTCTGAAAGAATTATTAACATTAATCTCAGAGCTGGAGATCCAGAGAGTGTGGTTAGAATAGCGCCGGATCTCAAACTCATCATCCTTGTGCACAGACATATAAACTGGGCATTCAAAGGATTTACAGGTTGGGGCTGCTATCTCCACTGGATCAGTATCACTATCAGCAGCTTGAAAGCAGTGAGAATAACTGATGAGCAGACATAAAACCATGATCATGGTGGAGGTACTCATTGCAGCCACAGTATAACTGGCCATGGCAGTTACAAGCTCTAGATACTCTATTACCCCTATCCCCTGTCTACTGTTATTTATAGTTGTTGGAATTCTGACAAAATCTTGGCAACTTCCAGGTTATGCACACTTCTGCAACTTTATAATATCTAAATGTGATTACTGCAAGGTGTCTGTAATTGTTTGCATAGACAATTGTGCTAGTGGAGGTACTCTTGTGCTCCATGCTTCAACAAATGTGGGAAAGAATCAGGCTGGAAGATGAACAGTGTGGGACAAAAATGGCATATAAATAGATAGTAAGAGTGTAGTATCTTTGAATCCAACCTGTAGAAGATTTTCTTTTTGTTATTTATTCCTCATGGTCATTATGTTGGTGGTTGAAATCCACTGGGTGCGCAGCTATTTATGACACTGAGTGTAATAAAATGGAAAATAATATGTTTTTTAATTTTTTTTTACAATATATATATTTTTATGGACCACATGGCATAGTTTGGTTTATCAATTACTTGTTAATAAATTAAAACCAAAAAGTAACCAAAGAAGAGGAATATCCTATTTCAACTTTTCAAAGTAGTGGTGGTATCAATTTTTTTTCAGGTACAAGTTTGGTCTTTATGGTATCAATGTTTTTCTTTTTTAATGGTATCTTATCCTTGTACCCTGGTGGTGTACTGATATTGTTTGAATGCTAGTATTTGTAAATTTATTTTTAATTAAGCTGTACAAAATTCTTTGTTGGTGGGATTTGTTTGTGGGATCTTGAGTTTAATTTGAACAAACACTAGTAATTATGATTTTAATATAATATCAAAAAGCTTTTAACCTAGTTCATTGATATAGTTTCAACTTAAGCACGTTCAAGTGTGGTCTAAATGAAAAGTCTTTTGGTTAATGGCATCCCATTTTGGTATCCTGGTTTATTGTATTTGTTATTTGTATCCCATTTTGGTATTCTGGATTATTATAGGGTTTGAATTTAAGAATGTGTAATTATATTTTAATAAATTTTATTAAAAAATATGGAGTTGCGTTTAGGGTGATTTTTTGGACTTCCCGGTGTTAGAATCTGGCCGAAAAATTTGAAGTGAAATGTTGATTTGTGTTATTTAAACTGGTTTTTTGACTGTATATATGGACTCAATACCCTGAAAAACCCCTAGGGTACTTCAATTGTGCAGGGTTATCATCAAGCTTGTGATTTCAATAAATTCCTGCCGAATTTTAGAGAAATTAGACCGAAAAACACACCTTAAAAGCTTCCAAAAAGTCTTACTAAAGACAATTCGATAAAATATTTATAAATTTAAAATAAAATGGGTAATTATATCTATATCCATAAGTGTTTTTATTTTGGAATAGAGTTTCCAAAATTTTAATTTAATGAGATTTATTTCTAAAGTAGTTATACCATTTTTGTCTTTTAATTAATTGATTAATTAAAGAAAAATGTCATATGAAGAATTATTATATAAAATGAATTATGACTTTTTGGATATGTAGTATTGATAAGCTATGGTATTAACTCATGGTATTGTAACAATTGCTATTTACAAATTAAGAACCTCATGGTAAAGTGAAATTGAAAATTCATGATTAAGAATCTTGTTACATTTTTTTTAAATGTATATATATTTAATTTATATATTAATTCTTTTTATAATTAATAATAATACAAATAAAAATTCAAAATAAAATTATTTAGATGTGCATGTATATTATAAATGGATAAAATATTATTTTCATCACAATAAATACATAAAATTTAATTTAACATATTTTTAATGTTTAGAATCAAGGTATCATATATTTTATGGATTATTGTTTTTTCGCATTACTGCAAAATTTCAAAAATACATCATTCCGAATATCACAATTCACACTGTCGATTATTAGGAATATGTTGGAGAAGCGAAATATATGAGATCACAGACGTAGATTGCGTCCAGAATCGACATAGATCACTCACTCAATGGGTCAAGTGTAGTGTAGCATCCACCTGGATCCAAATCAGTCTCAATCTGCCTCAAGGGAAACTAAATCTATTGATCAATAATTTAAGAATGAGTATATGTAGATAAATCATTTGTTGCTAAAAACTACTAGAACTATCAAGATCTGAACTACATAGAGAAGCAAAATAACTACAGAAAGACATATCATGTGATCAAGAGTATGAAGAAGTCACTAGAGCAGGCACTTGTATTGATAGGAGTAGAGGACTTAAGCTCACATTAGAGATGACTTTCCAAGTGAGTTAGTCAAGCATCTAAGCTAACCAAACATGAGTGATGATATTGTTGCATTCGCTTGATCTTGTTGAAGGGAGAAATAATATCATTCCTATCTTCATGCTTCTCTTTCAAGACCCTACTCAAAAGAGTTTTCATCTACAGATGAAGGGTAATGGAGTTCAGGTACTAGCTTCATCTTCCCCTCATATGAATAGGGTCAAGAACCCAATTAGCTACTTCCTCTAGGATTTCAGTGTTGGAATATGCCTGACAGTCATTAGTGGTTATGGTTTTGGAGTGAGGATCACTCTTGAACCATCATCTCACTTCAT
This sequence comes from Pinus tabuliformis, assembly GCA_031772625.1. NCBI lineage: Eukaryota > Viridiplantae > Streptophyta > Pinopsida > Pinales > Pinaceae > Pinus > Pinus tabuliformis. Next base: position 609,510,717 of record CM062812.1, read on the forward strand.
TGATGCATCATTGTCTATTTTGGAGGATGATGCCATGGTGGAGACTATTTTTCTCCCACTTGTGTGGGATATTTTTGGAAATTTCTTATGTTTTAAAGTGATTTCACGGTTATCTTGTGACCTTTGACCTAGTTGAACACTCAAGTAAACTTGTTTTGGGGATTTGCTTGTAAAATTATGAAAATATTACTTGGTTACCCTCATATAAATAGAGGGGAGTCACTTTTCATTTTCACCGTCATCATTCATCACACTTCTTCTTCTTTAGAAGTGCACACTAACCCTTGTCTTATCTTCTACTTTGACACAATGTAATTTCATGGTGTGAATCATTTTTGGAGAAGGAATTTTGCATGAGGAGGTTTCTTTGGGATAGATCAAAGAGATTCTTAGGAAAAATTTCTAATTTTATTGTTCATGTTTTAAATTTTTCATGCTATCTTATGTGAATTAGGGTTTCTATGTGTGCCATGTTCAAATTGAAATATTTATCTTGAAATATTGTTTCTTTATGTGATGCGGTGTTGTTTCCTTTGAATCCTTCAAGAGAATTTTGATATGTATGTCTATTGAACTTAGATATACCATTTAAGGAAGTTGTTAGGGTTTGTAAGAAGATATGGTTTCCCTCTCACCCTCTTCCGTAAGGCCATCTTCATTAAGTTTCCCTAAAAGCTTTCATTTCCCATTTAGATCAAGGCACTAATCTAGGAGGTGTTGATCAAGCTTTCGTCTATCACTGTTTTCTCTCTCTTCTCTCTAAATTCTATTGTTAAGGTTAGGGTTTCTTGAAATTATGCTAAGTTGTAATTTTTTAATGTTTTAACACCCTCTTAATAGGGATAGTGTTTAATAATTGGAAAACAAAAATATAGCATTAATTGCATAATAAAAGCCTAATACTAGGGCTAACATCATCTTTTTTATGGTGTTGTTTTATGCATGTTTCAACCACAAAGACTCAATTTTAGACCCTAAACATTGCATTCCTAATTGATATCCTTTTCCCTTAGTTAATCTATCATTGAAAGGCTATTTTTTTCTAGTTGTTATAGACATCGTGTGCCATATCATTGAATATTTATCAAACTCTATCTTATAACAACTCTCTAATTCATTTAATTTGTCTAAGGATAGGGTACTTCAACCTTAGTAAGGAGTATCTTAGCCTTCTAGACTACATCAATACCTTATCCCAATCATTAGACCTTGATTCAACTTGAAACATTCTTAATATTGTTTATTTTTGTATAGCATCTTGAGGTATTCCTACATGTTAAGAGGCCTCCTAAGTCAACCTAAAAAAATTATGGAAATTAAAATAAAATAATATAATATTTTTGAGCTTCATGTAGGCTCCAAATTGTCAAGTTGGAAACACCATGAAAGGGTGTGACCATTGGTCACAATTCACCCATTTGACAAGTATAAATACACAAGGTGACATCTTCATTTAAATAATTTGGATCATCACAACACAACATCTTCTCTCTCTAAGAGAACTCACACTTGTGGAGAAAGGAGGAAGAATTGACTAATTTGACTAAGCTGATTTATTGACTGTTTGGGCAAGCTTTGATCGAGTCAACAAAGTTGTTATTCGACTAAGCTTGACTCACTATTCGGCCGAGATATCTAGCTGAGTTTGATTGCAGAAGAGGTCTAGTTTGACCGCATGAGTCATTCGTAGGTTCGAGTTAACTGCAGAGGCTAAGTTGATTAGATTGAAAACTTGCCTAGATTTGACTTATTGGGTGTTTTGACCAACGTTGTCTGGCTAGAATTTTGACCAAGTTTGACTGGTATTTAGATGGATTTTGGCACATACTTGTAGACATTTTTTTGAATTGTAAACCTTGTTGAAGAATAATTTCTCATAGAAGAATAATTTTTTGGTTTTTCTCCCAAGTTTGAGTTTCCCAGGGTAAATTTGTTGTCTCTATTATGCATGAATGTCTCTTTTTTATATTATTGTTTTCGTTGCATGAATTTTGAGAATTTCTATGTATAGTTTCTCAATGATATCAAGGGCATAAGATAAATTGGTTGAAGATCATTAGGAAGTAATTTTCAGATCACAAAATTGGCTTCTACTATTCATTTTGTAGATTCAACAAATATTCATTAGATGATATATATAGGAAAGAATCCCTTGTGGTTTAATTTACCACCAAATAATTGGAGAAAGGTCATTGAGGTGACAATGGTACCGGATCTATTGTTTCCATGAGGTCTAGATATGCCTAGTGGGGCTTTGCATTAGGCCTACTAGATTTTGTAGTAACATGGCCCACTAAAGGGAATTCAAGGATCCCATTTTTTATTTAGTGTTGTTGAGTATACACTAGATTACAATTTCTTGTAGTTTTGTTATGTAATATGTTGCACCAATAGCCAAGGGTGAACACGCAGATTTTATTTCTGGTTCTCCTCATGTGGGGGTTCTTAGAAGGACACATTCTACTCTGGAAGAATACGCTGCTTCTTATCGTCAGAACTCCTCTTGCTCCCTAGATCTGCCTGGATGGAGTAACCGGAACCCCTTTGATGCAGAAGGCAACAACAAGCACAATGACGTCAGGATGCTCGCATTATCTCTTCACAAGCCCCTGCGGCAAATTCAGGGAAAGACAGCCCTTCAGAGCCCCTGCATCCTCTCATCTCAAATTTGCAGGGGAATGCGAATCTCTGACCTCTCTGCCTCATTTCAGATCCAAATCAGGCTCATCTCGGGCAAAACCTGGCTACAGTGGGTGAGCTCATCGGATTTAGTGCAGAACCTCAAACATGCTCTGGAACTCAAGCTGGGGATACCCTTTGCAGCTCAACGACTCCTACACGAAGGTAAACAACTCGAGGATCTCTACTCTCTTTCTTTTTACAGCATTAAGAGAAATGCCTCCATTATTCTTGCCCTTTGTTTGAGAGGGGGAGCTGTAGGACAGTCTTCTTCAGCCAAGGCATTTTCATACAAAGATGCTGTCCATGCACAGAAGCAGGAGAAAACAGTGCCACCAGCTCAGGCTCCCAAACCCTTTCTGGTGGACAAACTGGAGGAAACCCCCTCCATTGAAGTAATACACCCAACGTTGGATGAGTAAACCCAAAAGTATGCAGAGCATGGCATTATTTGCAGGTTCAATGGGCTATGGCCACGCACAACAGATCTCTACCAGTGGATTCACTCTAACTGGACCAACAATTGTCAGGTTCTGTTATGCTCAAATGGCTTTTTCATTACAGTGTTTGCTTTTGAGGAGGACTACCAAAAAGCCTTAAAAGCAGGGCTATGGTTTTGGGGCTCAACAGGTTTATTCCTCACCCCCTGGTTCCCAGACTTCGATCCATCTACAACAATCATCACCAAGCTCCCAATCTGGGTCAGACTTCCTAATCTCCCGGCGCATCTATGGCACTTCGCTGTATTCCAAGGGATCGACAACTCCCTAGGCCGCTTCTTAGACACAGACACTTCTAGAGGGGAAAAGGGTTTATATACCTATGCCAGAATCTGTGCAGAAATAGACATGAGCAAAGGTCTCCCTGACAAGATCAATCTCAAAATTGGAGACTTCCATTGGACTTAGTACCTGGATTACGAGAACACAGCTTTCCGCTGCTGCAACTGCCATCACACAGGGCACCTTCAGAGCTCTTGTCCTTCAATACCCGCCCAAAAGAAGAAAGCCAACCCTAAGAAGAAATCCAAAAGCTGGAAGCCGCATGACCCTCCCCCCATGGGCGATTTTGATTTCAGCTCAGATGAAGAGGAGGAGAATGAGGAAGGAGAGGCAGCAAAGATGGCACAGGATCCACCCTCGGCTGAGCCTAAAAACTTATCAGTCCAGCCAATCTCTCAGAAAAGAAATCATGAATCCTCTACCTCAGATTCAGACAAGGAAATCTCTCAGTCTGCCCAACTCAGTTTGCAAATAATGCCAGCTCAGCAGTCCCCTCCTGAATGGGTCAAAGCTGGCAAAAAAAAGGGGAAAAAATGCTGCATAGTTGACTCTTCCCATGTTGGGTAGAATCCTATGCTTGGACTCTGCTCCCCTGTTCTTCCAGTTACTTCATGCTCAACTCTTCTCTCTTCTCTCTTCTTCTAGGAGCCGAGGTGGATAGCCTATCCTTTCCGGCTGCCTGTGTTCTTGCTTCTCTTGGATGTAACTTCTGGCTGTATTATACATTTTCTTAATAGACTTAGTTTTTACCGAGAAAAAAAAAATATGTTGCACCAATCTTTATTTAGTTTTGA